>OX388028.1:25470768-26670768 GCA_947578705.1 Lacanobia wlatinum
TGCCACCTATAGTTTTTGCACGCTCCCTATAGGTAAGAAACAATTTATTACCCACCTGCTTCAATTCATATTCAAAAGAATAAGTGTTGCTTTAAAAAAAAGTTTTAAAGCGAACAATATTTTTACAAAGCGAAAGTACCCGAAAACAGCTTAAAAAATCGCGGACATACATACTACCCGCACGCATTAACTAGGCACCTGTCTTTTTTTTCTATTAATAGATTATTTTCTATGAATATAATATAAACGCAACAGTATTGGTGATGCTAACGCGCTTATATTGTTTTCAACGAACGAAATCGAGTTGTTCAATTTTAATTATAACCTCAAAAAGTCATTTGAAATGCGTCAAGCCAGGTGCCAAGTTAACGCGTACGGGATATAAATAAATTCGGCTCGAACACAGAACCTCTTTTATTTGAAGTCGGTTTAAATTATTTACAGATCAGGAAAATTGTGGAGTCCATCATCTAAAAAATGCAGCAGATGTGAAGAAGCTGTTCTCAATATTGCCTTTAATGATACGGTCGTATTTAGGGTTACCAGTGCCCTTAGTGCAAGTTTTTTAACGTTCTCGATCGCGTCAGCGTAAACGTCAATTTGTATTGAAACTGAATAAGCGCCGTCTGGTGACAACGCAAAACCTTTTTTTTTTATAAATTTTGATATAAGTGAACGTTTACGTTGACGCGATCGAGTGCGTTAAAAAACTTCACTAAGCCCTCTGGTCTTCAAACCGAGAAGCCGGACAGACAAGCCAGTTTAGCCGGACATTTTGCTTAAAAGGCACACCCTTAATTTTTTAGTCTTAGTATAACACGACTGTATCCGGCTTTATCCGGACGTCTAGAAACACTAGTCGTATCAATAGGGCAATAAAGGGGGTAATGCCAAATTATTACTCTTGAAATTATATATCACGGATGCTTGTAGCGCTTTATTTATTTAAACTCATGTACAATAGTGGTTCATAGGCGGACTTAATGCAACGAGGCAGTCTCTACCAGTCCACCGGTTAACTTATGTATTTAACCGGTTAACTTATGCACCCGCTTTACCGGTTAACTTATATATTTTTCATTATGTTGATGATCTAAAGGGGATATCCTTACCTTAGTCGCCACAACTACAATATCAAGTCCTAGATTGGTAGTAAGTACGGCCTCAGGCAGGGGACTGTCGTCATCATCCCCGTTCTCGAAGTCATCCGACAGGTTTCGAGATGACCGCTTCATGGGGGATGACGCCGTGGGCTCCAGTTCGTCCCCCGGCTCCGTATACCTCTGCCATTTCTGTACTTGTTGCTTTTTACTTTGTAACCTTTCTTCTGTAAGGAAAAAAACAGGGTGGTTAATTTTGGGAATGAAAAAGTAGTTTTTTCCTGGGGCCATGTTGCCCTGCGCGCCATGTTCGCGGGACCTCGCTATTAAAGATATGTCTGACTGTCTGTGAACGTCAAAACGTCAAACTGATCAGACAAAGGGTAAGTCTGTTTTGTGAGATAACATATCTATACAAATATTATAAAGAGGTAAAGTTTCTGAGTTTGTAGTAATCTCTGGATCTACTGAGCCGATTTTGAAAATTATTTTACCAATAGAACACGCAGCCACGTTATTTATAGCCGCCCAACGAATTCGGCACGGGTCAGCTAGTGATTTATATCGAAAAGCATTCAAGATGGTATCAGGCCGACATACGATGCATCGTAATGAATCTGAATAGTCTTTTCCCAATGCTTCCAGTTAAATCGGACGGAGCTGAGTATCAGTATTTTTTTATTTGAGATGGGTTTGCTCTTGACTCTAGTCTAGGTCAGAGATGACAGAGACAAAGTCTACGATGGAGCGAGATCAGTAGTTTCGGGGGGGGGGGGGGATTTTTATGGTCTAATTTCTTTAATAACTTCTAAACTATTTATTTTGAAAATTATGAAAACGAAAAATTATAATTCTTCACAATAAGTCCTTTCATTTGATGTGTGTCACGCGATACAGTTTGAAAAACTTTTTTGAATTTTTCTTGAAACTTAACATTTATTTATTTAGGTCACGCGTCCGTATCCACCAAATTTTTACCCAATTTCAACAGAATCGGTCTAGTAGATCCGGAGAAAGCTGGCTGTAACAGACGGCCAGACAGACAGACACCCGAGTGATCCTATAAATAAGGGCTAAATTTCTTACGGATGTTCGAAACCCTAATAAATAGTAACCCTAGAACACATTTTAATTAAACGGAAAATTGAAAAGCCAATTCCGCCAGTACATTTACATCTGTACAAACAAATCAACTTCTATCCACATACTGCACTTGTAGCAGCTAATGATACAGCAATTTCGATGAGACTACAATTAAGAATCTACTCGCAAAAAAAACTAGGAAATTAATTCAATACAAACACACTCGCAGTTATTAACTAAAGTCTGAGAACGGTATTTCGTGCAATTAACATTACAAAGTGTAAGCGAAATGTTGATACTGGTAGTTAATCTTAGTGAAACGGAACATTAATCTATACTAATATATAAAGCTGAAGAGTTTGTTTGTTTGTTTGCTTGAACGCGCTAATCTCAGGAATTACTGGTTCGATTTGAAAAATTCTTTCAGTGTTAGATAGCCCATTTATCGAGGAAGGCTATAGGCTACATATCATCACGCTAAGACTAATAGGAGCGGAGCAGTAATGAAAATTGTGACGCAGGCGAGGTTGCGCGGGTCAGCTAGTATAGTTATATTTGGCAGTTTCCTTCACTTTCTTCTGTAGTCTTTTGGACGATGAAATAACTGAATGAGGAAGAATTTTTTTCTTTAGGTAGATGGGAAATCATAAAATTACTTCTCCCGCTCTGGGTGGAGCAGAAGGGAGAGTCAAGACTCTTACTGACTAAACCCCATCCGTGTTCCCCGTAATGCCCTTTGTGTTCCAGGGCCGCGGTGACTCTTTCGAACAAATTCCGCAACCCTGGCAGGCACTGGCCTTAGCGGTCCCCGTCTTCTATGCTGACATATCTTTAGGCATTCTACCCAATAGGGTACTTAACTGAAAAAAAAAAAAAAAAAATAGCCAAGTGCGAGCCGGACTCGCGTGCAAAGGGTTCCGAACGAATTTAATTTTTTAACGTGTTATTTTAACACTATAGACTTCTTAAAGGTTGTCCTGTAATCTTTAGGTAAAGATGTATTACCTCCACTTTTTTCAAAAATGTAGGCTCAATAGTTTCGGAGATAAGGAGGGAATGGTCATTTTTCGTCTAATTTCTTGAATAACTTGAAAACTATATGTTTTAAAATTTAGAAAAAAATATATTTAAAACCCTTACAGTAAGCTCTTTCATTTGATATGTCACACGATTTACATTTTTTTTTAAATTTTCTAGTTTGACCCCCATAATAGCGACATACACACAAAACGCGTCCGTATTTGGGTCACAGAAGTTCATATGTGTACCAAATTTCAACAGAATCGGTTCAGTGGATCCGGAGGAAACTGGCTGTGAGAGACGGACAGACAGACAGACAGACACCCGAGTGATCCTATAAGGGTTCCGGTTTTGGTTCGGAATCCTAAAAACGAATTAGTCCGTCAAATAGATTACCAAAAAATATTAAACACGTATTTTTTCTTTTTTCACGTAAACAAAAAATGACGAAGATACAGTACGTTGAAAACTCGCGTGACGTCACTACGATAGTGCAATTTTTACTAGCGACGCGACGTGACGTCACCAGCCCCCTCTCCCGAGTTTTGATGCATTTTATCTTTGTCAATATTCATTGATTTACAAAAACAAAAAATACGTGTCCATTATTTTTCAATACTCTAACTGACGGACTAAATAGATTTGCAGTTTATTGATGGTGGAAACTAGCCTATTCGCTTATTGAATGGTGTTCTTGTTTATATAAAACCATCATCATCTAGCCTTTTGTGTTGCTTTCTTCATGTTTGTTATATATTAGTCATTATTTATCATAATATGAACAATTGGACATACGAATAAATTTCTTGGAGAACACACAACTTAAAATATAACATGCTTAAAATATTCTACATTATTTTATCAATACTTTTTGTTCATTCATGAATCTTAATAACATTTGTGGTTTTTGTACAAAAATGTGGTTCCAATAAACTTTGTAACGAACTAGTAACTCCCCAAGGGTTTTTCTATTTCTCCCTACCTGTTACTTTTAGCCAACCGCCCGCTTCCTGTAATTATTTTTATGTCAACTTCCTACTTCTCCAAGGACTGTCATATTTAAGACTAGCTGACCCGTCCCATTTTAATGGGGCGCTATTTTTCGAGGTAATATTATAGCCTATGGCACTCACAAATAACGTGACTTTCTATTGGTAAAAGAATTTTCAAAATCGGTTCAGTAGATCCAAAGATTATCCCCTACAACCTCACAAATTCACAAACTTTACCTCTTTATAATATTTATTAATATAGAACCATTGATATATAAAAAACCCAAGATGCACAGTCTCGAACAAATGCAACACTCGAAAATGTCGTCAAAAACTGACATGACATCAAGTGTCATGTGTGAGTTGTTTGTAGTTATACTATAAACATTTTTTTTTGCAAATTCAACCTTACACGGATCGCTTAAAGATGTTTTTACAAAGCAGTTCAGTATGGCGAGTGATGCGCAATTTTTTTTTGCAAATTCAACCTTACACGGATCACTTAAAGATGTTTTTACAAAGCAGTGCAGTATGGCGAGCGATGCGAGACTGTTTGAAACTTGTGCACAATTATACATATTGCGCTTGTTTTTTGCGGACGTTTTTGAGATGCTGAGTGTGTATCTTGGGTTTTTTATATATCAATATAAAGAACTATAGATAAGTCATTCTTCTCCTCTTATTCTTATTTATTATTCGTCAGCGCAGCATGTCTTCTTCCCTAATTCTCTATTAGTCGTAATTTTAGTAGTCATCCCCTTTTAGCCATATCATCCTTTGGGTACAGTTTTACCATCGTGTCTCCGGTCTTCCCCTGATGTGATGTCCATCTACAATAATCTACTTCATACTAAAAACTTTTCTCACGACAGATTCATATTATACAGAAGGTGATCTAAAAATCATTAGGCCGAAAATCCCAGGTAAATAAATCTACCCGTTGGTACCTATTCCCGTTCCACCAAATCGTTTACTGACATTATAATATTTGATTAATTGGCATCGACCTATATTGCTACGGCCTTAATACGGTGCTTCAGACACGTCTAGCTCAAAGTCTAAGTGGCTATATAAGAGTTTGATTAAATCTAGACTCTGAAGGTAGTTATAGGCCCTATTTTATACCTCACCTCTAGGAACAAGGCTTGATAAAATTCCGTAGCATCTTCTGATACAGTTCTGCAGAAAATCGTTAAATGCAGTTGAGCATTCTTTATCCGAATCGTATGACGTTTTAGCCAGATAGACGCCAATAATGACGTCACCAGTAGACATTACCAGAGAGCTAAGGGGTGAATATTGCGCTATTCGTAAACGCGGACTAAGGCTGCCATCAGACGGACTGCATCGCAGTAACCGCGCGCAGTCAATATATTCAACTGCATGCAGGTGTATATTGCATACGATTGCTGCGGTGCAATCCGTCTGATGGCAGTCTAACGTTCTTAAACGACTCTATGCACTCGAAATAAAGTTCACTATCCAACTTAAAAGTTCGACGCGACCTACGCGCGTTATGTTCCTTGACTAACTGAACACTAACTGTATGCGGTTAGCGATGGACAGCGTGCGTCGACACTACACGACTGCAGCGGACCGCGTTAAGTTGAAGTCACGACTGTATGCAGTTAATATTGACTTCACACGACAGCGGTCGAACGCGTGAAGTTTATATCATGACTGAACGAAGTCGAACGTACAACTGCATGCAGTTGAATATATCGACAGCGGGCGGTTGCTGCGATGCAGTCTGTCTGATAGCAGCCTAAAGCAATAAGAGACAGCGAGACGCGTGTGCATAATATAGGTAGGTATAGACAATAGGATTTAATCAATTTTTTGCATTGTTTTGCTTATTAGTTTTTGTTATGTTCGCAAATCGAAATGATTCTGATTGCAAAACTTATTTTAAGACCGAACAATCCTTACTCCTTTCACTTTGCAAAACAAAGAACTACGTTTTTTTTTAAAGATTTGATTTACAAGTGCTTTGAATCATGTCAGTACGTCTACCATGAGTTTTATCAATCTATACTCGCTAGCGACTGTAGTTAAAAAAATGTATGAAAACTTTAAAAAACAAGTTTCTAGTTTCTTTTTTTAGTTGTAAACTAAAGTTTTACTTGCAGCTTGCTTGCTGGTTATTTAACAACTTATACAAATAAATTAGAAACTTGCTTTTTTCAAAGTTTTCATACAGTTTTTTAACTACAGACGCTAGCGAGTACAGTTTGATAAAACTCATGGTAGACGTACAGTATTCCCAGATCCTGAGGTATATAGTGTTGTACTGTATTTTATACACTTCTGACTAACTTAAGGGAATACATTGTATAGTTTCTTAAAGGTGGCAAGAATTTTGCCATCCACCAATCTTCAAGACGAAACAACTGACCCGACTGCTAAATCAACTTTCTAACACTGCCGAACCGGGAAAGCCGAAAAACGAGAAAGTATCCAAATATTTATTTTCAAGAACGGTAGTTATTTTAACGCAGAAAAAGTGGCCAACTATAAATATGTACTTGTCAAAATTGAGTCATAATTCCTTTAAGTAAAACTGTTCTTCAAGAACAACATTTTCCTGATTTGATTGAAGGACACCGGCCTTACACATTAGTTAAAGTCATACCTGGTTATTCTTGTAGTGACCACACTGACGTAACCCATAAAATATCAACATTGCGTACTTACCTTTATTTAACTACCTACCCTAAGCCTTTCTATCGTGCGCCAGATAAATGTGCAATAACGGTCATTGACCCACATACATTTATTGACTGCCTTAATATCAAAAACAGAAATAAAGACTTAAAGCTGTCCTGAATCGAATTCTATCGTGATTCTTTACGTTCTCTAGTAATGAAAAACCTTTCATAATTTATTGTTCGGGTTAGGGTCTCTTTCCCTAGTATCCCACTAGGGAAAGGTCAATTTACTTTATTGCAAGTTTATCTGGCGCACATACCATATTAAATACGAATCTTTTTTTAAATAATGATTATTTTCTCACGAAAAACACATTTTGCATTCTTTTCTTAGTAACACAAAAAGCTATGCGGTATCGATCGCGCACTGTGTCAGCTTATTTTCAGCGTTTGACAACGGATGTGTTTTGGCAAGATAGTTCTATTAAGTCGTTCTAAAACTAAAAGGTTCGGGGTTGCTGTGTTTTGTATAAATACAGGGTCTGTATTCGGACTTGGTTTAGAGAGGAAGTTTTCTGTTGCGGTTAATTTAAAGGATTATTTAGCTGTGGAGTATTGTCGTTGTTATAGATACTGCCCACGACTGTTTTAGCAAAAAACATATCCTATCTAAGGCACACTATCAATAATAAAAAAAAAATCGGATTTATTGGTACTTCAAGATATTTCTTACAAACACAAACAATTTTAATAGTAATAAATTCAGATAATTGTACTAATAACCTTGGTTAGAAAAGTCAAAATCTCAGTTCGATGATCTAGACACGCGGCAGCGTGTCCAGCCAATAGTTCAAAGAAAAAGGAACTGGCGACGCAGCAGCCGTGTGTATAATAACACGAACCATTTCGGGCTACTTTTGACCCCTTCACAACTCAAAACCTATTTAAACTACTTACATAAAATTAAAGCTACTAACTAGCCAAGTCGAATTTTGAATCTTCATTTACCTTAATTCAGGATTATCTACAGAACTTGGCGCCCATTTAGATCTCAATTCTTTTTTCGCTAAAGTGGACAATCACGGATATTATTAACATTGAAATTTGGATCCCTTTTTCATTCACATTTATGTTTTTGATGGGATTTGAGAATAAAGGAAGATGATACTGTCAAATCCCCAAATTTCGCATCGAAATACAGACCCAAAAAATCAATTAAAATTTTCTTAGCTTACAAATTAGGCGCACTAGTAATAAATAGTCAATTGTCTTTGAAACGCATTAAAAGTCACAAAATCAACGACTTTAGACAACAAAGTAATCGCTAGCTATTAATAAAATATTTAATAGTAATGATCACGGATAAATATAATGACAAACACGACCTTTGCCCGTGGTGATACGTCTCCGTCTGTCCGCGGTCTGTATGTAGAGTTAAGTTAAATTAACACTCAAAGAGGGGGAATCAACTCAAAGAATTTTTTTGCCATCGACACGCCAAGAAGAGGATTTTTTTTTAATCCAATTAAGATAGGTAAATCGTACACAGGTGTTGAATTGATTAAAATCCACATTAACATTTATTTTAAACACAGTATGTTATTAGAGTTGTCGTGACTGCGTCCCACGCTGTAAATTAGTCACCCCTTTTCGACCCCCTCAGTCCAATAAAATGTCGCGTAATACAACCATCAAATCGCCCACGGCTTCAAGTTTACGAGTGCACCACGGATATAGCTCTGATGTTTTTTTTTACTCTATGGTAAAGTCAAAGGCCAAGGTCAAGAATATAACATCATACTGTATGTATTACTGTCTTAAATTAATTATTTGTCATCTATTCTAATATTATAAAGAAGAAAGATTTGATTGTTTGTTTGTTTGAATTTAATAGGCTCCGAAACTATCGGACCGATTTGAAAAATTCTTTTAGCATTGGATGGCTACATTAAAAGGGAGTAACATAGGTTATATATTATCCCCATACTCCCACGGGAACGGGAACTACGCGGGTGAAACCGCGTGACGTCCGCTAGTATTTCATAAAGAAGGAAAAGAGGAGCTCGTGGCTAAATAATAACGGTCGCACACGACTATTTTCAAGGTTAAGCAACGCTTGCCGAGGGCTGCCTGTGGATGGGTGACCATCTTCACATACCGAGACTCCTCCATGAGTTCGAGAGCACGTATTTAATAACGTTGGAAAAGAAAAGCTTTGCTTGTCGTTTGGATTCATTTTGTTTGGAACAGTCGTTCCATTCTGACGACATCTCACTGTGGACACATACGTGGAGTGAACGACAAGTGAACTTGTCATTCTACCTTATTTGTATGGTTTGACAGCTCACTTGTCGTTCACTTCGCCAAATTTTCACTTTGACATGTTTACAGAATCGCACTGCAGGTGATATTGTCTTTTTTAAACTAGTTAGTACTTATCCATACTAATATATAAAGCTGAAGAGTTTGTTTGTTTGCTTGAACGCGCTAATCTAATATCTAGAACTAGTGGTCCGATTTGAAAAATTCTGTCAGAGTTAGATAGCCTATTTATCGAGGACGGCTATTTATCATCACGCTAAGACCAATAGGAGCGGAGCAGTAATGAAAATTGTGACGCAGACGAAGTTGCGCGGGTCAGCTAGTATTATATATTTATGAGCTAACCTTGTCTATGCTCAAGGTCTGACCTGTTAACCACTACTAACTGAGGTAAAACCTCATAACATATTCTTGGGTGAAGTTTATTATTTATGCAAGCGGGTCTCGAGAATCGCGGCTCGTACCTTAGGTCAAAACATGTATAAAACGCACATTATGTAGACAAGCATATTATAAACTGGAAGATTATGTCCTTGATAAAAATGCTTGGCTAAATGCCGGTCCTGCTCCACAGCCACAGCAGCATGGGTCCACTTGTTAGGTTTTTGATAATTGGAAGAAATGCTTACCCTTTTTTTGTTCTCCTATACAATCATTTATTTATTAGTTCTTTGCATTATTGTATTAGCAAAGTATACACAATAAAGCAGCCTTCTTTTTTTTTTCTTTTCTTAGTTACTTGAAACCATAGTTTTGTATAACGTAGAAGCATATTTTCAATTTTTTGTAAATGTGAGCACTATGGAGCCATTTACATATGCAATTATAGATTTCGTTATTAAATTAGTTTGACATGAACGAGCGTGGCAGTTGAGAGCTTGTCATGCTCACTCAAATGTTTTGCTGATGGTGGCGCGTGTTTTGGATCATTTGATTTCCTTCAAAATGGTTGAGTTAGATGGTGCTGATGCACGCGTCATGTTCGTGAACGGGCGCCGTCAGTTGAGACTGGTCATCTCTTACCTGCCACTGGCTTATTTTAATCTGTACCTGCATTTTGAATTGTTTATATATTTTCTTGTTCTTTGCATTGTCCTCACATATAGAAGCAATCAAAGATAATGTTTACAAGATTTTTGTAATACATCACATGGTTTAAAAGAGTGTCCGTGGAGTTTCTTGCACGTTCTTCTCCGTAGAGATCTACGCTTTGGAACGTGCAAATAGCTTCATGTTTTTGACTGACTTTGACAATTCAAAAGTGCCTGTAAATGGTTTATTTGAAATATACGATTTGATTTGATTTGGTCCGAGATATTTTTGTGCGCTCATTCCGTCATAAACAGGTCAAAAGTTTTTACTCTTTTAGTAACTTTAATACATAAAACCGCACGCACAAATTGAACACCCACATCAAAAATAAACTTCGAGATCCTAAACCCACTCTCACCTTAACGAAATCTCAATCGATAAGCTGTAAATATTGCTCAATAATGACATCATAACCATTTGTACACGATATTAATAAAACCACACGTTAACTGGACTGTCCAGTTGCCTTGGCATAGATAAAAAGCATCGTCACTATCGTAAACAAACAAATCGATGGTGAATAGTTTAGTGTAAGTAGATTATGTACAGGTTATTAACGGAAAGAACCAGTCAAGAGCGAGTCGGACTCGTGTGCAAAGGGTTCCGAACGAATTTTTTATTAACATGTTGTTTTAACACTATAGACTTCTTACAGGTTTTCCTGTAATCTATGAGTAAAGATCTATTTTCTCCATTTTTTTTTTCAAAATTTTAGGCTCAGTAAATTCGGAGATAAGAGGGGGGGGGGAATAGTCATTTTTCGTCTAATTTCTTGAATAACTTCAAAACCATTTATTTTAAAATTGTGAAAAAATACAATTAAAACCCTCACAATTAGCCCTTTCATTTGCTATGTCACACGATATTGTTCAAAAAACTTTTATTTTTTATTTTTCCTCAGTTTGACCCCCAAAAGTAACCCCCATACTAAAAATTTAATGATTTACGTCACACGTCCGTGGTTGGGTCACAGTAATCTATATGTGTACCAAATCTCAACAGAATTGGTCCATTGGATCCGGAGAAAACTGGCTGTGACAGACGGACAGACAGACAGACACCCGAGTGATTCTATAAGGATTCCGTTTTTTGTTCGGAACCCTAAAAAGCGACTTGATACGATCAACGAAAAACGCCAAATACGTAAAGAGGGACCTAAGTCCTCCCATACACTTTTATCTCCGCCGGTCAGATGTATTGCCTTAGCTGTGATCGGGTATTTTAAACCCGATTACGATTTTTTTTCATCTCAGGTTGGGGGCCAAGCCAATGATCGTGCTCAGGACTCGTGCCGGCTACTATAGAAAAGTGTGGCTTGGAAATGTGTTAACTTGTTACCTTTTCAGCAGATGAAGAAGAATCGATAAAAAAGCATAAGTTAAAATTCAATTACTTAGCAAAACATCACAGACGTAATAGATATGATAAAGTCAGCAAAGTCTCTCTCTTGAATTTGACTAGTAAGAAAGCTTATCATTATTATTCAAGCTTTGCCGAACAAAGGCCTGTGCTATCACACAGCACGCTTCTCAAATCTAGCGGTTATATGCGAATATGGGAACTTCACTAGTTCACCGATGAAGCTCATGTAAAGGAAAGTGCATCCTTTACAGCTTAAATCTATTAACGAAAGAGACAGATATCGTTTTAGATTAAAATAAAAAAAATCATAAGCTCATTCATCCTTTTAAACTTCACCCATTAACGTTTGCGCTTCCAAATCTGACTAAGCGACTGAAATTATTGAATCAGGTGGACGCACCGAGTCACCGAGCGTATCCACCCGCTGTGTCAACATCACACTGCGGCCGGCATTAGGATCGACCCGCATTGCCGTAAGGATATTACGCTAAGCTTACAACAGTAACGATTTTTTGTAGGAAGCTTATATCGCGCAAGGTTACTAAAGGAACGCTAAAACGGGGATCCAATTTTTCTTTTACTATTTATAGGCACGCGTTTGATCACTCTCTCACCTGATGGTAAGCGATGATGTGGTCGAAGATGGAGCACGCATGCCTTGAAGTAACCTATTCACGCTTGACCAAGACTCCCAGAATGTAGCTATCAGGAAACACAGACTCTGGCAAGTAATTCTACTCCTTAGCTGAACGGACAATCAAAGTGTTCCCAAAACGTTTCGTGTATGTGGGTGGGATGTCCACCATGTATTTGAATATCAAAAGTCCGTGGAAATCTAAGAGCATCGAACGATACAGGATTTCATGAACCAAAAAACAGTAAAAACTTACAAAACGTAAAACGGTATTGCACTACTCAACACTCAAAAGTATCCAGAATCCAGCTAGTCAATTCTGTAAACAACTATTTCGATATCGAGTTTCACCTGAGTGACAAAACTCACGAAATGAGCTTTATTGCACACAACATAAAGGCCTTAATTTGAACTCACCTCGGATTCCACTGTCGAGATACGTAAATGTTGTTACAGAATAGCACTACAGATGCAAACCAATCTATCATTTTCAAATATACTTTATATTTTAAGCTTTATGCACTATACTGGTCCTTACATCCGTAAACAGTAAAATTCCATAAATACATCTTTATTTTCAACCAATCAAACCGGTGGCAACTAGTTTGCCACCACAGGTGTGGCGACATAAATTTAAATAAAAATGTAAGTAAACTAATAAACAAACGCTGTACGAATCAAACGGGTCGCTTTGTATTCAACCTGCGATATTAGACGATCGTCGTGACGTAATGGGTGACTCACGAACGAGAAATAGACATTACTGGGGATACCATTAAGTTTCTTTTAGAGATTTTAATCGACTCGACTTCGTTATCTGTTAATATTAATACGGATCGGATTTTTAACTGTTGTTTCGTTGTTCGAGTTTTCGCAGATGACTTGTCGTGCAGAAGCCAGAAAAAGGAGAATATATTTTAACGGAAGGCAAGTAGAGCGTCAGCTGTTTTTATAAGGACTCTCATGGATGTACGACTATCTGCGTCTTGGAGAAACGACTGCAAGATGAATGGTAATTTTCAAAATAATTATTTATATCCCATTGATATACAAAAAACCCAAGATACACACTCAGCATCTCAAAAACGTCCGCAAAAAATAAGCGCAATATGTATAATTATGCGCAAGTTTCAAACAATCTCGCATCGTTCGCTATAGTGCACTGTTTTGTAAAAACAACTCTAAGCGATCCGTGTATGATTCAATTTGCAAAAAAAGTGCGCATCACTCGTCATACTGAACTGCTTTGTAAAAACAACTTTAAGCGATCCGTGTAAGGTTGAATTTGTAAAAAAATTGTTTATTGTATAACTACACACAACTCACACATGACACTTGATACATGTCAGTTTTTGACGACAGTTTCGAGTGTTGCATTTGTTCGAGACTGTGCATCTTGGGTTTTTTTATATATCAATGTTATATCCTAATTTACTTAGGGTCTAAGTAATACGTCTTCTTCAACACATCACCATCACACCGTGTTCATTTTCTTACTAGCAATATTTTCACTTCAACAAAGCTTCATTGATATTTTAATGACACTCACTCTAGCAACATAATTTGTACCGTTTTCTCTATTGCATTTGCAAGCCAATCCCTTTAGAAAGCTTTTCCATTGTCTAGCCAGTTTTATTGCTAGACAACACACGTCCTAGGTCATTTGCAGCGCAACTACGAGTGTCCATCTGAATGGCGCGTTGGTACTTTTGCAATAAGCTTTGGGAACAAGTATGGTGATTATTTTTATTGAAAATCGTACGACACGTACATCATAAAAAGGTCTCCTGGCACATCTCACCTGACTACATTTTACAGATGATGTTGCACCTGCATGCTTAAGTGGTATGTCAGGTAATTTAAGTCCAAAGCACAGTAAAATGTGAAAGGCAACAATTGCATTTTTGTTAACACGCAAGTAAAACCGGAAACCAGAATGTGTGAAATGTGTCTCACGAAAGTCATAAAAACAAGTGCGTAAAGGGGCTTCTTATTCACTCAAGTGCGAAAATGAGCCTTACGTACTTAGTATAACAGACGAGGGTACCTTAATTAGTCTAAGGTCATGTTTCGGGCTTCAAAGGGATGCAAAGTTAAACGAGGGTTGAACTCGTTTAGTCTTTAAGTTAAATGAGGGACAAAAACAACTGTGGTCGACATTTTGCCACCAAAGTCAATGGCAACAATAGTGAGGTACCTAATAGAGGTTTAATGGTGTGTTTTCCTATTCGGTAATAACATAAGTAAATTACAGTCACCAATATACGAGTAAGTATATAAAACTCTTCCGTTCCTGAGTGACTGACAGACAACGCTGCACAGCCGAAACTGCTGGTCGCAGAAAGCTGAAATTTGGCATGTAGGTTCCTTGGGGAGTGTAGGGGAGCGCTGAGAGAAGATTTCCCGAAATTCCTACGCGAACGGGAAAAAACGGGAAATGCGAAAGTTAATTTGTGTGTCTGTTTGTACGCTTCAAGCTTAAGTCGCTAAACCGATCATATTGAAATTTAACATAGAGGTAGATTTAACTTAGGTCCAGAAGATGGACACAATGATATCTTATATCAACGTCACACGCGGGTGAGCCAGGAGCAGAAGCTAGTCCTAATACACAAAATTCTTCCATTACTGACTGACGGACAACGCACAGCCGAAACTACTGGTCGTAGAAAGCTGAAATTTGGCATGTTTGTTCCTTGAGGAGCGTAGGGGGCTTTCCCGTAATTCCTACGAGAACGGGAAAAAACGGGATATGCGGGTACGAAGTTGCGAGCAAAAGCTAGTGGTTTCGATTGGGAAAAGCCCCTCAAAAATATACAAAAGCCCCATACATTCCAGTATATTAATTACTAGTTGACCCGCGCAACTTCGTCTGCGTCACAATTTTCATTACTGCTCCGCTCCTATTGGTCTTAGCGTGATGATATATAGCCTATAGCCTTCCTCGATAAATGGGCTATCTAACACTGAAAGAATTTTTCAAATCGGACCAGTAGTTTCTGAGATTAGCGCGTTCAAGCAAACAAACAAACAAACAAACAAACTCTTCAGCTTTATATATTAAAGTATAGATATCTTCCGTATCAACAGACCTTGTGGCATAGATAAGAATAGTAATTCGAGTGCACTGCCTCCACCTTGAATGTTTAATGAGGATGCAACTGCGCGTGAGTCATCTTACATATAATGAGAGATGTACGCTCATTGTCGCTTCCATGCAACTTTAATGAATGCCTAGCAGATGTTGCGTCCTTCTAGGTTCGACTTCGTATAGCGAATTTTCCCTTTTTAGGGTTTCAATCATGTGTGAAAAACGAAACCCTTATAAGACCACTCGTGTGTCTCGTCTGTCCATCTGTCACAGCCAATTTTCTACGAATCTACTGGACCGGTGGAATTTAGTACACAAATTAACTTCTGTGACTCAACAAAAACGCGCGATGTAAATTAATACATTTTGAAAATGGGTTCGTTTTTAGGGTTCCGAACAAAAAACGGAACCCTTATAGGATCACTCGGGTGTCTGTCTGTCTGTCACAGTCAGTTTTCTCTGGATCCGCTGAACCGATTCTGTTGAAATTTGGTACACATATGGACTTCTGTGACCCAAACACAGACGAGTTGGTAATTTTTTTTTTTTGTATTGGTGTCACTTGGGGGTCGAACTAGAAAATTTCAAAAAATAGTTTTTTGAACAATATCGAGTGCCATATGAAAGGTCTATAAATGAAAGGCCTTACTGTGAGGAATTTAATTACATGTATTTTTTTCATAATTTTAAAATAAATGGTTTTGAAGTTATTCAAGAAATTAGAAGAAAAATGAGCATTCCCCCACTTATCACGAAAATACTGACTAAAATTTTGAAAAAAAAAAAAAAAAATCTTTACCAGTCAACCAAGGGTGGTGAAGAGATAACATGGCATGTGCATCGCAACTTTATTTCATTACTTGTTTTGGTTCATCAAACAAAATAGAGGGACACCCTTAAAAGCTGTTTCCTTGCCACGAGTTTTTCATCCAAGCTTAACAATTCTTGGAGATTGTAATTAATATCCACAGATATCATTATAGCTGTTAGAACCCATTGCAAATAGACAACTAGAGTCACTTTAAGTTTTTCAATTGTTAATGTTGACATTCAAAAGTGCAGAAATTTTTAACCTTTCACGGACCATATTTTGGCCCTTGCAGAACCACCTATAGTTGCCGGACAAAAGTTTGTAAACCACTGGTCTAATCTATAAAGCTGAATAGTTTGTTTGTTTATTTGTTTGCTTGAACACGCTAATCTCGGGAACTACTGGTCCGATTTGAAAAATTCTTTCCGTCTTAGATAGCCCATTTATCGAGTAAGGCTCTAGGCTATATATCATTACGCTAAGACCAATAGGAGCGGAGCAGTAATGAAAATGTGACGCAGACGAAATTGCGCGGATCAGCTAGTTAAAATATGTTTTGACTTTGAACATAAATAAATTAAAACAATCACTTACCAGGTGTGAGATCTAATTTGTCTATGTGGTCGCCGAGCACTGATGCCCAGCTCTGCAGCTGATCTAGTATACCCCAGGGCGTTGTCATGGCAACCGTGAGGAGGACCAGCGTGTGAGGGAATGTCTCCTCGCTGAGGGCGAACTTGAGGAGGTTTGTGTGCCCTGGATCACCGTCCAGCACCCATACACTGAGACGTGTTTGATCTGTGGGGGGGAAAGAAATATTTAGGATATTTTTAAAGCAGCAGTACATTTCTAGGAAATAGGGTTTGATCTGTTTGAGGAGATATGGTTTTTTAGTACAATTCATGAAGAAGTATTTCACCTGGAGATGCAGTTGCAATTTTCAGGAGTAAAGAAAGTTCTGTTTAGGATATACTATAAGATTTTCTGCAAACAAAATTTTCAAAGTTTTTGTTTAGGTTGATTGGCATCCTTAAATAATTATTTTACTTGTAAATTTAAAGACAGAGAAAAAGTTACTGTGTATTTTTATATCTTTAATATTGATTAATGATTCATTTGTAATTAATAACAGATTTTGGACTGTGGAACCTGTCAATCATAGATTATTAAATAATCTTTTGAAAAAAAGCATGTTACTTTTTGTCAGCTTCTGATTTATTTATATCCTATTACAGGTGTTTTTGTTTAAATATCCTGTCATGCATTTAGCTTGCAGGATCTGAAGAAGCGCTTGAAAAATATTTAAACAAAACTTACAGAAACTGAGTAACTAGCAAGGTAACTTTAATAATTTAGTTTTTAATAAGTTATACCTATTTCAACAAACAAGCAAAATGGATAAAGAAATGAAGATTTGAAATGCCACATGGGATGGGATGCCACAGGTAATGTGGCTTACCCTTTAATGGGGGATTCTCATATATATTTCACTTCAGGAAAAGGGCAAACAGCCATATACCGTCATTAGTAGACAAAATTTTAGCATTACTTTTACACTCTCACATCACATATCTGTTTGCTTTATTTGTTGTCTGTTTTAACCTACGGTCGGCGCCATAGAAACACGCAATAAAGTACATTGAGTTTTCCCTAATATCCCTTCATAGATACTTCATAGAAAACGTAAAGGATCATGACAGAAGTCGATTCGGAACAGCTTTATGTCATTATTTCTTTTTTTATATTTACAAAGTCAATAAATGTATGTGGGTCAATAACCATTATTGCACAGATATCTGACGTCTACCAATAATACATAACTGACTTGTTTAATGAATATTAATTTAAATTTGTGACATATTGTAATTTTGCACATTCAATATCTGGTAGTATTTTTATGTAGGTCTTGAGTTCAGCATTAAAGATTTGACTGACCACTTTGTCTAGAAATAGCTTTACAGCAAGATAAATGCTGTGTAAACACTGCATTCTTTTTATTAAGAATAAGAAAGTAAGTCAGTACAATGATGTCTATCTAACATATAAAAATTTCATGTTAATGTTTGTTACTTTTTGTGTATATTTGGTTGGTAGGTCTGAGAATAGGTTGTATATATTTTTCTCGTGGGCATTTTTTAATTTACTTTATTTTATATGGCAAAACAATGTTTGCCGGGTAGTTCGTACTAATATAATAAAGCTGAAGAGTTTTGTTTGTTTGAATGCGCTAATCTCTGGAATTACCAATTGGAGTTGGAAAATACTTTTTGTATATGATAGCCACATTCATGAGGAAGGCTATACATAAGCTATACTGGAAGGGGTAAAAATTGGATATGCAGATACAAAGTTGCTGGCAAAAGCTAGTATTTAATAAGTACTTACTCAGGTTTCAGTACATATATCTTGTTAACTTTGTAAGTTAACAACTAAAGATGAAATACAATATCTTAGTATAGATAGAAATCAGATTTTGTTGTCTTTGGGCAATTAATAAATAAGAAAACAGTCACTTTGGTGCCTATGTAGATAATACTACTCCTACTACTATATAACATAACATGCATTTCACAGATGATTCACCTAGCATAATCAATATTCCTGACACTTAGTCACAACAGATTCTAATAAGAATTGGTTGATATTAAGATATTTGTGATAATACAGCAATTTACTGATCTTCTCTGCAGTTTTGACAGCTAGTATGAACATAAACACAGTGTTGACTTGTATGATAATCAACATAATTCATAAAACTCTGTGTATGTAGGTTATGCTGATATTATTTTTGATTTTGTAACTGTTTATTTATGAATAAGTAGTAGTAAGTAGCTTGTTAGGTAACAAAAACACACACTTACCATCTCGATATTCATCTCTAACGTCTATATACGCGTATTCGAGTGCTGAACCTTTCTTAGGGTCTTCAACACCTTGTAATTTCGCTACCAAAGTAGTTTTACCAGTCTCATTGTCACCCAAAACTAAAACATTTTTGTTTGAAGGTAGTTTTGTGTTCCCTTGGTTTTGGACCTCTTCTAGAATCGAAGACCTGCAAAAATTACGATCATATAGTATTCGTTGTCATCACTATCGCGAGGTTGGTACTTGTACGGGAAAGTGTACATAAATGTGCGGATTTGTCGCCGTGTGAGAATGTTTCGCTGTTATTTTACATACAAAGGTAGACAACGCAGCTAGGTCACATATTTCTCAGCTTCATAGCTTGACATCACGTAGGTGTGACACATTGGATCCCTATATGGGGAGTGCATGTTACCCGTAAAATTAACAGTGAACCGTTACCATAGGTTGTCCTTGACGTCTCCGTTTTCTTTCTTTTTTGATTTAAGCCCATTAGCCTGGCCGTTTGTCTCCATTCTTCAGGTAGGATAGAAGATAACAACGGCACAGAAAGGCTTTTCTTTCGTTTTCGTCTCTTCTGCCGTTCATACGTCACTCTCGCGATGATGCACTTGTTGCCAGAAGTAAGAATTAGTTTTATACTGTTAGACGTGTTGAAAGCAAAACTTTAAAAACGAAATGGATTTTTATTTTTTTAACTTCACCGTAAAGAAAATATTATTTCTTTAAATCTTACATACAATTTTTTTCTTTCCTGTCATAAAATACGCAAAAGTTTAGTCAAACCAGAAAATGTAAATTTCAATTATTCGACTGACAACATTGTTTTTCTTTTTTAAATTATTTTTTTCAGTGATGCGCTTTTTGATATCAACTAAATGTTGTTGGCGTACATTTAATTAACCGAGTTGAAATAAAATTGACCAACATATAAAAATCTCCAATATTATAAACCATAAACCTTTATTTTTGGATTATGGTTATAACATCACAATTATACACACATATTTGATTCCTTTACATTCTAAAGCAAATGTTTGAAGTTCAATGCGTACAATCGACTAACTTTACTGATAATACCCTACATAGTCTGGTTATTCGTTAACAGACAGTAGAGTTCACTTCTCTAGTCGCCCCTGTTTTTTTTTCTAAGTCACTGTCAGACACTGTCAGACGAAATACATAATAATCAGAGATTTATTTTTTAAGGTGAATAAAACTTGGTAGTGTAGTAATATTTCAGTGATACCGCGCTGTTAGGTCTCGAATATAGTGAACAATTATAATTAAAAGTTTAAAATGTCTAGAAGACCGCGAACTGGTAATAAGTCTAATAATCTGTCTCAGGTGAGTCATGCACATTATTTGCTCGTTCTTAGGGTCTCATCCGGTTCTATTAGCGCGTTTAATGTAGGTTTATTTATAGTACTAACTCATTGTCGTTATCGAGTAACCAATCTTGATTTGAGGTTAATCTGAGAAGTATGTTGTCAGCTGATTTGGGTTTTGTAAACAAAGGGTCTTTATTATTGTGTTCCTTATTTAAAAACAAATAACTGTTCTATGGTGAAACCCAGTCTTTGTATTTCGTAAAGTAAACATGATTGGGGCCAGGTTGGGGCCCATTGTTGACCACTTAGTGGCTGCATTTTTTCACTTGACAATACTTTTGTACTCTCATGCAAAATAATGACTGCTACCAAATATTTTCTGCAGGCGTAAATGTTTTTTTTTATGGTTAATAAAGTTATTACCCATCTTATTAGTCTTTGATGAATGAAATGAGCAATGAGACAATCTGTTTATTATTTTAATTGAGAAATTAGTCTCCCAACTTTGTAAAAGTTTTCCTTTGTTGTCTAGTTTCTGGAATTGCCTTGATTTGGAATTAATTTATCTCATACTTACTGGGAGTAAAAACAATTCAGTGTCATTGACCTCTGATGGGTAGGGGGTGTTATGAGTTTGTTTTTGTGCCGTCTGTCTGTAAGTTTGTGTTATTATGACAATAATGTAGCAAAGGGCAGCAAGCCAGCTTCCATTTTTCTAATTCTGGTACTTATTATTAAACCATCTAAGTTCCATCCTACATGCTCAATGTTCAATTTAGATAAATAGTTGTTAGAATGTATCATCAATAGTCTGAGTAATGTCATAGGTCAGGTACATGATATCATGACACAATAATTCTGCCTGTACATTATTGTTATCTACAAACTTATCTGATTGATGGTATTTTTATTTTCATTACTACAAAAAAGGCTAGATTTTAGGAATATTACAATCCATATGACTGGAGCCAGGGTTTTAATTGTTGATTTATGTTGCCAGTATCATAAAACAAAGACACATGTTATAAAACAAAGTCCTCCGCCGTATCTGTCTGTCTATCATTCTGTCTGTTCGCGATAAACTCAAAACTACTGCACCGATTTTCATGCTGTTTTCACCAATGGATAGAGTGGTTCTCGAGAAAGGTTTTATGATATAATTTGTCAAGATTTAGTATAAATTGGCTAAAATATAATGATATTTGTTGGAGGTGTCGGAAGTATCCACCCGAAGCCATGGGCATCATAGTAATCCAATAAAATTATTGACATTATAATAATCCACTAACACAACACACATATTAAATTGACAGGTAGTAATAAATTGATCAAAACATTGTTGAGTCAGGACAACACAAATTTTTCTAATTCTAAATTAACTTAGTGGCTCCCCGACTCAACAAGATGCATCCCTGTTTTTGGTTGGGGGTTAATTTAACATCACTACGGTGTTCTTAAAGGGAATAAGCATTGTACCCATGGGCCATACATATTTTAACACTTATTGGGTACAAACCTGTCCTAAATCCAGGGTTCAGGCTGTTACTGAGGAGATCCTAGTGGAAAAACAAAACATTGCCCATCCAGGGGACCCGAATCAGAGTGTTCATTTATAAACATAAGTAGAATCAATAAAGAACCCTTGTTCAGAATTAGATTCAAGATCTGAATCTTTATTTCTTGTTAACTTAAATAGAATTAACAAGGTACCCTTGTTCAGAATCAAAATCAGAATCTTGATTTGTTAACTTCATCCAGTTCTTTATAAGTTTTAAAATCAAATCTTGTTTTCTTTTGCTGCAGTTTGGTCTCCTTGACATACCCGACATAAACGATGATGATGAGCCCCTGGATCTGTCAGATGATGACTTTGACTTGGAAGCGGAACTGGCTGCCATCAGCGGTGGGGGTGGTGGCCCTAAACCGAAGCCCAGGAAACCCCCTCCGGTACCTGCGGCTAACTTGGATGCAATGATAGCTGAGAGCTTGAAAGACGTGCCTTCTGATGATGAGGGTTCTGGTAAGTAAATATATATTCTTTTTAGGGTTCCGTACCTCAAAAGGAAAAAACGGAACCCTTATAGGATCACATAGTTGTATGTCCGTCTCTCTGTCAAGACCCTTTATCTCGGGAACGCCTGGAGGTATCGAGTTGAAATTAAAACCAATTTACTCAGGTCTGCAGTCCCTTGACGCTGTGAAAAAATCAAACATCTAAGTTAACTTTAAAAAAAGATACGGCCGTTTATGCCGCAAAAAACGTATATTTCGACACTCTCAAGGGAATCAAAATTTGTAGGGTCTTATACTACAAGTATAGGGAAAAGTCTGAAAACTATACATTTGTACTAAATCATAAAAAAATATAGTCTTTATTTAAAGTAATATGTACCTACTTTGTACGGAACCCTCGGTGGGCGAGTCGGACTGGCACTTGTCCGGTTTTTTTTTTGAAAGATCAATATCATTTGATATAAGATAAAAAAATAAAATATATAAATCAGTACGAGTTGGAATTGCACACGAAGTGTTCCATCCCATAAACCGATAATATCATGTTTCTTGTGTGGGAGCATCCTTGGTTATTATAACGGCAATAAAAAAAAACATCCTATGAAAATTCAACTGCTTTTTACGCTTCATGAGATACTGCTTCCTAACAGACTGGCATAGTCAGTCTCTTAGAAACGTTATCTCACACAAGATGAAACGGCGATGCGCCACCGGTACATGGTGGACAACCCACCCACACGCACAAAACGTTTTGGGAACACATTCATAGTGTGTACAACTAAGGAGTGGAATTCCCTGCCAGAGTCTGTATTTCCAGATAGCTCCAACCTGGGAGTCTTTAAGACAAGAGTAAATAGGTTACTTCTAGGGAAACGTGCTCCATCTTCAAACACATCATCGCTCACCATCAGGTGAGATAGTGGTCAAACGTATGCCTATTAATAATAAAAAAAAACTTTTTACAAAAAAATATATAACCGATTTCCAAACAAAACACTACAAAGTATAAAATAACCTTAATTTCGGAAGTCGGTGTTTTTGGTTGTGTTTCTTTGTTGACTTCCGAAATTAAGGTTATATCACTTTTAAGTGGTGATATTTGGACGATGTCTTCGTCTACGCAGAAATCGAAATAAGCAAATATGCTCATAACATAAAAACTACTGAACCAAACTGAATTAATTTTTTACGGGACCAAATGGCAAGCATACCGCATCGAACGAAAAAAGAATCACAGAAATCGGATCATAAACATCGGAGTAATCGGTGTACATACAAAAAAAAAAATACCCACCGAATTGAGAACCTCCTGTTTTTTTTGAAGTCGGTTAAAAAAAAAACTATGAAGTCTTGAGTAAAAAAACCGGGCAAGTGCGAGTCGGACTATCACACGGAGGGTTCCGGCTACCATAAGCCGAAAAAAACACGTTTCTTGTATGGGAGCCCCCTTTAAATTTTAATTTTTATTATTTATAGCGGAAATAGGTATATGTCACCGGAAAATTGCAAACTCCGTAAGATTGTAATAAATCTTTAGATTATAATTTGTCGATATATTATGAACTAGTGGACGTCACGCGGTTTCACCCGCGTAGTCCCGTTCCCGTGGGAGTACGGGGATAATATATAGCCTATGTTACTCCCTGATTATGTAGCTTTCCAATGCTAAAAGAATTTTTCAAATAGGTCCAGTAGTTTCGGAGCCTATTCAATTCAAACAAACAAATCTTACTTCTTTATAATATTATATAGTATAGACAAATAATTTTAAAGAAACAATAAATCCTATCCAAATTAAACAGTTTCTAATATATTCGTGTCATATGGAGAGAAATGAGTTTGCTATTTCACTCGATATTTTACAATCTTACGGCGTCTGCAATTATACGGTGACATACAATCTGTCACAGAATAAACGCAATACCTCTTAAGGGGTCATTGTACTCATCATTATGAACAACTTTTACTATAGGACCAATCCCGAAATCGCGAAAATCAGCTGTTCAGTACATTTTGTCGAGTTATGCGCACATAAATTTGGGGGAGTCGATTTTTTTTCGCGATTTCAGTGTTGGTCCCATAGTGAAATTTATTCATAATATTGAGTACGCGCCCTTTAGATGTACAGTCGATTTTAAGTTTTCAGCCTGTTCCTTAGAGCTACGGTAAAGGTGTAGGTGGACAGGTGCTAGCATTAATTTGTGCATTCTGTAGCTTCATCCATTAATATTATAAATTGCAGCATATCTCCGTCTGTCCATTTGTGCGCTCATTTCCACGAGAGCCACTTATCCAATATAAGTACTTGATTCTTATTTAGATTCATGGATACTTTACTGCTCTCGACTAGGCTTTAAGATGTTATAATATAAAGATCCACTAAGTGCGTGCAAACGATACAGACTTTGTTGTAAGTCTGTGCAGGCATTTTTTGTTCAGAGTTCAATGTCTGCGCAGACTAAAGTCGGTGTAGTGTGGATCCTCTATAAAAAACCGGCCAAATGCGAGTCGGACTCGCTCACCGAGGGTTCCGTACAAATTTGTAGCCACAAATGACTTTAAATAAAGACTATATATTTTTTTGATTTAATTAACAAATGTATAGTTTTTTAACTTTTTTTTGCGGCATAAATGAGCTATTCTCTTTTTTAACGTGTACTTAGAAGTCTGATTTTTTCACAGCTTCAAGAGGCTGTAGACTTGATTATATGGTTTTAATTTCAAATCGAGACAGCGTTTTCGAGATAAAGGGTCTTGACAGACAAACGGACGGACTCAAAGCGATCCTATTAGGGTTCCGTTTTTTCCTTTTGAGGTACGGAACCCTAAAAAACTTGGAAAGTTGGGAGCAGCCTTGTATGTTTAAATAATCCTAAATCCCAAGCTATTTGTTTATTTAGTCTGCAATCCCAAACGTATCACGTCAATGACCAGTTAAGTATGTGTCTAGCCAAATACTTTTAAAACTATACGGCAGATTTCGACAGGGCCTGAAATATCTGTACGTCTACCATGAGTTTTATCAATCTATACTCGCTAGCGATTGTAGTTAAAAAAATGTTTGAAAACTTTTAAAAAACAAGTTTCTAATTTATTTTTTTGGTTGTTAACTAAAGTTTTACTTGCAATTTGCTTGCTTGTTAGTTAACAACTTAAACTAGCTTTAGGCCCTGTCCGCACTGCGATTTGATTTCGCGCGGATTTTTTCACTGGCACTGACATTGAATCCTATGCGTGTATCCGCACTGGCGGAAAAAATCCGCGCGGAAAGTAATCTGTGATTTGATGCAAATTCAAGGACATAAGGCCCTGTCCGCACTGCGATTTTTATTCGCGCGAATTAAGTTCTGTCAACCTTGAATTTGCATCAATATTTTTTTTTTCCGCGCGACTATTTTCCCCTAGTGCGGATACTCGCATAGGATTAAATTTGTTACAGAATTACGAAAAAAAAACGGCGAGAATAAAAATCGCAGTGCGGGCAGGGCCTAATCCCAATGACGGAATTTAATTCGTAGCCGATTTCTTCTAAAAGACTTACTGAGGCCACAGTACTTCCAAAGATTATTGATATTATCCTTGACAATAATACAATTTTACTTCTCTATTATAGTTAAGTATTACTTCAGGTTAAGATAAAGATTTTCAGCCCATATTGACCCACTGCAAGATAACGGTACCACATATGTGTATGAGTATTCAGTTGTGAGATTCGTAGTTTCATTCATTCATATCTCTGTCTCTCTATTTGTGCACTTATTTATAACTCAAGGACCACTTATCCAATTTATTATGATTCTTTGTTTCATTTATGATGGTATTTGGCTAGACCACATCATCGCTTACCATCAGGTGAGATAGTGGTCAAACGCGAGCCTATAAATAGTAAAAAAAAAAAAAAAAAAAGACTCAAGGATTGGAATATTCCACGTTTGGAGTGTAGCACTTGAAATGTTTCTCAATTACCATAGCAAGCCAAGCCATTGTTTATTTAACTTGCGAACCCAGATCAATTACTGCGACGCGTCATTGACCGACTAAGTCTATGCCTCGTCAAGAGGGGATAAATTTGTTTTTTTTTACGGATACTTTAGAAAAAGAAAAGAATCCTTACTTTAAACTTACAGTAGGTACAGTAGAGTACCCAAGGACTCCGTTATCGGCATTTAGACTCGCATTCGGGGTGGTCCTGGCTAACATAGCCAGCCTAGCTCCGTCCAGAAGCACATAAGCTTCCTGGGGACTTTTCAGGTTTCGCGGAGCCACAGCCTCGCAATACAGGATAACGTGGGCGGCTGATTTCTCGGCGCCAAAGCAACATCTGTAGTAGAGTGGGCTGTCTGTGTTAGTTGTTTATTGTTTATTAATTTCAGGTATAAACTCAGAATAACTATTTTTAACATCTCTTCCCGTGGGTGTCGTAAGGGGCGACCTTAGTACACACACTACCATACACCACCATACACTGCGATCGCCAACCCGCCTGCTAAGCATGGCGATTTTGGCAAACTCCCTCCTTTTGGGGGAGGCCTATGTCCAGCAGTGGACGTCTTTCGTGGATGATGATGATTGTTTTACCCGAACCATTTTTATGAAATTCCCTTAGAATATTCTAAGGAAATTCCGTTGATCTCTGGCGAAATCTACATACGAAACTGTGAGAAACTGTGTGTGTGTTGATTAAGGGGATACCTTTAGAATAAGGCCGTTTTTCGTTTTAACGTATCTTGTTAGGTACTTCGAACAGGGATGTGAGATTACGGTATATGCTTTTTGACTTTATGATCTAGTATCCAACTGAAGGAATACACGATACGAAGAAATTTTCTCGATCGAAAAAAATCACAAAGTTCGAAATATCTTTTTGCTTTTTTTAGCTACAAGACGCAACGCTTTAGATTGATCCTATGAAAATAACTTTATAGCATATAAAATAACCTTATCGAGGTTTCAACTGAACAGATTTCGATATAATAATACTTTTATGTTATCAAATCCGAAAATTTATTTTGGCACTTACGTTTTTTTATTCCGAGCTACACTCTTATTATCTTCATCTCATCTTTTGCCTTGCAAAAGTATTTGCATCTCTCTTATTTGTTCAGTTCTTCAGATGCTCCGTGGAGCTCTTGCAAGCAGGACCTGTATCACTTTTCTGCAAATCGGAGCTGTCAGATCTTCGTAATTTCAATATATTTTTTTACAGTAAATGCTAATAGTTTAGCCGTTTACAGATAAATTTAGTGTTAAAAAATGTCTGCACCATGTGAATGTGTATTTTTATGACCTTGAACAATATAAAACGCAATATTTTTCTATCCACACTAATTTTTGAATTATGTATAAAATTGGTATGAAATAAAAGAGCAAAACTAAATTAAGTACAACGTCGTTGGGACTTCCTACCTGAAGGCGACAATGGACTCGTTTACCAGGAAATGAATAGCAACGGCTTGAAGAAAATAACGTCTCCAAGTCATCACCTTTACTTGTACATACGTACTGTATCTTCCAATGTTCTCATCTCACAAAGCAATATTGGGTAAACATTATGTTTTCTATATTAGAGTGTCTGTTTATACAGCGTTATTCTTACATTTTAACTCAAGACACACGCTAAAATAAATGTTTTCATTTTAGGATTGAAATACGTCGATCATCAATGTGTCAAGAATGTGTTAAATGTCAAAGGCAACAAGCCTAGGGAAAATTATGGAGTCGCGTTTGAATTGTGAAAATGTGTTAAGTAAATACTAGCTTTTTACCCCGACTTTTCTGCGTGGGTTTTAGAAGTACCTACCAGAAATAAACGAAAAATATTTAATCCTACTAATGTTATAAATCTAAATCAATATGATGTTGTAATAGTTGTTAGGCCAATTTTAATTTATCATAATTCTGGGCTCTTGATATTTTGTGACTCTTTATCCCCCATCATTTCAGCCTTACTTCATCTCTTACCACAGACATATTTTTGTAGAAATAAAATATTATCAAGTTCAATTTAATTGAGAATGACGTAATTTCAAAGCCGTAAGTTAGTTATGACGCATTTTCAACGTCTCATTAGATATATCGCCAATACAACAGTATAAAGAATTATTCCAAATTTGTTTAAAACGCTTACTTTCTTTCGCTTTTACGACAATAAACATTACAAACATCAGAATAAGGTTAACATTTTTCCGCCATTCCAACCTATCAAAATTCTTGGTAGGTATAGTTTACGAAGACAAAAACAGTACATTACAATATCAACGTTTTACCTGAAATAAAACGCATATTAAAATACTTACCCCACTGGAAGCTTTCTTATGAGATCTGTTTGTTATCGCCTGGTGCTATACTGTAGGCCAATGTGATAAAGCAAGAAAGAAGAGAGATAGAAGAGAATTTAAACAAAGTTGTAATTAATAATTTATGCATTTATTTAAATAAACGTATAAAGCAATTCAATGAAAGTACATAGATAAGTGTACTTTCTAGAAACTTTATCTATAACTAATTTAAGAATATCTGTTCTAGGTAAACAACATTTTTATTTAGCAATGTTAATCAATTGAATTGAACAATTGTGTGACGTTTTGTGAATCAGTACTTCTCATTATTTCTCGTCTATAAAACTGCTGGAATGTATTAGCTGAACGCCAATTTCCACGTGCCAAGATTTCGTCGAGAGGATAATTTTGAAACCAGCTTTTGGAGGCTACAGCAGACCGGGTGCTACCTGGTGTGGCTGCAATGCCAGCTTCCCGAAACAGGGTCTTTACCCATCCTGCAATGGCTGTACGTGAAGCAGGTTTAGCCACACCTCTAATCGTAATAAATAAATTAGTTGATTTTGCCGCTTTACGTCTGTCGTTTAATAATGCTATAGTTTTTTCTGTCCAGTATATAGGGTTAAGGTTAGAACTATCGGTATTTAAAAGCAATTTCCAGCCGGATTGCCTATAATTAGTGCTGTCAGTTTTGGAGCCAAATCGAGGGCAAAATATTATACTGCTATCAGATCTTATGCAATGATTAGGATCGATATTAAGTAGAGTGAGATCGTGTATTCGCCTACCAGAGCAAAGCAACAACAAAAGTCCAGTATGACGTGATGTTTGAAATAGATTACTTGAATTCATTGTGTAATTATTCAAAAATGAAATTAATTTATCAATATCCCAAACTGGAGGCTTTGTGACCTTTGGATTTTTAAGGGCAATAGATTTTAAAACATGTCTTACTAGAACGTGTGAACTTAACTGACTTGAAGTTTCAGCTTTACATAGTGTAGAAATTACCGATTTATGTAAAAGTATTGAATTATACGACAACTTATCAATTAAATATAAATCACATAAAAACTGCGCTGATTGTGAACCAGTGGGATTCATTAAGTCAAGGTTTTTATTACGGCACCACGACGTCCAGCGCTTCCAGGCTACTTCGTAGGTTTTTAGTGTAGATTTTCGGCATCGAGGTACTACTAATAGGAATATTCCTATCGACTGTTTTAAGTGAGACAGGACTTTGGGGACTAGGAAAGGTGGTGGGAATATCCATGCGAGCTCGTAATTCCATGGGGCACTGAAGGCATCGTGGAACAGAGCTTGAGGATCTCTCAGATCTAGGGACACGTAATTGTACACTACGTGAGCAGTCCCCATTGGGGTTCCCCATTTTGCAAACACTGTTTCAACACAAGTCGGTAGTAAGTGCCATTCTGGAGGTTGGCGAAGGCGCGATAAATGGTCCGCATGATTGTTGTATTTGCCTGGAATGAAGTGTATGTTGAAGTGTATCTGATGTTGGTCTAACAAATTCAGAATTCGATAGGTTATTTCCAACAGGGATTATGTCCTCGTACGTCCTTCCTTTCGTAAGTAAGTGACCGCAGTTCTGTTGTCGCTTTGAATGAGGAGCGAACTTTGATGAAGCCAATGAACTTGGTTCTGAAGAGCATATAAAATTGCTAGCATTTCTTTTTCATTGCAATGCAGCGTTTTCTCTTCTTACGACCAAGTTCCTGACAGAGCTAAATTGTTCGCTTGATCCGACGCATCTGTCGTCAGAAAATTTATAGGAGGAGGGTTCTGAAGGGGTGTTGATCTTTGACAATTTTGGGCCCACCAGTTTAGTTCCTCTAAGACACCTTGTGGTAGTGGGTAGGTCTTCGATGGCAGGACTGGCAGCGAATTTACGAACATCAGTAACTGTCGATGACTGAGCCGACCCCGAGGGTCAACAAAACTTGCAAAATTTATAAGTCCCACTATTTTCTGCAACTCCTTTAAAGTTAACCGCTCTTGTTCGCCTGATTTATTCTGATAGCCTGATTTTTCTTTGTAATGATGTTTTGAATTTTTCTTTTGGTAGGATTTTTTTATTTTCCCATGGTTTCTATAGTAGCCCTAAATAAATTATCTTTTGAGGAGAAACAACAGATTTTACGAAATTTCCTGTCCACCCCAGTTTTTGTAATATTTGTACAGTTATTTTGACATGCTCGCGAAGCGTGTGAACAAAAATGGCGTGCCACTTTTTTACGAAAACTAAAAACTACCCGCAACCACCAGGTGGTGCCACTGAGCCGGAAGTAAAGAGAGGATTAAAGTACGAAAACTGGTAAGAAATCGATGGGAAACGGAAATGCCATCTCATATGAAAGCTTCCAGTGACGGTCAAGTAGTTTAATACAAGTATTTTTCCATGATTTGTTGATAAGTCTTGAAGATGTTCCATGGATGAAACAACAATCAGGATGAAACTATTTACTACTTGGCAATATGGGCCTGAGGATGGATTTGGAATGCCGCATATAATAGCAGCGGTGCTCATGTATACTTCCGATGGAACTTTACTGAAAGGGTCATTACATCACATTTAGGGTCTCATATCAACCGAAAGACGTCCACTGATGGACATAGGCCTCCCCCAAAAGGGGGGGGGGTTCCATAATCGCCACGCTTGGCAGGCGGGTTGGCGATCGCAGTGTATGGTTGAGTTTTACAGAGAACGCTGCTGCCCATTCTCTGGCAAGTCCCTTAGTCGCCTCTTACGACACCCATGGGAAGTGATGGGATGATATTATTCTTTTACGGCACCATACGGCACCGGCCGACACTATACGGCATTTAGGGTCTAATACTGATTAACTATGTCCAGCAGTGGACGTCTTTCGGCTGATATGATGATGATGATGACTGGTTAACTAGGTATTAAAATATATGTTTTTTTTTTATTTGTGATGGATTTGCTCTTGACTCTAGTCTAGGTCAGAGATGACCGAGACAAAGTCTACGATGGAGCGAGCTTACCCAGAAGGAGCCTGTTCACTCCAACTTTGAAGAGATTAGGGCTGTAAGCGTTTGGAAACACGGACGCAGGTAGAGAGTTCCACTCCTTTGCTGTGCGCATTATAAAAGACGTTTGGAAACGCTTAGTGCGAGTTGGTGTAACAGCAACAAGGTAGGGATGGTAAGATGCAGTGCGTCTGGATGTCCGATGGTAGAAGGGGGCCGGTGGGATGAGGTCGTGGAGTTCTTGGGCACACACCGAAGTACAATCTGTAGAAGACCGACAAGCAGGCAACCTTACGGCGATGAGCCAAGCTATGCAGCTTGGCATCTACCAGTTTTACGTCACCGATGAGCCTCTTAGCTCTGCGTTCCACCGAGTCAAGCGCGGCAAGCTGATACTTAGCTGAGCCATCCCAAAGGTGGCTACAATACTCCATGCAGGATCGGACTTGCGCTTTATATAGGGTTAAAAGCTGTCCAGACCTGAAGTATCGCTTCACCCTATTTAGGATGCCCAGCTTTTTGGCAGCGGTTTGGGCTTTGTACACGATGGTGGCGCCGAAGTTGAGACTGGATGTCAACTCCATGCCTAGGAGCTCGATGTTTACAGGACGTTCGATTTATTTTTCACTGATACAAAACAATCTCCGGAAAATGCACGGTTTCTGTGGAAAAGGCTACGCGAGTAAAGCCACGCGGAAAAAAGAACAAATTGACTACTTATCTTTTCATTCGTTTTCATAACTTATGTAGGTACATATTGCAATTACGATTAAAATATAACTTTTATACAACTGGTCCACTCCATACCTTCCGTATGCTTAAAAGTCTCTAGTACTATCTCTATCGCACAATTATGGCCATGTTCTTAAATAGTCAACTGAATTAGTAGTTTTCAAAATAATTTGGGGCCATACAAAACATGATATAATTTACCAACGATTGTAAAAAAATAGTATTAAAACAAATCAATATTTTTCGTCGCTCGATATTTTATTAAATTGTATTTTATCTACGTCTAAAATCACTGTTTATAAGAGTGCTGATTTGTGTTAATATTTTGACAGAAGAAGTTTAGCAAGTTTGCGTGCGGGCAACACCGAATGAGTTGGCGGTTTGGATTAATTTCATATTGTGGCGCTGGGTTCGATATTTCGGACTTTGCACATGGAAGCATGCGGGGACTGCGCGGTGCCAGGAGATGAAATCGGTGCTTTCGAGCTATCATTTATTTCAAAGATACGGCCTTAAGTAATACACTACTTTTAGTTTTTAATTAATTTTACATCTGTCTGTTTTGTGCGAGTCTCAAATAAACATTTTTCTTTCTTCCTTTCTTTGAGAAAGGTAGGGGGAGGGGTGGGTAATTTTTTTTGGATTGGATATCGACTCCTTCCGCTTTGGGCGGAACGCAAGGGAATGTCAAGACTCTTACTGACTTAAACCTACGCGTGTTTCACCAAATACCCTATCCATTCCTGGGCCGCGGTTACTCTTTCGAACAATTGCGCAACCCTGGCAGGTACTGGCCCTATAAGGCCCCGTCAATCACGGTGACATCTCTTTGAGGCAGGAGTGGGTACTTGGAACTAACATTAATCTTCCTTTTAGGTGACGATGACGACCCAGACCTGCTCAACGAGCTCCAAGCCCTAGGAATAGATGACGACGAGGCGCCGCCCCCTCCCGCGCGCACATCATCCAGACCCGCGCCCCCTCCCCCCGGAGCCTCCCTGAGCACCGACAGCAGCACTATCAGCTTGCTACAAGACAGGATCACTAATTACACAGTAGCTGAGAAGAATGCGAAGACCAACGGGGAGAGTAGCCGGGCGAGAAGGTAAGTTTAGATTTAAATAGAGAGCATCCCGAACGTTTTGAACGTCCGAAGAAACAACATTTTCAATTTCTGCCACTCACGACTGCTCCCGAAGACTGCCGACCGCTTGGGGAGGTCGCTTCGGCGTAGACGGGCCAATTACGAGCCAATTAGTGGCGTCAATAGATGTGCGGTTTTTTCTGTACTATTGTATCTATATCAATGGATTTTTTTCTTGGTTGGTTTTTTGGATGTATTTTGAAGTCGGATTTTGTTGAAGCTTCAGCGTTGTCTGGAGCGAATCGTGTGTAGAAGGAAGACAGGGCGTTCAATCTTCATTATAGTTTAAGTTTTGTTTCGGTCCTTCGGCCATTTTATGCGTTTAACGCGGGTTTTTATTTTAAGTACTTATTTTAAAATAAGTAAAATAAAAACCCGCGTTTGAAATTAATAGAATTAAGAAGGCTGTGACAGTAGCACGACGTTTTTGATCCCTAGGTGTGTAAAGGTTTTCCTTGTTATCTTAAGACATTTTTAAATTAAAAATTTGCAGTGGACGTCGCGTCATAGATGGTGAGTTGGCAATTCTGGAGCTTAGCGTTGTACCGTTATAAAAATATTCTAAGCGTTGTACGGAGTTTCGATAAAACACGAGGCCAAATTATGATGATTCTTTTTCCGCTAACGAAAATGTGTGGCATTTTTTTATTTTTTTTATTCGGGAAAACAAACAATTACGCATTAAGAATTACAAAAAGCTAGGATACAGAAATGATACAAACGTAAAATCAACCACGTCCTCCACAGATACCCAATGAGACAATTTGGTAAATAGAATTGGAGAATAGACAAATCTAAAGGGAACAATTAAATTGTCTTCACTTTACGTTCAATGTTTCGGGACAATTTGTTTGTCAACCGTTTCAATTAGCGTCCTTATTTGCAACAATGAACTAATCTAAGCCGTTGTGCTCTTCGTAATAAACTGTAAAAACCTACTGTGACTTGATAACTTATCTTTATACACAAACTTCCATATTATGAAAACTCTGTTAAATGTGCGTTTGTTAGGGTTCCGAAAAAAAAACGGAACCCTTATAGGATCACTCGGGTGTCTGTCTGACCGTCTGTCTGTCTGTCCGTCTGTCTGTCACAGCCAGTTTTCTCCGGATCCACGAGACCGATTCTGTTAAAATTTGGTATACATATGGACGTAGACACCCGAGTGATCCTATAAGGGTTCCGTTTTTTGTTCGGAACCCTAAAAATTAATAAGAGAAGATAATTTGATCTATTGTTTTAGAAGCATCTTGCTTAAATGAAGAAAATACACAAACGAAGTGTGTTTTAAATAATACACCCTTTCAATAATATGAAGTAATCCAAAACTAGGCGATAGAAGCAAGCACATATTCAGTAGAGAAGATATTAAACAAATTAACATTTGGAATTACGAAATGAATTATCGCAGTCGCGTGGCAGTGATAATATGTATCCTGTGGTTGAGTAAGTAAATATCCCTGTGTTGTAGTCGGTATCTATTGGATTACTACCTTTTTTTTAAGGATGGGAAATCAAAACCCATTCGTGTTTCTCCCAGTGTCCTTTGCGTTTCAGGGCCGCGGTGACTCTTTCGAACAAATTCCGCAACCCCTACTTACTCAGCTAGGTAATCTTTATAATTTTAGAGAAAATAAAATAGGATTTACATGACACATTTCTTAATATCGAATTCGACTAGCTTCTGCCAGAGGATTCGCCCCCGTGTGTGTTGAAAATTATCCCAACGGAATATACTCCCGCGATAAAGAGTAACCTATGTGCTATTCCAGACTATAATCTATATCTGTACCAAATTTCATCCAGATCCGTTCAGCCGTTCCGGCGTGATTGAGTAACAAACATCCACCCATATTCGTTGATATAGTTTTTAAAAGGGCACTGTTTAATAATATTTATTTTCAGAATCTCTTACATAATTTGTTAGTAACAATGTAAACTTATAAACTAGTGTTAGTAATATTTAATACCTATATAACATGCATGAGGCACGCCTAATGCCTTAGGATTTATGAACTGTAATGTTACGCATAAATAAATAAACAATTCTAAAACTAAATGTTGCACTGTGATCTCTTATGTTTTATTCCAACTGTACTTAGAAGCGAAAATAATCTTGAGAAAAAACAGCGTGTGGCCATGCTAATTAGTTCTCAGTCTCACCATTCACAATAATGATAACAATAGCACCCAACTTGTTTATACTACAATCTTGAGTCAGTGCTGATTCTGTGAGTCAGTGAGTCATTGAACGGAACGATAATTCGTGACTATTTATTTAAGGTCTTTCATCTCGTCAGAAATCCGGGACTTGAGTCAGTGGCGTAGCTAGTCTCAAATGGGCCCTGTATCAAACATTTTTGGGGGCCCCGTTTTTAGGGGTACTTATTGTTTTTTTGGTTATACAACGTGTTGTTTTGCATCCTCGTCAAATTTCAGGAGGTTGTCATAAAAGACATAAATAATCAATCGAAAGTACGGTAGCGGGCAATAACTAATAAGCGCTGCTTTTTTTTGTTGTTGAAATTTAACAGTATTTCAGAATTAAGCCCTAAAATAAAACAGATACACCCGACTACGCACACAGCGACAATGCAGCTGTGTGCGTGAGTGTCGACGTCTTACCTACGAAATGCAAGCGCGCGCGAGCGATCAATGACCGGTAGCAATAATTTTACCTAATTTTATTTCGAAAATCACTTACATTATTGTCATAAATTTCGCTTGATAATTAACTCATCTTTGAGCATCATTGGAATACGGAAATCTTACTAATGACAATAATACTAGTGCGCCAAAGAAAAGTTCACTGACCTGTTATCAGATGATTAATAAAATGTTAGTTTTGCTTTTCGTAGTGATTTTGTTTTTATTTGTGGATTTCCTTCCTACTTAACGGGCTTAGGACCGGCAAGAATGCCTTAGTTAGTGTAGCGATCTACTAAGTCTAAAAATGTTTTCTACGTTTGATGGAAATGGAAAGACGTGCTAGTTAAGTGAAAGTACGTGGTGATATTTTCGACTCTTAGGTATTATTGGCGTAGTTAAAAATAAAATTTGAAATCAACTTATTTACACTAATAAAATTGATTAAGCTTACAACGTATTTACAAAATGTACAAATAAATAAATACCTACTTAAGTTACCCGGAGGTATTGTTCAAAGTTGCCACCATCACACTCTTTGCACAATCGAGCACAACGTAGCTGGTTTTCCTTCAGCTTACGTAACACTAACACATTCGTTTTTAAAGTGTCGAAAGCACTAATGATCCTTGCATGTAATTCTGTTACACTTGTCACTTACTCCGTGTAAACTAACCTTCACAAATAAAAGTCTACAGGCGTCAGGTCTGGAGAACGCGGAGGCCAGGCCACAGGTCTTCCGCGACCGATCGAGTGGTCACCAACTTTTCGGTCAAGTACTCGCGTACTTGCCGACCATAGTGAGAGGGAGCGCCATCCTGCTGGAAGTAGAGGTTGTGCCTTGCGGTAGTGGAACGGGTGTTGAAGTTCACGTTTCAGTAGGCGCCACACTGTGGTGTGGTGCACTCCTAAGTGTTGACCAGCCTCCCGCGTGCTTGCCCGTGGGTCTCGCTGGAAGTATTCGAGGATGTTTTCCTGCAAGGCGACAGGCAGGCCTACGCTGCCGTGAGCATGAGCATGCCGGGGAACGTCAAACTGCCGATGATCCCACAGTCCCTGCGTAGCAGCCAGCATGACGCTCTGTGATGGGGGTTCCCGATCGGGAAACATTTCCGTGAATATCCGGTTGGCTCCACGTAGGCTGTCTCCACTGATGGCATACAGGCGGACCATCTCCACCATCTCGACTTTGAATAATTGTCCGTCATCTTGCACAATTCGCGAACGCGCGCGCGCTTCGGCGACATCAAACACACTGTTAGTTCCGGGGCCGCGGGGGCCGGGGGCGTGGCTAGGAGCTTGCGCGGGAGAATCCCCGTACCGTGATTGGAGTGCGATTGATTACCTACGAATTTATCGAATGATCGTTGCGTTGTGTATGTTTTGCGTTTGTTTGTGTGTGAAAGCGCGATTATAAGGCTAGTAACAGACGGGCCGCGGCTGGTTTACACTTACGGATTTCCGTAAATAAAAAAATAAAATTAAAAAAATACCTACCCATTTTACTGTCGATTTGGGTCGAGAATCATTAGCATAATTACGTCCTTGAATTTGACTAGGATGCAAATCAACACGTTGTATGTATTTATATAATATTGTTTTTATTTATTTTTTATTTATCTGACTATGTAGGTCAATTCGTTATTTTTTTAAATATACATTTCTATAATTATCCGTATCATAGTGTGCTAGCTAACAAGTAAATTTCGTGTCATGTATAATTATTTAGCATACTTTTATATAGATACAAGTTCTTAAAACGTAACAAACAGATGTGTTGCTGGGGAGTTTGTTGGCCACTTCTTCTCCACAGCTAAAACACTAGGAAGTGGTGACGGGCGGGCGTTTTGGGGGACTGTCTTTTGTAAAACTTGATGTTCAAAAAGTGCTGGCTCTCAGCCTAATTTGAATAAACGACTATTGATTTTGATTTTTTTAAATCAAAATAGGCCCTACTAGCTCAGAACTGTCTCGGCAGGCCACGAAGGTGACGGTGGGACTAAATATAGGAGCTTTCCGTCCACACGTCGGGGCTCTTGTAGTTCGGGGGCCCCGTATCTTTGATACGGCTGATACGCTGGTAGCTACGCCCTTGACTTGAGTCTATAAGTGGTTACCACAGACCACAAAATTGGGTACATTTCTAAAAAATCTAATTAGTCCGTCAGATAGATTTCCAAAATACTGGCGAAGTGCGAATCGGACTCGCGTGCAAAGGGTTCCGAACGAATTTAATTAAATTTAAACATGTTATTTTAACACTACAGACTTCTAATAGGTTTTCCTGTAATCTTTAGGTAAAGATCTATTATCTCCATTTTTTTATCAAAATTTTAGGCTCAGTAGTTTCGGAGGTAAGGGGGGGGGAATGGTAATTTTTCGTTTCATTTCTTGAATAACTCCAAAATCATTCATTTTAAAATTATAAAAAAAATATAATTAAAACCCTCACAGTAAGCCCTTTCATTTGATATGTCACACGAAATTTTTCAAAAAACTTTATTTTTTATTTTTCTAGTTTGACCCCTAAAAGTGACGCCCATACTAAAATTTTAATAATTTACGTAACGCATCCGTGTTTGGGTCATAGAAGTCCATATATGTACCAAATTTCAACAGAATTGTTCTAGTGGATCCGGAGAAAACTGCCTGTGACAGACGGACAGACAGACAGACACTCGAGTGATCCTATAAGGGTTCCTTTTTTTCGGAACCCTAAAAATATGGGACAAGTATTTTTTTCTTTTTTCACGGAAAACAAAAAATGTAGACGTCATATTTTAGTACACTTTTTACTCTAAAATGACGTTACCCCCCCCCCACTCTTGAAATTTGATACGCTTTAACTTTATACATTTTTATCGATTTGAAATGACAAAAATTACGTGTCCAATATTTTTTGTAAATGTAACGAACGGACTAAATAGAATCTGGATGAGTTATTTTTTTTGTTATCTGTACAGTTTATTTAAAAATATAATACTAACAGTGAAAATAGAATCAAAATTGCTCAAAAAACAAACGAGATATATTTATTTTAAACAAATATATCTGTCCCTCTCGAAAACGCTGTTGTCTACGGCAGCTGTATAGGCGTCATGGACTTTAACGTCAAAACTCATATCGGACTTCTTTTTCTAATTGTAATCTTTGAAGCTTTATAACTTCATCGCTGATGAAGGTATTTAAAAAATAATTTCATGATTGTTTACTTAAGCTAATAAGTATTTCATTTTTAAATTAAAAAATCGCATGCATATTCCCTATTATTATTTTTATATAGGAAAGAACCCAATTGCCTTAGTAACTAGAGACACGATTACTTATTATATATATGTATATATATATATATCTATCTATGTCCTTTCCCACGCAATGTGCCCCGAGCACAAAGGACATCGTTCATTTTGGACTTAGTGCCGACCAAACAAAAAAAAAGTCATATTCAGAAATAATACTTTATTCTGGGACGAACGACGAAGACAACGACGACACTTCATCAGGTATTTAGATTGACGTTTCTATTTCTATTCTATTGGTAAAATTTAAAAAGCAATGCACTTTGAACTTAAATTACCACTGGCGTTCGTTGTCGAAAATAAATTCACCAGACAAGTCCAAAATAGAAAGTAGTAGTTAGTTTATTTATTTAGATTTGAGCACGGATTTTTTTTTGATCGGTACCACTCGTAGTACACCTCTAGAAGGGTGGTTACTACTCAACGGGGCTAGATTTGAGCACGGAATCTCCGATAGAAGTTTTGCAAAAGTCAAAAGTCTTTTTTTCTTCATCATCTGAGTAAGTGGTCCATATACTGTTTAAATAACTCAAAATTAATATATTTGTACAAGTCCTACCGTTCGTTTAAAATTTTAGACAAATAACTTGTAACTTTGTGAATCACGGTTGGTATGAATTGACGTAACTGACCGCAGATCATTCACAGATATTTTTTGCTTGTTTTAGTCATAGGATTAGAACAAACGGAACCAGAACGTATCGTCGTTTAAACGATAATTTAATGAGTTATTAAAATGAAACAAAAAAATAACATACTTACATAACATCATATCGTTCAATAAATCATGAACTCCAAATGACCCCAGGGAATATCGACCAGCAACGAAGTCGATTCAGCTTCAGCTATCCCCTGAAATTCCAGAAATTCAACATATATACAACAGCTATCAGCGTACAGTAGCCGCAAATCTGTGTGAACAAAACCAGTATAACCTGATCTCTTATTGTATCGACACTCCGTACTATGCTAAACCAGCTAAAGCTTGATATCTCACCGTCGCAACGTGCGGTGGACTGTATGTCCCTAACTGCGAAAGTTCCCTACCTTATTGCAAAAGGAATAAGGGCGAATATCTCTCGATCAGAGCCCTGTTTTGACCTTATTCAAAGTTGCATTAGACATGCGCAACAAGTAACGAACGCTTGGCGATTCAATCCGAACTTGTTGCTACACCATAAATTTTTGTTAGGATGAGTTCTAATGGTGTAATTTTGGCAATTTCAACAAACCCAATCCTGATATGAAGTCCATTGATCAGTATAATATCTTGGATTTATGCAATTAATTGCCTGTGATCTTGTTAATTTTGTAAATGTTTTGACCATTACAATATTCTTTTTTTGGCCATTCAACAACATTCATTGCATTCTATACGGGTGAAGGTAGACCTTGTAATAGCTTTACCACCTATAAAGGCGCGAACCCACTGCGGTGCACGCTATCGACGGTCACGCGGCGCGCCGCGTGACAAACGCAGCTAAGATGCGCCGCGGGTCTACGTTTCCACTGTAGTACACGCTACATGCCCACGACTATGTACAACTGTAGCGTGGCCCACTGCGGCACACGGAGAGGCTACACACGTTTTTTTGCAAGAATATGGTTTTGACATAGTCATGGGTTAATATTCATGTATAGCGTGTTTCGCGTGCACAGAGTGCATGATTTTGACAGCGTTGAGCTACTTGGGCGCCATATGCGAGCAAGCCACGCGTGTACCAATGACGTCAGTTGATGCGTAGCGTGTCCGTGGGTTGCAGTGGAGACAATCTCATACATTTTCATGCAAGGCGAAGCCTCACACACGTGCGTAGCCTCTCCGTGCGTTGGGGTGGGTTTCCGCCTTTAGTTGAATGTCACTTTCGTGTCATGAAACTTAAGGTCTAATTTTGTTTTAAGACGAATTTGAGTGTTACGTATCTTTAGCGGAGACTCAATACACCTGGAAGATTTAAAAAAAAATGTATAAAAGTTAGGAGGTTTTTTTTCCATTATAATAGGTAACTCACAATTTTGCATAAGCCATCCTGTTCAGATGATGAGTTTAAATCATTTTAAGCAAAGCTACGAAAGATAAAAAAAAGTTATCAAATATTCTGCGTTTGTTTTTACATGAAATCAAAACAGAATTTTCAGATTATGTAAAAATAATTCCAGCAGGAACGGCTACGATTAATAGGAGTTTTAGAAAAATATATAACTTAAATTGCGGGCATGGGTAAAATGCTATTTCGACGTCGATTTCCAGTAAAAACATATTTTTCTTAATCATAAATTAAAAATCATTTTCAGAAACCGTAATCGTAGCCCTTGAATAGTATGACCACGTTCTCATTTTTTATTTCAGCAATTTCAGCCGAAGTAAAAGTTAATCACTAAACGATTTCCCACTCTACCACAAGTTTTCGTCACCACTGTAACCGAAAATTTGAATTTATTTGAATTGTCTTTTTGGTCTACGTCGACATTTTTTTTTATGTTTTATGTGCACGCATTTTCACACAGTTTTTTGCCGTATGGTGTCGGCCGGTGCCGTATGGTGCCGTAAAATAATAATACCATCCCATCACTTCCCGTGGGTGTCGTAAGAGGCGACTAAGGGAATCACCAGAGAATGGGCAGCAGCGTTCTCTGTAAAACGCAACACGATACACTGCGATCGCCAACCCGCCTGCCAAGCGTGGCGATTATGGCAAACCCTGTGGGGGAGGCCTATGTCCAGCAGTGGACGTCTTTCGGCTGTAACGATGATTTTTACATATGAAGTTTTTGTATCTACTGTGTGTATTCCAAAATATCCATTTCCTCGATCAAAATTGACTAAAAACGAGACCACAGTATGTTCACACCTCTACACGAATAAATCTTAAAAGCCTCGGTTCCTGAATCAGGTTGTAATGTTTTTATTTACGTGACCGATATACCGTATCGTATCAATCTATATCTAGGTCATAGTTAGACTCTAGGGACCAATTAGCAGTCCGGGTCGGAGGCTTGGCGCGGAAGCATCACCTCGTCTCTGCAACCGTTGGAGTCCCTTGTGACCACCGGAGTCCTATTTGATCGCCTAAACAAGATGAGATGAGTATTCTATTTTTAAATGTTTTTTTTTTCGTGAGATATGATTGGTTTTGCAGCCCTCCATCTAAGACAACGCCCGTGCGTTTCTGATAGTGCGCAAGTTTTTTTTTTCAATCTAGGCACTTTGCTACGCAATTAATATAATTAAGCTGCCTTTATTTTTGGATTTAGGCAAGTCAAAGATTTTGAATAGGAAATCTCGGAAGATTTCTCTCAAAGCAACAAAAGTTTAACGTAAAGCTCGCCGATGTTACTTGGGTTAAATTACGGATCAGTAAAACTAATTTTAAATAGAAGTTCATTGTTTTATTTGTCAAAATAAACATGTTTCTTTGTTCCTAACGCCAAGCTTTTCGCAAGAAAGTTAACAAATAAAAGTAAACAAATTCGGATATCAGACGAAATCAATACAATCGCTAATTTGGTACACTACAGCTATATTTATCTTTCGGACGCCATTTGGGACTAAAATAAGAAAAGCTCTTGAAAAGCTCACGGAAAGTCTCACAAGAGTTTTCGTCTCTATCTGAACAAATAACGTGAACTAATAATAATATTTAGAAAGGTCTTTGAGCTTTAAGCTGTCTAGACATCTACTTGTGCTTCGGAATCTCTTTGTTTTCATCCACTTCGAACATTTGGTGGAGACGCACTCACCTTCAATTTTGTCTCTTTGTGTTCAAAGGAAAAACTTTGGCAAAATTGCCGCCATGTTATGTCTGAGAATACTACGATATAGATATGTGTATAACACATAATTAGCCGTGTCCACATCTATTAAGGATCAATAACTCGCTTATAAATACTTCGCCAAGTTAAACTCTTAAGCATAATAGTTCTAACTTTCGCATTGGCATTAGTAAGTCTACATAATATGTAGTGACTTGAGGTTATCATCAGTCTTTTACCAAAGGACTCAAGTCGTACATCTTCGTTGCATCCATCAGACTGGCTATTAAAATGGCGGCTAAAAGATACGCCCTGACGTGTGCACCGGACGGAGGCTGCACTACGCATGCGTTATGACCCGGCAGCGATGAAAATAAAACTTTCATAAGGCAGTTCATGATTGTGTAGGCTTGGCCCCAGGAATATTAGCAGCTGGAAGGCAACAGATTGTGGTGTTTTGACGCGTTTACGAGTCTCGGCAGTCTTCTCAATGTAATATTTTGTTTGTTTTGAAGATGAATTGCGTATTACAGTTGCGTTTTCGTGCAGTGTAACGGAAATAGGAAGTTTTGATGGTTTTACGCTTATTTTCTTGCTTCTTTCTCAAGTTTTCGTGACGACATAACAATCAAAAACAAGGTCTCATATCAGTTTTTGCAATTCGGTATCTGCCAGGTCAACGTCAACAAACTTTTTCTAATCATAAGACCTAAGGTTTTTTTTATTATACTTCCAGGTTCGCCCGAGGTCTCAAAACGCTTCAAGACCTTCTGAAACAGGCGAAGGCCGGCAAGCCAGTGAAGAACGAGGACATCCCCCCACCAGTCGTGGTGGGGAAGGCGGGAGATGGGCCTCAGGTGCCTCCAAATATTCCTGAAGAGCCTCAAGCCCCTGCTGCTAAAGTTCCACCGCCAGAGGCTGAGCAGCCCCTGATAGATCTAGGGCCTCCGGAGCCCGTGCAGTCAGATCCTACTCCTCCTGACGACAATGTACCTGCGCAGAGCAGCGATCCTCAAGCTTCAGAGGGAGACGATAAAAAGAGGAGGGAATTGCAAATAATTTTGTGTAAGTATTCCAAGAAATTTTACAGAGAAATCCATCATAAACTTGGATGATGATGAATCTTCTGGCTCTAGAACGAACTTTTTCAAATATCGTATTCCTTTGAAACACAGTAAAGTTTTCACTTATTTATTTTCAGCCCGCCAAGCCGAGTTTAGGGCGGAAGCTCTAGCTGCAAAGAAGCGAAAAGATAAATTCATAGCGCTGGGTTTCATGAGGGTGGCCAAGCAGTTCGACACCGTGGTGGAAGCCTATAACGCTGGTGAACAGATGAATCTAGATGAGTTGCCCACCGTGGCAGCCATCACGGCCGCTTTAGAGCACGACCGGTTCCAGCAACAGCAGGATGTGGTCCAACGTTCTGCCGGTTTGTAGGTCTTTTTATCTGGCCATAGTTTTTTTTTTCGTCTCGGTTCCTAAAAATGTAGAATGAAGGGCCAGTATGAAATAAATCTGATTGTAAAATGTGAAGAGTTTCATTACTTTTTATTTGATTTTGAATTATAATGGTTGATTTTTTTGGGAAAGGTATGGCAAGCCTTGAAATTAATAGAAGTACCCTTTAGAAAAAAAAGCAATACATTGAAGGTAGCATAGCCACCCTATTTCATTTGGAAAATGCCAACATTCAGATAAAACTTTCTAACACCAACAACAAAGCCCTGTGTTCATGGTAAACATTCGTTGAGAAACAGTTGCAAAACATTGTTTCCAACAATTAAGTGTTGCTGGAAACAATTTTGCCAGGATTTATTCATCACGCAAGCCTCATATCCACAAGCCAACATTAGACGCCCGACATGATGCACAACATGTTGCGCACCCGCTGGCAACGTCGCGCGTTGTTGTTCACGTTGCTGAATATGTTGGGCGTCACGTGTTGCGCCTCAAACGTTGCCTGATGGATACAAGGCTGAATGCGAAACATAAATGTTGCTAGCAACACTGCGTTATGGCATTTTTGTAGCAACATTACAATACGGCAACAGTTGTTTATGCTACATGTCATTTTGCTAGCAACATGACAAATTGTTGTAACAAATGTTTTGCAACTGTTTTCTATGAATACCGGGCTATAAGGCTCCGTATTCACCAGAGATATGCAAGGATGCATAACGAGGGATGTGGTTTTAGATGTATGCGGTACAGAGAGTAAAGTCCCGCACACCTCCATTGAAAAGGGAGGATCCTCCGACCTGACGGTTGTTGTGTCCGGTGTGGGCTACTGCCCGATAGTTGATATTCGGGCTGATGTATATGTTCAAATCGCACGGTAAACTCTGATTGCGCGATGCAGGATTTCGACGTAGTAGTTCGCTGCTAGTTGGATACAAGATGGCGTTGCGGTTCTTTTTATTGCGATGTAGATTTTTCTTGCTCCGTTGGTTTTTCTTGTGCCGCTACATGTTTGTTAAGAACCCTAGCCTCGCTTAGCGCAAACGATTTTATTGGTTCGTAAACACATACCTCGCTATGCATCTTCGCTTTTCTCTGATGGAAAAGCTGCCTAACAGTAACGTTATTTTTCCATTTAGCACCAGAACCGCCTCCAGAAGATACCAGTGCTAGTCCGGGTCTTATTACAGCGAAGACCCTAGCAGAGGGGCTACAGCAAAGGCTTGATGCTTTTAAAGTAAGTATACACGACTTTTATCAGACGCCACAGCTAGAGTAAGCCCGTAAAGTCGACAGGGAAGCCTGTGTCTAGCAGTGGACGTTTTTCAGCTGAGTGATGTTAATGGAACTAACAAAAACTTCAAAATTAAATTTAAATCATACATACATACAAACTCGCACCTCTTTTCCTTTCCAATGGGGGTAGATATAAATACACAATACGCCATCTATGACTATGCCATCTAGTGTTGCATATTCGAAATTTTAACGTTATGAATACTTGACATTGACGCTTCTGTGCTGCCACCTATAGTTCCTGCACGTTCCCTATAAGCTCCTCCTTGGTTTAGGTTCATACATCAGCTAAATCATTAACATAAAACATGGTTTAGGTAATTCATAACACACTTAACATAACATCACGCCATCATGCCATTCTTCGAAGGGTTAGCAAATGGGTATGCAGAGGCGTACCCTATGGCGCCCATTACATGTCTTGCAAGCGTCACTCAATTCCGAAAGTCATGAATGACGAATGACTGATGGTGAGTGATTTTATTATTGGCTGATATTCTAAAAAGGATTTAAGGACTGAACTATTACCCACTTCATAAAATTATAAAAACGGACCTATTCACTTAGAAGTACTAAAAAAATATCTAGATTTTCATCAGTCAATTTCTTGCACCCATCAGGCACACGATAGGTAATCCGTGAGTCACAGCGTTGATTGTGGTTTAACTGACAGCAAAACCTACCTAGTCCAGTCAAATTAGCGTTTCACCTCGGAATGACAGATAATAAGCTAGAAACTCGTATACACCTTCATTTTGGCGTTCTAAATGTTGTGTCAAAAGTCTCGTGTCTGCGTCGTAAGTTATTGAAGGTCACAAAAATCGGTATTTCTTGATTATCTCGGTTTCTATAGCTCCAATGATGTCAACACTCTTATGATCAAAATTGTAGAGCGTAAAATTTGCAACAATTTTCGTAACGAACACTATTTTATGCGCTCAACCGTTTTTGAAATATAGGGCGGAGAGCGCGTAGCGCTCAGCCATACCGTAATATGTGGTCAACCGTGAATCTTGGTGAATAATAGGTACCCTGTTAAAAAATAGAATTCATTACCTACTTATGCGTACCTACTTATGCCGTCAGTTTGATAACTGGGCAAGTTAAGTTACATCGCACATAGCGCAAAGTCGTATAACATTTCTTCGTCAAACATTGACTTAATCATCTTCCTGCCCTTTTTCCATGTTACTTCGGGTCGGCGTAACACGACCACACTTTCTTCTTTCATTCATTTCCTCACACATCCAGTTTTTAACCGACGAAAAAACGGAGGAGGTTCTCAAGTCGACGCGTATTATTATTATTTGTAAAACACCAACAACCTGTTAGCCAGTGAAAGTACATGATAATAAACAACTTTTACTTTGAGAAAACCCCGAAAACTCGAAAAAAAAATCAGCTGTTTCGTAAAAAATGCAATATTTAGCCAATGAAAATGTATGAAACAGCTGATACTTTTTTCGAGTTTTCATGTGTTCTTTTACTGCCTAAGAGGTTGTTGGTGTTTTACAAATAACCCTGTATATATTTTTTTTTATGTATGAACACGCATAACTTTTTACAGCGTAGTCCGATTTTGATAATTCGTTTTTCTTGCTCTCCCTCTCCATTGATTAACATTTATATTCATCGCTCATTTGACAAAAACTCATCGCAATTGACAAAAAGACTCCTCACTACATGCACATCCTATTACAAACGATTTCCTTTCAACTTTTGTCATTAACGTCACTTTCAAACTTATACATTTAATTTCAGCCTGTTGTGGCCCACTGCAAGGCAACGACCTGGCTCCAAACTTGCTTAAATATATTAATTTAAAATACATGCTCACATAAACTTACGTGTTTTACCATGGGTAGGAAAAAACTACAGAGAGCCACCTGCTACGACTTTGATATATCTTAGCCCATTTGCTTAGGCCACTAGAGTTATCTTTAAACTTCCGAGTTAGTTGCTAAATACTTTAAAGTAATAATATTTCATACACTAGTTGACCCGCGCAACTTCGTCTGCTCCACTCGTATTGGTCTTAGCATGATGATATATAGCCTGTAGCCTCCCTCGATAAATGGGCTATCTAACACTGAGAGAATTTTTCAAATAGGACTTGCAGTTCCTGAGATTAGTGCGTTCAAGCAAACAAACAAAATAAACAAACGAGTAAACTAATATATAAAGCTGAAGAGTTTCTTCAGCTTTATATATTAGTATACATAGAAGTATAGATAATGGCTCCGGGTTGGCTACTAACTTGAAGTGTAAGATAACTACGGTTTGTGCAAGCCTATCTTAGTCATTTTCGTTCCTCGATTTCTAATAATTTTCAAATATATACCTAATTTAAAAAATAAAAATATTAAAAAAACACATTATCTACATTACAGAAACAAGAAGCTAAAGCGCAAGAAGAAGGCAACTCCTCAAAGGCTCGTCGAATGAACCGCATCATCAAGCAGTACGCTGATGCCATTAAACGCAACAACGCAGGGCAGCCAATAGCAGTGGACGAGTTGCCCACTCCGGCCGGGTACGGACCTCTGCCTACTGGGGATGCGGGAGTGAGTATAGGCAAAGACTAATGTTAGTAACTATAGTGATGCCACTTAACACAACAACGCAGGGCAGCCAATACCGGTAGACGAGTTGCCCACTCCGGCCGGGTACGGACCTCTGCCTACTGGGGATGCGGGAGTGAGTATAGGCAAAGACTAATGTTAGTAACTATAGTGACGCCACTTAACACAACAACGCAGGGCAGCCAATACCAGTAGACGAGTTGCCCACTCCGGCCGGGTACGGACCTCTGCCTACTGGGGATGCGCGAGTGAGTATAAGCAAAGACTAATGTTAGTAACTATAGTGACGCCACTTAACACAACAACGCAGGGCAGCCAATACCAGTAGACGAGTTGCCCACTCCGGCCGGGTACGGACCTCTGCCTACTGGGGATGCGGGAGTGAGTATAGGCAAAGACTAATGTTAGTAACTATAGTGACGCCACTTAACACAACAACGCAGGGTAGCCAATAGCAGTGGACGAGTTGCCCACTCCGGCCGGGTACGGACCTCTGCCTACTAGGGTTGCGGGAGTGAGTATAGGTAAAAACTAATGTTAGTAACTATAGTGACGCCAATAAACGCAACAACGCGGGCAGCCAATAGCAGTGGACGTGTTGCCCACTCCGGCCGGGTACGGACCTCTGGCTACTGGGGATAATGTCTACGGTATATAATGAATGGTTATGCTTGCCGAATTCGGCTAGCGTTACTTTTAACAACGATATTAATAGTGTTACTGTATGTTGTCCCAGTCGCCGGCGGCGGCCCATCCGCCCGCGCCCCCGCGCTCCGCCCCTGCACCTACAGAGCCCAGCCCCAGCACGGGGCAGGCGGCGCGGCGCGACCAGGTGCTGGCGCTGCTGCTGAAGAGGCAGCACCAGTTCAAGGAGGCCGCCATCTTACATAAAAAGAGAGGTGCGTTTGATGATCCTTAGGGTAAACCTTTAATACGGTGGAGGTCTGTTCTGCTTGGGCGAAGCAACGCCGTGTCTTTGTTGAGGCGATTGGCGGCGGCGACCTCTCGCGTCCGGCCCTGGTTCAATCCATGGCGCGGAGCGAGGAGCCATGGGAAGTGGTCACCTGCGCGCTGCGCAGCAGTAATGCTAGCAAAGGAGGAGGCCGACCGCGTTAGAGAGAGGGAAACCTCACGCCCCAGCCGCAACAGAAGCCAGTTCATCCAGTTCTTTACTTTTAAATTATTATTCACCGTGATTCACGGTTCACCATATATTTCATTATGGTTGAGCGCTGCGTGCTCTCCGCCTTTTATCTCAAAAAAGTTACAAAAACTGTTGCAAATTTTACGCTCTACAATTTTGATCATAGGTATTAACATCATTCGAATGGAGCTATAGAAACCGAGATAAAAGTAAAAAAAAAAAACGAGTTTTTTGACATTTGACCTTCAAAAAATTACGACTCTGACAAGATTTGATGAGATGATACAACATTTAGAACATCAAAATGAAGGAGTATAAGCGTTTCCAGCTTATGATCTCTCATTCCGAGGTTGACCCATTTTTATGCTTATTTTACTGGACTATAAGCAAAATGTTTTATATGTAAATTTGGCAGGTTTGTAGTTTTTTATCTACAAATTTATAAAAAGTAAAAAACATTATCTTTGATATTACCAGAGTATTAGCAATTTTTGCTGCCCTCTATTTTTGTTACATCTATCCCATATAGGGGATAGTTGCCAAATCCATACAAATTAGAGTGAACAGGCTCCTTCTGGGTAAGCTCGCTCCATCGTAGACTTTGTCTCATCTTTGACCTAGACTAGAGTCAAGAGCAAACCCATCACAAATTAAAAAAAAATGCGTTTAGGATAGATGACTTGCCGAGAAACAGCATCGATACCGAAAAAAACTTTGTACGCACCTTGCCTCTCTTAGTGCTTCCGTACATTCCCCAAGGAACCTACATGCCCAATTTCAGCTTCCTACCACCGGTAAATTTCAGCTTCCTACGATCAGTAGTTTCGGCTGTGGGTTGTCTGTCAGTCACTCACTCAGTAACGGAAGAATTTTATACAGGGACATTGATAAAATACCCAAAACCTCTTAATCCTGACTTCGTATCATGACCCTGAATAACATTATTTTGTTCTACGACTTTGACCTCAACTGAACATGTAGCCAAAAAAATAATTGTTTTCATTTATTTGAAGTCTGTAAAATTTGCGTATACTACGTGCGCGCACCCAGTGCAGCATCACCGCGCCAGTCGCCTCATAAAGAATATGCAAAATTTAGACTATGTTTATAATTTTTTGTATGGAAAAAAAAAAGTTTCGAATTTTGAAAAGTCGTAGAACAAATGTTGTTCAGGGTCATGATACGAAGTCAGGATTAAGAGGTTTCGGGTACTTTTTCAATTTCCCTGTATATTAGGATACTGACATTTTTTCGTTTCCAGGTGAAACAGACACAGCTATACAAATGCTCCGAAACGCGAAACGGTTCGACGCTCTAATAGAGGCAGCGCGTTCCGGTCAGACCATCGATATCAGTAAAATACCCTCACCACCCCGGCCTGCTAAAGCGAAACCGTAAGTACCAGGGGCCCAGGGTTGCGGAATTTGTTTTCGAAAGAGTCACCGCGGCCCTGGAACGCGGCGGGCATTAGGAGGAACACGGATGGGGCTCGGAACTCGGAATAGTTATAGACACACATGTAAACTGGAAATCACACATACAGAAAAGTCACTCAAAAATTTCTAAATTTTCTTACGCCCTTCGTGAAATAAAAAAGACCACCAATTTTAAAACAGCTCTTACGACCTATTATGCTTATGCCTATTCATGGCTCAGCTATGGTGTCACCCTTTGGGGAAACAGCACAGATGCACAAACACTTTTCACCCTTCAAAAGAAATTGGTTAGAATCCTGCTAAATATTGAGCAAACAGACAGTTGCAAACCTCTTCTTCTTATCGTGTGGGCAGTAAGGTCTAACGACCCCACACACCCTAGTGTCAGAGTTTCTAAACCGCCTCTAGGGCCTCTGACATGGTTTATTTGACGACCACCATTTGGCGGCCGGGACCACCGGCTTATACGTGCCTCCCGAAGCACGGAATCATCTTTTTATCAGACAATCAGGTGCAAACCTTTCTTTCAAAAACATAACCCTTCCCTGTATATATATTTTAGAGACATGCAAATTTGTACGGAAACACCAGGAATTTTATTCAAAACGTGGAGACACTCAGACACGCTATCTACTCAGACACCAATCTAGGCTAAACTTACCAAGTTCTCGATTAAAAATGCACTCTAAAACTCCCTATGTAATGTCCATTAAATAATATAATAAGCTACTCGCATCAATGAAAAAAGAATAGAAAATTCGCATATTTTTAAGTAAACTTAGACAATTTTTGCTAAATAAATGCTACTACTCTGTAACGAATACCTAAGTGATAGACTTATAAAATCATAACTTGAGTTCATACCTGCCCAAGTTTTAAATTCTCATTCTGTATATTGTCATTACATCTCTCAATAAATAATATAATTAAGTTTGCTAATAATTTTACATAATTAAAAAAATGCTTCGTCTCTCCTACTTATCTTGCTGTGCCCGACAGGGTCCACATGAATTAAACTTGTTTTTACCACCTAAGAATACATGTGGAATGCAATAAAGATATTGAGTATTGGAGTTTAGTCAGCAAGAGTCTGACTCTCTCTCTCTCGCTCCGCCCAGAGCAGAAAGAGTCATTTGATGATGTTCCATCCAAAAAAGTACCAGGGGCTAGATTACAAAGTGACATTGTCATGATTTTATCGTTGTGACAGAGGACAGACTGCGCATTTTTCAATGCAATCAGTATCGATAATAGAACATATTGCACGATTTTATTTTTATATATGGCATCACTTATCTCTTTGTTAACTATCGAAAAGAGAGAGATGATAATCTTCCGTAGGGTAATAAGCCTACTGCGCCAGGAGGAGGGTTTTAGAATGCATGCCCCTCCAAAATCATTACAGTGGTACCCAACTGATAAGGCGCGTCGTGAATCTTCGTTCGCACAGAAAAGAAAGTATGGCCCCGAAGATTAACGAAAGAAAGCAAACTTACTATCAACCTTAGATCACTACTATAAGGTTCATAATACACAGCAGTTGTTAGTTCCGTCTCACTCGCGTCACGTGCATGCCACGCGGCGCTAACATGGCGGCAGCTGCCGACCAATAGTGGTACAGGAAAAGGAAGCGCGGTGCGTGGAGCGTGCCGATACATCGACACGCATTCTGCGCAGGTACATCGGTAAGCCTTATCAGTTGGGTACTACTGTACGCCCCACTTATTTGTTGGGGGAAAGTTAATGGAACGTAATGACCTCTGAATTATTAAATTCGGTTCCATTAAGTTTGATATTAATGCATCAAATCATTTTTAGTGTCACCATGCCCCACTGTGTGTCATTTTACGCCCCACTTGGGGGCGTAAAATGAAGGCCCACTGTTTGGAACTAACTATCCTATGAAAATATTCCTTTAAAATAATTTTGACGATCGTCAAAAATAAAAAAAAACTGCAGATCCTTACACACTTTTCGCCACCACCAGATCCGAGCCCACACCATCAGAACCTGGGGACAGTTCCTCAATCGATGAGCCGTCAGGCTCGTCCAACGACTGGGTGGAGGTGAGCCCCGCGGCCGGCGCCTCCGCCAGCGACGACGCCGCCGGCAGCCTGCTGCAGCAGCTGGAGTCACAGGCCAAGCTGGCCAAGGAGTACATGAACCATTGCAAGAGCATGGGGCATGTGGCCGAGGCCAAGATGTTTGAGAAGCTTAAGGAACGGGTCAAAGAGGATCTTGATATTCTACGGGTTGCCATGCTGTGAGTATTTTAACACTTTGTGTTTTATAAAGTGACTAATGATGATTAAATAACGAAGGAACAGCGTTTTTTAAATTAAGTTTTTATTAATTTTGTACAAGAACAAAATGAAACAGTACTTTAATAAGCTATCGCGTTTGAATTCGCCACTAGAGGCGCTAGTGTAGCGTGAGGTTTTAAATGTCAAATTTCACTGTTGGTTGGCATTGATATATAAAAAACCCAAGATGCACAGTCTCGAACAAATGCAACACTCGAAACTGTCGTCAAAAACTGACATGTATCAAGTGTCATGTGTGAGTTATGTGTAATTATACTGTAAACAATTTTTTTTTGCAAATTCAACCTTACACGGATCGCTTAAAGTTGTTTTTACAAAGCAGTGCAGTATGGCGAGCGATGCGAGACTGTTTGAAACTAGCGCACAATTTTAAATTGTGCACTTGTTTTATGCGGACGTTTTTCAGATGCTGAGTGTGTATCTTGGGTTTTTATATATCAATGTTGGTTGGCTATTGATGCGAGTTTATTTACTTATTTGTTTTGATTTTTATTTTTCTTCTAACTTTGTTCACATGCGCGTAATAACAACTTTAATACTATGATTAAGAACCTTACTCGACAGTGGCGCCATCTGGTGAGTACAAAAACGGTAGCGCTCATTGACGTAGCGCTCATTGATGTATCGCAAAAAGTAGTGAGATTGGGTTTTCATTAGGAATTTCTGAAACGGAAATTGACACAGAATTAGTATTGTAACAAATTGTGAAATGCTCGATAGCTTGTCTGTCTGGTTAAATTAATTTTCAACAGCCAAACGCCACTTGACTTGTGGTTAATTTGGTGATGGGTCGGTAAATTTATTTCCAGAAACCATTGATATATAAAAAACCCAAGATACACACTCAGCATCTCAAAAACGTCCGCAAAAAACAAACGCATAATGCGCAAGTTTCAAACAATCTCGCATCGCTCGCCATACTGCACTGCTTTGTAAAAACAACTTTAAGCGATCCGTGTAAGGTTGAATTTGCAAAAAAAAATGTTTATAGTATAACTACACACAACTCCCACATGACACTTGATACATGTCAGTTTTTGACGACAGTTTCGAGTGTTGCGTTTGTTCGAGACTGTACATCTTGGGTTTATTATATATCAATGCCAGAAATTGAAATATTACTTATTATCTAAATAATTATGATAAAACTTTCAATATTACAGTATTTTTAGGTTTTGATTATTTCTTTCTAAAATAATGATTTTTTACATTTCAGTAACAACCGCAGTCTACCTAGCTTCCATTACGTCACGCGAGAGTTTTCCATCACACAATGCAATACCGACCTTGGTGTGAACGACTTAGAGTTGACAATCGTGCGCGGCATCGCTTACAATGTCGCCAAGGATATAGATACTTACGTTAGATTTGAATTCCCTTTCCCACAGGTTTGTTCTTCTTTTATTTATTTTATACTAGTGACCGGGTCTGAATTCTCAGGGGTATAAATAATAATATACAAACTTGCCTCGTTTTTCGCTCTTTTCAGGGTTCCGTACCCAAAGCGTAACCAACGGAACCCTATTACTAAGCCTCCGCTGTCCGTCCGTCCGTCCGTCTGTCCGTCAGCGGGCTGTATCTCAAGAACCATCATAGGCAAACAGTTGAATTATTTACAGAATGTATATTTCTATTGCCGCTATCACAACAAAATAATAAAAATTAAGGTTTATGGTACGGAACCCTTCGTGTGCGAGTCCGACTCGCGCTTTGCCGGTTTTTTTTTTACTTTTAGTACGCTTTTGACCACTATCTCAGTAAGCGATGATGTGGTCGAGAATGGAGCCTAGAAGTAAGCTATTCACAAGACTCCCAAGTTGTACCTAGCTATCAGGAAACACAGACTCCGGCAGGGAATTCCACTCCTTAGCTGTACGCACTATGAATGTGTTCCCAAAACGTTTTGTGCGTGTGGGTGGGATGTCCACCATGTACCGGTGGCGCATCGCCGTCCGTCTTGTGGTCCGATGATGGAACGGGCTTGACGGAATTAAATCATGCAATTCCGTCGCACATTCCCCAAAATGCAACCGGTAGAAAACCGACAGGCTAGCAACTCGACGTCGCGTCGATGCTCAAGACTTTGGAGCTTCGACTCAACGAGCCTATCATGGCCGATGATCCTCTTGTCTCGCTCTTTCTGTTAATGAAAAGTGAATAAAATTGCGTGGTTTAGAAGTAAGTGAAAAAACAGGCAGAGACACACAGTGACTTTATATTGAACCATTTTGACTTTTAGATATTAATACCCAAGGGACAACAGTATCAGCAGTCGGAAGGCAATTACACCACGACTTCATCCCACCGGCCCCCTTCTACCATCGGACATCTAGATACCATCCCTACCTTGTTGCTATTCCACCAATTCGCACTAAGCGTTTCCAAACGTCTTTTATAATGCGCACAGCAAAGGAGTGAAACTCTGCCTGCGTGAAACTCTGTGTTTCCGAACGTTTACAACCCTCATTTCTTCAAAGTTAGAGTGCACAGGCTCCTTCTGGGTAAGCTCGCTCCATCGTAGACTTTGTCTCTGTCATCTCTGACTTAGACTAGAGGCAAAAACAAACCCATCACAAATAAGAAAAGAATGTCATGATGTTTCTCATCACATCCACATCCTTATCATTTCAGGAAGCGCCAGTGTCGGATCGGACTGAGACGGTGAAAGACTCCAACAACCCCTCGTACAACGCGGTGTTCCCGCTGGCCATCAGCCGCAACCGCGCGTGTCTGCGCGTCTTCAAGCGCCACGGCATCAAGCTCGAGGTGTGGAGCAAAGGGTAAGCTGGGGTGCGGGGGGGGGGGACACTCACCTTTATGAACTGTACGTATTTTCTCCCTCTATGGGCGGAGCGGAAGGAAGTGACTAAAACCCATCCGTGTTCCTTCAAGGACTGCTGTAACTCTTAAGAATAATTCCGCAACCCAGAGAACTGATGGTCTTGGAAATACATTCATTAGATATTTGTACAGGCTTAGCAGTGAGATATCCTGCGCTAGTCAAGTAGAAAAAGTGTTTCTTGATATAATATTAGGTTGCATGTCAATAGTGGCCATCTGTATGAGAAATGATCTTGCCTTGTATTAGGAGGATCTTAAATCGACTTTAACACTTTTAGTGCCAAGTGCAAGTGTTTTTACACTTTTAGTGCCAAGCACTCAACAGATGGGTCGAACAGGAATTCGTTCGTGTGCCCACAACCCGCGCATGAACACAAGTCATCTATAGCTACTTAAAACGACGACTCAGATGCGGGTTGTGGGCACACGAACGAACCACTGCTCGACCCATACGCTGAGTGCCCGGCACTAAAAGACTAATTCAATGTAGGCTATTTTCATGTCGCCTGCAAAAAAGGCTTTCCACAAAAACATGTTGCTGAAAAGCCGGATCCACACGCTTCTTGGCACTTTCTGCAAACTTCAAACTCATTTACAAGCACAAGCGCTTGCAAACCGACACAAACCAAATCATCAATTTATACAATTATATAACCCATATCTACACTAATATTATAAAGAGGAAAGATTTGTTTGTTTGAAATGAATAGGCTTCGAAACTACTGGACCGATTTGAAAAATTCTTTCAGCAATGGATAGCTACATTATCAGGGAGTAACATAGGCTATATTTTATCCCCGTACTCCTACGGGAACGGGAACTACGCGGGTGAAACCGCGTGATGTCCACTAGTATTTTATATAATCCATTCGTTTGGATTTATGGTGGTTTGGTAAGCGTGTCGCTGCGGCTAAACAGTTTTGCTCAGCTTTATTTACCGAAGAGTTTCGAAGTATCAAGCTAACCCAAGGCAATGGGAGGTAAAAACTACGCAAAAATGGAATTGCCTTTAGACGATTGCTACATTGATAGCAGGGATGGCTATGCTAAGTTAAAAAGAACATAAATAAATGAATACTAAAAAATCAATTTTCAGAACAAGTAACTTGCACGAATACGTATGCAAGATTTCTTGTCTGTACTGTTGCCCAGTTTTTGGCTACAAAATCGAATACGTATGCAAGATTTCTTGTCTGTACTGTTGCCCAGTTTTATTATTGGCTACAAAATCGAATACGTATGCAAGATTTCTTGTCTGTATAAGACGAAGTAACTCTCATTGAGGAGTTACTTCGTCTAAAGGGTCAGGTCAGCGTTATCATAAAAAATCATTGACATCGGAACTGAACCAACATGTAAATTTTCAACTCTGTAAGATAATAGGAACTGGTTCTATTTCAGCTTGCAAGATTTGACCCAAACTAACAAACATTGACATTAAATAAAAGCTTGTAAAAAATACGTAATGGTAGGTAAGACAGTTACTTAGTTCGAATGTAAATTTCATTAGTTCGGATTTAGAGGATTCTATTTTCTCTTTAGTTTAAAAAAAATGTAAAGTAATTTTTATTAGTGTTATCATAGATTTGTATTTAGTTTCGTGTTAGATTAGCAAATGAAAATATTTGCACGATTATTTTATTATAATATAAATAGTTTTCTATCGAATACTATCCGTTAAAAGTTAGATATGATTGGAATGCGTCAGTTGTATGACCTTTTTTCAATTAAAGTTTCTTGTATTCGTTCTTCCATGTTTAGTTAATGTTGGTTGCGTGGTCTGTTTCCTGATAGCTACAACCTGTGGGTCTTTAAGTCAAGAGTGAATAGGTTACTCCATCAGAGGCAAGCGTGCCCCATCGTCGATCACATCATCGCTTACAGTGGTACCAAACTGATAAGGCGCGTCGTAAATCTTCGTTCGCACAGAAAAGAAAGTATGGCCCCGAAGATTAACGAAAGAAAGCAAACTTACAATCAACCTTAGATCAACTACTATAAGGTTCATAATACACAGCAGCTGTTAGTTCCGTCTCACTCGCGCGTCACGTGCATGTCACGCGGCGCTAACATGGCGGCAGCTGCCGACCAATCGCTGTACAAGAAAAAGAAGCGCGTTGCGTGGAGCGTGCCGATTGGTCAATAGCATTTCCCGCGCTTTGAAAATTCATCTTAACGCTAACCTATCAATATGATTAAAAAACAAATCCCTGAAACATTGCTAACGAATTGAAGGTCTGTACTGCGGGTCTACAAAGGCCACTTTAGTAGAATCAGCCAGCACAACAAACTACCCGAAACTGTCAATTTTTTCCAATCAACTTTGAACCTAATGCTTTAGCGATAAAGATGAAAATTAAATTTGACAGATTGTTGTATGATTAATATTATGAACCTAATATGATTCTACTAATGTGGCCTTTTTTTGGGCCAAAGGTTTGGGTCAAGGTTTTTGGTCTAAATGTCGAACAAGTTATAATAATAATAAGCTTCGACGACCATCTGTCGAAGCTGGCGTTACGCGGTTGGATAAAGGGCCTGATACAGAAGGCAGTACTCCTCGATACGGCTCGTATTATGAGGAGGTTCCTTTCTCTGGAGCCCTAACCACCGGTAGCTTGGACCCTGCTCCCGACACCAGCGGACTACTATTTTTTATATTTTTAAATGTATTTTTTAATATTTTTTTAAGATATATTTAAAAATCTAATCTTTATGTACAGAAAAATAAATAAACGAAAAAATAATAATAATTTATTTACTTCAGATATTAATAATCCAGATTTAAAATTTAAAATTCGCACACATATCAACTTAAAAAATATTAAAAAATACACAAAAATAAAATTGAAATTAAAATTCTGAAAAAAAAAATTTTTTTTTTGAAATTATTTTTTTTCTGTCTGATTCTTTTTTATTTGGATTTTAACTAACAATATTATAAATAAGTATGTACATATGAATATTGACACTAGGCAACTAACACTCATAAGGGGTTAACGTTCACCAATCATTTTTGGAATGTATTTGTACTGTACATAAAGGCGAAAATAGGGCCGACTTGTATGACTCAATTGATGGCCAGTTATTGGTAGAGTCAAACCTAATGTCAACTTGGAAAACTCGGTGAGTCGCTGCGCAGTAGTAAATCAATGTGCACAGAACCCTACCCCTCAGTCCTGCTGACTGAGGGGTAGGGTTCTGTGCAACGAAAAGCGAATTTCACAAACGTCATTAATTTTGAATCGACCTATATACAACTTAATTAGCTAGGTACTCCGTGTAATTATTAATAGATACTATGTAGCCCGCTCGATCCTTCATGAACAGTAGACACAGGTTCATTTTGACTGCCACGCAATACTAGCAAAAATAGGTTTAACTTGTAGATATTCATTGAACTGCTGAGCTAAAAGGAGCAATGGGCCCTGAAGATTTTTTAAAGAGCATACAACTTTAGTGGTGAAACTACCCTCAAGTTCAAGTGCACTATGTAATCTGGAGTAAACATGTTCAGGAATTTGGTGCCCTATAACCATTGATATATAAAAAACCCAAGATGCACAGTCTTGAACAAATGCAACACTCGAAACTGTCGTCAAAAACTGACATGTATCAAGTGTCATGTGTGAGTTGTGTGTAGTTATACTATAAACATTTTTTTTTTTTGCAAATTCAACCTTACACGGATCGCTCAAAGTTGTTTTTACAAAGCAGTGCAGTATGGCGAGTGATGCGCAATTTTTTTTTTGCAAATTCAATCTTACACGGATCGCTTAAAGTTGTTTTTACAAAGCAGTGCAGTATGGCGAGCGATGCGAAACTGTTTGAAACTTGCGCACAATTATACATATTGCGCTTGTTTTTTGCGGACGTTGTTGAGATGCTGAGTGTGTATCTTGGGTGTTTTATATATCAATGACTATAACACTAAATTCCTGAGCTTTATTCATCATAGTGATCTTCACTCCAATTATATTTGGAAAGGTAATGATCGATTTTTGAGGGACTTTTTAAATTAGTTCAGATCATCCACATCAATAGAAAATTTGAAACTTTTTAGGATCCCGAATTTCCAAATGGAACAACGGAACCCTTATATTTATGTTGAATGATGTCTGGCAGTCAAAAAGCATCTCATCTCGCCCCATTCTCCCCTAGCATGCTGTATCATGTATCGTGTAGCGTGTAACATGTAGGCTGTAGCGTGTAGCGTGTTGTGCGTGGCGCGCAGGTGCGGCGGCTGCGCTGACAGCGTGTTCTGTTGCAGCGGCTGGTTCCGGAGCGACTCTCTGCTCGGCACTGCCAACGTCAAGCTGGCGCCGCTTCAGGAGGAGATCACGCTGCATGACTCTTTTCCTGTAAGTTCTTCATTGTTCCAATACTCAATATTTTATTACATTCTTTATATATTTCATAGATGGTATAAACAATGTAAAAGATCATATGGACCCTGTCGGGCACAGCAAAATTAGGAGGATGCGCTCACAAATACTTACAACACCCAATTCAGATATAGAATATTTAAATTTAGAACCGTTTGTGCTAGCTGTTCAGGGTGCGCCAAGCGTATAAAATCGCAGTAAGATCTATTTAACGCCATTCAGGGAGGCTCCTTCTGACCATCGGCATCGACTCGAAAAGAAGATAATATTAGAACCTGCTAGAAATTAATAATACGTCGATGAAGCACCACAATAAAGGGACCTCTAACTCTTTTAGTAAAATTTAAGCTCATGGGCATGTGAAAGCCCCTTGCATTCCAAAACTTCGAGAACTTCGTGAAAGTCGTTAAAGAAATATTTATAAAAGACCTATGTCCATAATAAAATAATGTTATTATTACACCCGCTCCAACTTAAAAGAATCCTTATAAATAATTGCAATAGATTTGTTTTAGATCGACCATTTCAGAATTTCTGTCATAAACACGTTGCACATTGTTTTACAAAACAGCTCACATAAATTGTCATCATGTCCACAGTTGTACGACGGGCGTCGAGCCGTGGGAGGCTCTTTGGAAGTCAAGATGCGCGTGCGCACACCCATGTTACAGCAACAAGTCAAGACCACCAAACACCGCTGGGTCGTCCTAGATGATGTTGCAGCGTTTTAAGAAAAAACTGAGATTAAAATACTGATGAAAAACGCCAGAAAGTTTGTTTGTAAAAGCTGTGTGAAACATTACTCACCTTTTGGCTACGTCGCAGTCGGGTATAAAGGAGGTTCAAGGTAAAAGTTTGACTCTGACAGAAGCATTATATTGTAGCAAAAAAGTCATTTTCTTTGTCCAACAAGAGAGTTGTGTTACATTGTAATTATAAAGAAGCTATTATATTTGCTTTTAAATTCTGAAATGAACAGTTTTTGGGAACAAATTTTCTGGGTCTTTTTAACACGATGATTCTACGAGCGGTATTCAAATACCGCCTGCTAGTCTATTCTGTAAATAACTATTTCGATATCGAGCTTCACCTGAGTGACAAAACTAGAGTGAGCTTTATTGCACACAACATAAAGGTTATATTTATACGAATTTGGTACTCACCGCGGATTCCGCTGTCGAGACACGAATATGTTGTTACAGAATAGCACTAAAGTTCTGTCAAAATATGTTTTGTTTTTTTTTTATACTGAAGATGGAATATTATGATAATACAGTAAAACTAGAAATTCTAGATCATAGATATTGACGGCCGTGATTTTTAGTCGAATGTATCATGAATGACTTATGTACAGCTTAACCTGCAATAGGATATTTTATTGAAAAATTATAATTAGTTTGTCAGTTAATTTCCAAAAATATTGGGAATCTATCTGCGGATCTAAAAAGGCCACTTTAGCAGAATCATAATATTAACCACACAGTAATCTGTAAAATTTCATATTCATCTTTATTGCTAACGCATTAGGTTCAAGGTTGATTGGGAAAATTTGACAGTGACGGGTAGCGTGATGTGCTTTCTGATTCTACTGGTCTTTTTAGACTCGCAGATTTAAACACGTATTTTTATTTTTTCACGTAAAGGAAGACGTTCTAGTGCGTTGACAACTCGCGTGACGTCACGCAGTGGTACACTTTTTACTAAAACGTGACATAACCATCCCCCACCCTTGAAATTTGATGCACATTATCTTTATCAATTTTTATCGATTTAAAATGGTAAAAAAGACGTGTTCAATACTTAATTTTTTTATTATAATCGAATTATAATTTTTTTATCCAGTAAAATACCCTATTGTTGCAATCTACTTCCGTTTTCACATACCATTTTTGACAAATTGGCTAAGTGAGCACAAAAAAGATCTGGCCATTAAAAAGGCATATTCACATCCTCGTGTTATAAGTCTGTTCACGGCTTTGGGTTGGAATTTGGTTTTGTAAAAAAAATCAAACAAAAGTTATGTCTTTGTAAATATAATAAGAAATATTTATATTGTAATATCGAGTAATATAAAAAAAAATCATGATATAAATATGATATTAATGTTAACGTCATCGAAAAAAAAGTGAGAATAGACAACTTTTTAACGAAAAAATTAAGAAAGGTTTTTTATTAAAACTTCTTCCTTAAAGAAAAACACACTGTGTGTAAATTGTTAAATAAATAGTGTGCTTCAAATGGCTACTCGATATAAGTTTTTATTAGTTATAGAAATGAGAGGATATAAGCAAACTTCTAAATTCAACTGGCATGTTAGATAAAACATTAAAGTGAGAAACACACTGGTCCTACGTACGTAACGTATGCAACGCTTTTGTATCGTATCGTATGTTGCGTTGCATACGATAACTGTGTTTCTACTGCATAGTTTTTCATAGAGTCCAAATACCATACGTTGCGTACGTGGGACCAGTTTGTCTCTAGCTTTAAGTCCCACATTTTTAAACAAAGACAATCTCACTTTGATCCATCCATTACGATTAATTTTAATTTTAAAACAAAAATGCAAGTAAAATTAAACATTAGTTAGTACTGTCACAAATAATTACAAACTATAAAGTAAATTATTATTGATTTTGAACCCTATGGACTACTACATAAGGGTCGTGAGATGAAGCTCACAGCAACCTCGCAGGAAAATTATTGAAGCACCTTGTATAAAAATACACTATCTTTTTACCTACCGAGTCTACAAATGATTTTAAAAGATGAACAGGCTTATACATAAAAAACCGGTCAAGTGAGAGTCGGACTCGCACACGAAGCGTTCCGTACCATAAACCTTAATTTTATTATTTGTTGTTAAAGCGGCAATAGAAATACACAATCTGTGAAAATTTCAGCTGTCTACCTATTACGGTTCTTGAGATACAGCCCGCTGACAGACAGACGGACGGACGGACAGCGGAGGCTTAGTAATAGGGTTCCGTTGTTTCCCCTTTGGGAACGGAATCCTAAAAAACAACCACACCACATCATCATCTGCCTAGCCTTTACCCAACTATATTGGGTTCGGCTTCCAGCCAAACGGGATTCAGCTGAATACCAGTGTTTTGCGTGGAGCGGCTGCCTACCAGACCTCCACAACCCATTAACTGGGTAACCAGTACTATCTTGGCAAGACTGGAGTCAGATTTACTCCAATCCAGGTGGTTTAAAATAACCACACCACATGCTTAGTTTAAATACTAATCAGCAGATTCTATATTCAAATTTTCTATAAGAAACTTGAAAGAATACAGAAAAAAAAAATGCTGTTTGTACAAAGCATTACGCATAAGTACTAGAATAAAAACTAATATAATACTTGAGAAGATATACGGATGCGTCCCATCCAAGCGAAACGTTATTATGCCATCGCTGAGCATTACGCTGACTGTCCACTTAAACGGAGAGGAGAGGAGCGGAGAGATACTAGTGGAATTAAGTACTAGCTTAAAAAATCATACAAAAGGGAAGCGTAGCGGAGCGGGGAAGCGGAAACCGTCCACTCAAATTATTCGTCCCGTGAACTCGAACTAGCTCCGCATAGTCCGCAACTCCGCTCCGCTGCCTCACTTCGCGTCAATGGACAGACACATTCCGCAACTCCGCTCCGCATTAAGCCCGGTTTCCACGGCGTGCGGAGCGGACCCATTAATGACTTCTTTTACCTCGCAAGAGAAAACTGCTAACATGTGTTTCCATTAACAAAGAGTCGAACGGAATGACTCGGAGGGCAAAATTATTAAAAATGAACTCGCTTATTTCTAGAGAGCGGAGTAGAGTCAATTATGACTACTTTTACCTCGCAATTGAAAAATACATAGTAATGTTTGCTCTGATCATTCTTCTGTCATTTTTCTTTTGCGGTGGGAATCAGACGACTAAACCCTATCTTGGTGGTTACACAAACCTATTTCATGATGACAACGAAGTTCGCTCCGCTTAGCCATTTCCGGCTCATTTCTCTTTCGCGGCCTTTACTCCGTCTGTCCGCTTCGCGTTACTCCATTTCTCCGCTCCGCTGCCTCGCTACGCGTCAATGGACAGGCAGCCTAGCTGGGACTCGTGAGTCATGTGAGGAGATAGAGCTGCAGCACTGGTTTTCAGCGACAGCCGGCTTTGACTGACGTTATCCAGAACAGAATTTAGGATCCGCTAACCAGTATCACCAAACGTAACTGTTCCTAAGTTTAGGCTGAATAAAATTCTCGTTTTACCTAAATAGGGAATATGCACGAAAAACATATTTGTTATCTATACAGTTTATCTAAAAATATACACAAATATAATACTAACAGTGAAAATAGAATCAAAATTGCTCGAAAAACAAACGAGATACAATTATTTTAAACAAATGTATCTGTCCCTCTTGCGAAAACGCTGTTTTCTATGGCAGCTGTATAGGCGCCAAGAACTTTGACGTCACAATTCATATCGGACTTCTCTTTCTAATTGTAAACTTTGAAGCTTTATAACTTCATGACTGATGAAGGTATTTAAAAAATAATTTCATAATTATTTATTAGAGTTAATAAGTATTTCATTTTGCAAATAAAAAAATCGCATGCATATTCCCTATTCACCTAAGTTTTAAGGTCGGTCCCCACACCATCTATTTTTTATGTATAAGCCTGTTGCAGGTCCATAAAACGCTGGTATAAAATATACCCAATAGTAATGCAAATAAGGTTAATTTTGAACTGACGATGTAACCCAAATATCTTGAGTGAAGTGATAGGAAATAAGTTAATATAATAGCATTTATATTGTATCTTAATTATTGTTTTACGCACTGTCTATAAGACAATTTAGCTGTACAAGCGAAGCTGTGGGTGCAGCTAAGCGAATTTGTGACTATTTGGTAATGATAGTCCACTACTATTGTAATTGTAAATTATGAATATATTATTTTGTATGTTAATAAATGTAATTATTAAAGATCTGGTTGATCGTTTATGATTGTATTATTTTCATGTTTTAAAGGTCTTTTTGGTGAATTACAAAATGGACTAATCGTCAGTGAAGTTCTAACAGTGCGTAAGTAATTTTGGGCGGGTTTTATGATTTGAATGCCATTCGATGAAGATATTTCACGTTCATTCTACCAATCAGAATGAAGATAGCTGACGCGACTGAATATAAATCCTTTTTCCAATATGTATAAATCAAGGGTTGCTAACATTTTAGTTTTGTTACTCTCCTGTAGACTTTTTTGACTTTCGCGCTGTTAGAACTTCACTGACGTAATGCGTATGCGCTCAACGTTTAGGCCTGCGGGTCTAAAAAGGCCACACAATCATAATATTAATCACACAACAATCTATCAAATTTAATTTTTATCTTTATCGCAGAAGGTTCAAGTTTGATTGGGAAAATTTGACAGTGACGGGTAGCGTGATGTGCTTTCCGATTCTGCTAACGTGGCCTTTTCAGATCCGCTGTTCTCAATCCCTGCCCCCCCCCCCCCCCCTATACAACCTGTAACAGAATAAAGCAATATCTCTTAAGGGGTCATTGAACTCATCATTATGAACAACATTCACTATGGGACCAACATTGAAATCGCGAAAATAAAATCGACTCCCCCATATATTTCTGTGCAATTAACTCGACAAAACGTACTGAACAGCTGATTTTTTTTTCGCGATTTCGGTGTTGTTCCCATAGCAAAAGTTGTTCATAATGATGAGTACAATGACCCCTTAAAATGTATTGCGTTTATTTTGTTTCACGTATTTGCTTATTGTGTTGTTGGCTAATTGTTTTCCATGCTAGAACTGTGTTCGACTCTTAGTAAAGTAGTTGACAAAGGAAAAAAAAAAGATATACAAAGGTTCATTTATTTAAAAAAATCTGCGATATTTCAGTTTTCTCCTAAACTACTCACCTTACAAAACATGGTTTTACGTCAAAACAATCTTTTGATAGCATTATTTATTAAGATTTATGTCAGAAAAAAGATTTCGCAATAAACTGTTATTTACACTGACCAATAGCGGTGCTAGGCAGGGGAAATACCAGCTAGTCTATTCTGTAAGAAACTATTTCGATATCGAGCTTCACCTGAGTGATAAAACTCACAAAGTGAGCTTTATTGCACACAACATAAAGATCTTCATTTGAAACTCACCTCGAATTCTACTGTCGAGATACGAAATTGTTGCTAGAGAATAGCACTACAGTTTGCTACCAGAGATGAGGTGATGGCATTAAATTTAACGTGATTTCGTGACAAAAACCAGTTTTGCATGAACTGTTAACAAATTTGTCTCACATGAATGCATCCTAAAATACCATTCTACTTCTTTCCAATATAAAAAAACAAAACAATTTCTATTGAAAATTTTACCCTTAAAATAATGGAAAACCTCCTTCTTAGTTGTATTCTCATGTCGATTTAACATTATTATTCGTAAACTATCTGTTTCACTTTTGTATCGTAATAAATTTGCCCCACTTTGGAATCGTAAAGTTCATAGTCACCTAAGTCATGCTGACCAAAATACTTTGCTATAATACATATAAAAATATTCAAAGGCTTCGCCAGTTCATTTGCATTTTCGTCGCCCGTATTTAAACCAGCTCTGAAAATAAAAAAAGAAGTTTAATCATTAGATTTTTGTAGCAGTATCATCATCATCATCATCATCATCATATCAGCCGAAAGACGTCCACTGCTGGACATAGGCCTCCCCCAAGCGTCGCCACAACGACCGGTCCTGTGCGTCTCGCATCCATCGGCTACCCGCGACCTTCACCAGGTCATCGGTCCACCTTGAGGGAGGCCTTCCAACGTTACGTCTTCCGGTACGCGGTCGCCACTCCAGAACTTTTCGGCCCCATCGACCATCTGTTCTGCGAGCAATGTGCCCTGCCCACTGTAGCAGTATGTAGGTTAGTAATCACTAATCTACGACGACGTCACTATTTTTAGTACCTTTTTTTGTCATTTTTTTTTAAATTTTCTTGTACCTCTTTATATTTTTAAAATTACAATGTTCAACTGTTTCAATTCAAATAGTACAAAAGCTGAATAATTACCTTATTTGTGAACACCTTCTGCACAGATTTCGCAAAATAAAGCTGTCATCTGACTGTGGTGGATGTCTTGCAACTGTGAGGAGTGCATGTAGCCATAGTCCTGAAATAGACAACAAATTATACTATTTTGAAGATCCTACTACTTATTACACTTATACAAAATAAGGATACTGAAAATATATATGAAATATTTCAGATACAAGCCCAGATTTCTAAAGCACACTTTATAAGTCTTCAAAACTGTTAATTAAATAAAATGAGCCACCACTGAACCCCATTGCTAGCTTGGACCCATTCCCCTACCACTGACTTCTATTTTATAAACTGTAAAATTTTTATATATATTCAACTATTTAGAAAGCATTTATGTAAATAAAGGAAATGGAATAATTTTTCTTGCATTTCGAAATTTTGTTTGGCAGCATAGAAGGTTAAAATACATTGTCATGATGAGGGCACCAAATGTGTTTAACCTTTTGACCGCCACGGTCGGCTATAGCCCACAAACGAAAAAGAGCCCAACACGCCACCGTCGGCTATAGCCAACAAGCCAAACAATACTTTTAAGTACGAAATAATTATACTAAATCAAGTTTTCTGTTTGATTACGTTACGAGTAATATTTTATTTAAAAAATATGGAACGAAAAGCAATCATTATTTGGTTTTAGATAAGATGTTGGAATCTTTATTTTAGATATTATTTTAGATATTTGCGCTGAATTTGTGCTTGGCGTGGGAGAGACGCCGATGCCTTTACGCTCTGGCGGTGAAAGGTTAAAAATAGCTTAAAATATTCATAATCGTTACTATACCTGTTCTACGATCTATTGACTCTCCTGGTTTCACTTTTTGAAGTAATGACAGAATTGTTACTAAGCCCGATTCAACATGACACTGTGTCAGTCCAACCACATGAGACAGTGTAGGTTCAGTGCTATCGAATACTTTTCCCCATTGTATATCACCATCGTGCATAAACCCATTGTATGTGGCTTTGAAGATCGAAGGCAGTTCCTCTTTCTTTCGTGCAGCCATACGAATAACATACATGTGAAGCTCCGAGAAATCCGCTATCTGAATGTTTTGCCATTCTATAGTTGGTTTAAACTTATCTAAATGATCAGAAATACCGCTAGCTTCAGTATTCTCAGCTTCAAGCTGTAAGGAAAAATGTGATGAATTAATGCATCTATACTAATATATAAAGCTGAAGAGTTTGTTTGTTTGAACGCACTAATCTCAGGAACTACTGGTCCGATTTGGAAAATTCTTTCAGTGTTGGATAGCCCATTTATCGAGGAAGGCTATAGGCTATATTTATCATAACGCTAAGACCAACAGGAGCGGAACGGAGCTTTAGTCTGGGTGCCCGTATCATTGATACAGCTGATATGGTGTTCGTTACGCCACTGCGCAAATGGTAAAATTATCTAAACTTGATGTGGGTTTACCTCAGTGATATCAGTCTTTCGTCTTTTATTCAATTTTGTCAATATTCCCAATTTACACCTGGTGACTGTGGCACATTTTGCACGTTCCTTCATTACTTTTAATAAATACTCCTCGCCATTAGTTGGTATTTCTCTTTCAACAACATTGGGGTTGATTTGAAAACACTGCGACCCTAATAAATCTGAATTATCACTGTCTTTACTACGTCGCTTGGAAAAAATAACCTTTTTTTCAGTCATTGTATGGAATGAGCCTGTTTTTTGGTTGAATTCGAAATTTAAAAATATTTATTAATACTTGTACTGTTACATATAGTAAAGGTTTAATAATTTTTGTTTTGTTTCTAAAGATACTTGCTTGACACATTGCCTTCACATAAACCCATCACAAAAGTCACTTTTTTTTTTTTTTTTTTTAATATTTTTTATTCATGACCATAGATACAAGTCTTTCAGTCGGATACATTGATGGGTTTTTACAATGTAATATTACAACGAATTAATTTATAACTTATAACATGAATTAAATTTTCTCTACTGTATTACAAATATATTTAAACAACACACTAAAATATTTCTTATTTACTAATAAATCCTGAACACTGCGGGGAACACTTTGATGTTCAGTATGTTCACTAATGTCATTGTCATTTAATTCATTCAATTCATACTCTTTGCTCAATTCACTGACCAAAATCAAACGTTGAATGTTAAAACTTGAACAGTTTAAGATAATATGATCCAAATCAGCATCCTCTGCTCCACAATGATGACATCGGCTATTGTTAATTATGCGAAATCTGTTCAGGTGAGCTGGAGTTAAGCAATGTCCTAATCTCATGCGTGATAAAATAGTTATGAATCTTCTTGTAATGTATTTGAAGTTATAGTACCAAGGTTTAATCGGTAATTCTTTTTGTATTCCAGCATACCATCTGCCTTTCGTTTCCACGGTTATGTCCCAATACTCCTTCCATAACTGTCTATTACGTTCTTGAAAAAGGCTATAGTAATCGGTGAATGGAACCTTGATTAACTGGGATCGATCTTCGTCATGGTCTGACCGGGCAGCAGTGTCAGCTACTTCATTTCCACGAATGCCACTGTGTGAAGGTACCCATACTAATTCTACTTTTGTATACTTATCAAGCAGATTTAGGATTATAAGTCTAATATTACAAATAATATAATTTAACTTAAAAGAAATATTTACATTATGTAGAGCAGACAAAACACTTCTGGAGTCTGTAACTATCAAAATATTATGTACATTATGTACAAGACTATTTACATGCTGCAGTGCACAATAAATTGCATAGCATTCTGCAGTGAAAATGCTACACACCCTGTTTAATTTAATACATTTACTGAAATCTAATTGTGGATCATAGAAAGCTGCATTTACATTATGATCTGTTTTAGATCCATCTGTGTATATAATATAATATTCTGGTCTATTATCTTTAAACAGTAAAAAATCAAATTTATTTTTTACCACATCTAAATGGATTGAAAAGCTGTTAATAATACCATTATAAGGTATTTTGTATATAGGCCAAATATCATTTTGAAAAATATCTTTTGAATTATTTTTTACTTGTTCAAATATTGTTGGCATTTCAGGTAGAGTTCCACCAACCAAAGAAGAGGCAGAGATGGCATTGGAAGCAATTGACTGTGAGATTTCAGGATGTATTGTTAGTTTCTTAAGTAAAGGATTATCATTTGACGTCATGACTTTTAATAAAAACCTCTCAGCCAACAACAACCTTCGTAAAGTCAAGGGAGGTATACATGTCTCAACCTCTAACGAATTAATAGGTGTGGAGCGCATAGCACCACAAATAAGTCTCAGTCCCATATTTTGAATTACATCTAATTTTCGTAACAAGGTGCTATTGGCATTCATGTAAGCTAAACTGCTGTAATCAAAATGGCTTCTCACTATACTTTTGTACAGCAAATCCATAACTTTGGGGTCAGAGCCCCAAAAACTGCCTGCTAAATGCCTCAATAGATTAATACCTTTTAATGCTTTGTTACTTATATCTTTAATATGTTCTTCAAATTTTAATCTATCATCAATAATGACTCCTAGGAATTTATGTTGCTTAACAACAGGAATTTCTACATTATTGTATAAAATTTTAACATTGCTATGAGTGTTTACATTTTTACTGACAATTAAAACTGAACTCTTTTCTGGACTTATTTCTAATTTAAGTTTATTATGGTAATAGCTGTATAATTGAGACAAAGCCTTATTGATATTAGACATTGCTATATCTATGTTTTGATTTATGCTGTACAAAAGCAAGTCATCTGCAAATTGCAGGATATTTACGCCTGGTGTATCTACATATTTTAATATTTCAGAAGTATACAAGTTATAAAGTAAAGGAGACAAAGTTGCCCCTTGCATTGTGCCTTTGTTAACAGTCCTGGGTCCATGTAATTTATTATTATATTTAACAAATACAGTCCTATTGTTTAAAAAATTATAGAGCCATTTTAGAGTATGACCAGGTATACTAATATCATGACATACTTGAATGAGTTCTTCTATGTTTACATTGTCAAAAGCACCTTTTACATCTAAAAACACGCAGATTGCATTAGAGTGGCTTAATTTAACCTGTCTTACATCTGATAATAAAGATACAAAGCTTTCAGAGCAACTTTTACCTTTTCTGAAGCCAAACTGCATAGAAGGAATTAAGCTTTGTGATTCAACAAAATAATCTAATCTTAACTTCAACATATTTTCAAAGAGTTTACCCAAACAAGATGATAAAGAAATAGGTCTGTATGAAGAAGCACTGTTTATAGGTTTATTGGGTTTTAAAATTGGAATGACACACTGTGTTTTCCAAGACTCGGGTATTACTAATTCATTCCATAGTTTATTATAAATATTAAGTAATGTTGTTTGTGCATTTAAATGTAATTTTTTGATTAACATATAAGGTATGTCATCCAATCCCGGTGTAGTATCTTTCCTACTCTTTAAAGATGTTTTCAACTCTTCTATAGTGAAATTGTTTTTGAGAAATACATTTACATCATTTTCTGTAGCATTTTCGAACAAATACTCAAGCCTATTGCCATCTATTTCAGTAGAATCTGCCAAGTTATCTAAAAAACGTGGAACCCACTCATCATTTATGTTTTTGTTTCGATTTGATCCAATTTTTTTAAATTTTTTAATGTATCCCCATATCCTAGAAACTGGAGTTAGCCTGTTGAAGCTACTACATAAATTACGCCAAGAAGAAGAACTTTCTTCCTTCAGAATTCTTTTCTTTTTCGCATCTAATTTTTTATACTCTATCCAGTTTTGAATGTTCGGTTGAGAAAAATAATACTTTAATGCATCTTTTGATTTTGCGACAGCATCACTACATTTTGCATTCCACCATGGTACTGGTTTTTTAATAGCTGTGTTTGCACATAATTTTCGTTTTGGAATTGTTTTATTCCTCAAATCGTTTAATGTTTCTATAAAATGGTTATATGAATTGATAGGGGAATCATTTATTGAGTCCAAGTGGGAAAAACAAGTTTCAGATAGGCTATAATATTCATCCCAATCTGCCTTACTATAAATATATTTCTCTTGATCCACAGGAGGTGACATGCCATACATAGATGGCTGAATGTTGATCTCAAGTAAAGTTGGAAAATGATAGCTACCCATGGGATCGTCATGAACATACCAGTTACATAAATGAGCTATTGAGGAGCTAACAAGGGCAAGATCTATCGCTGAAGCATGTCTATTAGGATAAGGAACAGTTGTTGGTGATCCATCATTCAAAATACATAAGTCAAATTCATCAATTATATTATATAAACATCTACCTCTATTATTATCACTGTGGCATCCAAAGGCTATGTTATGAGCGTTAAAATCACCCATAACTATACAAGGTTTGGGTATGTTATTGATTAAGTCCTTTAACTTTGCTGAATCAAACCTGATACTGGGAGGGCTGTACACACAGAGTATTGCCATTGCTCCAAATTGTGTTTCTATAGTGATACATACATTTTGAATAGATTCTGAGAAGTGTGTATTAACTACTTTGTACTTTAAACGATGATTCACCAAAATGGCTACTCCATTATGAGAATTTATGGAATTTTTGTGGATTAAATTATATGTGGGAAAGTGTGGAATTATAGAATTAGATTTGAACCACGTCTCATTAAGAAGACAGACATCTATGTTTTTTTCAAACAATAAATTTTGTAATAGGGTCTTTTTACTCTGCAAACTTTGTATATTATACTGTAAAATATTTAGATAACTATCCATGTTTAAATTAAATTTGATAAAAATATTTCTTTTATTTTCTTATGTGTGAGTGGCCCATCAGAGTCACTCTTGTTTCCTAATGCGACCAACGATTTAACAATTGCATTAATTATAATATCATTATTTGCTATTTGCTTAGGATCTAAAGTATCATTGATTTTTTTAGGTTTATCAGTAACTTTGGGTAGAACAGGGAAAGATTTCTCATTAAATGTAGGGGGTGAGTTCACAACAGTGGCATATGATTTCTGCTTAAGAAATTTGGCCTTTTTCTCTTCAATTTTTTGTTTTTTAATGGGACAGTCTCGTGAAATGGCAAGATGATTACCTGCGCAGTTGATGCATGTGATCTCTTCGACATCGCATTCTTTGTAGGAGTGACGACCAGCACAAGAAGAGCAATGTTGCTCGCCTCTGCAAGCCTTAGCAGAATGGTTAAATTTAAGACACTTATAACATTGCAATAATGGTGGTATGTATGCTTTGACTTCGTATCTAAATAGTTTTATATAGGCGTATTGCGGTAAAGATGTTGATGCAAAGGTGACGGCAACTGTATTGAGGGGCACTAATTTTCCCTCTTCTTTACGCATGAATCTTTTAATAGAAATAACTTCAGAGTCGCACACTATATTTTTATATATTTCCTCATTGGAGAGTTCTTTAGGCACGAACCTCAATACACCAATCCTTTCAGTCAAATACGATGGTATAAAGGCTTTAAACTTATTTTTCCAGAGGAAGTCTTCCATCTTCAGAAAATTGTTGGCTGCAGCCGCTTTTCTGAATGTTATTCCTATTTTGTGTGCATTTATTCTATGAACTCCTAAGACTCCTTTAACATTGTCAGATATTAAGCTGGTGAGTGTGATAGGATTTTTATTCCCTATCTTCTCCTGCTCTGTTGACTCGACGTATACTACGTATTCAGAATTGGTGTTTTCTATAAAGAGTCTCTTATAATTTGGTTTCGTAAAAATTTTATACTTATTTGAATCAGGGCCGATTGTTCGAGTATTGTTGTACTTGCGTTTCTTCTTTTCCCCCGGCTCTGGCGGCTCCTCACCGCCACTGGTGACACTCATGGTTGTTTGAGACCTTATTCGTTTTTATTTATGTAATATTTCCGTACGTTTATTTAATTTTAAACTTTTGGCAAAATCAAAATTACCGCCTCGTTTGACTTCCCGCCAAAAAGTCCTCACAAAAGTCACGAAACAACAGCGTTGCCAACACCAATTTATCAAATTCCCCTACACTCCAAGTCAAATACCTCATTATGGGGCCAAAAACTTAACCGATTTGAAAAAAGTTATGACTTTTTTCCTTTTTATAAATTAATTTAACTAAAACTTTTGTTCAGACAGTATCTTATCCCCTTACTTTACGTGAGTGTAAAGTAAGGGGATAAGATACTGTACTGACTTATGAAGAACTAGAACATTTTGTAAAAACATAACCAAAAAGAAAAAAAGAATGTCCCATTCCTTCCCACTGCCTTCCAAATCAAATAAACAGACTTCACACATACACTACACTTACATTCACGCTAACACATAATCCACATGCATAAATAATATAGTTAGTGCTTAAGATTTTATTACTTTTTAAATATTTTGTTCTCCTAAATTAAAACATTTTTAATCCTACTAATATTATAAATGTGAAAGTTTGTATGTTTGTGCCTCAATCAGGCAAAAATGGCTGAAGGGATTTGGATGAAATTTGGCACACATATAGTTCACATCCTGGAATCAAACATAGGCTACTTTTTATCCCGGTAAAAGGCATGGCTTAATGGAGACTGAGGAGGAAGTGGAAACCCAGCGCTTCTGCTACCTTAGTACTTCAGATTCAAAAGTACCAGGAGAAAAGAAACATGTCGTAGTATTTTCAGGGCTGAAATTGGGAGCGCTACAGATTCACAAGTATCAGGAGAACAGAACGATGTTAAAGATTTTTGGGATAGAATATATTTTTGTTTTTTTTTTTTAACCGTCGAACTGAAATATGTACTTTGGAGTTTTTTCCGGGCTAGAATTGTAAACGCTATAGATTCACATGTGACAGGAGACCAGAAACATGTTGAAGTATTTCTTTGGCTGAAATTATGAGCGCTAAAGATTTACAAGTACGAGGAGACCATAAACATGTCAAAATATTTCCGGCGCTGGAATTGTGACCGGTTAGAATTCAAAAGTACCAGGGGACAAGAAACATGTCGAAGTATTTCCGCGCTAGAAATATGAGCGGTAAGGATTCAAAAGTGCCAAAACATTATGAAAATGTGCAAGTTTTTCCCGGGCAGGAATTATGAGCGCTAAAGATTCATTATGTACCAGGATATCAGAAACATATCGAAGTATTTCCAGGGTTGGAATTTTGAGCAGTTAGGATTCAAAAGCACTAGGAGATCTGATACATGTAGAAGTATTTTCAAGGCTGGAATAATGAGCGCTACAGATTCACAAGTACCAGGAGAACAACGATGTTAAAGTATTTTTGAGCAAGAATTATTTTGTTTTTTTTTTTAACAGTCAAACAGAAATGTGTATGTCGATTTATTTTCCGGGCTGTTATTGTAAATGCTATAGATTCACAAGCAACAGGAGACTAGAAATATGTCAAAGCATTTTATGGCCGAAATTGTGAGCGCTAAAGATTCACAAGTACCAGGAGACCCAGAAACATGTCGAAATATTTCCGGCGCTGGAATCGTGAGCGGCTAGGATTGAAAGGTATCAGGAGCACAGAAAAATGTCGAAGTATTTTCCGGGCTGGAATTATGAGCGCTAAAGATTCATTATGTACCAGGAGTCCAAAAACATGTCGAAGTGTTTTCGTGGCTAAGATTGTGAATACTAAAGATTCAAAAGTACCAGGAGACCAGAAACATGTCGAAATATTTCCGGAGCAAGAATTATGAGCGGTAAGGATTCTAAAGTACCAGAACAACAGAAAAATGTGGAGGTTTTTTCCGGGGAGGAATTATGAGCGTTAAGGATTCATTATGTACCAGGAGACCAGAAACATGTCGAAATATTTCCGGTGTAGGAATTGTGAGCGGTTAGGATTCGAAAGTGGCTGTAATTATGAGCTCTTAAGAGATTCAACAGGAGACCAGAAACATGTCAAATTATATTTTTGGCAGGAATTGTAAGCGCTTAAGATTCAGAAGTACTAGGAGACCAGAAACATGTTAAAATGTTACCGGCGCTGGAATTTTGAGTGGTTAGGATTCAAAGGTACCAGGGGAACAGAAACATATAGCGGTTTTTTCCGGGCTGTAATTATGAGCGTAAAAGATTCACAAGTACCAGGATACCAGAAACATGTCGAAGTATTTCCGAAGCGTGAATTGTGAGTGGTTAAAAATACCAGGAGAACCGAAACATATCGAAGTTTCTTCTGGGCAGGAGTATTGAACGCTAAAGATTCACAAGAACCAGAATACCAGAAACATGTCGAAGTAGTTCCGGAGCTGAAAGTACTGAAAGTAAAGACTCACAAACAATCAGAATAAAGAATCATGAAGATGAATTTCCGAGACTGAGAATATGGGACAAAATAGTTGCGTACCACCTCTAAAGTCTACGCAGACGAAGTCGCGGGCGAAGTGCTAGTTACCAATAAGGTTACAGTATTTGCGCCGTTTGAGTTCCTCAGCAGTCACAGCGGGAGCGCCGGCACAGCCTGCCATACTTGAAACATGTGATGACGCAAGGGTGTCGATACATACTGCGTCCCACACCAGAGGCCTACCCACTTTCACGGCACCAACGCCATATCATTTACAACTACTAAAATAGATAGGTTATTATTGTTAGTTTTCACAGATTATTTAATTATGTTGACCCTTGACTGTCCCCACCCTGACCCTCAGTATAGGTAGTACCTTTATTTTATTTTTTCGAATGTTTCGGTAGAGCGATATAAATCAATTTAGAAAAAGGAAATCATTCGATATCCATAAGTAAACTTACAAAAATGTTAAGACAATTGTTTAGATTTCTTGAAAAGTGTTTCGACTTGGCCCGGACAATCGTTATTCAAAATCCCACATTTTCCCTGCATAATGCTAATCCCCAATCAACTTGAGATTCCCCGTAGTTTGGGGAATTCCCCACACGTTGGCAACGCAAAAACAAGTAAGCTCCACAGATTCACTAAAGCCTAGTTCGGACATGGTTCGGACCATAGAGATAGAAAATATATGGAGGCGCCGCGACAATCTATATCTACCTTTGCTTATATAAATATGGGTGAAATACGAAACAGATTGTGAAATATCGTTTTGTTTCATTTTTTCTAATGTGGTAATCGTATTTGATTGAGACAACAGTATTTCAGTTGTTGCTCATAATGGCAACATTTTCTTGTGACGTGACAGTTGTAGGTAAGTGCCGTTTTCGCCATTTTATGCGCCAAGTCTCGGTGGTAGTTCTGCTGTCAGATAAGTGTTTACTTTTGTATTTATTGTGATTTGTGAGAAAATTACGAGAATTTTGTCTTTCAAATTGCACGTATATGATGGAAAACAGCCATTCAAGATGCCTGTGCGTTGTATTATGGAGTGTGGCAAGAAAGAAGGAAAATCAACCTGAATTGTCTTTGCACAGGTTAGTAACCGGTTTTCATGCAATATTACACATAGTAATACATTTTCGATGAAAAAAATGCTAAGCTACCACATATTTATGGTTGTAGTTTTCATATTTGGGCTTATTCTCGTCCAACAGACCTTTTTTATTTTAATTTCATAGTTTCATTCGTTTGTTTACAATAATATGTCATGATGGAATAGTGTAGTACCGTTGCCGTAATATTTTCCGATACTAGTTCCTTCGCTGCGCTGTTGTATCAGCGCAGCGAAGGAACTAGTATCGGAATAATACGTGTTCTAATTGGTTCGAGTGACCTTGTTAGGTCCGGCTCGCTGTTCACAGCACTGAGAGATCGTTTCCCAGACTTTTATGATGATTGGTTATACAAGAGCCGGAAAGAAGACATCATTTTGTTATTTGTTTTAATTTTTTAATTACGTATTGTAACAACTCGAACCAAATGATTTATTGATAAAAATATTAACCTTTTTATAGGTTTCCTAAAAATTAAGGATTAACCTCTTTGTTCTGTAGAGGTTCTATAGACAGGTTTAAACTACGGCTACAAAGCAGCGTTTTCGATATAACTTAAGGATTGAAGTAGTTTTTTTTTCTCTTTTTTAGGTTGCACAAACTGGAAAAATTAAGACTGAAAAATATGTCAATAAACAGAAAAAAAATAAGCGCTTCAACGAAAGGATACTCTGAAGAAATCCGGAAGTTCGCATTAACGTTGCATATTTATCCCCGCCTATAATTATACAGGGTGTAAAGGACATCGTAACGCAAACTTCGCGAAAAGGCTACACCTAATGCCACTAACCAAATTATGGAAGTCATTAATCTCGCTAATGATCGGTTACAAAAATTGTAATTTTCGAGCACGCAATGTATTGTGAACAACGCGATCTAAACGCGCGAGAGCGTTGTACGGAATACGTACCTACACTACTTGCACACACACATACACAAGGCTGCGACGCCGCGCGCGCTGCGGTCTTTAAATGTACTCGTAGGTGCTTACCTACGAATATCGCCGACAACAAATCACACAAAATCATTTTATCACTCAGAAATACCTACGGTACCTACTGATGGTATGAAAATGTTTATGCAGAATTTAAGAGAAGAAAAGGATCCATAAGCTTAGTCTCTTAAATTCACGATTCCGATTAGGATTGATAAGATAACAAAAAAGAAACTTGTGAGTACCTACCATTGAGATCCCGTAACGTATAGGTATAAACTAATGAACTATCTAACTCACTTTGAATGTAAGTACCTACGAATATCGCCTTTCGCCAACAACAATAATGCCTATCACATAAAATTAATCATTTGTATCACTCAGAAAAACTTACCCACTGATGGTAAGAACTTGTTTTTGAAGAAGTTAAGAGAAGCCATAAGCTTAGTTTCTTAAAATAACGATTCGAATAAGGATTGATTTAAAAAAATAAGCTGGAAGTACATTGAGATCCGGTAACGTAGATAACTAATGAACTACCTAACTCATTTTGAATGTACCTAAGTTCCTACGAATATCGGCCCTTCGCAAACAACAACTGACATGTTTATGCAGAAGTTAAGGAGCCATAAGCTTAAGCATGTTCCACACGGATGTACCTAATCCAATGTCCAATCCAAGGTGACCTTGGTGGGAGCTTGGTTTCCATCCGCGAATTTTGTATGAATTTGGATTGTATCTGCCGTCTTCACGGACGGCAACAAGCAAGGTCACCTTGGATGGGTCGCTGGATCCTTGTAGAACATTGTGTGGAACATTACTTTAGTCTCTTTAGTAACTTTAGTCTCTTCAAATCACGAACACGATTCCGATAAGGATTGATAACAAAGCCGGCCATGTTAGAGTCGGATTCTAAAACAAAGGGATCTGTACCATAACCCAAAAAAACACGTTTCTTGTATGCGAGCCTTAAATTACCTAGTCCTACGGATGGATGTACAGAGGAGGCTCAGTAAAGGGGATTCGTTGGTTAATTGTAAGTACATTGAGATCCGATAATGTAAGTATCTGCCTACTACTAAATTACCTTAAGCTCGCTCACCCCAATCTGGTTACAGATTGGGTTCGAAGTGGCCGCTGCCAAATTTGGGTCCTGAGCACACTCTTCACGCAGCGTCGTAAACACTCGGACACAAACACCTTGTCCTTGACGTAACCCCAAAGAAAAAAATCTAATGATGTCAAGTCTGGTGAGCGAACTGGCCATGGCTCCAGACCGAATCTACCGATTCCACAAGTCCAGATGACATTTTTAAATCAAATACACAAAACACACACAAACACAGAGAAAATCAATAATAAGTTTTGGTATCAAACCAAAACTTATCTTTCCTAACGTTCCGAAAACAAAATCTTGCAAAAAAAAAACGCTCGCGGTCAACATCAACAAGATACTAACAAAAATCTATCACGAAATGTTCTTTTCGAACTCTCCTTTGATTTCGCCGACATACGTGCATCAGTACAGTGGCGGATCTATCATTGGTTTTTATTTATTTATTGAATGTTGTTTTTTTTTGAAAAACACAACTATTTAGTTACTTGGTCGCCTTCGAAAATGATAAGATCTAAGAGAACCCAAGCTGCAAGAAACCGAACGAAGCGAACAAGTTTCGCCACTGAATGGAAGTATGATTGATGATGATATTTAATTAAAACAAACAAATTAGCGTCATCACTTGTCGTTATTAAGTCTCAACACCTTAGTGCTGCCGTATTTTACATTCTGTCTTTTAATGTATCAAAGCGTAAATTGGGTATAGCAAGAGCCAATTGACATAAGCGTAACATTACTTATTTTAACTTTAGCCTTATTATGGTTTGTGTAGCGCGTGCCTATTAATAGTAAAAAAAAAGATTTATTTTCTCGGTCGGCTATCTAAGGCCGCCCCTTGCGCTCTCTTCTATCAAAGCAACAGAATACCTAGATCGGCTCTTGTGTCGGCATCGGCGGCATGTGCAAAAGACGTGAGCTGCTATACGAAAATACGACATAGCGACACAAAACGAAGTAACCGATTTGCGTCTTTAAGCAATTATTTTAATGTTGGAAATCGCTTACTTCGTTTTGTTGTGATACGTATTATTTTCTAATGACGGCAGTCTTTAGACGGTATGTTTGAGCGGCGCTTTTGATGAGCTATTCACACATGCACACTCGTTAGTGTGCAGGCAGGTACTAGGCATGCGTTGACCTTTCGTTTGAACTTTGCACAGCTGAGCGTATACCTATTTGTAGTTTTATTTACATTGCTTTTTTTGGTGAAAATAGAGAATTAATGATTTTTTTATTAAAAATCTTATTGGGTTAGGTCAGAATAACGATTATGAGCAGTCTAAAGTAAAAAAAAACTCCTGAAAAAAATGAAAAAATGAGGAAAAAGCTGACGAAAAATTCCAACTTGGGGGTGTCCAGAATCATGTCCTGGACCCATGGACATCGTTTGTGCGTCGATGTCTGTTACACCCTGTATAAGGCGAACTTACAATACATGCTTACTCTCACAAGAACTTTGAGCAGGTGGTACCAGCATGTAAATTGGGAACCGGCATTAACGAAAGAAGCATTTGTTTAAAAATTAAAGTGCAATGAAGTGCAAAGTGTCATACCAAATGTTTATTGAAAAAATAAAACACTTATGTTGATTATTACCGAAGTTTTATTTAATGAATAAGTAAAAGCGAGGTGCGATGCACAATTTATAGTTATGTTTTAATATTTTAAAAATAATCTGCATTGTATGAGCAATGGAAGCTGGTAAGTTCGTTTTTGAAATAGGTGTATTGGTACGTTTGTAAAATATTACTAGAAATGCAATTTACAAAGACCACTATCTATTTTCGTACACACCAAATTAGTATCCCTCGAATTGTCCCGGAAATGAAATGACTGTATCTGGCAAACCTATTCCACATACCTACCAGAAGCTACAGACCAGATATAAAATAAGCGAAAGCGCAAAAGTGATGCACGTAAAAGTGTTTTTAAAATCTGTGCAGAAAAAAACTCTACATTAACTGTCATTAACAGAAAGGAGTAAGCCTTTACTCATTGTTTTGTTACAACAGATTGTAAGAATATAAATTATACTTTTGATTCAAACGTGATGTCTAGTAAGAGTCGTAATACTACTATGTAGTATTAGTATCGATACTTTTTATAGTATGGTTATAGTAACACTGTATTTCCTGATTGGTACAACCCTAGCATTGGCAGCCATTTTATGCGCCACTTTGAATTGTAGGTATGCACCTTTTTTTTGTAGGTATTTCCAGTCCATACTTTTTATATGTCTATGGTTCGGACCCGTTAGGTAATTATGTGTTCTGTGGTTCGGACTACGCTAATGTTTTATTCGAGTAGCGAGTAGGTAATTTAGTACCTCGCTATTCACAAGTAGGTAGTACATGGTGTTTCGCAGATAAACAATAAATCACTAATTTAGCTTATCATAATGGCTATTCTAGAAGAGATGGTGTGATGTTCAATGAAACAAATTAACTAAGATAGCTCCTATTATAGTTAATTTCTCGAAAAGCCTTCCTGAATTGGCATCTGAAAATAGATTAGAGACTTTTATGTTACGTTTACACGATTGCCGTGGCTTGGCAAGCGTCCACAAGCTCCAAGCCTTAACAAACGCTTGGGTCACTGGGTGCCATTTACACGTTTGCGAGTGCGTTAGTATGTTCCGGACAGGCAAGCATGGCGGACGTAGACGTTAAAGTTGTGAGGCCTCGAAAAAGGCCCTATTCTCTTCGTTAGACCAATAACTACTCAGTACCTGGATGACCGAGCCTTGCTCGGTTTTTTATTTTAAGACGTTTTATAATAATTGATTTATCGCTCCCAAAACCCCTGCATATTAAGTTTCATGAAAATCGATGGAGCCGTTTCCGAGATTCAGATTATATATAAATAAATACATTTATACATACATACAATCATTGCTCGTTTAAAGGTATTAGATGATCGTAGCGTAAAACTAAAAACGTCTATTCGTTGCGAGCTTTTGAGCGAAACTAAACACGCGCCAACGTGTAAATGCGTAGCAAACGCTTGCCGCAAGCTTCCTTTGATCTGTGTTCAAAAACCGACACTAGTTCGGATCGGCGACAACTGCGACAAGCTCACACAAGCCAAGCCAAACACTCCGTTCACACGCTTGTGTTTGTGGACGGTTGCCACGGCAAGCGTGTAAACGTACCATTAAAGTTAGTTCTTCGCTCCAGTGAGATAACCGATATAAATAGAACAAAATGGATTAGCGTGATTAAATTAGGTACTTACATACTTACTGATTTATTCTACTTTTTGTTCAGACTTGTTTAGTTCCTAAATTACTCGCTGCTCAAGTAAAATACCAGCGTAGTCGGAACCGGGGGTAAGCTCAAGAACTTAGTTCGCCTCGATTTGTGGATGTGAAACATCTATTGGCGAGCAGCATAACTCTCTCTCATGCGATCTTGTCCCGCTAAGTCACCGCTCTGGACTCCCTTCTGTTTTGTGCGCGCATACTACACACTCCATGGCTTCTCTGTATGAGCTGCTAACTATATCTATCCCATCAAAAACATATGTGAAAAAGGGAGAAAAAGTTTAATGTTAATAAATAGTAACGATTTAAAAAAATGGTCAAAGTAAAGCGGGTGGTCGCTATAAAGGCATGCAACCACGGCTTTACTTTTACCTGTTTTGTACCTGTCTTAATTTGTTTCAGAAATATTTTCCTGTTTCGTACTTTTCAGATCATTTTTATTTTTTTGTAGTCGTGTTACAGTTTTTTAAATAAAATATACTCTTTGACTTCACCCAAACCTTTACTTCACAGACCACATAGAGTCTCTTCACTACGACATGTTTACAGAATCGACCATCGCAACTCGGTTTGTGAGAATGTTAATTCGAATTCGACTACTCGAGTAACTCGACTTGTTTAACTCGACTTACCCATGTAGTCTCATAGTCTGTGCCCTAGCTGCCTGCAGCTGCGTTATTTATTAATTTAGATAGGTACTACTTCTGTGTTTTTGTGCTTTCATTGTTGCATGTGTTAATTTAACACTTAATTTTAACTCACAATGAATTAGTTATTTAATGTTGAATTATAACTTCCTGGCCGGGATACTGTTTACGGTCTTGATTGATATTTATAATGTCTACTTCGAGTAACATTTCGCAGTCTACATATTCCCCGTCGGAACCGGAGACTCCTCAAGTATGTGCTATTCAAATACATTTTAAACCTACTCCCTTTGATCTTTGCAGGGTGTCTTGCCTGCTGGATCAGACTAGCCGAGTGTTGAGTTAAATGCCATGTAGTTCAAGAGGTTGAGTCCACCAGTAAATCGCCGACCGGAAAGGATACTGTTTACTGCAGACTATTTCTATTGTTGATGAGTTTTCGATACTGCGGCTGTAATGGACATTTTCCTTAATGTGTTGAAGGCACGCTTATTTTATGATCTATTTTTTTTTAAATAATCCACACAAGAAACTTCTACAACCTAATAGTTTATTTTATATTATCGATTTTAATCAATTAATCAACAGTTTCTAATTTCAGAGCACAACTCAAAGTCGAATTCAGAATTTCGACCAGTCCCTAAACCATGCTGATCTTGGACTCAGCATTGAACAATCAATGAAGAATGCACAAAAGGAATTGCACCAAAAAAGAATTCAATCTTTAAGAAAAGAGCTTGACTATCTGAAGTCTACTGAATGGGAGTTTGAATACGACAAAGGATTTGTCCAATAAACTAAAACATAAATATTTTATAACCTTTATAGCTCAGTGAATCATTACGGTTATAAGCTAAGATGGTTTCCTACGTCAAGTCACTTTTTAATTACTTTTTTTCCAATGATTCAATACAGCAATATGATAATGAGATGGAGGATTATCTGATTGAAGAGCTTATTAAACTTGATTTAGAGGAAGTAAAAGATGTTGATACTATTACACCAAAGATATCTGAAAATGCATGTCTTCAAAGGACTGGTAAGTTATCTGTATTATAAAGCTAATCACAGGAACTGCTGGTTCGAGTTGAAAAATTCTTTTGGTGTTGGATAGCCCATTTATCAAAAAAGGCTATATGTATAACATCATGCTACAACAAATACGAGCGGAGCATTGCTGAAAAATGTGACGCAAACAAAGTTTGCGTAGGTCAGCTAGTTGACTTATAAAAAACATTAACATAATCAGATTTTCTTTATTAAAATAATAAAGCTCAAGTGTAGCTATGTAGAAAAAAAACTTCAAAATTAAATCAGCATTGATTACAACAATACCTACGCCAATGAATGAGTAAAGGGTGCTTACATAAAGCAGCAGATATTCAGTACAGACAAGTGGGTAGATCGGTATGGTTTTTAAATTTTGACATGTCTTCTGTCTGTTTGTTTCGGAGTCTTCTGGATAATCTTCGAAACGGCTGGACCGATTTTGACGGGACTTTCATTGGCAGATAGCTGAAGTTGTAAGGACTGAATGTGGCAATTTTTATGCCCATGCAAGAAAAATAAAACCTATGATAGATTTTATTTTTTTTCATAATTTTAAGTTACTAACAAACAATAATTTTATTTGGATTGATAATTCCAACTTGAATTTTCAGGGGTAATAACATACATAAGCAAAGACGACCACTACATTCTCATTGATGGGATGTTCTTTTATGATACTACTGCATGCTCCCTTAATTTACAACTAAATGACAAGATTGTTTATTTGTGCTACAAAGATTCCAAAGATTCCCTGGTTATAGTTCGAATCCTTCAAAACCAAGGAGAACATTGGGGTGACTTTGAGGTTGATGTTCAAGAAACCAGTTATGGAGTAGTAGAACATGTATTCATTGGTGAAGTAGAATTTCGAGAAGATCGGATGGTGATAATAAAAGAAAGTGACCTCAAATTCAATTTAGACAATGTTGTTGGTACATTTGTTCCAATACAAGGAGATCTATTGGAATTGATCTGTAAGGTTAAATTTGATGAAGATAATCCTATGGATATTACTCATAACAACGTAAGTATGTAAAATGATGGGTACAGATAAAACAACATAAAATGTAGCATATGGGTTAAAATTATAATCCACCTTTTGACTTAGCATTAGGTGGGTAGCGAAAAAGAAATTCGTCTAGGTGTTGCATTTCATGTTGTTTCACTAATTTGTGTATTATTATTATTTTTTATTTTTTTACTATTTATAGGCTCGCGTTTGACCACTATCTCACCTGATGGTAAGCGATGATGTGGTCGAAGATGGAGCACGCTTGCCTAGAAGTAACCTATTCACTCTTGACTTAAATACTCCCAGGTTATAGCTATCAGGAAACACAGACTCCGGCAGGGAATTCCACTCCTTAGCTGCACGCACTATGAATGTGTTCCCAAAACGTTTTGTGCGCGTGGGTGGGATGTCCACCATGTACTGGTGGCGCATCGCCGTTCGTCTTGTGGTCCGATGATGGAACGGGCTGGGCGGAATCAAATTATGCAATTCCGTCGCACATTCCCCAAAATGCAACCGGAAGAAAACCGACAGGCTAGCAACTCGTCGTCGATGCTGAAGACTTTGGAGCTTCGTCGCGACGAGCCTATCATCGCCTATGATCCTCTTGGCTCGTTTCTCAATTGACTCGAGGGCATCAAGCTGGTATCTGGCAGATCCGTCCCAAAGATGAGAGCAGTACTCCATACATGTTCGAACTTGCGCTTGATAGAGTTTGAGCAGCTGTTCCGGCGTAAAGTACCTTTGCTAAGATCCCCAACTTCTTTGCAGCCACTTGAGCTTTTGCCTCTATGAAAGGGCCGAAATTGAGGGTAGATGTTAATGTAACCCCAAGAAGCTCAAGTTGGTCGGTTATCGGCACGGTTGCACCTCGGAAAGATGGAGCTGGGTGGAATTGGCTCCGTTTAGCGGAAAATAGACACGCTTGGGTCTTAGCAGCATTGAACTTGACCAGATTGGCTTCGCCCCATTCTGAGACAGCCTGTAAGGACATGTTCAAGCGCTCAACCATAGCCTCCCGGAGAGACCGGATCTGCGACCCATCAGCTCGTGCGTCGGACACGTATCTCTCAGCAACAGTGCTGTCGTCTGCATACCCAAAGGTACCGGGTTTAAGCAGATCATTAATATGCAGCAAGAACAGTGTTGCCGAAAGCACCGACCCCTGAGGAACCCCGGCATTAATATCCAGTAGTCCAGACGAGCAGCCATCAATGACCACTCGTATAGACCGATCCCTCAGGAAATCCGCGATCCAATCACACAATCCGGTGGGCAGACCGAAGGAAGGAAGCTTACTAATAAGGCTATCGTGCCAGACCCTGTCGAAGGCCTTCGAGATGTCAAGGGAGACCGCTAGTGCCTCCCCGTGCTTCTCTATGGCCTCACTCCAGATGTGAATGGCATACGCAAGAAGATCCCCAGTAGACCGATTTCGGCGGAATCCGTATTGTCGGTCACTAAGGACATCATTTGCTTCTAGGTATGCCAGGAGCTTATGATTCAGTACGCGTTCTATACTCTTACAGAGTATGGACGTTACTGAGATAGGTCTATAATTCGACGGGTCAGCTCGACTACCTTTCTTGGGCACAGGCTGCACGTTAGCTTGCTTCCAAGCCTTTGGCACTTTTCCAGTCTCAAACGAGAGGCGAAATAGGCGTGTCAAGATCGGAGACAACTCAGGCGCACAAGTCTTCAGCACAACTGCCGGTATCCCGTCGGGGCCACTAGCCTTGTTCACGTCTAGGTTACGCAGTACCCTACGGACGTCCTTCTGATGAATGCGGATGTTCGACATACTCGACTCGCATCCAGCAGGAGAAGCAGGGGGCTCCGCGCCATCAGGATCCAGACGTGAAGATTCCGCAAACAAAGAAGCAAACAAGTTCGCTTTCTCCTCAGCGGAGTGGGCCAGCGTCCCGTCGGGTCTCAGCAGTGGTGGTAGTGAGGGGCGGCAGAAGTTCGATTCGACCGACTTAGCCAGGGACCAAAAAGCCTTACTACCTGCTGGGTATGAAGAAAGTTTGTTCCCTATTCGGCTAATGTGGTCAAATCGAGCCCTCCGCAACACCTTCTTGCAGGACTTGGCAGCCCTGTTGAAGGCTCTCTTCTTCTGACTCACATCATTTGCTTTGCGCGTACGAGCGTCGACCCATGCTAGGTACGCCGCGTGCTTAAGCGCATCAGCGCGATGGCACTCGGCACCAAACCATGGACGAGCTTCGCCAGACATTGTTACGTCAGAGAACGGAATGTAGTACTCCATTCCCCTCCGCAACACATCCGTTACGGCGTCCGCGCACGACGAAGCATCAGTCGAAGAAAAGCAAGTAGGCTGCCAAGGATAACATGCGAAGAAAGATCGCAAGCCATCCCAATCCCAAAATATTATTATTAAAACTGCCTCCATGGTGGAGTGGTTTAGGCGTGTGCCTTATTTCTGGTGGTTGTGGGTTCGATTCCCATGGGAAAGCATTCTTTGTAAAGTTGTTTTCCAGTTTGGTTAGGACATTGCAGGCTTGCATCGCCTGATTATCTGATAAAAATGATGATTCCATGCTTCGTAAGGCACGTATAAGGCCCTTGAGGCGGTTTAGAAACTCTGACATTAGGGTGTGTGGGGTCGTTAGACCCTACTGCCCACATGATAAGAAGATTAAAGGGAAGAAGCCCAAAATAAGCACGATTTTCATTGTTCAAGGTGACTTAACCTCGAAATATCTCAGCAACGTGAAACTTTAGGGCACCATGTTCCTACCATTTTTTGTTTGTTGGAGTGTCCTCTACCCATATATGCATGCTATGTAGATCGTGCGCCGCAACTTTGAAAATAAATCAAAATAGTTGCGGGGGCGCTATGCCACAATGGCTCTATCCCCTTTCGTTCACATATGAACTTCTGTGACCCAAACACGGACGCGTTACGTCAATAAATAAAGTGGATAGAACCTTTGTGGCTAACCGTTTTTTTTTATGGATGGGAAATTATCCCGCTCTGGGCGAAGCAGAAGGGAGTGTCAGACTCTTACTGACTAAAACCCATTTGTGTTCCTCCTGATGCCCGCCGCATTCCAGGGCCGCGGTGACTCTTTCGAACAAATTCCGCAACCCTGGCAGGCACTGGCCCTAGCGGGCCCCGTCTTCTTTGCTGACAGCTCTCTTTGAGGCGCGCGTGGAACACAGCCTGCCGTCGACCTTGTGGCATACCCTGCCGACATTTTTGATTAATGATTCATATTTATTCAGGTAGTGGAAGTACTTTCATTTCGACCACTGAGGAGCAAATGTCTGTCTACTGTTATAAATGAATGGGATGGAGAAACTGGTGTTTGTGGTAAACAAATATTTTTTAACAAACATTGTGTTATCAATGGCGGTGAACCACATGTTGGAGCTAAGGTAATTTAAGTTATTATTTGTCTATACTAATAACATAAAGAGGAAAGATTTGATTTTTTGTTTGTTTGTTACGATTTAACTCGAAAACTACTTGACCAATTTTAAAAATTGTTTCACCTTTAGAAAGCTACATCTTTAATGAGTAACATAGGCTATATTTTATCCCCATATTCCCAACGGAACGGGAACCCAAAATCCCCACCCCACAAAATTTGGGGGAGGCCTATGTCCAGCAGTCTTTCGGCTGATATGATGATGAAAATGATAGATGCACAACTTGGACCCTGCTCAAGTTATTCCTCCTGTGTATTTCTTATGTTTTCATAGCTTTTTTTCTCTATATCTCCGGTTCTATACTGGGGTAAGTGGTTTAAGAACACTCACAAGAACAAGTTCTTTCGTTTGACTTTATGCTCATTTAAATTAGTGGAGATGGAGAGAACATGTGAACTGTGAACATTCAATCCTCAGCACAGATCCTCTAGTATTATTATATTATTAATTTGTTTCACTGTTATCTCACTGATTACAGGCCCTTATTGAAGCTGTGGAGAGCAACCAAGGTTCCAACTTATGGAGAGTGATAAAAATGGATATAACAGAACATGCAAAAATTAATGATGTAACCACTCCCATAGTGGACGACATAGAAGAGAGAAGCTTGGAAACAGAGGCACTTCATAATATTGAAATAACATACCCTCTGAGGTTTGAAAACATTAAATTTCATGAAAACCCCCAAATAGATCTGGTTATAACAAACAAGAGTAATGAACCAATTATAATGTACAAATGGTTTGTGCTTTGCAAGAAAAGAGATTCCCAAATTAGTATATGTCCAACACTTAACAATTCAACAAGATTGCTTCCAAATAAACCGTTCTACTTAATGATCACTTGTCATCCAAAATTTTATGGCAGGTCTAAGGAACATATGATCATTACATTTCGAGGATTCAAAATTGAAAGATTGATTACAATAAATATTTTAAGTGACACTATTTCTACTAATCCAAGTCAACATCCTAAAAATGTTTTCAAGAACGGATACAGTGAAATGAATGAGATGCTGAAAAAAATCAGAAATGGCCCTGATAATTCTCATGTACCTGGAGTGCGATTAAAGAGAACTCCTAATTTTATTGCAGTGAGATTTGGAAATTACAATATACCAGATAAAGTTTGGTCTGCTGTTTTAGGCAACGAATACGAAAATACTTATGATCACGATGAAATTTTAATTAGAATTGAGTCCCGTTTGCCATGTCTATTAAAAAATTTGAATATTACGAACTATACTGATAGATGGCACACTTTGTTGTACCTGGAAGAGATTCAAGCAACAGTCAATGTGAAAGCTTTCAATATGCCATCTACATTCTTAATAAAACATCAGGAGTATCTTGGTGTTGAAGTAAACAACTTGGCTGAAAAGAGACCCTCCATCATCCTAGGTGACAAAGTTGTCGTGAAAGATATATGGCACGACAATGCTTCTTCATATGAGGGTTACGTTCATGTAATTCGAGGCGACTTATTACTGATAAAGTTCCACCCCCGATTCCACGAAACTTACCAAGGAAGTGATGTGTCTGTAGAATTCTATTTCAACAGGGGTCAGATTAGAAAATGCCACCATGCGATTAATCTGGCGATAACTACATTGGGTCCAGATGTCTTATTCCCATCTCGACTAGTTACACGCCCACCTCAAGTACCATTGGAGAAACTAGAAACTATGACATGGTTCAATCCAACTTTAAACTGTCGTCAGAAAGAGGCTGTGAGAAATATTTTGATTGGGGAGTGCCGTCCGATGCCTTATTGTATATACGGACCCCCTGGCACCGGGAAAACCGTCACTGTTGTAGAGACTTTATTGCAAATACTCACCCTTATACCGGACAGCAGAATATTAGTAGCAACACCGTCAAATAGTGCAGCCAACTTAATAACAGAAAGACTTTTAGAATATCGGAAACTATTTTCCAGTTCCGTAGTCAGACTTATTGCTAACTATTTAATTGACTCCGAAGGCATTCCAGATATAATAAAACCGTATTGCGCTACATTAAACATAGCTTTAGAGAATACATCAAGACCAACTCATGTGGTCCAAAATGGCATTAATATGAATGTCCCGGCATCTTATATCGGGAGGCACCGTGTTACAATCGGGACATGTCAGTGCCTCGGATCATTGGCGCAGGTGGAAATTCCCAAGGGACACTACACGCACATTATAGTGGATGAAGCTGGACACGCAATAGAACCAGATATAATGATCCCTATGACATTTGTGAATAAAGAAAGTGGTCAGATCATTTTAGCTGGTGACCCAATGCAGCTTGGCCCGGTTGTGTTATCGAAGTATAGCACCGAGTACGGAATGAACATTTCATTTTTGCAACGACTTCTTGACACATTCCCATACCAAAAAGACTATATTGCTTTTGAAAGTGGTTTTAATAACAAGCTGGTTACACAGTTAACTGATAATTACAGGTCTTTGCCGGATGTGTTAACATTGCCTAGCGAAATGTTCTATGATTCATCTCTAGTTGCTAAAATTGACCGAAACACGCCATTTATTCTGAAAATTCTTGATGTTGTTTCTGAGATATTTGAAATTACTGATGATGTAAAAACTGGTGGGGTGTTTGTCCATGGCGTTAAGGGCAACAATGCGAGAGCAGTGGATAGCCCTTCTTGGTATAATACTGAAGAAGCATCCATGGTTGCATTGACCGTGTGTAAACTGTACAGGAAAAATATTACACCTGATGAAATTGGTATCATTACACCTTATATAGCACAGGTAAATGTCCTACTATGGTTAAATATCAAACAAACTATTTTATAACGCTTCTTTTGTAATTGAAGTCCCCTTAAGTTCTATATCCTTACTTCCTTACTAATATTATAAATGCGAAAGTAAATCTGTCTGTCTGTCTCGCTTTCACGCCAAAACTACTGAACCGATTTAAATGAAATTTGGTACACAGATAGTCTAGAGCCTGAGAAAGGACATAGGCTACTTTTTATCCCAGGAATATGTTCCCTAGGGACCACGCGGGCGAAGCCGCTGGCAGAAGCTAGTTATAAATAAAGCTGAAGAGATTTTAGTTTGGTTGAAGGCGGTAATCAGGAACTAATGGTTCGAATTGAAAGATTCTTAGTGTTGGATGGCCCATTTATCGAGGAAGGCTATAGGCTATATAACATCACGCTACGACCAATAGGAGCGGAGTATTAAATGAAAAATGTGACTCCCTAATAATCACAACACTAACTACTTACAATATGGTGTTAATTTCGTATTTGTAATAATCACATTATTTTTTCAGGTAAAACATCTACGACGTCTATTCGACAATATGAATTTGGATCATCCGAAGATCGGCACCGTCGAAGAGTTCCAGGGACAGGAGCGACCACTCATTATCATATCAACGGTGCGCTCATCTGAGGCCTTTGTGTCGCAAGACCAAAAACATTCCTTAGGATTTGTAGGAAGCCCAAAGAGGTTAAATGTTGCCTTGACTCGAGCTCAAGCAGCTGTAATATTGTTCTGTGACCCCCAATTGTTGAGTATTGACCCCTTGTGGAAGAGAGTCTTGAATCACGCAATTAAGGAAAACAAATACATGGGATGTGGTTTTTCTTATGTAAATGACGAGAGCAATGAGAAAATATTTCAGGAATAAATGACCTTTGGGGAACGTGCAGAAACTATAGGTGGCAGCACAGAAATGTCATTTTCAAGTATATGTTACCTATAAGATACGAAATGGCAATGCTGGATGGCACAGTCTACTTCGTGCACATTCCCTTAAACTAAGCGTGCAGGAACCGCAGGTGGCAGCACAGAAGCGTTCAATGTCAAGTATTCTGAACCTTAAAGTTTCGAATATGCGACACTAGATGGCATAGTCAACGCCGTATTTATAATGTTATTTAAACATGGACTCAAGACATATTCGCGAGTAGAGGGACTACCGCGTGCTGGAAGGTGCAGCGAGTGCAACTTCTGCATTTAATTATTGCGACCAAGTTCAATGACTCTTTAGATGAGACGTTGTACAAAAAATTGGCGGACATGCATGGAAGTGAGCACAGGAACTGTCCATGTTTCGATGCATTTTACTAATCAGAACATTCATTTTTCTTATATTCCTTTAGCAATCAGTAAGATAGATATAGATTACATAATAAACCAATGTTGTATTTTTTTATTTACTTAAATGTTTTTTTTTATTATTTTTAACCTTTTGGCCGCCAGAACGTAAACGTATCGGCCCGGTCTGCTCCCACGCCAAGCCACAAATTCAGGGCAAATACTTACAAAAAAATCACAATTTTTTTTTGTAAGTATTTGCCCGTTAACCAATTAATCATTGCTTTTCGTTCCATATCTATCTATACTAATATATAAAGCTGAAGAGTTTGTTTGTTTGCTTGAACGCGCTAATCTCAGGAACTACTGGTCCGATTTGAAAAATTCTTTCAGTGTTCGATAGCCCGTTTATATATTAGTACTAGCTGACCCGCGCAACTTCATCTGCGTCACAATTTTCATTACTGCTCCACTCCTGTGAACAGGCTCCTACTGGGTAAGCTCGCTCCATCGTAGACTGTTGTGTTGACCCGCGCAACTTCGTCCGCGTCACAATTTTCATTACTGCTACGCTCCTATTGGTTTTAGCTTGATGATATATAGCCTATAGCCTTCCTCGATAAATGGGCTATCTAGCACTGAAATATATTTTCAAATCGGACCAGTAGTTCCCGAGATTAGCGCGTTCAAGCAAACAAACAAACTCTTCAGCTTTATATATTAGTATAGATAAGTATAAGTATCTAGATTCACATGAAATATTAAAATAACTCCTGTGGGACGATTTCCTGAAGCGAAACCTCATTCTCTCATTGAACGACAAGCAATTCCGATCTAGAAATAAAAACCTAATTTGTCTATAATCAGCTTTTCCATTCGCATTATTTAGCAACTCAACTCATTACATATACGACTTCCGATCGTAAAACATAATTACCTAGTTCCAAAGTCAAGGCAATCGACTAACTATGACCACCACCTGTGAATCTATCCGGTTATAATTAGTTACAGTATCTAACTTGCACATAATTATGTATCTAAATTAGATAAATCACCAGTTTATTTTGACCTTCTCCTTTTAACACCACATTATGATATTTGAGATCAAATGCGCTGGTCTACCTTACGTGTCTAGGAATTTGAACACTGTATAAAGATCTCTTAATTCTTAGAGATACCTTAATATTATAAAGAGGAAAGATTTGTATTTTTGTATGTAACGAATAAACTTAAAAACTACTGGACCGATTTCAAAAATTCTTTCAGGATTAGAATGCTACATTATCCCTGAGTAACATAGGTTATATTTATTACAGAAAAAAAATTGAACGAAATCGCGGGCGAAGTGCTATAATGCGACGAATAATTCAAGAAAACAAGGTTTGACGCCTGCCAGTATTTCATAGCAATTCTTTAAATTGTCACTTAAATGATCATATTCTTGAAAGGAAAATTCTTATACATATTTATTATTATTATTTATTATACACTTTATTGTACACCAAAAGTATCAACAAAAAGGAAACTTAAAACTAAACACATACAATGGGCGGCCTTATCGCATTCCGCGATCTCTTCCAGACAACCTAGGATGGACAGTATTTGCCAGGACATGAGATGGGGCTGTCATTGGTGTGACAAAAACTAATTTAATTACAATATAACATAATAGATACACATATACATACATAAAAAGCCATATAATAGATACATAAATACATACATACCAAGTATACAAGTAGTGAAAATAAATGACGACTATCGAAAATCACAGCGATAGGTAATGTTCTTTTACAAGCCTTTTAAAAGCAGGTAACGACTGAGCACGTCTTACTGGGACTGGCAATGCATTCCACAGACGAGCAGCCTGTACAGTAAAGGATTTATCCACGAAACTTGTTGAATGCACTGGCATTCTTAGACGCAAGTTATCCGATGACCTCAAGTTTAGTGTGGGAATCAGAGAGAAACTGGAAACGTTTTTTAAGATAAAGAGGGGTAAAAGGGGAAAAGAGGATATTGTATAAAAGGGAAAGAGTATGAGCATTCCGGCGAAGGCGAATTGGCAACCACTTGAGCTTCACACGAAATTCGGAAATGTGGTCATATTTGCGTAAGCCGAATATGAACCTGATACAAAAATTTTGAAGCCGCTCAAGTTTATCGAGTTGCTCCTGAGTTAAGTCAAGATAGCTGGCATCAGCATAATCAAGGATGGGAAGAAGAAGTGATTGTGCAAGCGCAATTTTGGTGGCAGTAGGAAGAAAATTGCGTAGTCTCCTCAATGATGCAGCAGACGCAAATAACTTGCGGCTAACTTCCTGCATTTGGGCAGTCCAAGAGAAGTTACTGTCAATGAATAGCGCAAGTTTTTAACTTTTTCGGAGACAGGAATAACGGAACCATCGAAAATAACTTGGGGAAGAGTTGTCCAGTCAACCCTTGAAACCATCCTGGAACTGCCCACTATGATAACCTGCGTCTTTATGGGGTTGACCATGAGTCCATACCGCTTGCTCCATAGGCATATGCGAGCCAGATCTTTGTTGATAGTGACGATGGCCTCAGAGAGATTCCCAAGAGGAGCTCGCGAGTAAATTTGCAGATCGTCTGCATAAAGATGGTAGGAAGAAGTCAGTTTATTAGGAATAGAATTTATAAAAATTGCGAAAAGTAAAGGGGATAAAACGCCACCCTGTGGCAGCCCGACAGAAGTACGACACCAAGAGGATAAGGTCTCTCCGATGCATATACGTTGTCGGCGTCCGAACAGGTAACTACGAAACCAGTCAATCACCGATGGAGATACATTAAGAGAACAAAGAATGCCAAGCAAAACATCGAAATCAACAGTATTAAAAGCATTACTGAAATCGAGCAATACCAAGACCGTGAGATTACTGCTTTCCATGGCAGACCTTATATCTTCGGTAATGTTCAGAAGCGCTGTAGTAGTGCTATGACCAGGACGGAAGCCGGACTGAAAGGGGTTGAGGAGATTATTTTTGGAGACGAAAATACTAAGTTGGTTGTGTATTAAACGTTCCAGGACTTTGGATAGGAATGGTAAGACGGATATTGGACGGAATTCAGAAAAGGATGAAGGATTGGACTTTTTTGGCAGAGGAATAACTTGAGCATCTTTCCAAGAACATGGAAAGACACCGCTAGACGCTGAAAAGTTAAGGATGTGGCAAATGACAGGAAGTATTATGTCCAGCACTGGGAGTAACATTTTACGGCTAACACAGTCGCTTCCTACTGCATTAGAAGAAATCGATATTATGCTCTTCTTAACATCACATGCGGAGAATTGACTAAAAACAAATGGAGAATAACTGGGAGTCGGAAGAGATGAAAGATAATCCAGTGTATTCAATTTCATTGTCCTATCGAAATTGGACGAAGCTGTAAAATGATTATTTAAAGTATCGATATCTAAATCTTTCGGGATTGACTCTTGTCGGGTTTTACCGACCCCCAATGATCTTAGAAAATTCCATACCTTGGATGCGTCCCCATTTTGGACGGAGTTATGAATGTGTTGGCGATAAGCATTCCTACATACCTTATTACAGCGATTGCGGATTGAGGCATATTTGTCCCTATTTGCATCAGTAGGTCGTCGCTTAAATTTAGACTTTGCCGTTGCCTTTTGGTTCATTAACTTTTTGATATCCTCTGTTAGCCAGGGTGCCGGCAAATGCCTAACTTTAACCGCTCGAACCGGTGCGTGTCGGTCATAAAGCTCGATAAGTTAATTGGAGAAAAAAATAACTTGCTCATCAACAGACGTGGAGGCAAACAGAGGAGACCAATCTATATTGCTGGCATCCTCGCACAGTCTGTCAACGTTCATACCACCAAAATTGCGTTGCATGAGAACTTTAGCTTTAGCCTTAGGAGGGCGAATCTTATATGAAAGAAAAATCAGATCATGATAAGAAAAGGCGTCGGCTGAGCATTGACCATGTTTAGCGACGCGATCAGGGGAGGAAACGAAAATTAAGTCAGGAAATGAAGGAGTAGAGTTTGGGAAATGATGAGTGGCACCTAATGGAAGAATGGATAAATTACTAGAAGCTGCAATATTGGTCAGAGAAGAAGAGCGATGGTCCTTTTTGAGGAGACAAGTATTAAAATCACCCATGATTATACTATGACTGTAAGAAGGAATCAAGTTTTCTAAGAGTTTTTCAAAAGATGAAAAGAAGTTGATACGTAAAGAAGGACAGTAATAGACACCAAGAAGTAATTTCGAATGTTGTAGTGTGACTTCAAGAAAGAGATGTTCACCAGCATTTGATGGCGGTGGCTGCGCTGATACATTTACAATAGAGAAGGGAATATGCGCACGGAGATATATGGCAACGCCCCCACCACCACCAACAGTCCGGTCATTTCTGATAAGTACAAAGCCGGGAAGAGAATAACTAGTTGAAGGGAGACAAGGTTTAAGCCACGACTCTGAAATAAGAATTGCATGAATGTTTTTACAGTCAAAGCTTGCCAGCATATCGTGGAAATGAGCCGGAATACTTTGGGCATTAATATGAATTGCGTTAAAATTCCGAGAAACATCAGAGAACTGCGCCGATAGACTGTCTGCAAGAGACGGAATACTCACTAAACTGTCATCGTTACTTGTAACAGAGAAAAAACTATTGCTATCACTGCTGATATCGATAGACATATATATATATATATAAATATAAATAAATAATAATAATATATATACTTATACTTCAATCTAAAATATATAGTTATAAATACCAAATAAATGGTTCACCTGCTGGTTGCGTTATTAAATGATAAAAAAAAATACATTACATGCAGTCCGGGCATTAAAATTTAAGAAAACATAAAAAAGATAAATTTTCCAAAAACGAGAAATTACAACAATAATTTACATAAAAATATAGCCAGTGACAGTGTACCGCTACCTAAAACGGAACGCATTTATGAGAAAAGCATCGACAATAATAATTCAATTATTGACATGCGTTTTGACTGACACTGACAGTGACAGCTTAAAAAACTAGTTTGTATCAAAACATTGCAATGTAAATGAAAAAAAAAAAAATATGAAGATAATAAATACAAAACACAATATTATTACCCGGACATTAAGTAAACATCACTGAGATCACTTTTTTAAAGCTGCAGTACGCTTAAGCCTGGTAGTATACCTGGTACATATTTATTTTTACAAATTTTTTGTGTGTTATAATAAATCACTATCTCTCTCCTTAATCATCTTTACATGGGTTCCTTGCTATTATTGTTTATATGTATTTATCTATTATGTAATTATTGTATATATAAATAGTAGGTTCACCTAAGACTACCTGCAGTACTGTCACTCCTCTCTTTAAAATCCATCCAAAGGTTGTCTTTAAAAGATCGCTTTTAGCGATAAGGCCGCCCGTTGCGTCACCCTATGTAATGTTTTGTTCATCAATTTTTTTTTCTGTAACTTATATGGTGTACATTATAAAGAGTATTCTATTCTAGTTCAACCCTAAGCAAATGTAGGTGTGAAGGTTTCAAAACCAATTGAAACCAGTTACCATTGTGGTTACATGAGTTAGTCATTATTAGGAGTTTAGTCACGGCCAAGTCAATATTTTTAATACTGCCCACCAACATGACAGTTCACGACGGCGCTGCTTGTCTAGGCGCTGAGTTAATTTCAGTACAGTTTTATTAGTTCTGTTTTTGGCCACGGGTCAAGTTAAACTGGGCACGTAATGTGCTGTGGTCGGGACAAATAGATAATGTTTTGTCCAAATAAATGTTGGAATTATACTAGTAGAAACCAAATTTGTGTGATTGCCTAGTGATGAGTCAATTAGGGGATATCACGACTTTATTTGATAAACGTTTTGGATGATTTTTAGGAAGATAAATAGTAATAGCAAATTATACTAATTTAAAACGTAACGAAAGACCCACAACATTGTGCTAAATAGTACAGAAAAAATAACAAAAAATTAAAATAAAATGTAAAAAGTAAGGCCGCGCCGTAAGGAAGAAAATGCAAAAAGAGATGTGGCCCATGAGGGGATCGAACCCGCGACCTTCGCGTTATTAGCACGACGCTCTAACCAACTGAGCTAATGGGCCAGTTGACACTGTTATTGAAATAGTTGAGTGCTTCATTTTTTGCTTTCATAAAGATGGGTGTGACTTGCGCAAAGCAGGTGCTACCTATCACGCACTTGCTCAACATAATGTCCCCGATTTTTAAGAATTGTATAAGTTTTGCAATAAAGAATAACAATCTTGTAAATAACTAACAAATAATACGTCCCTAAACACTGTCATTGATTTTGCGATGTTGGTTAAGAACTTGTTTAAATAGGGGTGCCGCTTATAAAATTATTTGCTCTATTTTAAAAAGCTATAACTCTCAAATGACATAACGTTTACTTCATTTAACAACATTATATGTACATAAATTTCACTTGATATAACGTTCAGTTAGTATTTAAAACAACATTACGTTACACATTGACTTCTCGGAGTAAGTATCACTGAAGAACAAGAAAACATTTAATATTTTGTTAAATATTTTGTTTAGAACAGAACCACACGCTGATGCTTTGTTCAGTTCTTATTGTTGATAATAGATGGCGCTAGTAGTGCTCGAAATAAACGTTTTTCAATGAGAAAAGTGTTTCGATTGAACGAATACCAAGTTTCTTTTAGTAGGTGCTAGTTGACTCGCCAGACATTTCTCTATCATGATAAATGAGTTCACATAGAAATCTCAGAAATCACTTTTGATATTAAGTTTTAATTTTTCCACTTGGACTACTGCGGACATAAAAAATTAATCGTGCCAGCAGTGTAAAGTGATGCGCTTTCCAACGAACAGCATTTTTTATTTATTTATAGAGGAAGCTTTAGGTATTTCTAATCGTAAACAAGTTAATAGTTTTGCCGGAAAAAGCTTACATGGAGTCCCTGCGTTCTTGAAACTCAGATAATTTCATATTGTCATAGCTAAATAGGTGCTTAGCTACTGTGGTGGACGTTGAATCGCTATTGCCGGAGTTTTGTATGTTATAAAATTATGACTTCGTTAGTTAAAATCTGAAGACCTACGTTGATTTTTAATTGAGGTCTCAATTAGTCTTCAAAATATTTGCTTGCTGTGTGGATTTATTGTTATTTACGCTAGATTTTTTACAGCCGCAGTAGTGAACTACTACTCTCAGTGAACTCTAGTGAACTCTACTACTCAGGCTCTAGACTATCTCTGTAGCAAATTTCATTTAAATCGGTTCAGTAGTTTTGGCGTGAAAGCGAGACAGACAGACAGAGTTACTTTCGCATTTATAATATTAGTAAGGAAGTAAGGATTAAAGTAAGGATAGTACCTATGGATTATTTTTTGATACAGTGGCAATAGATTTACACAATCTGTTAAGATTTCAACTGTCTACCTATTACGGTTCTTGAGAAACAGTCAGCAGACAGACAGACGGACGGACGTACAGACGGACGGATGGACGGACAGTCGGAGGTAGTGTTGCCAGGTCTGATTTGTTGTAAATCGGTACATGAGGTCAAAAAAATCGGGATGTAGGGTTGCAGATCGGGACAGTAAACAAAAAAAAAAACAAGGGATTTTAAATCTATTTAATCTTACATAACAAGTAATCAGTCTTGCTAGACTAGTAGAAATTATAAAATAAAATCGTACTTTAAATGTAATTGACACACTTCAGAAGAATAAAGTACCTAAGTATTAATGTAAATTATTTTATTAAAATTATATTTTTTATTGGACTTTGCCGCCTTTAGAATGTCCTTGTTTTTTATAAAATAGTTATAAAATTACGTCCGCGTAGATTAATGAATTTGTATATGAAGCAATAAAAAAAATAAAATTGATATACATGTTTACGCCGTGCACTCACATTCATGTCAATAAACCAACAGCAAAAACCAGCTAGGTACAACAACAAAAACATTACCTAAAATCCCTAAACGCAAATTATAATATGAATAACAAAATGCGAGATAATTGTTAAAAGCTTTTGCGTAAACATTCACAATCACAATTCACATGTTTCTTACCGGCAAAGAATCTCCAAGATAAAATTATTTATATTTATAATATAACAGTGCAACGGCCCGCCGGAAAACAAAACTGTCAGGGTGTTTCTACAATGAATCGGATAAGGAATAAGAAATATAAGTATGCAACGCCATTTCGTAGCAGTGAATCGAGTTACGGCCCCCATGTATTTGAATATATCAAAATCCGATAATATTGTATAGATGGCGTTCCGTGTTATAAAAATTACGTAGCGTAAATATACATTTTTTGTTTTTTTCATTTTTTGATTAATCGGGACATTCAGCGTCCCGATCAGGTACAAATCGGGACGCGTCCCCAGACCCCTGAAAATCGGGACGTCCCGCGCAAATCGGGACACCTGGCAACACTACTCGGAGGCTTTGTAATAAATAGGGTTCCATTGATTTATTCTCTGAACTCTAAAAACGGGTTTATAATAGGAGTTTATATGAGTTCGTAAGTATTGGCGATGGGAAATTATTTTATTTGAGAAAAAAAATTGTTTGGAAAACAAAAGGTTTGGTTGGTTTGAGTTTTTTGGGTTTTGTCTGGAACATATTTGGTAACGCTGTTGCTAGTTCATCAGCGGATGCCTCCCCTGGGGGTCTTCGTCTTCCAAGCGCGGTGTCGCACTCGGAGGGGTCACTCGTGGTGAAGCTAGCCCCCCGCCTGCGCCACTGCGGGCTTGTTAGCCCCCAACCGGCCACTTAACAGCCCCCGCCAAGCGGGTGACCGTGAAGTGCCTCGGGTGTTTCACTATACCCAGAGAGAGGACGATATTAAGCTGTTAGAACATCTTTCGTACCTTAGACGATATAGACGATATTGGAAGTCACTAGGTACGGAAAGACGCCCGAGGCCAACCAGGTCAATCCACATCAGGTGGGCCATGGCCGATGGGTCGGTCGATGAAGCGACCCCAGGGGAAGACCGAAGGTTAGTCATCGTCGGCCGTATATATGCTAAAGTGCAGGAAAACTTCGCTTGCGCGATGCAGGACTTTTTCAGTTTTTTCCTAAACTACTAACCTTACAAAACGTGGTTTTATCTCAAAACATACAGTTTTTCCTCAGCTGTCTTTTGATAGCATTATTTATTAAGATTTATGTCAGGAAATGGAAGATATTCGCAATAAATTGTTTTATTTACGCTGACCAATAGCGGCGCAGCTTGGCAGGGGAATAACAAGTTTACTATAAGAGGTAGCTGTTCTCGACCATGGTTTTTTCGATTCCCGCCTTTATAGCGTAGAATTTAGTGGTGATGTTGTTCTGTAGTGTGATATCAGTTACTTTGTTACATCACATCCTATTGTTTGTTTTCATTCAACCGCTGACTGACCAGCAGCACATTAGCACAGTTTATTTTCGGACGTCGCGGTCGTCCTGCGTTGACTCATATTTGAGCGTTGACGTCCTGCGTTGACTCGCAGGAGCTGATATGAATATTAATGTGGGTTGTCTTGGTTTGGTTTCGTCAGCCATATTATTTTTAATAGGTAACTAGTGTGATATGGTACTTCGCTATGGTATTTCCAATTAAGATTGCATTTCTATGACTCTTTTTGTTAAGACGTGGTGTTTATTTAGTGGCCATTAAATCTAGGGATTTATTAGTTACGTACTTTTGCTCGCGAATTCGTACACGCATTGTCCGTTTTTAGCCTTCCTCATGAATGTGGATATCATAAATATGAAAATAAATTTCCAAATCCGACTGGTAGTTCCAGAGATTAGCACAGGGACTTCAGCACAGCTCATGCCATGCCAGTCATGCTTGACTGCTGTTACTCCACCATGTTTATAGGTTCTTTTTCTCAGGCGTTTTCAAGATGGATTTTCATGCTAAATCGAAAAAGTTTTTGCAATTTTTCAGCCTGGAACTTACCTACCTCTTCACTCCACTCCCAACTCGTCTTCTCCAAAAGTTCGCAAATCTCATTCATACATTCTAGAAACTCCCTAAAAACCTATCAAACCTATTTATCATCTGCTAGCATCTCTGTGAGCCTGGTACCTACCGACGCCGTCGCTCCCGCACCTCCACGGGCCCGCCTGGGACCATTGGTCCAGTAAAATGTAATTCGGTTGAGCCCCGCGTGAGGCCGCGTTTGACCATAAGACACAACTGATCTTGCGGTTTATTTTCGTTCCTGAACGATTAAACTGTATGATAGATAATATTTTTCAATTGAGGACAGCTACAGAAAAAATATCATTGACAACATAACAAAAAACTGGACAAGCGCGAGTCGGACTCGCTCACTGAACACCTCCGTATAAATTTGTAGGTCCTACCTACCTACATATATTTTTTTTGTGATTTAGTTACAAATGTATAGTTTTCCGAATTTTTCCATACCCACTTCGTTGGGCGGTATTTTTCGGGTTAATATATAGTCTATGACACTCACAAATAACGGGGCTTTCTATTGGTATTTAAAGATTCAAAATCGGTTTAGTAGATCCAGAGATTGCCTCACAAACTCACAAACTTTACCTCTTTATAAAATTAGTATAGAAGAACATACCTTTCCTATTATAATTAAAAAGAAAACACTTCATGTTAGAAAAATTTAAATGAAAATCGAACTAAATTTTCTTTCTTCGTGTTGAGACCCTGTAACTGCGGTGTAGAATAATGCAGTTTTAGGTCAGAACCATCTCTTTACATATAGTGGAACAAATTTTTTTTTTGATCAGATAATTTCTGAAAAACTGCTATTTAGAGACATCGTTTTGTTTATTCTGTAATCTTTACATAAACTTCTATCATATAGAATATGTTCAGATTTTTCTCTATACAAACTTCGGAGATAAGGGGGGGGGGGGGGGCGAATGGTCAAAATTTCAACATTTTTCGACATAAGTGGAAAACCGTGCGGCCTATAAAAGAAACAAAAAATGTTTAAGAATGTGCAAACAGCGTTCTTTCATATGATACCCCACATGCCCTAGTAGCCCCATGTTGAATTTTTAATAAGCCCTTTCAGTTGCTGTTGCAAGAAAAATATACATATTTTTATTTCTTTCTTATTTGCAAAATAGGTGAACAAACGTCACTAAAACTATTCCAAATTTCAAGTTCATAACGTTAGTAGTTCTTGAGATATTCAGCTGTGACAGAGACAGACTTAGTCACACCATAAGGGTTCCTTTTTACCATTTTGGTACGGAACCCTAAAAACGAACGTGAAGTCACCTAAAATCTGTTGTACTTGAGACCACTTCAGAGTTCGGTTTTACGATTTTTTTCTATGAAAGGTAAGACAAGTATTGATAGAAATTCATAATTACTTTGTTCTTGTTACAAACATAATGTCATCTGCTAGCATCTCTGCCTGGTACCGACGCCGTCGCTCCCGCGGGCTACTGACGTCATCACGATCACGTGACGGACTCCAACGACCAGCGACCGACGCTGCAGACGACAGGTCGCACGTGCTCGTATAGTTATCGCGTCAATATTGTCGGTGACAGTGTTTTGTGGCTTCCATGTTGATGCGGTGGTAGTAAAATTGTTGGAAGCAGAGAATGGGAATTGTAAAGTTGTTGGTTCGAATTTACTACTTACTTACTTTACTTTATTTATTTTTGCTAAAGTTAGTGAGCAGGCTCATACATACTAATATTTCTACCTGCTTTTGGTATTGTTGAGATTATATGTCAAGATAGTTGGGATTGACCCAGAGGCGAGTTAAATGTTGTCAGCGCCCTAGGCAAACCTCATAGGCGCCCCTAAAGTAAGGCACGAGCAGGTGCGCATTTCGCTCAGAGGGTGGAGGAAAATTTGTCTATATGTGGAGAAGGGGGAAAGTTATTGAAAAAAAAATCGGGCAGTCTGGGGACTGCCTATAGAAGTGAAAACTAAGTAAGTTGAGAATTGTATCGTCGAGCTATTAGATTATTATTTTCAAATTATTTTTGGTTTCTAAAGAAGTGTTTATGATCAAGGATTAAAGTTTAAATTGGTCATTAACACTTCTTTACAAAACAAAAATATTTCGAAAATAATAATCTAATAGCTTGACGACATCATTCACAAGTTAGGTTTCACTTCTATCGGCAGTCCCCGGACTACCCGGTTTTTTTTAGACTATACGTAGGGCAGTTCGCTCAAACCGCAACATTTTTCTTACTTAGAGTATTTCTTACCCGTCGTAACTTTTAAACAAAAGGTCCGATTTGAAAAATTTAAAGTGTAATTTACATGTATACTAACCTTAATTATTAAACAATTTAAATACATAAGGAATAATAATCAAATAATATTAATATCATGATACTAAAATCACCACTATTCCATTTCACTAGGGTTTTAATTAAATAAATTGAACAAATAGCGGTCATTGTGACTTAACCATAATAGTTAGATATACAACCTGTAACAGAATAAATTCAATACCTTTTAAGGGGTCATTGAACTCATCATTATGAACAACTTTCACTAAGGGACCAACACAGGAATTGCGAAAAAAAAAATCGATTCCCCCATATTTATTAATTTTATTTTATTAATTTTAGGAAAACTTACAGCTAAACATAACACTAATAAACATTTGAACAAAATAAGGCCAATTACAAGCTTTCACGTGTAATAGATAAATAATATTATGAAATAGATAATAGACTACATATATAGGTATAAGATAAAACAGAAAATAGACTAGTTATCCTTGAAAAAGCTATCAGATAACATTTTTTTTTAAATTTAGCAACACTAGTATAGAAAATGTCGATATCAACTTCCCGGCAAACTCAACAAAATGTACTGAACAGCTGATTTTTTTTTTCGCGATTTCGGGTTTGGTCCCATAGTAAAAGTTGTTCATAATGATGACTACAATGACCCCTTAAGAGATATTGCGTTTATTCTGTTACATTGTTGTATACCCTCGCGGACCTTTTTGTAGATATTGAAACCTTCTCCTCCTCCTTAGTCTACACTAATATTATAAAGAGGAAAGATTTGTTTGTTTGTTTGTATGTTTGTTTGAATTGAATAGGCTCCGAAACTACTGGACCGATTTGAAAAATTATTTCAGCATTGGATAGCTACATTATCAGGGAGTAACATAGGCTATATATTATCCTCGTATTCCCATGGGAACGGGAACTACGCGGGTGAAACCGCGTGACGTCCACTAGTCCTCTATAAAACTGTAGTACATCACTTTGCTCTATTGTCAATAGTTTCCGCAGCGTATGCGATATAAGGATCACTTTTGGTATTTTTTTCACACCTTGGGTTACATTATCGAAGTTTTCATAAAGATCCTTAATTTTTTGAAAATATTCTATAATTTATGTTACTCAGTGACAATGTAGCATTGTAACGGCAAGAATTTTTGAAATCAGTCCTGTTTTTAAGATACAAATCGTTTCTCTTTATAATATTAGGGTAGACGGAAAGCGTTCGGTGACGATGACGCAAAATCCATGAATTTTCTTCACCAAAAAAGTGACAACGCCTAAAGAAGTTTTTACGCTCCACGCGCCTAAAGAAGTTTTCATTTCAAAAATGCGGCAATTTATACGTAAGACAATTATAGCGCACGTTGCGAGCACGAAAAATTACTAATACAAAAACAGAATGACACTGCCCAACCCGGGAATCAAATCCAGAACCCATCGCTTAGCAGCCGTGGTTTGTGACCACAAGATCAACAAGACAGTCATAAGCAAGAGAGCTCTTGTGAATGTCGTAAAATAGTTGGCAGATGATTGGTTTTTGGGATCTGATTTATGTAAGTATTAGGTACTTTTATTTTCTGTGTTAATTTTCTCGTGCGCCCCTTGTAATCTGGCGCCCCTAGTGCCTACTTTGCCTTAAGGATAATCCGCCCCTGGATTGACCTTGTGATATTACGGTGGCGCATGTCATCTTCATAGATAACCTATGACTTAGAATGAACTTTGACAAGATCCTCTTGTCTCATTCTATCCGGCAATAGATCAAAGGTCAACGAAGGAAGAGCAAGTGCTCATGAATTCGAGTTTCGAAGATGTCCAACATCTGCTGATGCTGATAGTGATGCGGGAGTTAAAAATTAATATGTATGATGTTGGGGCTTTCATTACACCTAATTCGGGAGACGCGAAATTGATCTATAAAATGGTTGCTGCATCACTAGCTCCCTCGCTTACGCAATAATATATAGTTACGTGTAATAATTACTTAGATTAGGATATGATGAGGCCGACGTACCTTTATAAGGTACTAGTGGACGTCACGCGGTTTCACCCGCGTAGTTCCTGTTCCCGTGGGAGTACGGGGATAAAATATAGCCTATGTTACTCCCTGATAATGTAGCTATCCATTGCTGATGAAAGAACTTTTCAAATCGGTCCAGTAGTTTCGGAGCCTATTCATTTCAAACAAACAAACAAATCTTTCCTCTTTATAATATTAGTGTAGATAGTGTAGAAAAGCCTCTAAATAAACGAAGAAAAAAAAAAATTCGTGTTCCATATTTACAACTTTTCTGTCACCAGGTATACCTACGTACGTACCTATAAGCAACGGCTTCATTCTACATTTTAGGTAGGTACTTCTTGTAACTCTTTCAACGCTGAGCATCTTTAAGAATGAAAGTCTATCATGTCAATCAAGCTATCCTAGTCGATTTTTAGACACCTTCTTTGACAGTGTAGTGTATGTATATACTTATGATTGCTTTCGAGCGCGTACGTCACAACGTACGGTCAGTCAACGGTCAGTCAGTGTTCAACCGTCAGTCAGGCAGCACGTGGTGGTGCGTAGGCGAGCCAAATACCTACTATTAGTGATACGATGCGTGGACACTACATATGGCGACGAGGACAAAAAAATAATTAAAACTGTAAGTAAAGTGACTTTATAAAAAAAAGAGAAAATGTGACTGGCGAAGTGGCAATATAATTTACTTATGCTACTTAGGTACATGAATGTTACTTATTCAAACTAAGAAAACATGCGACATTTTCATTTACATTTCTCAGCTATTATAATTACCTTTACCCAAAATATGGTTTAAACCATTAGTTTACTTTAATTAACAAATAGATACCCATTATGATTCAAAATTATAAAACTTTACACCTACTTAACAGTGGTGACTATTGCTTAAGTTCTACTGGTCATTAAATTGACAAATCATCATTGAATGACAGTAATAACAGTAGAATACACCTACTGGTCATTAAATTGACAAGTCATCATTGAATGACAGTAATAACAGTAGAATACACCTACTGGTCATTTAATTGACAAGTCATCATTGAATGACAGTAATTGCAGTAGAACATTAAATTGACAAGTCATCATTGAATGACAGTAATATCAGTAGAATACACCTACTGGTCATTAAATTGACATGTCATCATTGAATGACAGTAATTACAGTAGAACATACCTACTGGTCATTAAATTGACAAGTCATCATTGAATGACAGTAATAGCAGTAGAACATACCTACTGGTCATTAAATTGACAAGACATCATTGAATGACAGTAATTGCAGTAGAATATACCTACTGGTCATTAAATTGACAAGTCATCATTGAATGACAGTAATAACAGTAGAATACACCTACTGGTCATTAAATTGACAAGTCATCATTGAATGACAGTAATTACAGCAGAATATACCTTCTGGTCATTGAATTGACAGTTAGTTATCAAAGACAAAATAGGTCAGCAGTGCCTAGTGGTACTTTTTATGTACATACTGGTCATTAAATTGACAAATTTGATTGTGAGGGGGAACCTTCATCAGTAGGAACGAGATAAAAACGCTGGACGTAGGAACTCTTGATCTACCTGGAAGCTGTTGGCATCAAGGGTAGTGACAAGTAACGGGCTTTGCTGCTACATTTTGTGGACTAGAATTGCTAAAAATGTCTATACTAATATTGTAGAGCTGAGGAGTTTGTTTGTTTGGTTGAACGCGTTAATCTCGGGAACTGCTGGTTCGAGTTGAAGGACTATTTTAGTGTTGGACGGCCTATTTATCGGGGAAGACTATAGGATCTAACATCATGCTACGACCAATAGTAGCAAAGCATTAATGGATAATGTGACGAAGACGAGGTTGCTCGGATCAGCTAGTTTAATAATATACCAGATACAAATATCACCTGCTGATGGAGTGGATGTCTTTGAAGTGGCTATCACCAAACTCCACACATACTTTACACCTAAACAAATTGAGAATTAAGAACGTCACTCTTTTTGATTGATCAAACAAGGGGCAAATGAAAAGTTTCAAAAATTTCTTAGTACGGCTTAGACAATAAGCAGACAGATTTCAGTTCAAACAGAGTCGAAAGACATACAATATGTGTTCAAAATCGACGATGACAGTTTACTAGATTGTCGTATAGGTGGAATGAAGGTTAAAAAAAAAAAAATGTTAGTAGACTCTGCGTGTAGGTAAATCCAACTTTAATCACACACAAAACTTGGGAAAATATGAAACAAAACAAGTTTTTGTTTGTTCTTAAAGTAAGAAAACCCAAGGGGTTCTTCCTAATGGTCTTGTTAGGTCAAGACCTAACAGGACCATTTGACGCAAATATAAAAGTAGCAGATAGATCCGAAAATGCAACTTTTTACTTTTTTTGCATCTCTGATGGAACTAGAGATCTACTTGGGAAAGAAATTGCCATGGCTATAGTTATTCAATAATAATAATAATTCTTTATTTTCGGACAACAATGATCCAGCGTGTTAGTAAACAATATTATAACTTATTACTAGTGTTAGTAGCTAAAATACAACAGAGAAGAAGACAGAACAGAATAAATATTATTGTGAAAAGGACAACCCCAATCTAATGGTTAGTGATAGTCCTTCTCACAAAACTTTTAATTATCGAAGAGTCGATACTCTCCGCCACAGTTTTTAGTATACTGTTGCCACTCGCCCGCAACCTTGACAACAGCGACGCGGTTTTTTTGCGAATGACGGCGTGGAAGCCATCGGTTCGGTTTTGCGCAAACATACAAGAAGCGCTGCACCATCGTGGCAGTCCTAACAGCATCCTAAAAATGTTATTATACTGGACGCGTAGGTCATCCAGCGATCTTTTGGTATAGTTGACCCAAAGATTCCCCGTGTAGAAACCCTGGCAATATGCTTTAAAAAGTGTTACTTTTACTTACGATAAAAGTAACACTTTGATAATGGGTGTACTTAAAATCGGATTACAAATTGACCAAATGGAAACTAAGACAGTTTCCGAAATCCAATGATGTTTTAGTGGAAGTGCCAATCGATGAGAAAGTACAACCAGCTTCTCAATCATTAAGAAGGATAATAGGAAGAAAAGTTGAAAAAAATATAAAAGAACGGTTACCAGTAACTAATCTTAAGACTATAATGTACCTACCATATTCTGACAAATACATGATTATGGTTGGAGAAATATTCAAGGAGCGTAATTCCCTGCCAGAGTCTGTGTTTTCTGATAGTTGCAAACTGGGAATCTTTAAGTCGGGAGTGATTGGGTTGCTTCTGGGCAAGCGTGCTCCATCTTCAACCACGTCATCGCTTGAAACCAGGTGAGATATTGGTGCCTATAAATATAAAAAAAGCGAGTACTTAAAGAGATTCCCGTAGGTGGTAATAGTTTCAACATTTTATTCAGTACGAACTTAAAGAATGAGATATTGCATGGCAAGGTTGCCATAAGGTCATGTTCCAACTTAGACGTGTTTAGTGAAAATTGGATTTAAGCTTTTATATTAACGTGTCGGTGACAGTTTTCTTACATAACAAGTTATTAAATTCAGTTCGTAAATTCGATAGTAAACGATTATAAACCGTAACTTGATATTAATGACATTGATTAAAGCTGTAGGGATACAGAAAATTCTGAGCTATTACAATTTCTGAATAGATTTTTCACTACCGGGTTGCTTACTGTAGATGTAAGTTAATATAAGTAAGATTTAAAATAATATTGATTGATACAAACTGTTCGGTGCAGTTATGACCATGATGCTCGTAGATTGACGTAGAGTAATTCATGAACGTAGCCCCTTCACATGAACGTAGGCACAAACATTGACAGGCCTAGGTTCTCTTCTCTTCGTAAACTCTGATGTGCATAACTTACCGGTTGGTATATTTTAAAATCTCATTGTCGGGAAGATGCCCAAGGCCAAGTATATGAATAATTGACGTTGTGAAGTTATGAAATAGATGAAGAGTAAGCATAAAATTATTTTGTGTGAACAGGTTCTTAGTTCTGTGGGTCGGCGGGCTACCAGGATATCGTAGCAGTATCACAGAGTGATATAGACGAGGAAGTCTGTATCAGGGTGTCGTTGCTATTGGTGGTACAAATTAGAGTTTACTCGGTATTCTTCCCATGGGGAATTGCGAGTATAGGAATTGTGTTTTGCTGAGCTATGGATAGATGTTGACTGTGAATAAGATACGTAGTCTTTGACATTCTTTGTTAAAATCAATGTGAGTTTTATGACTTCATTGGTGCTTGGACTTGGTAATCACGAATACTAGTGAATCACGAATCAAACCTAAAGGATTGATTACAGCCAGTTTAGAACTGTCGAATGGCTAAAACACTGAACGAAAAGTCAGTTAACTGAAGATTTGGAATAGCTCTGTGTGTAAAAAAAAAAATTTTAGACAATTGCCGTAGAGATTAACGATAGCAAATTTCTTGGGGGATATTGAAGTATATAATGATGAAACAGGACAAATGATGAAAAAGAAATGTCGTACATTTATAGAAATTGAAGGTCAGGGGAAAGTTTTTAATGATAAAAAAAAAACCAAGGAATTGAATCAAAAAGATACATCTGCTTCATAAATAAGATTGATTAATTATGACTAAATTAAAAAGAGAAAAGGGAAGAAAGATAGAGATAATAATAATATCAAGGCATATAACATTGAATACAATAAAGAAAATCAAAACAATTATCTCACATGTGATCATTGAAAAAAATATAATTGGTATATAATTACAATATAGTATAATCGGGTCGTTAACCGAAAAAATAATAATAATAAAGCAGTAAAATACCTCTAGTGTCATGTACAGTGTTTGGAAGGAAATAAATACTTAGTAATAAATACATACATATATTTTTTATAAGTACCTAGATCCATAAAAAACTTACTACAGGAAGTATTTATACACAAATAAAAAAAAAGGAAGGGATGTAGTGTATGTATATACTTATGATTGCTTTCGAGCGCGTACGTCACAACGTACGGTCAGTCAACGGTCAGTCAGTGTTCAACCGTCAGTCAGGCAGCACGTGGTGGTGCGTAGGCGAGCCAAATACCTACTATTAGTGATACGATGCGTGGACACTACAGACAGGATAACCAATTCAACACAGAATCATACAGTATTCATACAATTATCACCTACCTACGTATTCCTTAGTACCTAATAAGATGTTAAGAATCTTGGCATGACTGCGTGCATATTTCTCATGAAAAGCCGGTATTAACCGGTGCCGTTGGCAGAATGCCACGACACGCCTTTGCCGATCAACTCGCGTATTTAAATAAGAAATAAACGGGAAGTTTGTTTGTGTAACTAATTTGTACTCTTGACTGATCGTGTTCGCCTTTTTAGGAAACTATCGGCGGATTTTTCCGACGATATATCTTTTGGTGCACCTACACATAATTTATGTAGGAGTTTGATTGGCGCGGTCACGACGTTTGGTAAGATTTGAGACAGAAATCAGCACAAGTTCGAAACTACGTGGTAAGGAAATAATACACTACAGCCACATAGTGCACTAAGAACACTCACAACATTGTTTAAAAGTAGTTGCAAGATAGCTGCCTGCAAACCAAATAGCTTTGTTGACTGTACATAATGAAGACACAAGTAAGAATCTGGATTTACGCAATGTTGTTGCGGTTAAGGACCACACTCACAACATTCTTTAAAAGAAGTTGCAAGTTAGTTGCTTGGATACCAAATAGCTTTGTTGACTGTACACAATGAAGACACAAGTAAGAATCTGGATTTACGCAATGTTGTTGCGGTTAAGAACCACACTCACAACATTGTTTAAAAGAAGTTGCAAGTTAGCTGCCTGCATACCAAATAGCTTTGTTGACTGTACACAATGAAGACACAAGTAAGAACCTGGATTTACGCAATGATCTACTGGTATGTCTTTTTTCGATATGTGTTAAGCAGAGGAGGCGGGGAAACCCCGGAGTCAGTTTTTAAATCGCTGGTAACCCCAGAGTTTCTTGCAAAATGCTGAAGACACCAGCAGGTCTAAAAAGGCCAGTTTAGTAGAATCAGGGGGGCTACTTTCTAACGAAATCCGTAGTTTCGGGCTTAGTTGCGGGCGGGCGTATTCTACTCCGAATCACCTACAGACTTACGATTAGTTCCGAACCCGAACTGAGAATGAATCACAACACGATTTCACGGTAACCGTCGAATCGTGTTAGTTCTCAGTGGTTAGGTGATACGGAGTAGAAAATGCCCGCCCGCAACTAAGCCCGAAACTACGGATTTCGTTAGAGAGTAGCCCCCCAGATTAGGATCATAACATTAAACAACAACAATCTGTCTCTTCGTGGTTTTTTTATAAACCACCGGGCCAAGTAGTTAATTTTATAAACACCAAAAAATCACTGCCAATTTAAATTTTAACAAAGCTTACAACTCAAAATTATGCTGCTACTTTATAAAATGCTACTTCACTGTAGCCAACCTGTTATTTTTACTACACATTTTAATTATTTTTAAAACTCTAAATCAGATTAGTTTGTCGCCGCGTTAAATACATGCCTTAAAATAAGCTATAATACTCGCTTTATTAACCTTACAATGAAGTTCCAATATCTGTTTGTTTTACTTTTAAAACTAACCAAGACACACACGTAGGAAAGAATATTTGAGGTCTGTAATCCCATTATCGTGGGAGAACAAAAAAACCATTTGTGTAGAACAGAGCGCCAAGAGACTCAAATCGCGTAGGAAGTTCCTACGCGATCCTACGGTCTCGTGATGACGTCACGAGCTTGATTTGAGGCCACGTTATCCTCACAGGGGCGGGTATGACGACCTTCAGTACTCAGGGGATGAGCAGAACTTTCTTGTTGAGGTTTAATCAAGCTAAACAGTCGCAGAGTTACGGGATAGGCAGACAAGCATGAAGCGACAATGCTTAGGTATAGACTGAAATTGCGTTTATCTTATATGCAAAAGGCTTGTCGCATTGTCGCGTTGAGACTCTCTGCCTTAAAAAACAATTTAAACGCTTTATTTCCCTCAAAAATTCAGTTGTAATATCTTTGTTTTACTGTTAATTACCAAAGATACAAAGGAGGGCGTTGGATATAACATCTGAGGTCTGAAATCCCATTATCGTGGGAGAACAAAGAATTCTATTTGGATAGAACGGAGCGCTACCCTTCCTACGCGATTTGAGTCTCGTGATGACGTCACAAGCTGGCCTTGAGGTCACGTTATCCATAGGGGTGGGTATGACGACCATTTATCTCTCTGGGGATGGGCACTGCTGTACTGTTGAGGTTTAATGGATTGAATTTAGTTCTCCAATACGATAATTTACAGACACACACAAGCTTATTAAATCTATACTCTTTGTTTGTTTGCTTGAACGCGCTAATCTCACGAACTACTGTTCCGATTTGAAAAATTCTTTCAGAGTTAGATAGCCCATTTACCGAAGAAGGCTATAGGCTATATATCATCACGCTAAGACCAACAGGAGTGGAGCAGTAATGAAAATTGTGACGCACACGAAGTTGCGCGGGTCAGCTAGTAGTAGATATACAGGGTGAATTTAAAGTGTACCTTCAAGGCCAAAACCTGAAAGTATGAGGAACATCGAAAAAAGCTGAAAGGGGTCGACCCCGAATTTGATGAAAAGTAAAAGTGCATTATTGGATTTTTTTAAAATCTACCCGGGAATCGAACCGGTTGATTTTGAAAAAAAAAAACAACCTGTATTATTACACCATTTGAAAGTGTAGCTGATAAGGATCACATTCTGGGAAGTAATAACACATGGCAAACTAAAGGAAAGCAAAGGAGGAGGTTTTTTATGATTTAATTACAAATGTATAGTTTTCAGATTTTTCCCTACACTTGTAGTATAAGACGGTATTACTTGTCAAATCTCATAGTTCTAGGTAAACGGGAAATACCCTATACATTTTGATTCCCTTGAGAGTGACGAAGTATACGTTTTTTACGCTATAAACGGCTGAATCCGCTGTTTTCGCTTAGAAGTTTGATTTTTTTCACAGCTTCACGAGATAAAGGGTCTTGACAGACAGACGGAGGGACGGACGGACGGAAGGACGGACAACAAAGGATCGTATAACGGTTCCGTTTATTCCTTTTGAGGTACGGAACCCTAAACATAGTATTTTTTAAATGTGTATATGGCTCTTATGAGGATACAGCTCATTGAATGATTAAGTACCTTTACCTATGTATGAGTAAATACTTAAGTTGTTGTTGCCCATACATTTAGGTAGTAATATTCCCCTACAACCACCTTTTAATTTAGCCTTTACAATGTCTGACCCTGTTGGTCAGACATTGGCCTAATCTTCTCTGTAAATTAATAAGACACTAAACATAACCAATTATTTGACACCTTCTCGTTGTTGTCCCGTAGTCTTGATCACACCTCACATTATCATTTTTGTTTTTTTTTTAATGGGTTTGCTCTTGACTCTAGTCTAGGTCAGAGATGACAGAGACAACGTCTACGATGGAGCGAGCTTACCCAGAAGGAGCCTGTTCACTCTCAAGAGATTAGGGTTGTAAGCGTTTGGAAACACAGACGCAGGCAGAGAGTTCCACGCGGGGGTCATGCGGTCTATGGCCCTTTATGGGGCGCCGGTGTGGGCGCTTACTCTGAGGAGGCGTCCAGCCCGATGCCTCAACGCGTCCCAGAGGGTCATGGCCATCCGGCTGGCCCGGGGATACCGCACGGTCTCCGCTGAGGCGGCGAGCCTCCTTGCCGGACTGCCGCCATGGGATTTGGAAGCGAGAGCCCTCGCGCTCGTTTATGAGTGGCGCGTGGAGGCGCTACGCCGGGGCGAGACTCCTATGCCGCAGCAAATTGCAGCATGGCGGACGGAGCTCCGGCGGGATCTCATGGCGGTATGGAGACAGCGACTGTCGCAACCCAGCGCTGGGCACGCCACAATTGTGGCGATAAAGGTTGATCCCCACATAGACGTGACGTGGCCGTGCAGTGTCAGGGCCGTGTCAGGGCAGTGACCGTGCATCCGTGTCCCGTCAGGGAAGCTACCGGGCCGTGGCCGGGCTGTGCACGTGCCGCTCATTCATCAGTTTGTTGTCGTTGCTACGCGCACAAAAAGACACGCGATGGAGAAAAGTGATTACACCAATGGAGAGATTATTCGTTTGCTTAAAGTTGGGCAGTTGAAAAACGCACTAGTTTTTATTTGGCCAACTAACCATTTATTTGCAAATTAAATATAAATACTTCAGTAGGTTTCAATTTTATAAATAAGCCACATATTGTTGTAATTCTGAAGACTGTTTACCTATTTTATAATACACGACGTATAGATTTCAGAATTATCTGGTTGGTAATTTGACCACTTCATGTGCCATGACCACATACATTGGTATTTTATTTTCATCGGATCGTTGAATACGTATGGGCACTATTAGACAGGTCTACTTAAATCTGTGATTTCTCATGCTATCTCAAACTTCATGGCTCTCATATGTTCTGACCATTTCAATATAATTGTTTGGTCTTCGATATGTCGATTTTCCTTCTCAAAATAGCCGGCTAGGAAAAACCGACCTCATAGATTTTAAACACTAGAGAAAAAAACAACTCACAAAATAAATACTTATTATTGATTCACGTTGAAAAATAGTTTTATTATATTCTTAGAAGTTACTTATTTTAACATAGGTATAAGTTTAAAACACACACACAATCATTTTGAACATAAAGTCACACACAAAACATACAGGTAGGTAGCAATATTTATTAACGATTAGCAAATCTCAGGTAGTTATTGTTATTTTCTTATCAAAATTCTTTGCTTGCCCATCCAATCCAGATTGTACTTTGTTACAAAGTAATCTTGCTCATCTGAAAAAACATAATCAATCATCAATATATATCAATCAATCTATTTAAAATTCTTCCGTTACTGAGTGATTGAGTAGCTGAGTGACTGACAGACAACGCATAGCCAAAACTACTGGTCGTTGAAAGCTGAAATGTGGCATGTAGATCCCTTAGGGAGTGTAGAGTGTAGGAGCACTAACGAGAGAATTTCTTGAAATTACTACGGGAACGGGAAAAAACGGGTTAGGCGCGTACGAAGTCGCGGGCAAAAGCTATTTTTTCTATAAAATTGTTCCGTTACTAGTGATTGAGTGACTTACCGTTGCCGGGTCTGATGATATCTGACCCATTAAGCCACTTCATCTAGTTTCGAGTTGCCGATTAAAAAAAAACGAAAAGTTACAACTGATTCATAGTTCAACGACGTTGGTTTCGATGGGGTTGCCGAGCTACTCGTAGATACCATAAGCTCATAAGTATCTTCTCCCAGTAACACAATATGACTGGGTAACTGGACATCAGCGCCGATTTTGTTCGCCACAAAATATATTTGAAGGCGTTTACCATACGACAAACAACAACCGGATTGCAAAAAAGAAATCGCTTATTTTACTGACGAACGTTATGAATGTTTTGATTACACTTGACATCTTAACATTTTTCACTTTTCCTCGTCGCCTTGTGGGAGAAAATGTTTTTTCTATTCCATGTTGGTAAGAATCACAATTGATGACAGTAAAACTTGCTGAATATCCGAATACTTCTAGGTTTTATCTTCAGTATTATATCAGTTTTACAAGCAATAATATCAACCAAAAAATCTTCGAACCGTCAACATGGCCATAACACATAGACATATAAAAAGTATGGACTGGAAATACCTACAAAAAAAGGTGCATACCTACAATTCAAAGTGTCGCATAAAATGGCTGCCAATGCTAGGGTTGTACCAATCAGGGAATACAGTGTTACTATAGCCATACTATAAAAAGTATCGATACCAATACTACATACTAGTATTACGAGTCTTACTAGATATCACGTTTGAATCATAAGTATAATTTATATTCTTACAATCTGTTGTTATTGTAATCTGTTGTAATTGCATTTCTTGTAATATTTTACAAACGTACCAATACACCTATTTCAAAAACCAACTTACCAGCTTCCATTGCTCATACAATGAAGATTATTTTTATAATATTAAAACACAACATAAATTGTGCATCACACCTCGCTTTTACTTATTCATTTAATAAAACTTCGGTCAAAATCAACATAAGTGTTTTATTTATTCAATAAACATTTGGAATGACACTGTGCACTTCCTTGCACTTTAATTTTTAAACAAATGCTTCTTTCGCTAATCCCTGTTCCCAATTTACATGCTGGTACCATTTGCTCAAAGTTCTTGTGTGAGTAAGAAAATGTATTGTAAGTTCGCCTTATATAATTATAGGCGGGGATAAAAATGCAACGTTAATGCGAACTTTCGGATTTCTTCAGAGTATCCTTTCGTTGAAGCGCTTAATTTTTTTCTGTTGATTGACATATTTTTCAGTCTTAATTTTTCCAGTTTTTGCAACCTGAAAAAGAGAAAAAAATTACTTCAATCCTTAAGTTCGCTGCTTTGTACCCGTAGTTTAAACTTATAGAACCTCTACAGAACAGAGAGGTTAACCAATCATTTTAATACACACTTACCGAAAATATTGTAGGAACAGAGTTATCTTGTAATCTCATTACATCAAGTGTTCTATTGAACACTTTCTTCAAAGTGAAGTGAACAGATGTACCTTTCTTTGCTTTTTTTTCATTTTTTGTCAAAGATTAATATTTTCTTCTCCAATAGCCTCTAACCACTTTTTCCTTAATCCTTAATTTTTAGGAAACTATAAAAAGGTTAATATTTTTATCAATAAATCATTTGGTTCGAGTTGTTAAAATACGTAATTAAAAAATTAAAACAAATAGCAAAATGATGTCTTATTTCCGGATCTTGTATATTCAATCATCATAAAAGTCTGCGGAACGATCCCTCAGTGCTGTGAACAGCGAGCTGGACCTAGCAAGGTCACTCGAACCGATTAGAACACGTATTATACCGATATTGTATCAGCGCAGTGAAGGAACTCGTATCGGAAAATATTACGGCAACGGTACTACACTATTCCTCATGACTTATATTGTAAACAAACGAATGAAATTAAAAAAAAGGTCTGTTGGACGAGAATAAGCCCAAATGTGAAAACTACAACCATAAATATGTGGTAGCTTAGCATTTTTTTCATCGAAAATGAATTACTATGTGTAATATTGCATGAAAACCGGTTACTAACCTGTGCAAAGACAATTGAGGTTGATTTTCCTTCTTTCTTGCACCACACTCCATCATACAACGCACAGGCATCTTGAATGGCTGTTTTCCATCATATACGTGCGATTTGAACGATAAAGTTCTCGTAATTTTCTCACAAATCACAATAAATACAAAAGTAAACACTCATTTGACAGCAGAACTACCACGAGACTTGTCGCATAAAATGGCGAAAACGGCACTTACCTACAAGTCCTACAACTGTCACAACGTCACAAGAAAATGTTGCCATTATGAGCAACAACTGAAATACTGTTGTCTCTTTTATCAAATACGATTACCACATTAGAAAGAATGAAACAAAACGATATTTCACAATCTGTTTCGTATTTCACCCATATTTGTATAAGCAAAGGTAGATATAGAATGTCGCGGCGCCTCCATATATTTTCTATCTCTATGCCATAACATGACAGAAAACAACCAGACAGATCTGAAACTGATGCATGGAAATAGTTAGTGCATCCTGTCTAATTATATTTATAGCTATGTTGCCAACTCAAAATACGTTACGTACGAAATAATCGTTTGGGAATGGCAGAGGCGTTTTAAAACTAAGAAAATCACTGTACTTAACTGTTTAAAAAAAAATATGCCGTCAAAGTTGAAATAAATGGCGGACTTGCATTCAAAAGCGTTTATTGAATAATTGTCTATGCCATTTTTTGGCCAAATTGTCTATGACAGCTGTTGTCTCGTTCATGCTACAAACTTCAGCGTGGCCATGCATAACAAAAGCCCGGAGAGCCCTGATGACGTAGCCGCACGTCACTGCGTCGGCCCGGCCACGGAAGCTCCGTCGCCTGCCCGGACACTGACGAGTGTGAACGAGTTCATATAAAATGTATGCAAGAATATTTTTGTGTGCTCCTGACAGCGCACGGCCCGTGCACGTCACGGCCACGTCCCGGCTATGTGTGGATTGAGCTTAAGTCCCCTCTTTGAGGAGTGGCTAGAGCGGCGCCACGGCGTCCTCACCTTCCGCCTGACGCAGGTACTCACCGGACATGGATGTTTCGGGAGATACCTGTTTCGGATTCGGCGGGAGGACACGCCTGGGTGTCAACATTGCGAGGATCGGCCGGAGGACACGGTGGAGCATACGGTGGAGGTCTGCCCTGCTTGGGTGGAACACCGTCGTGTCCTCGTCGAGGCGATCGGCGGCGGCGACCTCTCGCGTCCGGCCCTGGTTCAATCCATGGTCCGGAGCGAGGAGGCATGGGAAGCGGTCACCTCCTTCTGCGAAGCAGTGATGCTAGCGAAGGAGGAGGCTGAACGCGTGCGAGAGAGGGAACGCCCCAGGCGCCGCAACAGAAGAAGACGTCCCGGGCGTCGGGAATCGCAGAGTGATTCCCGGCCACCGTAGGCGCAGGTCTGCGGACGGCGAGCGTTGGGTGGCTCGTCATCCGATCAGGACCACGCCCAGGTCGACGGCGCGCTGTGTTCCACGCGCACCTCAAAGAGATGTCAGCAAAGTAGACGGGGCCCGGTAGGGCCAGTGCCTGCCGGGGTTGCGGAATCTGTTCGAAAGAGCCGCCGCGGCCCTGGAACACAAAGGGCATTAGGAGGAGCACGGATGGGTTTTAGTCAGTAAGAGTCTGACACTCCCTTCTGCTTCACCCAGAGCGGGAGGGGTCATTTGATGATTTCCCATCCATAAAAAAAAAAAAGACAGAGAGTTCCACTCCTTTGCTGTGAGCATTATAAAAGACGTTTGGAAACGCTTAGTGCGAATTGGTGGAATAGTAACAAGGTAGGGATGGTAAGATGCAGTGCCAGTGCAGGGCCGGTGGGATGAGGTCGTGGAGTTCTTGGGCACACTCACCGAAGTACAATCTGTAGAAGACCGACAAGCAGGCAACCTTACGGCGATGAGCCAAGCTATGTAGCTTGGCATCCACCAGTTTTACGTCACCGATGAGCTTCTTAGCTCTGCGTTCCACCGAGTCAAGCGCGGCAAGCTGATACTTAGCTGAACCATCCCAAAGGTGGAAGAAAAACAACCACTGCTGGATATAGGCCTCCTCTAAGGATCGCCACATCAACTAGTCCTGTTCTTCTCTCATTCGGCGGCTTCTCGCGGCCCATTAGAGGTAATTACAGGTCCAGGTCATAACCACACCCAGGGTTGCGGGATTTGCTCGAAAGAGTCACCGCGGCCCTGAAACGAAGGGCATTGGAAGGAAACGGATGGGTTTTAGTCTGCAAGAGTCTGACACTCCCTTTCACTCCACCGAGAGCGGGAGGAGTCATTTTGATGATTTATTAAAAAAAAAACCGGTCAAGAGCGAGTCAGACTCGCGTGCAAAGGGTTCCGTACGATTTCTTTTTACATGTTATTTTAACAGTATAGACTTCTTAAAGGTTTTCCTGTAATCTATAGGTAAAGATCTATTATCTCATTTTTTTTCAAAATGGCGTTTTCGTCTAATTTCTTGAATAACTTAAATACATTTATTTTAAAATTATGAAAAAAATATAATTTAAACCCTCACAGTAAGCCCTTTCATTTGATAGGTCACACGATATTGATAAAAAACTTTTTTTTTAATTTTCTAATTTTACGCCCAAAAGTGACCCCCATACTAAAAATTTAATAATTTACGTAACACGTCCGTGTTTGGGTCACAGAAGTCCATATGTGTACCAAATTTCAACAGAATCGGTTTAGTGGATTCGGAGAAAACTGGCTGTGACTGACAGACAGACACCCGAGTGATCCTACAAGGGTTCCGTTTTTTGTTCAGAACCCTAAAAAGGTCGTAAACCCAATCCTTGCCTTTTCCCAACTTTATTTGGGTCGGCTTCCAGTCTAAACCAATGCAGCTAGGTATGTACCAGTATTTGGTCATCATACTCAATACTTAATACTTTATTGCATTCCACAATGTCATCATTGTACTTATGTGGTCATTTCACAGTCTCAACTTCTGAGCATCCAAAAATTTCATTCTACATATTACTCTTCACCGCACCGGGTTGTTGTCTAATTGTTACGCCATTTCTACTATTAACCTCTGGATTGTGCTTCCCCTTGACATCAAGAAGGCTGAGTCAAAATTTTCCTTCAAGCGTAAAATCCGAAAACACTACCTGAAAGACTGTCATTCTTAGTTTGGTCTTCATCATTATTATTATGCGTTCTTTTAATCAGAAACATTATTATAAAACATCATATTTATTAGTTTACTAGCTGACCCGCTTCGGCTACCTTACCCTACCCTACCTGCCCTACCTGCCCTACCTGCTCTACCTGCCCTATCTGCCCTACCTGCCCTACCTGCCCTACCTACCCTACCTAGAACCGCTCGACCGATTTTGTCCACCATCTACTAAATCAGTGGTTCTTAACCGGTGGTCCGCGGACCACTGGTGGTCCCTGGTACAACCTGAAGTGGTCCGCGAACACATTCTATAATGCAATATTTTCGCAAAGCTGAAAAATTTAATGCAAGGTTCGAAATAAAGAAGTGATTGATATGCTATAGAATACTAACTTGGAAATGTAGCTGATCTTATGTGTTTGTGTAAGTTATCTTATATTGTACCTACATTTTGAGCAAATAAACATCTGATTCTGATGATGATTTTGAATTAGAATACAATACTCTTACAGAAAAATAACAATGTTTCTTCCAAAGTTTCGAAATAATGCTACACGCTACCTAACGTTGTTTCATCGGCATATCTATGCCAGCAGAGATACTCGGCGCTTGAAAAATTTAAAGACAAGTACCAAAATCGGCTAGATGTCAGTATTGGCATGCGTTTGGCCTTGAGCAGCACTGAACTGGATTCAAATATTAGTCCAGATTATTCAATACAAAAAAATCCACCTACTATCTATTACCTCCGAAAAGTTGATGGTCCATTGGAAGACGGAAATTTGGTCAAACGGTCCCTTATGTCTAAAAGGTTAAGAACCACTGTACTAAATAGTCCGAACAAAGCCTAAACATTTGGTTTGGATAGGTGAGCCCGTTCTTGAGTTATAAAATTACAACGAAAAGTGGCATTGATTTTTATATATATAGATTAACTCAGGATCCGGTAGTCCCTTTCGGGACAAAATCGTGTGCGCAATCGCACGACCGTTGGCTTGTCCCGAAATAGGCTTACGGATTCTGACGGTTGGGGCGTTTTGTATACATGTATTTTAATAGTATTAAATTTATTATATTTTGTCCGTACCTAACTAAATTCTAATTTTAATTTTATTTATTTGCTGTACACCTACCACAGTGTATTTTTTTTTAACCCAAAGGTTGACTGGTAGAGAAGTCTACCTATGTACCACTGTTGTACATGAAGTTTAAATAAATAAATAAAACCACACACATTACCCATCATCTTCTTATCGTGTGGGCAGTAAGGTCTAACGACCCCACAGACCCTAGTGTCAGACCCATTACCCATTAAAGCCACCTACGTCAAAGACCCAGAACATTTTCTTTAGGCACGGAAGTGCTGCCCAAGCCCTTATCAGACTGATCACACCAGAAACACGCCTTCTCTGTATAAACTTTTCTGTTTTCATCTAAAAATAACTCGACTTAAAATAAGAACCACATTGACACAGTTCGGTATGGTTACGCGTTGTAATAACGTGAAAATTATTTGCAACTGGGTCGAATAAGTTTGTTATTTGTTTGCTCCCAAAAAAAAAATAGATTCTTTTGTCTACCACGTCGGTAAAGGTCGAGCCTTGAAAACTCTACATATGTACTAAATAACACATGAAAAAGTGCCTGTAATTTCACGGGCACTGGATTCCTCTCGTATCCTCTAAACCGGAACTAAACAATCGTACTTTGGCTTAGCGACAGCAATAAGAATGGCGTTCTACTCCCCCGAAAGAATTCTTCAGTTAGAGCTGTGATACTGCTATAAGAACGGCGGTTAGTCTGAAAGAATTCTTGAATAGGACGTTTAGCTAAATGGCCCAAAGGCTCCATTAAACCCCATCAAACAATATCAAATACATTTCCCCCCTACACTAACCACCATTAACTCCTAGCTTTCATTCACAAACTGCGGCGAAATGTAAACAGTGGCGGCCTCGGCATTGCGGAGTCTCGCGAATCGATACAGCGACCGAATGTCAAGTTGAAGGGGCGAGGGGCGAGACGGGGGGCGAATGGTGGAGGGGGGTGAATGACGTCAGACGCCCACACCGCTCCCGGTGAAGCAGGGCGTGGAGGTAGGGCGGTGAAGGAGAGAGAGCGAAGCGAGGAATGATAATGTAGCTTCGGATGTAAATAGTCGGCAGATTTTTCGAGATTTTCAGTCTCCTTCTAGAAAGATCAAGAGACTTAAGTGTAGGTTGACTGGTGAGTAGAATACATCTTGAAATATTCTTTATATCAGGGAGTGTAAAGCAATGATGACCAGAAAAATAAAATAATCTGTTTTCCGACGGATCACGCCACAAAGAATAAAAAATGTACTAAAAAGGAAAAAGTATGAATGACACACCCACCAAATAATGCCTACAATAGGCATTTTTAGATTCTTCAAAAACCAGTCAAGGTTCATGGTTTCATCTGAGTTATACATTGCCAGCATGACCAACATACAAAGGAGATTCCTTCCTGAAGTAATTTCATCTCGTCTCAAAAAACTGTGGACCTAAATTAGCTTCCACTACCCCACAAGCCTGCAACACTTCAAACTGTAGACTCACAAGAGTTTTCCCGACTATGCATAATGCCAGTGATATTTGAACTAGCCCAGCCTTGTATTTAATTATAGCCTCTAGTATTGGATAATATTTACTTTTCCAGCGGGAAATGTAAGGGAAATACTGGCTTTGTACGAGATAACAATAATAAGTTTGCAGACGGGAACTTAAAGGTGAATGAAGACGTCATGGTATGAACACCCACTACGTAAGACCTTGGACGCAGGCAGAATATCTCACGTTTTGTAGTCATTCGGGGAAAAAGATCGGCAAAAAAGTTAATAAAAGACACTTTTTAAGCAGTCTGATGAAGTTAGTGACATTTATTTTAGTTTTATCACAGATTTGATACTCATCATCTGCCTAGCATTTTCACAACTATATTGGGGTTGGCTTCCAGTCAAACCGGATTCCGCTGAATACCAGTATTTTACGTAGAGCGGCTGCCTACCAGACCTCCACAACCCATTAACTGGGTAACACGGTACTTCTTGGCAAGACTGGAGTCAGATTTACCGGCTTCTGACTATCCGTAACGACTGCCAAAGATCTACAAATGACAGCCGGGACCAACGGTTTAACGTGCTTTCCGAGGCACGGAGGAAACTCAGTATGTTAAGATGGTCGCCCATCCAAGACCAACCTTGACAAGCGTTGCTTAACTTGAAGATCGTTCCGTGCGGCTGTTATTCTTTAGTTTATTAAACTTTTCTTCTGTAAAACATTTCTTCTTTTTGGGCAATCGGATAAAAATTAAGGTAAAATTTTGCAGTATAAAGAGCTGCTTGGTGTTTTTTGAGTTGAGGAGGTTAGGGTTTTAGACGTATTGTTTAACCATACCTAAATTTATGAGTTTACCAATAGAATCAGGGGGGCTACTCTCTAACGAAATCCGTAGTTTCGGGCTTAGTTGCGGGCGGGCATTTTCTACTCCGTATCACCTAACCACTGAGAACTAATGATAACACGATTTGACAGTTACTGTGAAATCGTGTTGTCATTCATTCTCAGTTCGGGTTCGGGACTAATCGTAAGTCGGATCGTAATACGGAATAGAATACGTCCACCCGCAACTTTGCCCGAAACTACGGATTTCGTTAGAGAGTAGCCCCCCTGATTTATTTCTGCAGGCTACGGGCTCGCAGGAATATCAAACGACTGGATTGGTGCAACACAACAGATTATGTAGGAAATCTTTTTATTTACTGCAAGTGAAGAGAGAGTCCTTAAGTCAAGAGTGAATAGGTTGCTTCTAGGCAAACGTGCTCCATCTTCGACCGCATCATCGCTTACCATCAGGTGAGATTGTGGTCAAATGTGTGCCTATCAACAGTAATACGAGTACTATTGACATATTATTTTTTTGTCATTTTTATTATTTTGTCATAGTTTTTTTATTTTATACGTAAGAGTATTAAATAATATGTAATTGTACACCATGAATATGCATGATTTTTAATAAATTTGTTAACCTCACCTAGATTAGCACACAATATTTGTACGCCTCCTGGCATAACATAGCGCTCTGTTAATCAAACATAAGATCTGTAATTCTTTACCTATGTTAACAAATAAATAAATACTGAATACTGAATACTACTATTAACATTAGGATATGAGAGAATATTTAACTTAGAACTTAATAATACAAGTAACTATATATAATACAAGTTATATATAATATGAGTAACTATATAAAAAATGACGAAGAAATTTCTCGTTTAATAAATAAAAACAATTCTCAGTGCTGGTCTATTACTTATTCCGAAAAATTCCAACTTTACATTGGCTTAATTTTGTTCAATATCAGAGATTAGGATCAGCAAATTAACATCCCTTGTTCCGATGGCAACAAGATATTGGAATTTTCCTTCAAAAGTTGTGAAAGTTAAGTTAGGCATGAAATAATAATACGTATATATACTAAAACACGATCAATTGAGTGAGTCAGTGTGTTGTGTAATATACTTTTGGTGTACAATAAAGTAACTCTGTCTGCCCGTCTGTCTGTCTGTCTTTCGCGCTTTCACGCCAAAACTACCGAATCGATTTTAATGAAATTTGGTACACAGATAGTCTAGAGCCTGAGAAAGAACATAAGCTACTTTTAATTCGAAAAAATAGTTGTAAGGGGTTGAAAGGGGGGATGAAAAGTTGTATGCAAGTATCGTCATTTTCAGAGCTAGAAGCTTGAAACTTATTTTTTAGGCTGTTGATTCGATATCAATAAAATGACTTTCAAAGTTTATAAAAGTTTTACCCTCAAGGGTGTGAAATATGTTAGGTTTATGTGAATGCAAATAGCTCGTTAAAGTATTTATACACGGTATGTGTCGTATTTGTTAAATAATTAGCCTAAATAATTAAAAATGCTACCCAAAGACACTATTCCACGTGGACGAAGTCGCGGGCACAGCTAGTAATAAATAAATATATCTTATGACTGAAGCTCGGAACTTCTTGGTGTAACCTGAAAGAAAATCTGAAAATCCACGTCATGAAAACATTAAGGTACCATCTTCCCGGGTTGCGGAATTTGTTCGAAAGAGTCAACGCGGCCCTGGAACGCAAAGGGCATTAGGAGGAACACGGATGGGTTTTAGTCAGTCAGAGCCTGACACTCCCTTCTGCTTCGCCCAGAGCGGGAGGAGTCATTTGATGATTTTCCATTCTTAATAAAAAATGGAACCATTTTAGTGTTTTTATCTGTCAAAGTGCTGAGTTCTTTGGGTACATTGTCAGGACAGGCTTCCTCTCTTTGACAAAGACATCTTAGAAGTAGTTTTTTTACCAATAATAACCTCGCGTTTGACCACCATTTCTCCTGATGATAAGCAATGATGTGCTCGATGATGGAGCACGCTTGCCTAGAAGTGACATATTCCTTCTTGATTTAATTACCCCCGGTAAAGTTGTCACGAAACACAGTCAACTAACGGAACCGTATTACTAAGCCTCCGCTGTCCGTCCATCCGTCCGTCTGTCTGACAGCGGGCTGTGCCTCAAGAACCGTAACTGGCAGACAATTAAAATTTTCAGTGTGTATTGTCGCTATAACAAGATATAGTACTACACTATACTATAATAAACTATGTTTATTTTAATTGGAACTAAAAACACGAATTATAATACAATTATGTATGATAATGACTGCATTAGTTATAAACTGTGTCGCAGCCATTAACGCCCATACAAAAAAAGGTTTATGCGTTAGTGCTCCTGCGTAGAAAAATTATTACTAACTTAAAAATAAATTACAGACGAAAATAATAATAAAAAAGGAATAAACAAAGAAAATGAATCTAAAACGAAAATGTATGGTAATCAAAATAAAGGCAAGTGTGTGTGTGATGTGTCATGCGTGTGATGTATTATGTTGTGTTGTATTGTGCTGTGCATGTGTGTGGGTGGTGTCGTGTTGTGAGCGTGTGTTTACGTGTATTTTACGCTTTAACTAGGTTTTCTAGTCCTTATAAGTAAGAGTATGAAGCCACTTGTCAACGGTGACACAAAACACATACAATATAAATTAAATTAAAAATTTAAGGGAGCCATACAAGAAACGTTTTTTTTTTTTTTGGTGTATGATACGGAACCCTTCATGTGTGAGTCCGACTCGCACTTGGCCAGTTTTTTCCACCAATTCCACAATAAAAGTTTCTAAGATACAAAGATGCTCTAAACAATAGCAGTAGTTTTTGTTGTTCCTAATAACAATTTATTCATTTCAAGTTCCAAGAAAAAGCCCTAACTCTGATACCTGTCAACAAAACTTCACAGGTGGAAGATAAAAAGCCAATACTTACACGTGCAAGAGATTCAACTTACTCCAGCCCTGAACCAGACTTTGACGCAAGCGGATGGTACCTCCACCCCCTGAGGGAGTTGGCGAAATATCGGAGGGTTGTGGAGCCGGCAACGCTTTGACCTTTTCTAGACAAGCATCCGCTGGAACGACGTCATTTGATGCTGGGGTGAACTTGAACGTATGTATGTTTTTATTGTGTTTGCTCTTGACTCTAGTCTAGGTCAGAGGTGACAGAGACAAAGTCTACGATGGAGTGAGCTTATCCAAAAGAAGCCTGTGCACCTAGCTTTGAAGAGATTAGGGTTGAGTTTGTTCGGAAACACAGACGCAGGTAGAGAGTTCCACTCCTTTGCTGTGCACATTTAAAAGACGTTTGGAAACGTTTAGTACGAATTGGTGGAATAGCAACTAGGTAGAGATGGTAACTTGCAGTGCGTCTAAATGTCAGATGGTAGAAGGGGGCGGTGGGATGAGGTCGTGGCGTTCTTGAGCACACTCAACGAAGTACAATATGTAGAAGACCGAAAAACAGGCAACCTTGAGCAAATGTATGTAGGTTCGTAAATTCTGATGCATTTTATATTCATACATAAACTGACGAAGATTCCTTCCTTTTGAGGCAGAAGCTAAAGAACGAGAGATCTACGATCCTACATGACAAACTGCTTTTGCTTTATGTACGTTTCATACATTCGAGGCAGCTTTTTGTGTTAAAAGCTCGCGCGTAGTGCGTAAAAAACTATAGACAATTCGAATTTAGAATGTAGAACTCAGAGTCAATTCTACAACACACAACTGACACATGGCACTCGATACTTGTCAGTTTTTGACGACAGTTTCGAGTGTTGCATTTGTTCGAGACTGTGCATCTTGGGTTTTTTATACAGGGTGGGCCGTAAGAGTGTTGGCGATTTAATTCTTCAATTTCTCGGAAATGCGTATTGCGGGGCGGCGGGGGGATATGTTATTAGCTGCGCCGCTTCCTGGAAAATAAGTCGCCATGGAGCCGTACACGGGAGCGCAGCGTGCATTTTGTGTCCGAGCGTATTACGAAAACAATAAATCAATGATTACTGCACGACGTTTGTATCGACATGAACACGATTTAAGTGAAGTTCCAAGCGCCAATGTGATACGGAAATGGATCAGAATGTTCGAAACAACCGGCTCAACTGTACCAATTATGTCTCGTGGTCGCCCAGTTTCTGCCAGATCAGCCGACATTGTGGAGCGTGTTCGTGTTTCAGTTCAGCGAAATCCGCAACAGTCGACACGCAAGAGAAGTCAGTCTTTGGACATTAAAAGAACGACTTTGCGACGAATTTAGAAGCGTGATTTGCATTTGAAGGCTTATAAGATTCAGGTAGTCCAAGAATTAAAACCAGATGATGCCATTAACCGACTTAACTTTGTTAATTTGATGCTCGACCGGTTCAACAATTTTAACAATGTGATGTTCAGTGATGAGGCCAATTTTCACCTTAATGGCCATGTGAACAAACAAAATTGTCGGTTCTGGTCCGAGACTAATCCACAACGCTTGCATGAACGTCCACTTCACAGCCCCAAGCTTGTCGTGTGGGCTGGAATAACGTCAACCGGTATTATTGGGCCATACTTTTTTGAGGACGAAAGAGGGCAAGCGATGACGGTTAGAGCTAACGATTATTGCAATATGATAACAGACTTTTTGATGCCAGCTTTGCAAGAACTTCAAGGCAATACCTCGAGGATGTGGTTTCAACAAGATGGGGCCACCTGTCATACGGCTATGGTATCCACAAAGATGCTGAAAAATGTTTTTCCTGGAAAGCTCATTTCGAAAAGGGGGGATATTGAATGGCCACCACGTAGCCCCGATCTCTCTCCATGCGATTATTTTCTATGGGGCTACCTCAAATCGGTAGTCTACGAGAATAATCCAACCAATTTAGAGCAGCTGAAGAGGAATATTATTCAGGAAAGTAACAAAATACCGAGCACAACTTTTCAACGAGTTTTCCAAAATCTGCAACTTCGGTTCCAAGAGTGCCAAGCAGCCGAGGGAAGTCATTTGGACAACATTATTTTTAAGTCTTAAAAATTCCTATGTTTCTACTTTAAAAAAATACAAGTAATATTTTTTTATGTTTCGTAGTTTTTTTTAGTTGAATATTGAAACCACCAACACTTTTATGGCCCACCCGTTATATCAATGGGGAACATGCAATGTTTCCATTTTTGCTTTAATTTTAAAGAACTCCATCTAGACCACCACATAAATAAGAAATGAAAACGGTTTTATTTATTGCCAAAATTGCGTTTTTAAACCGACAATTCAAATTTTCGCGCGAAAACTGACGATGACGTCACTCCTGTCTGCCACTGGTCAAGAACTTCCTAACTCAAAGACATAAGGTTGCCTTTTCGTTGTCATAACAGTAGTGACGTCACTAAACGCTGATTGTTGTTTTTAAATACGTTCCGTTAACGTTACTTTAATTCATTATTTTTGTTAAAAATCAATATTAACTAAAATAAAAACGTTGCAATAGCCTTTATTTTATACTTTTTTATCATTTTATTAACAAAATTCTCATACATTCTGTATTTGCATCTTCCTTATTGGCACTCTGATTTAAAACATTTGATATGGTCAATAAGTATTTATTCAAACAGGGCTGAATTTTGCTAGCCCATGATAGGTCATGGGCTAGCAAAATTCAGCCCTGTTTCATTTCATCTTCCTTGGGGTGAACCGATGAACGCAACACGTTGGCTTCATCCCATTGTCCTTTATCAGCAGCCTAGCTATCATTCACCATCTTTTCTTTCACCTCTCTCTCTGTTCCTCATTAAATAATTCCGTTTTTCCGTTGACTCTCTCCCCATCTATTAAAGAATATGAGGTTAATGTGAATGAAAATCGAGAAGATGTATCAAATAATAAGGAGTACGTATTGCACCTCAAAATATAAGCAAAATTGGGGACTATTTCGATAGAGCATGACAAGAAGAGGCCATTCGTAATTTAGTTTTTGACACGAGACTTATTTTCGTTTAACTATTCCTATATTTCTTACTAGTGGACGTCACGCGGTTTCACCCGCGTAGTTGCCGTTCCCGTGGGAGTGCGGGGATAATATATAGCCTATGTTACTCCCTGATAATGTAGCTATCCAATGCTAAAAGAATTTTTCAAATCGGTCCAGTAGTTTCGGAGCCTATTCAATTCAAACAAACAAACAAACAAACAAATCTTTCCTCTTTATAATATTAGTGCAGATGTAGATATCATACTAACTTGTAACCGCGACTTCGTACGCTCGTATCCCATTAATTTTTCCCGTTCCCGTAAGAATTTCGAGACCAGTTATACATATAAACCTTCATCTTGAATCACTCTATTTATTGATGAAAACGCATTAAAATCCGTGCCGTAGTTTAAAAGATATAGGCATACAAACGTAAAACGCGTCTTTGTTTTATACTGAGTAAAGATTTGAGAGATCTGTCAGGGAAAGTTTTTAATAACAAAAAAAAAATACTTACAGTTACGAAAGGAAATATTCCAATTATTTTAATTGATCAAATCGTAGCTTTATCCATTTTCCTATCTGAAATTCAGCGCTATTATTATTGCGAGGGGCTTATTTTCCTTAAGTCATAAGCGTCGAGCGATGTTCTTGTAGCTGAAAATTGATGGAAAGCAACATAGATATGAAAAAGGCTGTTAGATTTATTTAATTAATTAAAATATAGTTCATGGGTAAACAATTGAAATGATAAAATTGTCGGCACTTCGCGTCACGAACACAACTGTCAGTAGAGAAAAACATTGCGGTTTTCCTTGTTGATATTATTGAAATATTATAACATTTTAGTTAACATTGTTATTTTACACAAAGAATAATTCTTCACCACAGTGAAGACATTAGTCTTAACTGTGGTGAAGATTTATTCTTTGTTTCAAAGGGAAAAACCTCTCATGTCATGATATAAAGAGATATTGTCTATGATTCTCAGTTAGTTTTAGCCTCTGTGAGCTGATAACTTAGACCCACCACACCTCTCGTTGAATATATCGACCCGCTACAAGCATGAATGGCATTGACGTCACTGCTTGTCGGCAGAGTGGGACGCGCGGAGGGAGGGGGGCGCGGCTATGCCAGGGGTGCAGCCTTGAACTTGCTGCATCGATCCGCAGCTCGACACCCCTGCACTTGAACGTGAACCGTTCCGAACGGCTCCGGGACTCCGCTCGTTCGAAAACAAATGAATACCGATCTGCGAGCGGCAATTGCTTTGGAATATTTTTTTGAATTTTCCTTTTTTTTAATGGGCTTAGGTTAGATAGGTATCCAGTCCATCCAAGTAAAAATACCGGTATTTAGGTGTCGTTCGAAAACAAGTGAATACCAGTCTGCGAGCGGCAATTGTTTTGGAATACTTTTTGAATTTTGTTTTTTTTTATGGTCTGTCGAGGTTATAATAATATAGGTAGTCAGTCCATCCAAGCAAAATACTGGTATTTAGGTGGATCATGCTAGCTACAATATGGTTGGGAAAAGGCTTGGGATATAGAAGAACATTTTCTGAATAGGTTTGGACACATATATATGTAGATAGGGATGGTTATTTAGCTTTATTTGTCATGCCAAAAAAAAATACCAATTTCACTCGTTACCTGATAAATATGTATTTCCCTTTTTACGTTAGTCAACAATGGTTCTATTAATAACGGCTTAAATATAGAGTTGTTAAATTGTTCTGTTGGAGTTCTTTTGGGGAAGAATTTCTATTTATGGTTTGAAGGATAACTGAGATCCGGCTTGAAGGGTGTGGTCCGTAAAAGTTCAAGTCTTTGTCATAGGGTGGGGTAACATACGCCTTTTGTATACATACAATGGTTGAGTCATAGAGGTACTTACGAGTGTACGAGTCATCCTATTATGTCCATCTTAATTAATATTAAAAATGCGAATGTGGATATGTTTGTTTGACTTTGATGAATTTTCTACAGAGATAGATGAGCCCTGGAGACGCTTACAGGTTCCTAAAACGTCCAGGGTTGCGGAATTTGTTCGAAAAAGTCACCGCGTTCCTGGAACGCGGCGGGCATTAGGAGGAACACGGATGGGGTTTAGTCAGTAAGAGTCTGACACTCTCTTCCGCTCCGTCCAGAGCGGAAGAATTTATTAGAAGGGTCCACATTCTTAAAAAAAAACTGTCAAGTGCGAGTCGGATTCGCCCACCGAGGGTTCCGTACAAAGTAGGTCCATATTATGTTTACTTTAAATGAAGACTATATTTTGATATGGTTTAATTACAAATGTGTAGTTTTCAGACTTTTCCCTATACTTGTAGTATAAGACGGTATTATTTGCCACATTTCATAGTTCTAGGTCAACGGGATAACGGGTCCCTATAAATTTTTATTCCCTTGAGAGTGTAGAAATATACGTTTTTTGCGGCATAAACGGTCTTATCTTTTTTTACGTTAACTTAGAAGTTTGATTTTTTCACAGCTGCAAGAAACCGTAGACCTGAGTATATGATTGTAATTTCAACTCGATACCTCTACGCGTTCCTGAGATAAAGGGTCTTGACAGACATAATGACAACAAAGTGATACTATAAGGGTTCCGTTTTTTCCTTTTGAGGTACGGAACTCCAAAAAAGGCTACTAAAACGTGGCCATAGACGCGGGCAAAAGTTAGTATGCCAGTTTTTAGTAAGTCGACTACAAAGATGGCCCGGTTTTTCGCCTGGTTTTCTGAATAAAGTAAAATAAAAAATTAAAATCACCCATTTCGATATTCAACACTGTGATGTATCTATCTTAACGGATACTGGGCAGCCGGTCGATTCTGTAAATACAACTTATAAAAAAATAAACGCAATACAACAACTTTTACTATGGGACCAACACCCAAATCGCGAAAATAAAAATCACCTGTTCAGTACGTCTACCATGAGTTTTATCAATCTATACTCGCTAGCGACTGTAGTTAAAAACATGTATGAAAACTTAAAAAAAAACCAGTTTCTAATTTATTTGTTTAGTTGTTACCTAAAGTTTTACTTGCAACTTGCTTGCTTCTTAGTAAACAACTAAAAAAATCAATTAGAAACTTGTTTTTTTTCTAAGTTTTCATAAACAAATTTAACTACAGTCGCTAGCGTGTATAGATTGATAAAACTCATGGTAGACGTACAGTACATTTTGTCGAGTTATACGCACAGAAATGTATGGGGGAGTCGATTTTTTTTCGCGGTTTCAGTGTTGGTCCCATAGTGAAAGTTGTTCATAATGATGAGTTCAATGATCCCTTAAACGAAATACCTCTTGTATTGCGTTTATTCGGTTACAGGTTGTATGTCGAAGTGAAGGCTTGCGTAAAGTGATCACGAAGTGAGCTGCCGGTTGATTCTGTAAACATGTCGAAGTGAAGGCTTGCGTAAACTGATCACGAAGTGAGCTGCCGGTTGATTCTGTAAACATGTCGAAGTGAAGGCTTGCGTAAAGTGATCACGAAGTGAGCTGCCGGTTGATTCTGTAAACATGTCGAAGTGAAGGCTTGCGTAAAGTGATCACGAAGTGAGCTGCCGGTTGATTCTGTAAACATGTCGAAGTGAAGGCTTGGGTAAAGTGATCACGAAGTGAGCTGCCGGTTGATTCTGTAAACATGTCGAAGTGAAGGCTTGCGTAAAGTGATCACGAAGTGAGCTGCCGGTTGATTCTGTAAACATGTCGAAGTGAAGGCTTGCGTAAAGTGATCACGAAGTGAGCTGCCGGTTGATTCTGTAAACATGTCGAAGTGAAGGCTTGCGTAAAGTGATCACGAAGTGAGCTGCCGGTTGATTCTGTAAACATGTCGAAGTGAAGGCTTGGGTAAAGTGATCACGAAGTGAGCTGCCGGTTGATTCTGTAAACATGTCGAAGTGAAGGCTTGCGTAAAGTGATCACGAAGTGAGCTGCCGGTTGATTCTGTAAACATGTCGAAGTGAAGGCTTGCGTAAAGTGATCACGAAGTGAGCTGCCGGTTGATTCTGTAAACATGTCGAAGTGAAGGCTTGCGTAAAGTGATCACGAAGTGAGCTGCCGGTTGATTCTGTAAACATGTCGAAGTGAAGGCTTGGGTAAAGTGATCACGAAGTGAGCTGCCGGTTGATTCTGTAAACATGTCGAAGTGAAGGCTTGGGTAAAGTGATCACGAAATGAGCTATCGATCCAAGTAATCAAGATGTAATGACAGCTCACTTCGTGATCACTTCACCCAAGCCTTCACTTCGACATGTCTGCAGAATCGACCGGCTAGCTACCTCCTCGAAGTGACTGACCCCCAGTTGCCAAAAAAAACCAGTCAAGTGCGAGTCGGACTCGCCCACCGAGGGTTCCGTACAAAGTAGTTACAAATTACTTTAACTAAAGACTATATTTTTTTATGATTAAGTTACAAATGTATAGTTTTCAGACTTTTCCCTATACTTGTAGTATAAAACGGTATTACTTGCTATAGGTTTTCGACCCAAAACCTATAGGGTACTTCCGGTTGACCTAGAATTTGGTTAAAAGCAACGTCTTACAGCACGTCTTTAAGGAAAAATTCCGAAAAATAAAAAAGTTGAAAATTAAGGTTTTTGGTACTTTCAAGTTTACGCAAAAATCTAAATTTGCCCATATCTTTTTATCGTGTTGACTCAGCACGATATTGATGATTTCTAAATTCTTGTATAAATTTTAACTAGCTAGGTCCACACGTTCCTGAGATCGGTGGTGACACTCGGACAGACAGACGGACAAGAGAGTAATCTTATAAGGGTTTCCTTTTTTACCTTCTGAGGTACGGAAACCTAAAAACAAAGTAAATTCAAACAAAGAAAACTTCATAATGACAGCCACTTAAAAATCCTCGCACGAGTTATTTCAGAACTGTGCCAGCCATTGACCAATGATGAAAATGGTATAATTATATCGCTTCTTCGTCATTCGTTCGTCATGTCATTCGTCATTCAGTGACGGGGGACGCGTCATGTCGGCGTCGTCATTTCATGAATGACAAAGCCGACGTCACTCGATAAGATTGAAGAAAATTGAGGATCGTTTTGTTTTTGTTTTGTTGTGTGTCATCATAACATTATGACTGTGAGCGGCTCGTGGCTAAATAATAACAGCCGCACGGGTCGATCTTCAAGGTTAAGCAACGCATGCCGAGGTTGGTCTGTGGATGGGTGACCATCTTAACATACCGAGACTCCTCCGTGCCTCGGAAAGCACGTTAAGCCGTTGGTCCCGGCTGTCATTTGTAGATCTTTGGGTGTCGCTACGGAATGTCAAGAGCAAGAAAATCCGACACCAGTCTTGCCAAGAAGTATCGTGTTACCCAGTAAATGGGTTATGCAGGTCTGGTAGGCAGCCGATTCACGTTGCAGTTAATCCGGCTTGACTGGAAGCCGCCCCCCATATAGTTGGGAAAAGGCTAGGCAGGCAGTCATAACATTAGGACTGCACTCTTTAAGCCGCCCCCAATATAGTTAAAAAAAGGCTAGGCAGGCAGTCATAACATTACGACTGCACTCTTTAAGCCGCCCCCAATATAGTTAAAAAAAGGCTAGGCAGGCAGTCATAACATTGGGATAGCACTCTTTAAGCCGCCCCCAATAAAATTGAAAAAAAGGCTAGGCAGGCAGTCATAACATTAGGACTGCATTCTTTAAGCCGCCCCCAATATAGTAGTGAAAAGGCTAGGCAGGCAGTCGTAACATTAGGACTGCACTCTTTAAGCCGCCCCCAATATAATTGAAAAAAGGCTAGGCAGGCAGTCATAACATTACGACTGCACTCTTTAAGCCGCCCCCAATATAGTTAAAAAAAGGCTAGGCAGGCAGTCATAACATTGGGACAGCACTCTTTAAGCCGCCCCCAATAAAATTGAAAAAAAGGCTAGGCAGGCAGTCATAACATTAGGACTGCATTCTTTAAGCCGCCCCCAATATAGTAGTGAAAAGGCTAGGCAGGCAGTCGTAACATTAGGACTGCACTCTTTAAGCCGCCCCCAATATAATTGAAAAAAGGCTAGGCAGGCAGTCATAACATTAGGACTGCATTCTTTAAGCCGCCCCCAATATAGTAGTGAAAAGGCTAGGCAGGCAGTCGTAACATTAGGACTGCACTCTTTAAGCCGCCCCCAATATAGTAGTGAAAAGGCTAGGCAGGCAGTCATAACATTGGGACTGCACTCTTTAAGCCGCCCCCAATATAGTTGGGAAAAGGCTAGGCAGGCAGTCATAACATTAGGACTGCACCTGGACTGCACTCTTTAAAGGGTTAGGCAGAGGCGCATTAGTATGTCCACATGTCTCATGATTTAGTAGGGTCGAATATTGTGCCACTAACTGGACACACCCACTACATTTTGCTCAATCCGGGGATCAAACTAACGACCACGGCCAGGGGCGGATCCAAGATTGCCAGTATGGGCTTGACCCCACTGAGGATGGGTTTTAACAAAGTATATCATAGTAAAACATAACAAAGCACATACAATTTTATTTTGTTAAACGCATAACAAGCCTTCTTGGATTACTATTCGTAAATACCTCAATGATTACGTAAGTTGTAGACTATCAAAGAAATCTGGGTCTTTTGAGCAAATGATCACGAGAGTAAAGCCTGCAAATATTAGAAAAAAGTAGCAATATAGCTCTTTTATATTAACCTTTAGTGTCCCACAGCTGGAAAAATACCATACCACCAGTCTTCGTGGTGCGAGTCCCGGTCATCTCTTCACCGCATTCTGGGCCGTCAATCCTGTTGCACTCATGCGGGGGCTTCTGTCCAGCGGTCATCTCGCATACAGCCGATATGACCCGTCCGATCCAATTCCAGCCTGGCAGTCTTTTTGTTCACGTCTATGATTCCTGTTTCGGAGCGCAGCATGGTGATACGTACTCGGTCTAAAATTTTAAAGCCCAGAATCATCATCATCATCATATCAGCCGAAAGACGTCCACTGCTAGACATAGGCCTCCCCCAAGAATAGGGGGTTGCCATAATCGCCACGCTTGCCAGGCGGGTTGGCGATCGCAGTGTATGGTGTTGATTTTTACAGAGAAGGCGGCTGCTTATTCTCTGGTGAGTCCCTTAGTCGCCTCTTACGACACCCACGGGAAGTGATGGGATGGTATTATTCTTTTACGGTACTGTACGGCACCGGCCGACACCATATGGCAAACCTTTAGTGAGTAAAAGCCCAGAATACTACGCTCCATTCATTGCTTTATGGCGTACCTAAAGACGGCACTTTTTGACTCGGTTGGCGATTATGTCTGACCCTAGGTTAGAAATAAATAATGTTAGGTACCCTGTAAAAAGGTACTACCAACCCTTTTTTTTTAAGGATGGGACATCATTAAATGACTCCTCCTGCTCTGGGTGAAGCAGGAGAGACTGTCAGACTCTTACTGACTAAAACCCATCCGTGTTCCTCCTAATGCCCTCTGCGTTCCAGGGCCACGGTGACTCTTTCGAACAAAGTCCGCAGCCCTTGGTATCAACCCTAAGACACCATATTGAGTATAGAATAGAATAGAATAATTTTTATTTGCAAAGATTGTAGGTACATTATACATAAGATGTTACAAATATTAGGGTTCCTTGGTATGTAGATATATCTACGACTGCCCCGTAGATGTACCTTCATACTCAATATGGCGAGGGGTATTTTTACAAAAACATTTCATAGTTTTCTGGTTCTTGCGGTTAATAAAAGTTACCTTCCTATTGCATTGTAAATTTGGGCATTACGTCATGACTGAGTCAACTGAGATGAATGTCAAATAAAATATTTAGCATAGTTTTAATAATAATAATATATCATTTAATTCAGGTAACAAAGACCCATAACAATATATACCTTACAGACTATCATAAATATTTGTTGTTTTTTTGTTTTGGTAGCAGTCTTGTGTATGGGGAAAACACTGGTTTACCTAATATTATTGTGTTTTTTTAAAGGGAAATCATCAAATGACTCCTCTCGCTCTGGGCGAAGCGGAAGGGAGTGTCAGCTTACTGACTACAACCCATCCCTGTTCCTCCTAATGCCCTTTGCGTTCCAGGGCTGCGGTGACTCTTTCGAACAAATTCCGCAACCCTGGCAGGCACTGGCTCTAGCGGAACAGATGTAAGTAAGTTCCTATGATAGGCGACAAATAAATGTGCAATAACGGTAATCGACTCACATACTAAGAACATCAATAAATGTATGTGGGTCATTGACCGTTACACTACAATATCAAAAACAGAAATAAAGACGTACATCGTCCTGAATCGACTTTTATCGTGATCCTAAACGTTCTCTTGTAATGAAAAACGGTTCTCAATTTATTGTTCGGGTATTACGAAGGGATATTAGGGAAGGGGTATTATTCCTTTATTGCAAGTTTATCTGGTGCCTATCATAACTACCTACATACTTAATATGGCGAGGTATATGTTAACTACAACAATTCATATTGTTGTGGTTCTTGTGGTTAATAAAACCTAACTTTTGCATTGTAAATCTCTTTACTAAATTACGTCATAACTTTATAAGTACGTCACCTGAGCTGAGCTGTTCCTATGTCAACTATATTTTTTTTAGCGAACAGTTTTGGTAGCAACAGTGTGCATGGGGAAACCACATGCTTAATTGCTTACCTAACAGTACAGTGGTGGATCTGTGGTGCTGGTGACTGTACAATAATTGCAGGTTACTATAGGAAAAACCTTCGTTCATGGAATAGTTTTGCGTAACTTTGTAGCTTGTCGGATTGTTGTTCGTTTGAATTAGTTCTGGGAAAAGCGCAGTAGGTTTTAAATCGTTTAAGTTGTGTGTCTACGACAGCAGTTTGATTCATCTTTATTGAAATACTAGGTTTCGCTCACGTCAATCTATGGTCCAGAGCGAGGACGCATGGGAAGCGGTCACCTCTTTCTGCGAAGCGGTAATGCTAGCGAAGCAGGAGGCCGAACGCGTGAGAGAGAGGGAAACCTCACGCCCTAGCCGCCGCAACAGGAGAAGACACCCCGGGCGTCGGGAGTCGCAGGGCGATTCACAGCCACCGTAGGCGCGGGCCTGCGGACGGCGAGCATTGGGTGGCTCGCCGTCCGATCAGAACCAGGCCCGGGTCGACGGCGCGTTGTGTTCCACGCGCGCCTCAAAGAGCTGTCAGCATAGAAGACGGGGCCTGCTAGGGCCAGTGCCTACCGGGGTTGCGCAATCTGTTCGAAAGAGTCACCGCGGCCCTGGAACGCAAACGGCATTAAGAGGAACACGGATGGGTTTTAGTCAGTAAGAGTCTGACACTCCCTTCTGCTTCACCCAGAGCGTGGAGTCATTTGATGATTTCCCATCCTTAAAAAAAAAAAAGGTTTCGCTCACGTAGATTTCCGCAAAAAAAGTAACCTATAGCCGTCTCCAGGTATCTATTGTTGTACCAAAGTTCATCAAAATCGGTTCGAGGATTTAGACGCGAAAGCGTTATCAACAAACAACTCACTTCCGCATTTATAATATTACTAGCTGATCCGGCAAACGTTGTTTTGTGTTGTAGAATATGTCGTTGGACATATTCTCAGACCTACCAAATACACACAAAAAATTTCATGAAAATCGGTCAAGCCGTTTCGGAGGAGATCGATAACAAACACCGTGACACGAGATTTTTTTATATTAGGAGCTTTTTATTTATTAGTTTTGCTGTCGTGGCCTATTCCACAGGAACCATACGTTTTCCGGGATAAAATCATATAAGACTATGTCACCGAAGATTTACAGTCTACTAGGTTTACTTAGTTTTGTATCAGAAAAATGATGTTCGTATTCGGACCATTGCATACTACAACGTGTTATTTGTCATTGTTAAAAGGAGATAGTGACATTCGTTCGATAAAGATCCGTCTCTGTTTCACAACGGAATCATGATGGTATTGTGACGTCATAGTTCACGGGTGCCGTATGGTATCGGCCGGTGCCGTATGGTATCGTAAAAGAGTAATACCATCCCATCACTTCCCGTGGGTGTCGTAAGAGGCGACTAAGGGACTCGCCAGAGAATGGGAAGCAGCTGTAAAACTCAACACCATACACTGCGATCGCCAACCCGCCTGCCAAGCGTGGCGATTATGGCAAACCTCCCCCCTCCTTTGGGGGAGGGCTTGCCATAATCGCCAATCGAGTCCAGCAGTGGACGTTTTTCGGCTGTTATGATGATGACGATGATATGAGTTCACGGGTGTACTTCTATTGACTACTTTTTACAAATCAATAACCAATCAATTTTACCTATTTATTTATACTTCAGTAGGGTGTGTAATGTTTGATATAAGTAATAACAGATGGTATAAATATCACTTGAAATAACGTTCATCCTTACTAATAGTATAAATGCGAAAGTAACTCTGTCTGTCTGCCTCGCTTTCACGCCAAAACTACTGAACGGAATTAAATGACATTTGGTACACAGATAGTTTAGAGCCTGAGAAAGGACATAGGCTACTTTTTATCCCAGGAATATGTTCCCTAGGGACCACGTGGGCGAACCCGCTGGCAGAAGCTAGTATGATATAATTTTCATATGCTTTAAAATATTTAACCTAATTTCATTTGATGAAGCAACTCCGGTTTTTATATACACTCTAGGGGTAGCAGCCAAAAGCTTACGTAAAGTCGGTGTGCTCCGATTCGGTTTTGGAACTGATTCGACCTACGAGCCGATTATAAATGTGGTCGCTACATCGTAGAATTTGACCATTTTATGAAATGGCCACTTCAATCCTAAACTCCTCCTCCTCCTTCCTCCTATCCTATCCTTCTTCCTTCGCCGAATATTATAGTAACTGAATATTACCAATTGAATATTATTTCAAATGTGCATAATATAAAATGTTCATTATACCATATAAAATTAGGTTAAATGAAATTATATATCAATAATTCATTATATCATTTTTGATCGTTGAATCAATCAGAAGTATATTAAATGAAATTAAGTCTTATGATCATTAGGCCTTTTGTTATTATTTCAAACGTTTACACACCCCTTACTTTAGTCATAGCTTATTCGTAGTCATGATATTTACACACCCCTTACTTTAGTCATAGCTTATTCGTAGTCATGATATCTACACAATTTGATTTCGATTAATGATAGATACCCCCAATCTTTTAATCCATTTAGGATTGATTTGTAATTTTCTATTTCGATAGGTAATAATAATCAAATTCATTATCCTTATTAAGTTAATATCAGTCTGTATATTCTGTACTAGTGGACGTCACGCGGTTTCACCCGCGTAGTTCCCGTTCTCGTGGGAGCACGGGGATAAAATATAGCCTATGTTACTCCCTGATAATGTAGCTATCCATTGCTGAAAGAATTTTTCAAAACAGTCCAGTAGTTTCGGAGCCTATTCATTTCAAACAAACAAACAAACAAATCTTTCCTCTTTATAATATTAGTGTAGACTAGTTGACCCGCGCAGCTTCGTCTGCGTCACGTTGCGTTCAAATCGGACCAGTAGTTCCTGAGATTAGTGCGTTCAAGCAAACAAACAAACAAACTCTTCTGCTTAAATATCAAGTATAGATATCTTGAGCAGCACAAAGACAACATTACATAACATCATGCCTTTATTTCCCAAAGTGTTAGTCAGAGGTTGACATTTGTATAAGGCTGACTGTCCACTGGAGCGGAGAAGAGAGGAACGAAGAAATATTAACCATTGGAATTGCATAAAATCTCCGCTCCGCGTCAGTCACTGAGATTTTATGCAATTTCATCAATCAATCAATATAAATATATATCAATATACAAATAAAATAAAATATATAAAATTCTTCCGTTACAGACTGATTGAGTGACTGACAGACAACGCACAGCCGAAACTACTGGTCGTAGAAAGCTGAAATTTAGCATGTAGCTTCCTTGGGAAGTGTAGGGGAGCACTAAGAGAGGATTTCCCGAAATTCCAACGGGAACGCGAAAAAACGGGATATGTGCGTCGAAGTCGCGAGCAAAAGCCAGTTGGTTAATATTTCTCCACTCCTCTCTTCTCTGCTCCAGTGGACATTCAGCCTTATACACTCACTAAGACACATAGTACACTCACTCACTCTGACATCTCTTTTTTCAGCTGTGACGCTTATGTACCCAGTTATTTTTGTAGAAATAAGCAGCCTTTGTACCTAGGTACAGTCAACAAAGCTGTTCGGTATACAGGCAAAAATATTAATTTTTCCACAGCACTGCCAATGTCTATTTCTAATATGTGCATTAAATTTTTTTAAGCTTTTGACATACTTACGAGTGTGTTGTACAATAATTGTCTACTCACAACATTGTTTAAAAGTAGTTGCAAGTTTGCTGCCTGCATACCTAATAGCTTTTTTGACTGTACATATTTTTCTAATACTTCTTCTTGCTTTTTGTTTATTTACTTGAAAAAAAAAAAATACCAAATTACACTTTGCCGTATGGTGTCTGTCGGCCGGTGCCTTATGGTGCTGTAAAAGAATAATACCATCCCATCACTTCCCGTGGGTGTCGTAAGCTAAGGGACTCACCAGAGAATGGGCGGCAGCGTTCTCTGTAAAACGCAACACCATACACTGCGATCGCCAACCCGCCTGCCAAGCGTGGCGATTATGGCAAATCCCCTCCTTTGGGGGAGGCCTATGCCCAGCAGTGGACGTCTTTTGGCTGATATGATAATGATGAAATTACACAAATATACTCGTCTTTTTTCAAAATGCAATTTGTACGACTTCAAGCACTTTATCAAACATCATAAAAATAAATGCATGCGTTATCTATGCAATTTGTGTTATCACTTCAGATAGTTTTGTAACAACCTTGATAATTTTTGTAACTAAGGCCGACTTTGTTTTTAACTTTGCCCTGTTTTTTACCGCTGAAATACTGCGTGTTATTCACTGAAATACAGACATACTGGCTTTTTCTACAACCTCGAAGTTTTATAATTATAATACCTAGGTATGAGTAGGAATTGATTTTTTAATAAACGCTCTGCCGGTAATGTAGATAAGTAGATACTTCCGTTGTATTTTTTTTAATTTTTAGGGTTTCGAACATCCGTAAGAAACGGAACCCTTATAGGATCGCTCGGGTGTCTGTGTGTCCGTCTGTCACAGCCAGTTTTCTACTGGACTGATTCTGTTGAAATTTGGTACATATATGGATTTTTGTGACCCAAACACGGACGCGGTAATTTTTGGGCGACAAACTAGATAATTAAAAAAAAAAATTAAATATCAAAAGAAAGGAATTATTATGAGCGTTTTAATTATATTATTTCATTATTTTGAAATAAGTTGTTTAGGAAGTTAATCAAAAAATTAGAGCAAAAATGGTCATTCCCCCCTTATCTCCGAAACTACTGAGCGAAAAAAAAAGTGCAGATAATAGTTCTAAACCTACAGATTACAGGAAAACCTATAACAAGTCTCTAGTGTTAAAATAACATGTTACAAAAATGAAATTGGTTCAGAACCTTTTGCACGCGAGTCCGACTCGCACTTAGCCAGTTTTTTTTGCGTCTTTGCATGTTATATCTCCACCACTCATAATTGACTAGTAGAGAAAGCCTGAGATCGAAAAAGCACTGTTATAAAGGTTGCGGTTGATTCTGCCAGGGTTACGGAATTGTTCGGAAGAGTCACCGCGGCCCTGGAACGCGGCGGGCACTAGGAGGAACACGGATGGGTTTTAGTCAGTAAGAGTCTGACACTCCCTGCTGCTTCACCCAGAGCGGGAAGAGTCATTTGATGATAGACCTCTGCTAGCATTTCTTTGTTGTACCTATTAGTAGCAACACTCAACATCATACACTGGGATCGCCAACCCGCCTGCCAAGCGTGGCGATTATGGCAAACCACCCCTTTTGGGGGAGGCCTATGTCGAGCAGTGGACGTCTTTCGGCTGTTATGATGATGATAACCTATTAGTAGTATATAAGTGTTATTTTGGGAGCATCGTCCACAATATGTGTGGACGATGCTTCCAAAATAACACTCAATAACTAACTATCAATTGGATGTATGCAAATATTGTAAAGCTTATATTTGAATAGAGTAACTATGGAGTTTCTTGTCCGTTCTTCTCCATAAGAATCTATCTTTTTCGAGTGGACGACTAGAGTCACTATAATATTTTATTTTCATTTGACGTTCAAAAGTGCCTTAACTGGTCTAGTTGAAATAAATCATTTGACTTTGATTTCTCTTTAAAAAAAGTGGGGTAATCCATGTGTTACCCGCACTAGTTTTCAATGCGCCTATACACGATGTTTTATGCGCTAAGGCGCCTAGTGCGTACTGAGTCATCGAACACGCAGTGCGGTCAGTCACAAACATTTCAGTACGTTGGTTCTACTTCACTACTCGCAGGCTCGCTATGCTTCAGGCGCTAAGCAAGTCACTTGCCAGAGAGCTTTTTGGCTAAAGGGGTCTACCTAAGTCAAAGTCAAAACGTTTATTGCGAATTATGTGTACCTATGTTACCTTTGAGCGGCAGGAAGTTTAAATAAAATACATATAACATTATTTGTACACTACTTACGGATGCTTACACGTGTCAATAATTTTAATGAAATTGTGAGGAAGGAAAATTAATTAATTACTTACCAAATCAAGTACTTAAGACATTTATTTCCTCAAAAATGACAACAGGTGAATCACGAAGATTGAATAAAACAATTAAAATAATCAGTGAATGAATCATTTAATCGTTCTTACTGTTTGATATTTTAATTTCTAAGTGATTCACGATTTTATCACGACTGTAGTTTTCCTTCCTTACAATCTGCAGAAACTGTTTTAAGAAATGTAAATAACTTACTAACGTAGCAATCGAAAGATACAGGATAAGTTAAATTAAAATCGAAAATCACTAATTATTCAAATTAGGCTGAGGAGTAAGGATCTGCACTTTTCAGACGACTAATTTACAAAAGAAAGTCCCCCAAACCTTACTGATGTTCTAGCTGTGAAAATACTCTTAAATGGCGTAAAGTCAGTGGTGTTGACTGAACTAGATAACCGATATACAAATTTTGGGGACTGATGTTTACTATGGGGGTAGTCAAAACTACAGGACGCCACCTGTTACGTATCACCGATCCTTGCCAACTGTTTGTACTTCGTTTACCTCGCTAAAGCCCTAAAATTTTCCTTGTCGCGCCGCCATTCCGGTTTTCGCACGGCGCGCGGTCTGTTGTTCTTTTTATCACAACACGGAGCTATTCGCAGGCGCCGATAGCGGTGCGCACGTCGCCTCTGTCACGTAGGCGAGCCCTTCGCGAGACACGCGTATTTTGACTGCACAGATGTATTCTTAGATCGAGTAATTAAGTTACATTATTAACGTAAATATTGTGGTTTTATTTTATTTTTCTTAGCCTACACTTGTGTCTCACTTCTGGGCGAAGAACTCCCTTTCCTCCTTAATTTCTCTGTCTTGGACAATTTTTGGCCAGGTTTGTTCCGCAAACATGATGAGATCTTCGCACCACTTTCGCCGCGGTCGACCTCGACGACCGACGACGTCCTTCCTCAGGCATTCAGTGAGGACCGATCTTCGTCACTCGATCAGTCAGTCACTCGATCTTCGGTGCTCTAAATTGGTGCTTAAAATAAAGATTTGATGAACAATATTATGTGGCAGCAGAACCACTACGTAGTTGCACATGGATGCAATGTAGGCCGTGATTTTGTCCTCGTCACGAGCCCTCACTCCCGAGTTTTGATGCGTTTTATCTTTGTCAATATTCATTGATTTACAAAAACAAAAAATACGTGTCCATTATTTTTCAATACTCTAACTGACGGACTAAATAGATTTGCAATATATTGGTGGAAGCTAGCCTATTGGCGCTATGTTATCTAACCGCGACAACGCTCGAAAGTTTCAAAGGAAAATTACTATCACATGTAAATATCCCCTTAAAGAATTTTCCCACGAAACGACACTTCAGTTTTTATCAATAAAAGTACTAACAGTATCTGTTTCAATTGTTTGACGTAACAGTGTAATATATTAATCACTGATACCACTTGATATTGAACGAAAAACGCGTGTTTTTAGATAAAGAATGTTCTAGTTCGAAGTAGTTTTTGTTTTGACTGATTGGTGTCTGACTGAGGTATGTAAAGGATGTGGTCAAATCTGTTCTGTAATAAATCTCTTTTTTGATTTTATACCAGACGCCCTACGTATGACGTCTTATGGAGCGGTTGCGTCGGTCGCCGAATACGGCTACCGCATTCGGTTAAACCGAATTGATTAATCGAATTGGGCTGTTTACATTAAGTATTCGTTTAAGTTACCGGATTTGGAAAACGGTCTGCGGCCGAATACGATTAACAGAGGGCTTAGTGTAAGTTTATTAACGCACTCGATCGCGTTAACGTAAACGTTCGCTTATGTCTAATGTGTAGGAAAAAAAAATGTTTTCCGTTATTGTCACCAGACTGCGCTTATTCAGTTTCAATACAAATTGACGTTTACGCTAACGCGATCGAGAACGTTAAAAAACTCGCACTAAGGCCACAGAAAACCCGTTTCACTAGTCGGTCACCGAATACGGGCTGCAACCGAATCGGTCATAAAGATCAAATTTAAATAAACCATTACAACCATTATGATTCCGTTGTAGGATGGAGACGGAGCTATACAAAACGCATAGCACTATCCTCTTTTCACAACGGAATCATGATGGCATTGGCTCGTCCACAGCTACAAACATACGACAAGCACACAAACTAATCATTATACTTCTTAATTTCAGCTTTCTACGACCAGTAGTTTTGGCTGTGCGTTGTCTGTCAGACACTTAATCAGTCAGTAACGGAAGAGTTTTATATACATTCATTTCCTGCTCTTGTCTCATATTTTGTTTTGTTTCACACATTTTCTCCCGTCGCATGGTGCCGTCAAAGAATAATACCATCCCATCACTTCGCGTGGGTGTCGTTAGAGGCGACTAAGGGACTCACCAGAGAATGGGCAGCAGCGTTCTCTGTAAAACTCAACACCATACACTGCGATCGCCAACCCGCCTGCCAAGCGTGGCGATTATGGCAAACCCCCCCTTTTGGGGGAGGCCTATGTCCAGCAGTGGACGTCTTCGGCTGTTATGACTGATGACTGACACATTTTCTTCTTCTATTCTCCCCTGTCAATCGACTCGCTTTTACTAACTCCCGTTTATATCCTCAGTCTGCCAAATTATCTTAATCATATTGTTTTTTTATGAATAAAGCTTTGTATAGCTTAAGAACATCTTACCACTTAATATGCGTTGAACTGATTTTTTCAGTTCTTGGATATCTTAGCTACCTTTTAACTGTCTTGTTTGTCGTAATTATAACTTTATTGTTATACATATCTCATTATTGTTAGTAGTCATAAGTCGAATGCAGAGCCCTAACGGGTTATGTATTCAGTAAGTTAAGCATTGCCTGTTACTGTGTTTACAATGTGTACAATTTTTTTTTGTACATTTTGGGGAATGGGCGACGGAATTGCATAGTTTAACTCCGCCAAGCCCGTTTGATCATCGGACCACAAGACGAACGGCGATGCGCCACCGATACATGGTGGACATCCCACCCGCATGCACAAAACTTTTGGGAACACATTCATAGTGCGTACAGCTAAGGAGTGGCATTCCCTGCCGAAGTCTGTGTTTCCTGATAGCTACAACCTGGGAGTCTTTAAGTCAAGAGTGAATAGGTTACTTCGAGGCAAGCGTGCTCCATCTTCGACCACATCATCGCTTCCCATCAGGTGAGATAGTGGTCAAACGCGAGCCTATAAATAGTAAAAAAAAACTACTCCATATTTTTCGTTCCTTCTAAATATGAGTGTTAATCCTGAAAAGGGGCGCACGGAAAAGGCCTATCTTTTCCTTACATTGATTGATTCTTGGCTAAAATGATAATAAAAGAAAACACCCCAAGGTTACCTAATGAATACAAAAACTAATATTTTCCACACAGGTATAGGTACTTAGTGATCAGCCTCAAACCACTATCGCATGCGTGCTCCGATATCAAGGGATTAGCGACTCTTGCGCAAGTGTGGGAGCGCCGATATCTCCCTTATCTGATAAGGACAGCTGTGCTATCAGGCCACGTGACTCGAGGTGGTGTTCAGACGATGGTTCCAAGAGTTATACCTACTGATATACACGCGCGTGCATTACATGAGATATGAAAAGGATGAATGTTAATAAAGAAAAATAGGCCAAGTGCGAGTCGGACTCGCGTGCAATAGGTTCCGAACGAATTTAATTTTTAAACATGTTATTTTAACACTATAGACTTCTTATAGGTTTTTCTAGGTAAAGATCTGTTATCTCCATTTTTATCAAAATTTTAGGCTCAGTAAATGGTCATTTTTCGTCTAATTTCTTGAATAACTTAAAACCATTTATTTTAAAACTATGAAAAAATAATAATTAAAACTCTCACAGTAAGCGCTTTCATTTGATATGTCACACGATATTGTTCAAAAAACTTTTTATTTAATTTTTTTTTTACATTAGATAGGCATACGTTTGACCACTATCTCACCTGATGGTAAGCGATGATGCGGTCGAAGATGGAGCACGTTTGCCTAGAAGCAACCTATTTAATTTTCTAGTTTGACGCCCAAAAGTGACCCCCATAAAAAAATATAATTTACGTAACGCGTCCGGGTTTGGGTCACTGAAGTCCATATGTGTACCAAATTTCAACAGAATCGGTCCAGTGGATCCAGAGAAAACTGGCTTGTGACAGACAGACAGACACAGTGGAGTGATCCTATAATGGTTCCGTCTTTTGTTCGGAACCCTAAAAAGGTTGGCTAGTATTTAAAGCTGCCTGTGTTTTTAGGTTTTGCTAGAGAAAGGTAATTCAATTTACCTTTGATTATGGTCGAAGAAAGGAGTTTTTTTCAGATCCTAGATTAATGATAGTGCTGATTATAAGTTGGAGGAAGCTGCGCCAAAGGGCTTGCGCTACTGAAGCTTATATATGTTGGTACCGAACAAGTCTTTCCAATGGATCCATGCTGAGACCGCCAATTTACTAGTCTTGGGGCCTACGATTGAGTTGCCATTAAGCTACTTGGCAAATAATTTAATTATAATCCATTTTTAGGGTTCAAAAAAAAAACGGAACCCTTATAGGATCACTCGGGTGTCTGTCTGTCTGTCCATCTGTCACAGCCAGTTTTCTCCGGATCCACTGGACCGTTGAAATTTGGTATACATATGGACTTCTATGACCCAAACACGGACGCGTTACGCAAATTATTAAATTTTAAGTATGGGGGTCACTTTTGGGGGTCAAACTAGAAAATTAAAAAAAAAAACGTATTTGAACAATATCGTGTGACATATCAAATAAAAGGGCTTACTGCGAGAGTTTTAATTATATTTTTATTATAATTTTAAAATAAATGGTTTAGAAGTCATTCAAGAAATTAGACGAAAAATGACCATTGGCCCCCTTATCTACGAAACTACTGAGACTAAAATTTTGAAAAACATGGAGATAATAGATCTTTAACTAAAGATTACAGGAAAATCTATTAGAAGTCTGTAGTGTTAAAATAACATTGAAAACACTACATCAACATGTTAAAAAATTAAATTAGTTCGGAACCCTTTGCACGCGAGTCCGACTCGCACTGGGCCAGTTTTCTTGAATTTATTCAAGCAGTAGTGGTTATTTGGGCACGGTGTAACAGGCCCTTAGAGAAAGAATAAATTATACCATTTCATAAGCCAGCCTGTACATACCAAATAACGTTTTGTCATTGTTTTAAATTCTTTGTTTCCGTTAAGTCATTTCTGATATTGTTGATATAGTAAAAGATATACGGCCATTTTGCGTTTTGCCAGTCACCGGTATTATTTGTAATCCTGTTGATATTTTGAACTGATCACACGCTTGCTGCGCGTGGTATTCAAGGACTAGAGGCTTTAGATGACGTGTATATTCTATGTTTTTATATGGCAAACAAAGCCGATGTGGACTATTCTGCTAATGATTAAAGTGGATTGGAAAAGCAAGTGTGTATTGTAGACGTTCCAAGTTTGGGGCTTCTGAAACGTCTGGCGATCGATATGAATAAAAATACTTTTGGCGATTTAAGAGATCATTATATTAGGCGGGTGCTCTCAAGAAAAACTTTTACAGGTCTGTCAGAAAAACAAATCAATCATCGTATGTCAATATTTGAAGCTATTCTAAATTCCTAATTCTTCTAAAGCTTTTTTTTTTATTAAATTGACTGAGGTTCCCGGAGGGTGAGCCATCCAAGGAGGTTGTGTCACAGTATATTATCGTGATCGGTACAGTTGAATACTTGTTGAGTTAGTATCAATCAATCAATCGATCATCGTTTATTTGTCAGAACATGGTAGGTATGTACACATGATCTTAAGATTTGTATACATGCCAATGACCTTGTGCATATAAACGGAGCTAACTACTCCTCTACGCGCCACTCCGCTACCCGCATTTTTTATTTATTATAAAAAAAATAACACATATTTTGAAAAAAGTACCAAAACTAAATTTAATTATTTTCGTTTGTATTGCAAAGCAGTAGATTTTTTTTAGACTTTTGTTAAAAAATGTAGCAGTAAAATGGTTTCATCTCAAAGATTTGGAGGTGATTTGGTGTTTTTTTTCTTATTATGTGATACCGATACATAAATTCTGGCTAAACCAAATTACGTATCATATTATGTACCTATTTTTTTCAGATGTAATTTCGCAGTGAATGTCGACGAAAAGTTGCTTCACCTGCACGCTGTTTTTAAGCATTTCTCGAGAGAGCAGCCTTAAGATTATAAAGATTGTCTCATCATATTCTACCACATGGGCGTACAAATGTTTAACAAGTTACATTGGTGATGAATAATAAATAACAATATTACTGAAACAAACAATAAATAGATATACATAAATAATATACTAATATTGTTATAACCCGATCTTGGGGGAGGCCAATGTCCAGCAGTGGACGTCTTTCGGCTGATATGATGATGATGATGGTTGTTATACATTATAATTATGCCACATCCACACAGACTTGGAGTGATTTGGAGTCATGTATGACTCATAATTGAATATTATTGTGACGGGTGCAAATCATCAGCGCCACGAGCAGTGCTGGCTGCACAACGTGTCATTCTATTAGCGAATGCAAGTGCCGCAACGTCAAACTATAAGGGGATAGTTCACGTGACATTTTGACATCGGTTGTCACTAGCGAGCGAAGCTCGTCTGCTATGAGTTTTATGAAACTATACTCGCTAGCGACTGTAATAAAAAAACTGTATGAAATCTTTGAAAAAACAAGTTTCTAATTTATTTGTTTAAGTTGTTAACTAACAAGCAAGCAAGTTGCAAGTAAAACTTTAGTTAACAACTAAAAAAATAATTAGAAACTTGATACATTTTTTTAAACTACATTCGCTAGCGAGTTTAGATTGATAAAACTCATGGTAGACGTACTGTACGTCTACCATGAGTTTTATCCTAGGGGGGGGGGGGGGGTTAGCCGGGTCACTAGTTACATATTCCTCCCAATGAGGGTTTCCTGACGCAAACGGCAGTAGGAGAAATACGAATGGGTTTTAGTCGGTAAGAGCCTGACAGTAGCTCACAATTCAGGACCCATTAGTTTTAGTGTTATATAATCCGTGGTGCTCGGCAACTGGGGTTAACCCAGTTGTGTATGTACCTTGGTGCCTATTGGCCTAGCTCTATTCTGTCTCCTGCTTGATAAGGAGGGAAGTGGAAATTATTAATACATATATATTTTATTTTTGATACTCCTCCGCTGTACTTTTCTGATTCATTTTTTCGGGATACAAGACAGTTGAATCGTTTCTCCTGGACTCGTCGGGCTTCATTGGCTCGGCGTTTTTCTGGTTGTCGCCACCGTTGATTTTGGCTTTTAGGAGTTGCAGTGGTTAGGAATGTGTGGCGGGCTTGTCCAAAAAAAAAGAGTCTTACTCCCCTTTCTGCTCCGCCCAGAGTGGGGGGAGTCATTTGATGATTTCCAATCCATAAAAAAAAATCTTAAAAACAGAAATAAATACATAAAACTGTTTTGAATCGACTTCTATCGTGATCCTTTACGTTCTCTAGGAATGAAAAACGGTTCATACATTTATTGTTCAGGTATCTGATCTACGACGGGATATTGGGGAAAGGTCAATGTACTTTATTGCAAGTTTATCTGGCGCCTGCCATAGTGGAAGTCAAACAGGCAGCTGACTTCCACAATTCAATTACTGGGAAACAAAACCCTTGGCAAGACTGGAGTAAAGTTTTTCATTTATTATAGTTAACCTGATTGAAACGGCATTCTTTCTATCGTATCGCTTCAGTTGGTTATCAAAGCTGGTTTTCCTATCAAAGTGAGGTCGATTCATATCCTCATAACTTAATGAATATGATACGACGGCATTATTTCTATCGTATCGCTTTAGTTGGTTATCAAAGCTGGTTTTCCTATCAAAGTGAGGTTGATTCATGTCCTCATAACTTAATGAATGTGATATGCAGACGATTCAACTGCTGTCCCGTTCTGATAAAAATGTTTCAATGGGAAGAACCTTACAATGTGCAATAAATCAATTAATAATTGCAAAATAAAATTTAAGTAAAATTGTGCAATAGTTCTGCTTCCACAGGCAAAAAATGATGATGCAATATTTTCAATTGTGAAAAAAAGAAAATATTTCAGTAACTAATTTTAAGAATACTGCGACAACCCATTTTGGACATCATCATATCAGCCGAAAGACGTCCACTGCTGGACATAGGCCTCACCCAAAATGGGGAGGTTTGCCATAATCGCTACGCTTGGCAGGCGGGTTGGCGATCGCAGTGATGGTGTAGGGTTTTACAGAGAACGCTGCTGCCCCTTCTCTGGTGAGTCCCTTAGTCGCCTCTTACGACACCCACGGGAAGTGATGGGATGGTATTATTCTTTTATGGCACCAGACAGCACCGGCCGACACCATACGGCGCGCACTTTTAGATTTAATTTGTGAGTGTTAGCTAACGCTACTACTAAGCATGAGGTCATGGGTGCGATTCCTAGGTCGTGCATTATTTTATTGGGAATTTCCCAGAAGCAGCTCGGTTTTTTTATTTGTACCATGTTAATGGTAAGCTCGGCCCGTTACATAGGACTTAGCAAAGTGTACTTATATAAGGGTCATTGACCCACATAAATTTATTGACCTTCTTTACAAAAACAGAAATCTATGCTAATATATACAGCTGAAGAGTTTGTTTGCTTGAGCGCGCTAATCTCAGGAACTGCTGGTCCGATTTGAAAAATTATTTCAGTGTTAGATAGCCCATTTATCGAGGAAGGCTATAGACTATATATCATCACGCTACGACTAAAAGGAGCGGAGCAGACGAAGTTGCGCGGGTCATCTAGTAAAGACATAAAGCTGTCCTAAATCGACTTTTATCGCGATCTTTTACGTTCTTCGGCAATGAAAAACGGTTCATAATTTATTGTTCGAGTATCTACGAAGGGATATTAGGAAAAAGTCAATGTAATTTATTGCACGTTTATCTGGCGCTCTCTGCCTATGCTTTGTGGGGACACGCGTGATATTACGTCATCGACAATCAGACCGTTCCCACATAACTTAGCACTTATCAACATAAACATCGGCAGGGCGTTTCCCTTGATAAGGAGTACTCATAACAATTGTATTATCGGTAACCGTCGTGGACATCAAAATAAAGACACGCGTTCGTCACGCAGACCCACCATATGTAAAATATTAACCTCTTCAAAAGAGAAGTCAAAGAGCATTATCTGTCAATAATGTGATCCTGTTGGTATATATTATGGGTATGTATTAATTTATTATAAATATATATTTGTAAATCTATTTGTGTATATTTGTTTGTATGTTTATTGTAATTAGATTTGTATTTATTATAAGATAATAATGTTTTAGTTAAGCTAGTATAGTTTATTTTAAGTTTCCTTCTCTGTTTCTTTACACACTGTGTCTACTTTTCTAATCAAATTCTTCTGTCGCAGGTCTGCTGGAAGAAATTTCTGTGGAAATAAGCAGTACCTTTGTGCTCTTTTCTATGTTAAAAATTTTCTTTATAAGTATATTGTGTGTACATAAATAAATAAATAAATAAATAAATATGTGTCATGTATCACGATATCTTGCCAGATCCTGGTGAGGGTTATCTTCGGGTTTGTTGAGGGTAACCTGGTCACTGGTGGAGCATGCGTCGTGATGAAAATCACGTACCCAGTTGAGAGTCGAGATGCTACAGATAATGGTGTGTCTACGCAGAATAAGTATGATCTATATGGTATAATATCATAATGTGATATAGACAGGCATAAAGAGGCGATTAAGAGTAGATCCAAATATATCATAGTGTGCAGGACGCCCTACAATTAGAGAAATAGCGATGTAATTAGCTAACAATATGTAGTATTAAGCAAAATGTTTTAGTGTCTAAGTTAATTTAAATAGATCATAATCATTGTAATCAAAGTCACTAAGCTTAAGAAATGTTTAAATATTCACGAACAATTACTTACTTTGTCAAACAATCACCGCCAGTTCCGCTCTCGACAGGTCAGAACATGTCTGAACCTGCACAGACTTGCCGAGAGGACGGAGGGCTGTGATTGGTCAGGCTAAAATGATTCCGAAACAATATTAATTTTATTGGAAGACAAAATTGTAAATTATGTCGACCCCGCCACTACTTGCGCCCACCTAGAGGGCATAGGTCCAGAACAATTTTGTATTTTGTGTGTTCCTTTCTTCATTTTGTTCAGATTTTCGTAATGTAAATATAGTTATAAGTTTTTGTACCAAATAGTATTTTATAGTATTTACTCAGTTATCAGTATTCTAGACTTTCAAAACTTCAATAAATAGTGTTTTCAAGAGAATCGCGAGTTTTCTTCAAGAACCTTCTCCAATCCAGCGCACACGCGTGGGTGCCTAAGACCTAGGCCCTACACATTGGTCCTTCGAGAACCGGATTTCGAGAAAATCACATTAAGAAGACTCCAGCGAGCATATATAGAAGAAAAATGCCAGTTACGAGGTCTACGGGGAAAAGAGGCGGCCAGGCGTCGACTACAGTCACTGAACAGACTGAAACGGCTACTGAGACGACTACTGAAACCACTACAGAAGCTACGACTGAAACACGCACCACGGAAGCGACGGGAACAACGGCCGACACTTCAGAAGCGCCCGCCGCGACCGCATCCACAGTGAAACATATAGTGCCGCAACAAGACGCAACAAACGCAACTGTACATAAAGAAAGTGGTCGCCGCAGTAAACCTACGTCACAGAAAAGCAACAAGGAAACAAAAGCGCGCCGCATAGCCAAGGCCAAGGCGGAGCTAGCTCAAAAACAAGTGGAATTAGCTACCGCGCGCCTCGCTGAAATAGAAGCCGAATCAACAGATGAAGACCCATCCTCTGTCGCCTCAGAAGCTGATAATGACCATCGAGTGACTACGTGGCTACAATCAAGTCAGTTACTTGCCATCACCAACAGACCCCATGAACCGGAAGTGAAGTCGTCGACCGAACCTGCAGTTCCAGTGACCGCCGCCGTGTCGTGGAGCATCCCGGCGACTTTACCGGCGGGAGCCAGCATCACGCACCCGCCGCCTGAAAACCTGAACATTGAACCTGAACCTAGGAACACCGCACCCATAATAGAAAGAGTGCATCTGAACCCGCTGCCAGTGAGCTCCGCCGCCTCCTGGCAGCCGAACTACGTGCCTGCACAGCCACATCTGAACCCGCTACCAGTGAGCACCGCCGCCTCCTGGCAGCCGAACTACGTGCCTGCACAGTCACATCTGAACCCGCTGCCAGTGAGCACCGCCGCCTCCTGGCAGCCGAACTTCGCGACTGCACAGCCACATCTGAACCCGCTGCCAGTGAGCACCGCCGCCTCCTGGCAGCCGAACTACGTGCCTGCACAGCCACATCTGAACCCACTGCCAGTGAGCACCGCCGCCTCCTGGCAGCCGAACTTCGTGGCCGAACAGCCGCATCCGATCCCGCCGCCAGTGATTGCCGCAGCAGCCTGGCAGCAGAACACCGTGCACGCGCATCCACACATGAACTTACCGCCAGTGATCACCGCCGCATCCTGGCAATCGAACTACGTGCCTGCGCAGCCACGACCGACGACACCGCCAGTGATCACCGCCGCATCCTGGCCACAGAACCCGACGCACGTGGCAACGAACTCATCATGGCAACCGATCTACACTACGGCGCCGCATCATAACTATCATCCGGGGCCCACTTCCATGCCCTGGGTGCCGCCGCCTACGCCATCAGCCAACGCCGTGCATCAGCCTAACGCACTAGCCGTTCAAGAACCGAGAACGGACATGAAAGAACTTGCTGCTGCGATCACGCAAGCTGTGCAGACCGCGCAGTACCAGCAGCCAATGAAGCACACCGAACTACCCTGTTTCAATGGAGCCCATCAAGATTGGCTCACATTCCGTGCCGCCTACTGTGAGACAGCGCATCGACTCACAACAATGGAGAACATGGCAAGACTAAGGAGAAACCTTCGAGGAATAGCAAAAGAAGCTGTACAGGGTCTGTTAATAGCAAACGCAGACCCCAACGAAGTCATGAAGACGCTTGAACTCCGCTTCGGACGCCCAGACTCAATTGCGATGGCAGAAATAGAACGTCTACGAACACTGCCGCGCCTTACCGAATCTCCGCGTGATGTCTGCACCTTCGCCACTAAAGTAGAGAACATTGTTGGGACTCTGCAAGCTCTCAATTGTGGACATTATCTCTTCAATCCAGAAGTCACAAAGGCTATTGTTGAGAAGCTCACACCGACCCTGAAGAGACAGTGGTACCAGTTCTCAGCAGCACAGCCCAGAACAGAGCCTGATCTTCTGAAGTTTACACGATTCATCAAGATTGAAGCAGAGATCTGCAGCCCGTACGCGCTGCCCGAAAACATCGCTGCAACTGCACAAACACATCAGAACACGCAGCGACGCCAGCAACGGGTAAACGCCACACAAGAAACGAACAAACCCAAGTGTGTTTTATGTGAACGACAGGGACACAACATCATAGAATGCGATCAGTTTAAGAAAGCAGCCACTGATGCGAGATGGGATATCGCGAAGAAGCATCGCCTGTGTTTTCGCTGCCTCAAGTTCCGGTCAAAGCAACACAGCTGCAAACCGAAGAAATGTGAAATAAATGACTGTGTGCATTTCCATCATAGAATGCTACACGCAACTAGTGCAACAAACAAGAAAAAGGAAGAGACCGACTGCCCCAAAGAAGAACAAGAGAAGGTTCATTCAGCGTGGACACCGAAAGTATCATTTCTCAAAATAATACCAGTGCACCTTTCTGGACCGGCGGGAGCTGTTGATACCTACGCACTCCTAGATGACGGCTCCACAGTAACGTTGATCGACGAGAGCCTAGCCGATCAAATCGGGGCAGAAGGATCCTACGAACCACTTCGGATAGCATCATTCGACGGCGAACCCACAGTCGACGTGTCATCTCGACGTGTGAACTTTTTCGTAAGAGGGCTTCACACATCCGAACGCAAGCTGCGGGCAAGAACAGTAAAGCGGCTAGAGTTAGCTGCTCAGAGGATCCCAAGAGAAGCAGTCAGGGATTGCGAACACCTTCGAGACATCGCCAAAAACATAGTAACTGAAGACGTAAGACCCAGACTTCTAATAGGCCAAGACAATTGGGATCTCCTCATCACAACAGAGATCAGAACGGGAAAGAAGAACCAACCAGTGGCCTCACTAACACCACTCGGGTGGGTGCTGCATGGTAGTCACACACGAACACTTGGCCACAGAGTGAACTTCATCAGACATGTCAGCACAGATGATGACCTACATGAACTGGTAAAGGAATACATCACAATAGACAACATGCAAGTGAACCCGAAGAAGCCTTTCAATGATCCAGAAGAAAAGGCACTTCGCATCCTTCAGCAGCACACGAAGAGAACTCAAGAAGGAAGATATCAAACTGCTTTACTATGGCGAGATGAAAACGTCAAGATGCCAGAAAACTATGACAGCGCTCTGAACAGGCTTATCAGCGTGGAAAAGAAAATATACAAAGATCCTGAACTAAAGAAAAGGTACTCTGAACAAATGGAAGCACTAGTATCAAAGGGATACGCCGAACCAGCTCCATCCGAAACGTCGAAGCACCGAACTTGGTACCTACCCCACTTCGCGGTTTTCAATCCTATGAAGCCAGATAAATTGAGGATTGTCTGCGACGCTGCTGCCAAGACCAGAGGAATTTCCCTGAACGATCAACTACTCACTGGTCCCGATCTACTACAGTCGCTGCCGGGAGTGATCATGCGTTTTCGGCAACACTCAATCGCCGTGACTGCCGACATCACCGAGATGTTCCTGCAAGTGGAACTTCGACCAGAGGACCGAGACGCTCTCTGTTACCTATGGAGGGGAGATCAAAGAGACGATCGGCCGCCGGAACAATATCGCATGAAGTCGTTGATCTTCGGAGCTTCTTGCTCACCCACGACGGCGATATATGTAAAGAACACGAACGCCGAAAGGTTCCAACATAAACACCCAAAAGCAGTTGAAGCTATTAAAAGAAAGCATTACATGGATGACTATTTGAACAGTTTCGATACTTTAGAAGAAGCTGTGGAAGTCTCACAAGCCGTACGAGACATACACAAAGAAGCTCACTTCGAACTCAAGAAATGGTCGTCTAACTCTACAGCACTTCTCGAAGCACTAGGGGAAGTTGCCAAGACAGACGAAGAGACGATCAAGCTAGAAGACAGCATCGAGACAGAACGAGTTCTCGGATTGATATGGAAGCCAAACGAAGACTCGCTTGCCTTTAATTTGAACCTGGCACGCATACCTCAGAACATCCTACAGAACGATACACCCACTAAGAGAGAAGCTCTTAGAATAGTAATGTCCCTATTCGACCCATTGGGACTAGTATCGCCAGTAACCATCAGAGCTAAACAAATATTGCAAGAAGTTTGGCGCCGTGGGACCGCATGGGATGAAACCTTAGACAGTGACCTAGCCTCAAGCTGGAGAAAATGGCTCACTCACCTCAGAAGATTAGAACACGTCTCCATTCCACGAACATACCCAGGCTTCAGCGCTACAGAATCACTGCAACTACACGTCTTCACGGACGCAAGCGAATCTGCGTATGCAACAACAATATACTGGCGAACGGTCACTAGGGACGGAAGAGTAAATGTCTGCTTGGTCACAGCCAAAGCCAAGGTAGCACCACTGAAACTTATGTCGATCCCACGACTGGAGCTACAAGCAGCAGTACTTGGCGCACGCATGGCATCAGCGGTAAAAATAGAACACGAGCGGACGCCAGAGTCGACTACATTCTGGACCGACAGCAGAACCACGCTATCATGGATCAGAACTGGGTCCAGATTTTACAAATCATACGTCGCTCATCGCATCGCAGCAATCGAGGAACATAGCTCTACAAACGAATGGCGCTGGCTCCCAACCAAAATGAACCCAGCAGACGATGCTACAAGAGATGTGCCGGAAAACTATAGTCAAAATCATCGCTGGTTTAACGGTCCAGAGTTCCTTCTTGGCCCCCCAGAGACGTGGCCAGCCGACGAGAAGAATCCTGTCATAATCACGGGAGAAGAAAAAACCTGTAGTGTGATCGACAAATACGAGAACATAAAAGTCAAAGAAGCTATACCAGATGTCAACAGATTCTCACGATGGGAAAGATATCTGAGAGCAACAGCACGAGTTCTGCAATTTCTGCACCTCTGCCGTCAATCATGTCAGGATGTCAACTACAAAAGAACCAAAAAGAACAGAAGCACCGACCCTGATTGGAGAACGAACAAACAGACATTGCCAGTCAAAAAGAAAGAGAGGCAAGAAATCACGATCACGAACAATCATCTCCCTCTCACCGCTGAATTTCTGCGTAACGCCGAGAGTTTGATCCTGCGAGCTTCACAAGAACAATCTTTCCAAGAAGAGATAGAAGCTTTGAGAAACGAAAGAGCCATACCCCGAAACAGTCGCTTACATACGTTGTGCATAGAACTCACAGATGGAGAGATTCGCTTGAAGAGCCGAATAACCGCTACGGTGGGCATAACAGAGAGCCTGAAGAGACCGATGGTACTGGATGGAGACCACCGCACAATACGATTGTGGATCGAACATGTCCATCGCCAATTACATCATGCAGGCGTTGAGACAACGGTTAACGAATGCCGTCAACAGCATTGGGTACTCCGTCTACGACCGACCGTCAAGAACGTAATCAGCAAGTGTTTACAATGTCGTATTAAAGCAGCTTCCCCACCACAGCCGATGACAGGAAATCTCCCTTACTGTCGCTTAGCACACCACCAAAGACCATTCACTTTCACCGGGTTGGACTATTTCGGACCTTTGACCATTACAGCAGGACGGAGTCATCAGAAAAGATTTGTCGCCTTGTTTACGTGCCTCACGACGCGAGCCATTCATCTAGAGCTCGTGGCATCACTAAATACCGATTCAGCAATAATGGCACTGCGACGTATGATAGCACGCCGAGGATGCCCCAAACAGCTGTGGTCTGACAATGGGACAAACTTTCACGGAGCCGACAAGGAATTGCGTGCAGCCATTTTCGCAGCGACAGCAGAGGAAGCCTCAAAGAAAGTGATCGACTGGCGATTCATCCCACCTGGCGCACCCTTTATGGGAGGATCTTGGGAACGGATGGTGAAATCTGTGAAGACAGCACTCGCCGCTACGCTGAACGAGCGATATCCAAGTGAAGAAGTCCTCAATACACTGCTGATTGAAGCCGAACATACAGTGAACAGCCGACCGCTCACACATGTGTCAGTAAACATCGAAGACCCAGAAGCCTTGACGCCAAATCACTTCATTTTAGGCGGTCCAGGGCGAATTGCATCACCAGGGGAGTTCGACGATAGCGATCTGCGCCTCCGATCAAGTTGGCGCGCAGCTCAGAGACTGGCTGACATATTCTGGGCAAGATGGCTGAAGGAGTATCTACCAGAACTACAGAACCGCAGAGAACCACACACCAAAGGAACAATACCCAAGGTTGACGACCTGGTATTAATTGTGGACGGTAACCTTCCACGGAACGTGTGGATAAGAGGACGTATCTGCGCTACATTCCCCGGACCGGACGGAGTCGTTCGCACAGTGGATGTGACCACCAAAAGGGGAATTTTGCGACGGCCTGTGAAAAAGATCGTCGTGTTGCCGATCGAGGGCGACGGCAGCGATCCTGCACCGGACTCTACGACTGCGACGTCAGCGGCGGACGACGCACGGCGGGAGGAATGTGCAGGACGCCCTACAATTAGAGAAAAAGCGATGTAATTAGCTAACAATATGTAGTATTAAGCAAAATGTTTTAGTGTCTAAGTTAATTTAAATAGATCATAATCATTGTAATCAAAGTCACTAAGCTTAAGAAATGTTTAAATATTCACGAACAATTACTTACTTTGTCAAACAATCACCGCCAGTTCCGCTCTCGACAGGTCAGAACATGTCTGAACCTGCACAGACTTGCCGAGAGGACGGAGGGCTGTGATTGGTCAGGCTAAAATGATTCCGAAACAATATTAATTTTATTGGAAGACAAAATTGTAAATTATGTCGACCCCGCCACTACTTGCGCCCACCTAGAGGGCATAGGTCCAGAACAATTTTGTATTTTGTGTGTTCCTTTCTTCATTTTGTTCAGATTTTCGTAATGTAAATATAGTTATAAGTTTTTGTACCAAATAGTATTTTATAGTATTTACTCAGTTATCAGTATTCTAGACTTTCAAAACTTCAATAAATAGTGTTTTCAAGAGAATCGCGAGTTTTCTTCAAGAACCTTCTCCAATCCAGCGCACACGCGTGGGTGCCTAAGACCTAGGCCCTACACACATAGAACGTGCTCAAAGAGCAATTCTAAAAGCCGCCACCCGTCGCCCATTCAGATTTCCCACACACCAGTTTTATATGGCCTGCAAGGTGTTAACAGTTCGACAACTTTTTGATCTAAGTATAGTTTTATTGCATGCCATAAACCTGTACCTTCAGACAAGAGAAGAAAGGATCTGGTCTGCTCGAACCCTCAGACTAAACATGCTTTCTCAAAAAGATTTTATTTATTTCTAGGACCTTTCTTATATGATAAATTTAACAAATTGCTTAAGATATATAATGTAAGTTATAATAGGTGTTATATAATGGTATTTGATTATTTAGCAAAACTGAATTACTCGGACACGGAAAAACTACTAGAGGTGCTGAACTAAAGCAGCTGACTTCATTGTAATTACATAAGAACTAAAATCTTTTATTTTATAGTAATTTTAGCTATAGATATTATATAAATGTATCCCATAAGCCTAGTTTATAATAATGTTACGCAAAATATTGTATAGCTTAGATATTGAACAGATATGTTAAGTTAATTCAATGACTGTCCTATATAACAAGTACTTTCGTAGAGAGAGATGGCCTGAAACACAGGTTTAAATAAACCTAGATCAGGCAACGCACTACATTACCCTTAAGAGTTCTGTTTTTGACTGTAATTCTCATATTAATTTCTTATACCATAGTTGACATCCAGATTATTACAATCCTATTATAGGCCTAGCTTAATATATACCTACTACTGAACCATATGTATACTTTTTTGTGAACTTATTATTATTTCAATAAATTTTATTATTTATTATTTATATCAGGGCCTGTATGGTGATGGACGTGTATGGACCATATCTTTTCGAGCTTCTGACGGACCTCGGTCCGCCTGTATTTCGTCAATATGGTTCAGTGCTGTGTAATAGGGAGCTTCGGGTTCTCTACCAATCAATCAATCATTTATTTATTTGCAAACATGGGTATTGGTACATAGATGTTCTTTTTACAGAGTTTCGTCCTCCATATTTTACCGTCGCAAGGGCATGGAAACCAACGGAACTCTATTACTAAGCCTCCGCTGTCCGTCTGTCTGTCTATCTGTCTGTCTGTCAGCGGGTTGTATCTCAAGAACCGTAATAGGTAGACAGTTGACAATTTCACAGTGTGTATTCCTATTGCCGCAAAACTAATTAAATTAAATTAAAAATGAAAGGCGGCTCCGATACAGAAAAATGTTTTTTTTTCGGTTTATGGTAGAGAAAGGTATGGAAGAAAAAGAAACCAGTCAAGTCCGAGTCGGACACGGAGGGTTCTCCGTGTCCGACTCGGACTTGACTGGTTTCTTTCTCTTCTTCACTATTTCTATCACTCCACCATTACCAGATCAGCACCAGATCCACAATCATGTCATCTACAGAACATTCGCAGAACATTATAAACTGGTACTTTTTATCACTAGTAGTGCCACTTCAAGCTATCTGAACGGGGGTAAAAGTCAACCATTACATAAACAACTTCCAATAGTTTTCCATCACGCAGCGAACGCATGATAACTATATAATCGTGTATTTCTAAAGTTAATGTTGTATAGAAGTAAAACTGTTTGTTTGTTTTCATTATAAAAAAATACACGTCTTTTTCCTGTGAGCATTGGCTTTGCTTACTTAGGTAACATATTTGTTAAAGGTAATTTTTAGAATTGATCCAATAACTAAAAGCCTTTTCCAACACACTTATTCGAAAACTGGCTCCTACTATTTCGTTTTTCACCCCCAATGCAGCTTTTCTGCACTCGTGCGGAAAACTCGGCGGCCAGCCCCTACCTATTCAATTTATTTTTTAATAACAGGCAGGTTGCTTTTTATTTATTCAAGTAAATGTGTCGAAAAACGTCGATTGATACAATTTCGTCGTGACAGTTTCTCGGCTCCATGATAGTTTTACTCTCAACTTGAGCATTTATTTCGCTTCGGCTGGATGGCGAAATTTGCCTATTTCCATCCAAGACTTTTGCTGAGTGCCATGTGCTAATTTTTATCACGAAAAAAAATACGGTTTCGTACATTGATATATAAAAAACCCAAGATACACACTCAGCATCTCAAAAACGTCCGCAAAAAACAAGCGCAATATGTATAATTGTGCGCTAGTTTCAAACAGTCTCGCATCGCTCGCCATACTGCACTGCTTTATAAAAACAAATTTAAGCGATCCGTGTAAGGTTGAATTTGCAAAAAAAATTGCGTATCACTCGCCATACTGCACTGCTTTGTAAAAACAACTTTAAGCGATCCGTGTAAGGTTGAATTTACAAAAAAAAATGTTTATAGTATAACTCACACATGACACTTGATACATGTCAGTTTTTGACGACAGTTTCGAGTGTTGCATTTGTTCGAGACTGTGCATCTTGGGTTTTTTATATATCAATGGTTTCGTAGTACAGGTCACGGAAGTGATGCCGCTGAAAAACCTAGTCTTTTTGGTGCGTTATATATCCGTTTGACAACACATGGGTACGTCACGTGGGGGCCTGATAAGATAACACATCAACACATTGATTATTGTTAGATAATAAACTCGGATTACAATGTTGTTCTTTGTTGTTCCATGTTGTGTTGATTATTTAGGTACGATATCGTTGAGGTACTTTTTTTGGAGTATGATTCAGTTGGCTACATTTTTGGGATGGCAACATTTTATTTGAATGACTGTATTATCAATGTACTTGATGCTTGTGATCTTTGTTTTAAGTATCTTGGTAATGATAAAAGAATTGAGATAAAATTTGTCTTTTATCTGATGTGAAGGGAAATACAGGATGGCTTATTTCGACTGTTTTTTTTTATTGTTTTGGACGGGACCACTCACCGCAGTTCACCTCGCTAAGGGTGGTTACTGCTCAACCGGGCTAGCCTGTGGTGGCCTCAAATGAATTTAAGTCCCCAGCCAAGGCAATAGCTCATTTCAATTGTAGAAAAATTTACGTGACACTAACGAATCAAGCCAAATTTTGAAGAACAAAAAAGTCAAGTTAAGTAAATACAAAACATGGGTTTGGTACTATTGGTTTTCTAATAGCACTTGAATAAAAGAAAATTCTAATCCTAATAATTAAAATACTTCCGTTACTGAGTGAGTGACTGACAGACAACGCACAGCAGAAACTACTGATCGTAGAAAGCTGAAATTTGGCCCCTTCGGTTTACCCTTTCGGTATGGCAACGCTCAGCACAATTACTCTGTATCGTTTTCGTTTTGTATTTATGTTCTTTTGTTTTCTATAATGTGTTTGTTGCTGTGTGTTTTGTCTGTGTCGAATAAATATTTTCTATTCTATTCTATTCTTACACTCCGTGGGGTAGCACTGAGATTTCCCGAAATTCCTACGGGAAAAAAGGGGTTATGCACGTACGAAATCATGAGCAAAAAGTTTTATGATATGCCCGGAACTCCCGTTTCCTGATAGCTACAACTCGGGGATCTTGAAGTAAAGAGTGAATAGGTTACTTCTAGGCAAGCGTGCTCCATCTTTGACCACATCATCGCTTTTTTTCTGGTGAGAACGTGTTTGACCACGACCACGCAAGCCTGTAAATCATCATCTGCCTAGCCTTTTCCCAACTATATTGGGGTCGGCTTCCAGTCAAACCGGATTCAGCTGAATACCAGTGTTTTACGTGGAGCGGCTACCTACCAGACCTCCACAACCCATTATTTAGGGAACACGGTACATCTTGGCAAAACTGGAGTCAGATTTACTGGCTTCTGACAATCCGTAACGACTGCCAAAGATCTACAAATGACAGCCGGGGACCAACGGCTTAACGTACTTTCCGAGGCACGGAGGAAACTCGGTATGTTAAGATGGTCACCCATCCACAGACCAACCTTGGCACGTTGCTTAACCTTAAAGATCGACCCGTGCGGCTCCTGCCGAGCTCCTCTAAACGCAAGCCTATCAATAATAATACAAAAACCCTGTCTTATTCCTTTGATTATTATTATCTCTGATAGCATAATTTCGAATCACGATTGGACTGCAGAAAATGTTGCAGCGTCACCACACCAGCTACCTCTCCGTTATCTCAAGCCAGCCAAGTTTTGTCACATTCAACTCTAATGACACCCTGCAGTATTTACATTACTGATAAGGCTATAATTATATTTCTTATCAACGAACACGAACTTCCTGCGTGATTTGGAGAAAACTAGAAGGTATTGATAATGTGTTAATTAGTTTTTATAGCCGTGTTTACAATATGTTTGTTTTGGTTTTATTACTTGTAGGGTTTTCCGAGTTTATTGAAAATGTTAACTACGTCAGGAGTTTATGGATTAAGTAGTCTTTGAGGTGTAACTATTTTTTTTTACTTTTCCCCACACTAGGAATTTCTCCTGTATCGTGGGTGCACTCAAAAACATTCGAACTTATATACACAAACAGCCAGATCCGGAACAACTATCTGTGGCTCATACAAAATATTTGTTCCGTGCGGGAATCGAACCCGCGACACGCAGCGCAGCAGCCAATCGCTCAATTACTGCGCCAACCGTGTCGTCAATGTCAATTGAATTTTATATTCGTGACAATCTAAAAGTCAGTATTGATTTTTTTTCAGGAAAATTCATGATAGAGTTTTTCCAATGTTAAATGGTGCAGTTGAATCACGATGGCTACATTATAGTCAGTTTTTTAGAGTTTAGCAAAGTGACAAGCATCGAATGCTTGTCACTTTGCTAAACTGTACCTTTTTCGAGCAGGTGTGAAGTAAGTACCTACACAATGTTATTGTTTTGAAATGAAATCTCCTCATCCTTGACTATGCTGATGTCAGTTATCTCGATCTCATTCAGGCACAACTAGATAAACTTGAGCGTCTTCAAAACCTTTGCATAAGATTTATATTTGGCTTGCGCTAATATGATCACATTTCTGTATTTTGAACAAAACTCAAGTGGCTTCCCATACGTCTTCGCCGGGATTCTCATATTTTATTTGTGCTCTACAGTATTCTGTTCAATCTTACAACCCCCTCTTACCTTACACATAATAGATATCTGAGGTCATCAGAAAACTTGAGACTAGAAATGCTGATGCATTCTACCACCTTCTATGACAATTCTTTCACGATTCAAGCGGTGAGATTATGGAATACTTTACCTATTCTTTTCTGTAACTTATATGGTGTACATAATGAAGAGTATTCTATTCTATTCTATGTGTGTTTCTGTGTGTGCCAAAATTAACATGCTTTATTTTTTTTTTAAGAAAAAGGTCAGGTGTCAAATCTTTTTAAAATCAATCACAACTTTTAGTAAAGGGAATTATAAAAACCCCTTTTTTCAGTTTGAAGATCAACTCGACCTTTTCATTAATTGTTTCTTATTAATGACCTGAAAACACACATCAAACATAATTAATATAATATTTTCAATCGATACAGAGATAACGTCACGATAAGGGTCATCCGTCATTCATTTATCGATACTATGAGCTTGATGCAATCGAGTTAAAATAGACCTTATTGAATGACTCCGCTCAATAACATTTTCGAACAGATTCTGATATGGTCCATGTCCTAGTTAAATTATGATTATAGTAATTACTAGCATTTGCCCGTGACTTTGTACGCGCATAGCCCGTTTCTTCCCGTTCCCGTAGGAATTTCTTGAAATCCTCTCTTAGTGCTCCCCCACGGAGTGGAGGGAAGCTACATGCCGAATTTCAGCTTTCTACGACCGGTAGTTACGGCTGTGCGTTGTCTGTCAGTCAGTCACTCAATCAGTTACGGAAAAAAATTACATATTAGGATAACATATATTTTTTCATTACTCATACTCGGAAAGTAGGCCTGACGTTGTCTGAGGAGCGGGTTGAAAGTATTACTTTTCAGCCCTAGGGAGAATCGTTTTCAACTGACAGCCAAAGTATAAAAACAAAAAACTTGTTGAACATTTCTATCGCCCTAACACTATACCATACCCCAACCGTGCATGAACCATGCCCCAAAACTCTATATAGCCAGTCAATTACAACGCGATGTAAAATTGAAATAATTTAAAGATGAGTATTAACTAAAGATTATACTTTTTAAATGACCTTATTATAATTTTATTTACTTTCAACTACCTCTTTAAAATAACATAGATTTGGACAATATATTACAATTGTTTTAATTAAGAAAATATATAATAATGGCTGAATAGCTGGCTGGTCACAGAAAAAAAAACAAAATAGGCGGGAAAGCAGCAGTCCGATCTTCATTTGTTTTTTCGAGTTGTAAAGTTTTGTTCATACTTTTTACGTACAGCAAAGATTTGTATTAACACGATGAGTTGATCAGATTCAGACATGGATTTTTCTTAAGCTAATTCTTGTTTTTATTATTACTTTTCTTGTATTCGTAATGAAAAGCACAGTGTTTACCTCGGGTGAAAGACTTATTTAGTTCCTCGAATTATTGGCGCTCTCGCTATGTTCCGGCGCCAAACGCTGTCTCGGGACTAAATCAGTAACTTTCAGCCCTAAGATAACAATGTTCTACCGTGTAGTTTAGTAGAATTGGAAAGTATTTATTTAATTCATCAGAAGATGCTGAAATAGGACCACTATTGGAGGAGATTTTTGTAGAAAAATGCAACACCTTTGTACCTATTTTTACAAGCTTTTATTTTTCTGTTCCTTCTTCCTTGTCTGTTTGTAAAAGTACATTAATTTTATTGTTAAATCAATTACTTAATAATTCTTCCGTATAATTAAGTTAATGAAGGAGCATACGAGGTAAAACAGTAAGTAAAAGGCTTGCTATAAACACTCCACAAATGGACATTTGGGCATTAAATTCAAAGTACCAAGGCGACTACAACATGTTTTGTTGTAAATAATGCTTTATTAATAATAACAACAAAAAATCCTTTATTCCTTTAAACCCTACCGAATAACATATCTCTAACTATGACGTCATTCCAATAAATCCTACTAGGGCACCACAGAATTGAAGAGGTAACTCGTCGACCTTGTAGAGGAGAGAAATTCTCTCCAACGCTACGATGTGCTACGAAGCGTAGCGTCTACGCCGTAGGTTAGCGCTACGAAAAAAAATTAAGGCAAAAAATGTAAGGAAAAGGTGGATTCTTCGATACATAAACAAAAAAAATCTAGGCTACGATGGACTCATTGACGTCACAAAAGAGTTCAGTTCAGCTATTACCCCTAATACACCTACCTATAGGGTTCTTTACCCCTTACGACCACTATAACCGCCCCCATTGAAGTTAATTTAGGCGGACACTATTTATAGTCTTGTCCACGCGTTCACGTATGTATAGTCAGGTTCTATTTTCTGGTTCAACCACGTTTAGTTACGATTTGCGTAAGCGGAGGTTATTTTGGGGTAAAAATTGGGGTCAGTGTACGATTTTGTAGTACGGTGCTTATGAGAGTGGGTGTAAAAAATTGGCTTCTGGAGTCTGTGAATAATATATTGGGGAGATATTTTTTTAGCTTTTTTTATGGAATTAGGTCAGTGTTTGATGTTTTATTTTTGTCCGAGAATGTTTAGAATTATGAAATATTTCAGGTTATTTACCACATACTGGTTCGACAGGTGTGTTTCATTTTCACACGCACTTTGCTTGTTTTAATAATAATAATTTATTTGTTATACAGACAATTATAGTCCAAATAGACACACACACAACAACAAAACAAATACTCAAAAAAGATGTTAGTTACAAAATTATCTTAAACCCTATGTTAGTACTTATACTATAAGAGACATAGTTGTCTTGATGAGATGCCTCATTATGGGGCTCTCATCAAACCTACCCGCAATCACTTTCAGGAGGCTGTTGCCGCTGCCACGCAATCTGGCGAGAAGGGACGCACTCTTCTTGCGCACGACAGCTGAGAAGCTGTCGACTCTGGCTTCAGCAAACATCCCTGATGCGCTGCAATAACGTGGCAGCCCCATCAGCGCCCTGAAAGCGTTGTTATACTGGACGCGCAGCGCATTGGCGGCCCGTTTGGTACAATTGGCCCACAGAGGGCTCGAGTACAGGGATGTGCAGTATGCTCTAAAAAGCGTGTGTTTCACTTCTTCCGTACATCGTGCGAACCTCCGAGCCAACATGTTTGCCCGAACCGCCAACGCCCTACGCTCATCTACATCTGCATCATCCCCAAGGCCAGCCACTTATTTTGTTATGTTTAGGTCCCTATTTCGGTTCATATTTTATACAAGCTTTGAGATTTTCCGTTGGCAGAATTGTGGAAAATTCATACAAAGTTTCGCTCTATTGTTAGCGAAGAGATGATTTTTCAAAAATCCTTCCTTAGTGCTTAAACTGAACATCCATAATCTAGCTTCTGCTAGCAGCTTCGCCCGCTTGATCCCTAGGGAACATACTCCCGGGATAAAAAGTAGCCTAGACTATCTCTGTGCCAAATTTCATGAAGATCCTTTCAGGCGTTCTGAGGTGAAAGAGAACACACACAAACACACACTCACATCCATCCTCACAAACTTTCGTATTTACTAATATATGAATATATACTAGCTTCTTCTTCTTCTCGTGTGGGTAGTAAGGTCTGACGACCCCACACACCCTAGTGTCAGAGTTTCTAAACCGCCTCAGGGGCCTCTGACATGATTCACGGCAACCATTTGGCGGCCGGGGCCACCGACTTATACGTGCCTTCCGAAGCACGGAATCATCTTTTTACCAGACAATCCGATTTACAAGACATCCGGGTCACAAGGCAGACGCCTAAATCACTCGACCACGGAGGCAGTTTATACTAGCTGACTCGGCCAACGTTGTTTTGCCTAATAAAAAAAAAATAGCCTACTACCTATTCTCATACCTACCATATCATATCATAATATACTCACAAAATTTCATGAAAATCGGTCGACCGATTTTCATAAAATTTCGCCGTTTCGGAGGAGTTCGGTAACAAACACCGTGACACGAGATTTTTATATATTAGATTAGATAATATATTAGTAGGAAGCAGGATGTGAAAGTTACTCTGTCTGTTGCGGAATTTGTTCGAAAGAGTCATCGTGGCCCAGGATCGCAAAGGGCATTAGTATGGGTTTTAGTCAGTAAGAGTCTGACACTCCCTTCTGCTTCGCCCAGAGCGGGAGGAGGCATTTGATGATTTCCCATCCTTAAAAAAAAACTCTGTGTTTTTATAGACCATAACTTGGAATGGGATACTTATAGGAGTAGGTTCTTTATACTATATACTTGTTTTACCGCGGGCGAAGCCGCTGGTAGAAGGTATTTATTTATTTATTTATTTGGGACAAACAAACAGTAACACATTATATCTGCGCAAATAATATAAACAAAGATATTATATAAATGTGAAACTCACACCGTTATCCACAGCATATACAATTCATATAACTATACTAATGAACAATCTATGCGAGTAAGACTACAAGACTGTTTAAATAACTATACATCGGAATCCTTAAGTTTCTTTAACAAAGCAGAACGAAATCTATTTGCTGACACTGAGAATAAATCTAATTCTGTAGTTTCTGAACAATAGTCATTATAGTTTTTGCACAAGCGACGTAGAGGCGCCCGCAGACCAGCATTGGTGCGGCAATGGGACACAGCAAAAAGAGGACGTGCACGCACCTCTCGTCTAATAACAGTTCTTGGGACACAGTAGCATATTTTATTAGTAATCTCAGAGCAGTTATACCTGTTATAGCATACGTCGAAAAGAAACATAATTTCTATATATAAACGTCTAGACTTCAGGCTCATTAGATTGTATTTATTAAGAAGATTTTTATAGGTTGGGAAATTGTGGCAGCACCTATAGTGCATCGATCTAAGGAATTTGCGCTGCACTCTTTCTAGCATCTCAACGTATTTATTATAAAAAGGGGTCCAGACCACCACTGCATATTCGAGTTGAGATCTAACTAGTGCTTTATAGAGATGAGAATAAGTGCTTGCGTGTTTAAATTCAGTAGCTGATCTCATAACGAACCCGTACATACGATAAGCTTTTTTGGTGATGTTATCAATATGTTGATCAAGGTGAAGTTTGTTATCTAACAGTACCCCTAGGTCTCGCACGGATGGAGCTTTCAATAGAGTTACATTGTTTAGATTATAATTATGATTTAAAACGTTTTTATTTTTTGTGAATGATATCATTAAACATTTAGAAATACTAAGGTAAAGTTTGTTTTGAACACAGTATTCAGAGAATCGATTTAAGTCTTCTTGTAACTGACAACAATCTGCAGGTTTTCTTATAGCTTTAAAGATTTTTAGGTCGTCAGCATAGAGCAAAAATTTTGAGTGTCTGAAACAATTTCCAATATCATTTATGAACAAAATGAATAAAAGAGGCCCTAAAATTGAGCCCTGGGGTACGCCAGATGTTACGACAGTAGTCGCCGAGTGGAATCCCTTGATAACAACCCTTTGTGATCTATTACTAACATATGATGCAAACCAGCGAAGCAAATCTCCTCGTATGCCGTTAAATGCAATTTTGGTAAGAAGCAAATTGTGGTCTACTTTGTCGAACGCTTTTTGAAAGTCTGTGTACACTGCGTCTACTTGTACTTGTTGATCCATATTATTAAAGAGAAAGTCGGTAAATATTAATAGATTAGTAGTTGTAGATTTACTTTTAACAAATCCATGTTGTTGTTCTATTATAATTCTGTAAATTATCTTATGTATTTCCTGATATACGAGCCTTTCAAAAAGCTTCGACAAAGCAGACAAAATAGATATGGGACAAAATAGGTAGTAGTTTAGTTAAGATTATGAGTTGTTTGTCAGTAAAACTCTGATTTTAACTAAGTAGATGATGAACTCGTTGCCACTAGCTCGTGCGATCTGGTAAACAATCAAACAAAATATGTTTATTACAAGATATGGTAGGCGCTCGGTAAATGTGAAAAAAAAAACGGTCATTGACCCACATACCTTTATTGACTTTCGTCATATCTGCTAGTCTATTCTGTAAATAACTATTTCGATATCGAGCTTCACCTGAGTGACAAACTCACAAAGTGAGCTTTATTGCACACAACATAAAGGTCTTGATTTGATACTCACCTCGGATCCCGCTGTCAAGATACGAAAATGTTGTTACAGAATAGCACTACAGAAACAGAAAGCTTACTTATCTTACCAAAGATGAGAACTAAATTCGGCAAGAAAAAAATAACATTTGAAGGAGTGCAGTTATATAACAAAAACTGGCCAAGTGCGAGTCGGACTCGCGTGTTAAGGGTTCCGAACGAATTTAATTTTTTGTAACATGTTATTTTACCACTACAGACTTCTAATAGGTTTTCCTGTAATCTTTAGGTAAAGATCTATTATCTCCATTTTTTTCAAAATTTTAGGCTAAGTTGTTTCGGAGATAAGGGGGGGAATGGTCATTTTTCGTCTAATTTCTTGAATAACTTCAAAACCATTTATTTTAAAATGATGAAAAAAATATGATTTAAACTCTCACAGTAAGTATTTTCTAGTTTGACCCCTCAAAAGTGACGCCCATACTAAAAATTTAAAATTTACGTAACGCGTCCGTGTTTGGGTCACAGATGTCCATATGTGTACCAGATTTCAACAGAATCGGTCCCGTGGATTCGGAGAAAACTGGCTGTGACAGACAGACAGACAGACAGACACCCGAGTGATCCTATAAGAGTCCCGTTTTTTTTTTAATGAAATATCTTTAAACCTAAATCCTACTATCCTACTTCCTATCTTGCTAATAATATGAATGCGAAAGTTTGTGAAGATAGTTGTATGTTTGTTCCTCTTTCACGTCAGAACGCCTGAAAGGATCTTCATGAAATTTGGCACAGAGGTAGAATATAGTTTTTTTTTTTTTTTTTATTCTTTATTTATTAGGGAGGGTTTGTTCACATAGCGAACATGTCACCCTCATAGGAACACTATACATGAAAAACTTATAATCTACGCTTAATTCCTAAATTAACTAATTTATAAATTATTCTAGCAGTTTTAGATGCTGGAAAGGCTAGAATCATATTGCATGCTCCTAATTCCTGAATATTAATATTATATTGGTCTTGAATCAAATTTCTTTCAGCCTCATTCCGGACACACTCCACTATGATATGGGTAACGTCTTCGACTTTATCGCATTCCGAGCAGTTTGGAGACGTAACTTTGCCCATCAATGCAGCAAAGCTATTCAATGGGATGTGTCCGGAGCGAAGTCTCAAACTCGTCACGATTTCTTGCCTACTCATATCGGCATTGTCAAACCAAGGGTAGTTATGGATAGTCGGTTGCATCGTGCGATACCAAATACCTTTGGTCAATGACTTCTCGTCGAAATATTCTTTCCAAATATCGTCACATTTCAACTTAACTTCACCTAAAATCTCAGTCCAGTAAGGTTTATATGCTAGTGGCACCCCCTCAAAGCACGCTTCTTTGGCTAAATTATCTACTTTTTCGTTTTCTTCAATGCCGATATGGGAAGGCAACCATTGTAATACAACATTTTTATCTGTCTCTCTTAATCTACTAATGTGATCTATTATTTTGTATGCCACTGGATAACCACTCGAATGTCTTATACACTTCACCAAATGTTGGAGTGCGCTTTTACAGTCAGAATATATTACGGAATTTTGAAAATTCACCGAATCAAGGTATGATATAGCTTCAAAGATAGCGATTAACTCGGAATGCATGACAGAAATTTTTGAATTTAATTTAAACTTACAGGCAGTATTACTTTGGGGGTCGTAAAACGCGGCTCCAACATTAGCTCGGACTTTAGATCCATCCGTATAAATCCTGTAGTAACCAGAATAGTTCCTGCTAAAATTCTTACTACAAATAGTTCGGAGTTGAGTATTATTGTATGATTTCTTAGCTTCGGTAATCTCTGTAATTTGTGGCTTAATAGTACAAGACAAGTTAACACCGCTTAGCCACGTGTTAAGCGAAAAAAATCCTAGTTCTTCATTGCAGTGGACAGATATGTTATTAAATGTTTCTGAGATGTTAGCTATCAGTGGTTTCTTTTTGCGTCTCCAATAAGTATCTTGGCAACGAATATTAAGATTCTTAACTATTTCACACGTGTCTCCATTTACGAAAGATTTGAGCTTCAAAAAATACTTCCCAGCTAAGTAATATCTACGAACATGTAACGGCTGTAGGTGGAGTTCGCATTCCATTACGTGTATGGCTGTACTTTTAATAAAACCTCCAATGACCCTCAAACATTGGTTTTGAATTTTGATTAATTTATTTAGATGGGTTTGGTAACTATTGTCGTACAAAAAACTGGCATAATCGATTCTGCTGCGTACAATGGCAATGTATAAACGACGTAAATGGGTAGGGTGTATGCCCCAACCTGGACCAGTTAGTATTTTAAACACATTCAGAAATTTTGATGATTTTTCTTTTAACTCATTTATGTGTTTTGACCATCTTAGAGAACGATCTAACCATAATCCCAGATATTTATAGTTCTCAACTACTTGGAGCGATCTATTATTTATTTTAATGTCTATAGTGACGTTCCTATAACCACGTTTAAATATACAAATTTTACTTTTACTTGATGAAATATTTAAACCAATATCTTGAATTAATTTGCTAAACAAATTCAAAGCCATTTGTAGTTTATGAGTTGCCTCTAAAATATTGTTGGTAGTATAATATAAAACAAAGTCATCTGCAAACTGTGAAATACAAACGTTATTTATCTTTTTACAAATATTGATAGTAGCTATGTTAAATAACAATGGCGACAAAGGGTCACCCTGGGCCAAGCCTCGAGAAGTAGTTCTACATAGTGAATCAGTACCAAGTTGAATTTTTATATTTCTTGCTTGTAAAAAATTCCAAAGATAACTGCAAATTTTTTGTCCCACACCTAAGTCGTCCATTACACGTAATAAGCTATGTACATCCACATTGTTGTATGCATTGTCCAGATCAATAAAACAGCTTACAGTCATTTGTTTTTCAGAAAATCCTGTTTGAATTCTCGAAACTAAACTAGTGAGATTATTTAAAGTTGATCGGTACTTTCTGAAACCCGTAGTATTCTGGTCTAAAATACGGTTCTTTTCTATAAACCACTCTAGTCTATTGAGTAGAATGTTATGGAAAGTTTTACACATACACGAGATCATAGATATCGGGCGAAGAGAAGAGGCTAAAGAAGGGTCACGTCCAGGTTTAGGAATCGGCACCACCACTATATCGCGCCATTGTTTAGGTACAAACGAGTATCTTAAAAATGAATTAAACAAATTAAGTAGAATTAGTTTCCCGTTCTCAGGTAAGTATGCTATCATAGAATACGAGATCTTGTCACAACCAGGGGCTGTATCTTTAATTTTTAGGCATTTAGTAAGCTCCTGGATTGTAATAGGTACTTCAAGTTTTGGATTGTCCGATGTAAATAAAGGGTTGTCGCATGACACGAAATCTGGGGCTAAACTACATAGTAATTCGCTGGCTTTATTATTGTCAACATAGGATTTTGGTACGTTATATCCCTTAATCCATCGCATTTTACGCCACAACTCACTATGTGTTGAAGTTTGATCAAGAGTAGAACAAAAACCCTGAAATGATTTATTTCTAGCGCATCGTATGTTTCGTTGAGCCTCACTGATTTTACTTTGAAGGATTGAAAGATTATCTGGTGATGGATTGCGACGAAACTTGGAAAGTGCTAAACGGCGTTCTGCTACAGCCTTAGAAAGGTTGGGACACCAATAAGGTTTAGGTATAAAATTTCTTTCTGGGTTAATACTAATTTTACTATATGGTATAAAAATGTCTGCAGCCATGTCTAAATAGTCCATAAATAAATTATATCCTTTTTGTAAATCATTTGGTATTGGCAATCCATCGAAAAGGTCATTAAGAAATTTTTGGTACCCCACCCAGTCAGCCTTTTTATAATTTCGAGAAGACGTGTAAACTTTAGTAGCTTCAAAATATGTTGCAATTTTAATAACACAATGGTCGCTTCCCAACGTCTCGTTCAACACTTTCCAGTTAAAAGTTAGGCTTATATCGGAAGATACTAACGTAATGTCGGGGGACGACTGTTGCAAAACATCATTGACTAGTTTAATACGCGTGTGATCGCCATTGTTTAGTGAAACATAGCTACTACCAATAAGTGCATCAAAGATTTGGTTACCTCTCCTGTCTACTTTATTGGACCAATTGGTATGGTGTCCATTGAAGTCACCCAAAATTAGGGTTTTATTATTCAACTGTGAAAATAATTGATCCCAGTCTGACTGGCTAGTATTTATAGAAGGTGGACAGTAAATCGATATCACGTTTTCAATTTGATTACAGTTATACACTTTAACGTGTATTATTTCTATCCCCGAGTTAGAATTTTGAAAGTCTTGGCAAATATGTGATTTGATTGACTTGTGTGTGAGTATAGCTACGCCTCCATATGAATCGTTTCTGTCTTTGCGAAATACATTGTAATCCTTAACTTTAACAAAACTGTCTGGTTCTAACCATGTTTCGCTTAATACAGCAATGTGAATCTTGTCTTGTATTAACATATTCTCAAACTCACATAACTTTGGCCTGATGCTTTGTGCATTCCATTGAATAATATTTAATTTAACACTATTTTTATATTTACCTGCCATTTGAGAAATAGTCAGTAATTAATTTAAGAACCGGCCAATCTGCCACATTGTCAACTACAACTAAAATTAACCACTCAATACAAGTTTTCAGTACCCCTTTGCAAATCATTTGTATAGTGCTTCCTTTCATGAATATTATTTCTTGTAATCTCTGTAATAATTCAGTGAAAGTGACATCTCTCTGTTTTTCTTCTGTTTTATTCGAATTTTTTATCCCAGCTTCATTATAATCTTCTACGTCCGTTTTACTCCACTCTATAAACTCCAGGTCTAATTTCTCTTCTCTCTTCTGTTTCTGTTTAATGACTGACTTTTGTTTAAGTTTATGTATCTGTGCCTTAGTTGTCACTTGAGCATAAGTTGGACTACTAGTAATTGGAGTAGGAACTATATCCACGACATGGAGTGTTGACTTTATAGCAGTATCCTCTCTTTCCATGTTCACTTCCTTGTGAGTTGATTCGTCTTTAGGGACATACATAGTCAAGGCTTTTCTATAAGTGCAATTAAACTCGGACATAAGCTCCCTTAGTCTTTTTTCCTTTAAAAAGATTGGACATGTTTTTGAGAGGGAAATATGTTCTCCATTACAGTTAACACATATCATATTTGTGGTTTCGCAATTGTTATGGTTTTTTCCACATTTGGGACACACCACTTTCGCACTTGGACACTTTTTCAGTACATGACCATATTTCCAGCAGCGCGAACATTGCGACACTGGAAATACATATGGTTCTACCTTTATTCTCAAATCATGAGTATAAACATAAGGTGGTAAATAGGGACCTTTAAAACAAAGACGAACCGCTTCACTGGGTGACCACCCTTCTTCCTCAAAGTTCTTGCGGTTCAACCGATGTACCGATACTAGTTTGGTTGGTTCAGGACAAAATATACTTTCCAAAATGTTTTCCTCTGTCATTTCCAAGTCAACATCTCGTATTACACCGTATGACCAATTCTTTTCCATCGCTCTGTGCATATTCCATCCCTTATCGATAAAGAATTCACATGTCTCTAATTTCTCAGCGCTAATTTCGCTAATCAATTCTATGCGAACTCGATAGGGATTGAGAAACTTTACCCGGCTAATATCTTTTATATTTTGGTCTCTAAACAACTTAGCTAGACTAAATTGTTTAGGTAGTTTTTCTTTGCTAGATATATATATTTCTATCTTTTCGGTTTCCTTCAGTTTTTTTTCTTTTCGTTTTACTTCTGTCCATTCCTCATCACTGCTTTCCCTCATTCTTTTATTGGTTATAGTTGCACTGTCAACAATGTCTGAATCTTCATTTAAGGTACAAATCTCATTCATAGAATCATTGCTTATGTCATTACTAGTCTCATTAGTATCACTCATTGTACTCGTAAACACGTCGTATCTGCGGCAGCGAGCAGGTAGCCGGCTGGCCGGCCACGCGCCGCACCTTTTTTAAGCTTAAATGTACTTGCTTATCAGTGATCAGGTTACTTAGTCGACGTAAACAACTGTAACACGACCCACTCGCACGAGTGCCGCGACGAAACTGGGCAGAATATAGTTAAGAATAATTTAACATAGGCTACTTTTTAACTGCCTCCGTGGTCGAGTGGTTTAGGCGTTTGCCTTGTGACCGTGGGTTCGATTCCCACGGGAAGCATACTTTGTAAAGTTGTTTCCAGTTTCGCTAGGACATTGCAGGCTTGAATAACCTGATTGTCTGTTAAAAAGATGATTCCGTGCTTCGGAAGGCACGTATAAGCCGGTGGTCCCGGCCGCCAAATGGCGGTCGTCAAATAAACCATGTCAGACTGAGGCCCTTGAGGCGGTTTAGAAACTCTGACACTAGGGTGTGTGGGGTCGTTAGACCTTACTGCCCTCATGGTAAGAAGAAGAAGATCCCGGGAGTATGTTTCCTAGGGATTTTTTTTTTTTTATTTGCGATGGGTTTGCTCTTGACTCTAGTCTAGGTCAGAGATGACAGAGACAAAGTCTACGATGGAGCGAGCTTACCCAGAAGGAGCCTGTGCACTCTTACTTTGAAGAGATTAGGGTTGTAAGCGTTTGGAAACACAGACGCAGGCAGAGAGTTCCACTCCTTTGCTGTGCGCATTATAAAAGACGTTTGGAAGCGCTTAGTGCGAATTGGTGGAATAGCAACAAGGTAGGGATGGTAAGATGCAGTGCGTCTGGATGTCCGATGGTAGAAGGGGGCCGGTAGGATGAGCGCGGTTTGGGCTTTGTACTCGATGGTGGCGCCGAAGTTGAGACTAAAATCATGGGGGTGAAGCCGCTGGCAGAAGCTAGTAAAGACATAATGCTGTCCTGAATCGACTTCTATCGTGAGCCTTTACGTTCTCTAGTAATGAAAAACGATTCATAATTTATTGTTTGGGTATATACGTTGGGATATTAGGGAAAGGTCAATGTACTTTATTGCAAGTTTATCTGGCTCGTACTACAGTTAGTTCTATTTCAAGTGAGGCGTTATTTACAACAGCATGAGTGTTTACGTTTGTAGTTTGTTTGTTGATACTTCACAAAATAAGATCAAGGAGTCGATTTGTTGTAACTACTGTTTATCGAACACTTCACCTAATTTATTTTGAAGGTAATTCATTCGCATGGGTTACATGCTTGATAAATTTATTTTTAGCTCTTAAAAATTGGTTTCTCAATCGCATATTTTTTTCTTGGTCTCGCTGTTTAGGGTTCCGTAAGCCTTCGCTATCCGTTCGTCCGTCCGTCCGTCCGTCTGTCTGTCTATCAGCGGGCTGTATCTCAAGAACCGTTATAGGTAGACAGCTGAAATTTTCACAGATTGTGTGTTTTTATTGCCGCTATAACAACAAGTTATAAAAATTAAGGTTTATGGTACGGAACCCTTCGTGTACGAGTCCGACTCGCACTTGGCCGGTTTTTATTTCGATTAGTACATATACTATACGGAGGGAGAGTAGAAGATTCATGAATGGAGATGTGCATGCACTTAATTATTAAATAAATAATAAGTTGCAATGGGGTCTGTGAGACCGATGTTAGGTGGTTAAGGGTCAATGAGCCTTCGCAGGGCAAAGATTCTTTCTCTTATTAGCGAAAGCACGAACATTAATAACATTAGGGATATTAAACACTAGCTGACCCGCGACTCCGTCTGCGTCCCAGTTTAAATGAATACTCCGCTCTTATTGGTCGTAGCGTGATGTTATATACAACCTGTTACAGAATAATAATACGACAAAACGTACTGAACAGCAGATTTATTTTTTCGCGATTTCGGGATCGGTCCCATAGTAAAAGTTGATCACAATGATGAGTACAATGACCCCTTAAGAGGTATTGCGTTTATTCTGTTACACGTTGTACATTCTTACTTAATATCATAAATGCGAAAGTGACTCTGTCTGTCGCGCTTTCACGCCAAAATTACTAAATCGTTTTAAATGAAATTTGGTACAGAGATAGTCTAGAGCCTGAGAAAGGACATAGGCTACTTTTTATCCCGGGAGTATGTTCCCTAGGGACTACGCGGGTGAAGCCGCTGGCAGAAGCTAGTAGGTAGTAAGTTACTGAGATTAGTATGTTCAACTAAACAAACACTTCAGCTTTATAAAATTAGTATTATCATCATCATCTGCCTAGCCTTTTCCCAACTATATTGGGGTCGGCTTCCAGTCAAACCAGGTTTAGCTGAATACCAGTATTTTACGTGGAGCTGCTGCCTACCAGACCTCCACAACCCATTGACTGGTTAACACGGTACTTCTTGGCATTACTGGAGTCAGATTTACTGGCTTCTGACAATCCGTAACCCCTGCCAAAGATCTACAAATGACAGCCGGGACCAACGGCTTAACGTGCTTTCCGAGGCACGGAGGTAACTCGGTCAAATCAAATCAAATCAAATCGTATATTTCAAATAAACCATTTACAGGCACTTTTGAATTGTCAAGGTCGGTCAGTCCAACAAGATGAAGCTATTTGCACGTTCCAAAGCGTAGATCTCTATGGAGAAGAACGTGCAAGAAACTCCACGGACACTCTTTTAAAAAATAATAAATTGTTACAAATTTTTGTTTACATCAAGTTGAAATTATACAAACATGTGAGAACGATGTAAAAGACGAGCAGTATGGTAAGGTACGGTATGGTAAGATGGTCACCTATCCACAGACCAACCTTGGCAAGCTTTGCTTAACCTTAAAGATTGACCCGTGCGGTTGTTGTTGTTTTCCACGAGCTACTCGAGGTATTTTTAATATTAGTATAAAACAAAATCGTTGTTTGCCTTTGTCTGTTTTTCCACTTACTTCTTCTAAACCAAGCCACGGATTTTGATACAGTTTTCACTAATAGAAAAAAACTGGCTAAGTGTGAGTCGTGTCGAGAGGTCTAGTTTGACCCCCAAAAGTGGGGTCACTTTTGGGGGTCAAACTAGAAAATTTAATAATTTACATAACATGTCCGTGTTTGGGTCATAGAAGTCCATTGTATACCAAATTTCAACAGAATCGGTCCAGTGGATCCGGAGAAAACTGGCGGTGACAGACGGTCAGAGAGACAGACGGACAGACACCCGAGCGATCCTATTTGGTCACTGTCACGGCCACACATGTCAGTACCTTTTTTTTTTGTTAGACTTGGTTTGTCTATGATCTGACCGCGACAGTAATGAATTTTTATAATTAAATTAAATTTATTTATTTGGAACAACTGAAGTTTACACATTACACTGGAGAAACGAAGATAGCTACAAAAGTAAAATACTGTGGCGCAGCTATCAACGCCCAATTCAAAAGTACATACATTCATAAACATTGTTCCAGTAATGCCCGTCCCTGACACAGGCTGGCAGTGGTTTTACGGACGAATGTTTGTCTCTTATTTTGTTTTATAGTTGTTTTTTATATGTGTATTTTAAAAACAATGTCATTTAATGTGCGTCTGTTTGGGCGGAATAAACAATTTTTCTTTTCTTTCTTTAAAATGAAATTTGAAAGATTGTTGCGTGATTAATATTATGATTCTAATATGATTCTCCTAAAGCGGCCTTTTTAGCTCTCCGGATATAGAAAGATTGTTATACATAATTTCTTACTGTAAGCTTTATCGCTGACCTCACTAAGTCAGTGAGATCCCAGCAGAGATAGAGGTCACGATCTTAGTCTCACCACAAAGACCACGATTCGATAACTGGTGATATCGAGTGGTATCAAACATGACAGTCATACGATTTACATAACATTGACGTGACTTATTGCTGTTAATTTAGTGATATTGAAGTTTATCACGCGAATTAATGAGATCGGAAGCGCGAAGCAAGGTAGAAAGAGAAGAAATGAAAATAATACCTAATTCCTTTTCAAAAGCCAAATAGTTTAAAATGTTGCTAAAAACTCTACAGACTTACGAGAATTTACATACAGTTTTTAAGGATTTTTTTCATTGGAAGAAGTTACGACTGAGTTTTGAAGTACTCTCTAAGTTTATCTTGAACTTACTGAATGTCAGTAATGTCCAAGATAAGCTGTCTGCAGGGTTTAAAGGAACTTAACATGAATGGCATGACGTGAGCTAAGTTCGCTAGCTACGCTCGCTCACTCTAGCTCCCGTCATACCGTTCGAACCTAACCGATTAGTGTTGGCGTACCTTAAGCTCCCTCTGCGCTATGTTTCGCTACTTGACTGGGCAAGTCATTAAACGATATTGAACCAAGTCATTTTCCAGTCAGTAAGAGTCTGACACTCTCTTCCGCTCCGCCCAGAATGAAAGGAGTCATTTGATAATTTCCCATCAAAAAAATGTTTTTCCTCAGCCCTAACCACTCATAAAACCTAAGTGTCCTTACGTCCACTGCATGCGTTTATCCCAATTACTATGTTCGGACTAGTTATCAACATTATCAATTCAATAACACACTGTGTTATCTGACCCAACTGGATCGCTTGAGTGGATCGCTCATGTTTGCTGAAATTATTATCTACAGGGATCGAAGTGTTGCTTTAATATGCGTGCTAAATTATTAGGTGGTTTACATATGTGACTTTTGTCATAACCTTTTAAAGTTCCTTTAAAAAGTGTCTACTTCTCAGAGCATTACATACATACGAATTGAATGAAAGTCGACTTAAAATGAAACTTGACAAGATACCTATTTCTAAAAACTTACCAGTTAGGGGACTTTTTTTAGCTAGAAACATATCCATTTTATATTTTAAATACTAATCTAACTATTTACATTAGATTCAAGTTCTTAAAACGTAACAGACCGATGTGTTGCTGGGGAGATTGTTGGCCACTTCTTCTCCACAGCTAAAACACTAGGAAGTGGTGACGGGCGGGCGTTTTGGGGGACTATCTTTTGTAAAACTTGACGTTCAAAAAGTGCTGGCTCTCAGCCTAATCTGAATAAACGACTTTTGATTTTGATTTTTGATTTTACACTTAAAATAAAAATAAAACTCCTGAATAAAATATAGCGTCAAAAAATTTATCCGCATCGCTGTCGACTGGAAGTGAGTCCAAAAGACTAGCGGAAATGCCACGTTGAATAGCAATGCTTATCCTCTGACCCAGATAAAAGCCAGCGTTTTAGCCTTTAGAGTAATTTTAAGTTTTCTATAGAAATAGTGTTCGAATATAACAAAATATATCGGTCCCACTTAAGGAGTTTGAGAGTTTTTCTCTTTCACACGTATTTACATTGTGCATGGCTCTATTATAGTTTAGACGCCGGTGCTCCGTCAGGACTAAGCGAGATCGCACACACCTCTCCTAATTAACGAATATAATAAATAATTATATAGAAATTATAACTGTGCCTTTCATTGGTTCTCAAAACCCAATAAAAATTGAAATAGTTTTTCGAAAAAGTGTTTAACTGACTTATTAGGGTTCCGAACAAAAAACGGAACCCTTATAGGATCACTCGGGTGTCTGTCTGTCTGTCCGTCTATCACAGCCAGTTTTCTCCGGATCCACTGGACCGATTTTGTTGAAATTTGGTACACATATGGACTTCTGTGACCCAAATATAAATCATTAAACTTTTAGTATGGGTGTCACTTTTGGGAGTAAAACTAGAAAATTAAAAAAAAAAGTTTTTTGAACAATATTGTGTGACATATGAAATGAAAGGGCTTATTGTAAACTACAGAGCCTAAAATTTTGAAAAAAATGGAATTAATAGATCTTTACCTATAGATTACAGGAAAACCTATAAGAAGTTTATAGTTTTAAAATAACATATTAAACAAAAATTAATTCGTTCGGAACCCTTTGCACGAGAGTCCGACTCGCACTTGGCCAGATTTTTAAAAAAAGAAGTTTAATCCGCGTGATTTGGTATGGCATGCGGGAATGCCACTATGCGTCAATTTCAGTTGACGCCCCATGACACGATCTCGTGCAACAGGTATACCACCGGTGGTAATAAACTTTTCCATGATGTCAACATACGCCACATTATTTTTTTGCTTCAATTAGTTTAATTTTGCCAGCGATATCTTTAATTTGTAGGTATATAATGTAACAGATTCGTAGTAGGTATTTAAAACGAGATAAAAATGTAAGTAAACAAGAGTTATCAAATGACCGAAATCGGTAAAAAATCGACCTTGTTTCGTTTGACACTACCCTAAAAGTTCGGTACGGTCAGATTAGGGTTGTGGTCTAAAATAAGGTCATGTATTTTATATATTGCAATGTAGGTGTACCTTTCATGAGGGATAGAATTTTAGAAAGTTTTTTTCAGGATTTCTGTTAGCCGAATACCCAATTATATCAGCTTTTTTTTAGACCACCGTCCTTTGATTTCTCCCAGGGTTGCGGAATTTATCGTCCGCTGTGTTCCACGTGCGAATCAAAGAGCTGTCAGCATAGAAGACGGGGTCCGCTAGGACCAGTGCCTGCCAGGGTTGCGGATTTTGTTCGAAAGAGTCACCGCGGCCCTGGAACGCAATGGGTATTAGAAGGAATAAGGATGGGTTTTAGTCAGTAAGAGTCTGACACTCCCTTCCACTCCGCCCAGAGCGGAAGGAGTCAGTTGATATTTTCCCATCCTAAAAAAAAACCTTTGAAGTGGGGACGTTCTGGGCCACTAAAATCTTAATGATTGTCGTGCTACTGATACGGAGTAGAAGAAGAGAGCTAGACTCAAAAGTCTAGCTGATGGTGGCGTATGCGCTGAATTGAATCATTTCAAAATGGTTGAGCCGAATATGGGGTTGCATATTAGAAAATCAAAACTTTTCTGAGCAAATTTCAAAAGAAAAACGTACAAATCAACCAAGTTTAAAATATAAAAAAATAACCACGAAGGCCTTAGCCTTCTAACCTAACCGAGTCGGGGTAGTCTGAGTCGGGGTGTTGTCTATGTTGTTGAACTATGGTCAAAACCATCAATTCGAAAAATCTAGCAACTTCTGATCAGTCGTTCACTTGATGTCACACACATGGGGATTCTAAATTTTTTCTAAATAAAACATTTGGTCATTTAAATTTTGTTAAGTATTTCGTTTATTGTTCTTTTGAAATTTGCTCGAGAAAGTTTTGATTTTTTAATATGCAACTGAATATGGTGCTAGCGCATGCGTCATGTTCGTGAACGGGCGTCGTCAGTTGGGACTGGTCATTTTGCAGCTGCCATGGTTTATTTTAATTATTTCTTAGAATTGTTAATTTTTATCCTGCTCGTCTTTTACATCGTTCTCACATGTATGTATTGTATAATTCAACATGATGTAAACAAAACGTTGTTACAATTTATTATTTTCAAAAGAGTGTCCGTGGAGTTTCTTGCACGTTCTTCTACATAGAGATCTACGCTTTGGAACGTGCAATAGCTGCATCTTTTTTCTGACCGACCGACCTTTAATAATTAAAAAGTGCCTGTAAATGGTTTATTTGAAACTAGCTGACCCGCGCGGCTTCGCTCCCGTAAACTGGCTACTCTACCTACCGACCCTAAGCTAGCTACCCTACCTACCTACTCATTCTTTTTTTATTTATTTTTTTGTATTTTAATTCTTATTATGCTATTCCGGACGAAGACTAATCCAAAAACACAAAAACTATGAAAATGGGTCCAGCCGTTCTCGAATTAGTTAGAAAAGTGTTCGAACAAACCCGACTTTGTTTTATATATTAAGAAGATTAAGATTTTTGCTATAGTGTGAAAGATTCGACCTTTTTCTAGAAGACATTTTTATATTTTCGAGACAGAAATAAAACGAATAAACTGAAGGAAGACGGACAGCGGTGGCTTATTAATAAATAGGGTTCCGTTAGCAACCTTGGTACGGAACCCTAAAAATCGACTTGGTTCGCACGAATCAAAATCGTACGTGAAGGCTTAAATAATAGGGTGGGACCCTATTATTTAGCAACTTTGGCATGGAACCCTATAATTTGCCTTGGCTTGCAAATCGAACCGTCTGATACTTAGCACGAATTAAAAACTTAGTTGCGGGCAACCTGGGAGTCTTTAAGACAAAAGTGAATAGGTTGCTTCTAGGCAAACGTGCTCCATCTTCGACCGCATCATCGCATACCATCAGGTGAGATAGTGGTCAAACTTATGCCTATCTACAGTAAAAATAAATATATATATTCTACTCCGTATCACCTAACCACTGAGAACTAATGATAACACGATTTGACAGTTACTGTAAAATCGTGATGTCATTCATTCTTAGTTCTGGTTCGGGACTAATCGTAAGTCTGTAGGTGATACGGAGTAGAATACGTCCACAACTAAGCCCGAAACTACGGACTTTGGACTTAGAGAGTAGCCCCCCAAAATCGATCGCTCCCGTCACCGTGACCACCTTTGGTACGGTACCTTATTATTATTAGCCTTATTTCGCAAATCGAACCGTTCGTTGCTTCGCTCTAAACGGAATCAATCGCGGAGGCTTAGCAGTAGGGTCCCATCAGCACAGCACCTTTGGTACGGAACCCTACAGGCCTGGGGGGCTACTCTCTAACGAAATCCGTAGTTTCGGGTTTAGTTGCGGGCGGGCATTTTCTACTCCGTATCACCTAACCACTGAGAACTAATGATAACACGATTTGACAGTTACTGTGAAATCGTGATGTCATTCATTCTTAGTTCTGGTTCGGGACTAATCGTAAGTCTGTAGGTGATACGGAGTAGAATACGTCCACAACTAAGCCCGAAACTACGGACTTTGGACTTAGAGAGTAGCCCCCCAAAATCGATCGCTCCCGTCACCGTGACAACCTTTGGTACGGTACCTTATTATTATTAGCCTTGTTTCGCAAATCGAACCGTTCGTTGCTTCGCTCTAAACGGAATCAATCGCGGAGGCTTAGCAGTAGGGTCCCATCAGCACAGCACCTTTGGTACGGAACCCTACAGGCCTGGGGGGCTACTCTCTAACGAAATCCGTAGTTTCGGGTTTAGTTGCGGGCGGGCATTTTCTACTCCGTATCACCTAGCCACTGAGAACTAATGATAACACGATTTGACAGTTACTGTGAAATCGTGTTGTCATTCATTCTCAGTTCGGGTCCGGGACTAATCGTAAGTCTGTAGGTGATACGGAGTATAATACGCCCGCCCGCAACTAAGCCCGAAACTACGGATTTCGTTAGAGAGTAGCCCCCCTGATCCGCAAGTCGAACCGTCCAGTACTTTGCAAAACTAAATCAGTTTAAGACTCTACGATAAATGCACTTTAAACGAAATCAGCACAACTCAGAGATTTAAGCAATTTTGGTCCCTAACTGTTTAAGACCTTTCAGAGACCAAACGGAAATTCCCACGAACTACGACTGTGTTTAAAAATCGTGTGAGGTCACTCTCCAGTGGAAAATCTTAACACCACAATTCAGAAAAACGCGTCATCAGTGCAACGTCATCTATCGACCATGTAAACTGACAAAATATTTGGCAGCAGAAGACGTTAAATAAGAACGTATATAACGATAAATAACGATAAGGTATTAAAATGTTTACTTTTATTTTGCTACGTCTACGTATTAAAAGTTTCACGAATAACTCAATCAATGTGTTTTGGTGTAACATTCACGCTTTCATGCATTTTTTGGTTCCTCAATAGATGGCGCTCTGACTGATCAGAATACATTAGGAAGATTCTTACTAAACTAAAAATTCAATAAATTTTGATTTTGTGGATCGATTGTAACGATAAAATATAACGAAAAGGTTTAAAAATGATCACTTTTATTTTGCCACGTATTAAAAGTTTCACAAATAACTCAACAATTTTGAATGCTTTCGTGCATTTTATTTTTTCTCAATAGATGGCGCTCTGACTCATCAGAATACATTAGGAAGTTTCTTCCTAAACTTAAAAATTCAATATCTTTTGATTTTGTGGGTCGATTTTGATGAAATAAACGCTAAATGTTACTCGGGTTATCACTTAATATTTTTAATTACTTAGATTTGCAATCCAATCTGTGGTTTATGCGTGATGCTCCCACAAACGCACAGACAAACAGATAAACAGACAAACAGACAAAAATTTCAAAAATTGCATTTTTGTGTTTTGTACCTTTTTCCTGAGTTTTCTGTGTAATTTTCATGCAAAAATATTCAAAGTACAGACACGATTAGTCTACGATTTTATTATATGTATAGACTAGTGGACGTCACGCGGTTTCACCCGCGTAGTTCCCGTTCCCGTGGGAGTACGGGGATAATATATAGCCTATGTTACTCCCTGATAATGTAGCTATCCAATGCTGAAAGAATTTTTGAAATCGGTCCAGTGGTCGTTCGGAGCCTATTCAATTCAAACAAACAAATCTTTCTACTTTATCATATTAGTATAAATAAATAGTTTGAGTTTGAGTTTGACCACTATCTCACCTGACGGTAAGCGATAAGTGGTCCACGATGGAGCACGCTTGCCTAGAAGTTACCTTTTCACTCTTAATTGATCATACGGCGATACCACCAAAGATGTCAATAGAACCGCTTGCGCTGATCGAGGCTTAGTGAATAAAACGATACTATTGGTTCTTAACAAACACATCCCGCGCTACGCCTCGCTCATCTCTGATGGGAACGCAGGCTTAATCCTCCAGGCTATCAGATAATAGCAGTATATCAATCTCGTCTAAAATGTAGGTCACAAAAGCTTACATACTTACAGGTTGCTATAGGCTATCCAGTAGCTTTGAAGAGACCTACAAAGCTACTGGAGTCTATAGCAACCTGTAAGTCCTAGGTGACTTTCCAGCCATTAACCGCGCTCATTAAAAACCGGATAACAGATAACTAAGGGGTCTAGATTTGATTCCGTTTAACGCAACATGCCTATATATAGTCGCTATCAGTGTTTGTTCAGTGCTGGAGGCTCGAGGGCCAGAGGTCAGGACCCCAGATAGTGAACCGGTTACAACCGGATAAGGTGAGCCAACCACGCAGCGTTGTCTTAGTAATATGATTGTTGAATTTTGCATCATTGCGTTTTTTTGCGCAGCGGGGGGCATTTTGTAGATAATTTTAAGTGTTTTTTTTTTTTGGTAAAGACGATGACGGAGATGGTGAAGTTCATAAATATTATTGTAAATGTGAAAGCGTGAAACAAACTCACATTTGCTGAACCTATTTGTTGAACTTTGGTACAAAGATAGATGGAACCCTGAGGGTTATAGGCTTATCCATTATTGTAAAGACGTTTTCTAAACGTCGTTATTTTTATGTGTATGTATGTATCTATGTATTTATGATTGTATTACTTTTCCTCTCTGTTTGTCTTTCCTTTAAGTTGCACCTGCCATGTTGTCTCTGCACCATCCTAAGGTCGACTGGTAGAAAATGCCTAAGGCAATAAGTCCGCCTTTGTACAGTGTAATTACTAGTGCATCAAGTTTTAATAAATAAAAAAAATTAAAAAAAATAAAGATGATCGGGGCAAAAAAATATCTAATGATTTTAGAATCCTTTGGTTTACCGGTTTTAGTTTCTACAGAAACAAATAGATTTTTGGGTACAATAATAGTGAACTGATAGAAAATCTCGTTTTAATTAGAGCTAGAGGTATTTTAACAGCATTATGCAGAAAAAATAATAAATTAAGTAAAATATACTTGTGCTAGTTTTATAAATGTTGCAAACGAAAAGGAACGCGGAAGCTCGTTGCAGTTTCTCAAGATGTTCAGTTGCATTATTTTGTGTGATGTAAGGTTTCTGCTATCGTTTGCAATAGTTATATGGCATTGTACTTTGATTCGATTTTGGTTGGGATACAACTAATTACCTATCAAGGGCAAAAGTCAGACTTATGTGATAAATCGAATTAGATATCTCGATAATTTTGATAAATCTTATATCTTTTTAGGAAATCGTCTGACTAAAGAGCGGACGTTTGGGGACTGACTTATGTATTCACGAACAGAAGTGCTGATTCTCAGCCTAATGAGGGCTACTGTTTTTGTACTCACCAGTTGGCGCCACTGTCCAATATGGTCTTTAATTATGTCATTAAAGTTATTATTAAGTCGCGGCTTCTAAATAAATCATTTCATTTTCATTTCATTTTTTATTTCATTTAATTTCATTTCATTTTCATTTCATTTCATTATTACGCGCATGTGAACAAAGTTATTAGAAAAATAATGTACGATGCCGTAAATGTGCGATTTAATACAACATAAATAGTGTCGCAGTGTACGTGGACTCATCACAATGGAAAAAAGAAGGAGGTAATATACATATTTCCAATTAAAAATTTAAGGTTATGCTGTGCTCGGTAGAAACGTAACTTAATCTGCTATAATCACGCTGTTTTAGTAAAAATACTCACAAAAATCAAAACAAATAAGTAAATAAACTCGATTTAAAATCTAACCAACAGTGAAATTTGACACTATGGGGATCTCACGCTACACTAGCGCCTCTAGCGGTGAATTCAAACGCGATAGCCTTCATTTGGCTAAAACACTTTTCAGATTTTTTCTGTTTTTTGAAGCACGTGGATAGGCACCTGCCTGTAAAATTAGACACACACACGAATCATTTCAATTTCGTCTAAATGTATCCAGGTTTGACGCCTTACTTTATTTCAATCTTGAATTTAGTTAAATGGTCGACCACCTACCTACCTAATCAATTATTTTATATTATAATTAACATGTCTGTATCACTCTTATACGCAATGATAGCTAATAATATTACAGGTCAATTTATATCCCAGTCTTCCCAGAAATGTAATATTTTCGTCAGCTCATCTTAAAACATTGCATCAGACTCTAGAAAATAAGTAAACAAGATAAATTCAAGAAATAAGTAAACAATATTTTCAATTTACGTACATACAATACTTTATAAAATACAAAAAGTGATTTGTGGCCCATGAGGGGATCGAACCCGCGACCTTCGCGTTATTAGCACGACGCTCTAACCAACTGAGCTAATGGGCCGATGTGTTGAAGAGTCGAAAATAAGGACCACATTACTTTGCAGACAATTTATGCATCGAAAAAAAAACTATGCGCACAACTAACCTAACAAATAAAGAAATTGGTTACTTTGTACGTCAAGAAAAGAGTAAAAAAAAGTTCGATTGCATTTCATAGTATTGTTGATTTCATAGTAGGTACTAATTAAAAGTACATGTTAAATAATAATAAACTGAACGTAGAGCCGATTAATAAAGGAGTAAATGTTAATAACACAGGTTATCTTGTTTATAATAATTGTAATTGCTAAAAGTTATTTTTATCCACTCGTACTGAGTGCACTGAGATGATAATAATAACACTGATCGAAAATAATATTTAGGGTTAATTAATTGAATATTCGCATTTAGATACCTAAATAACAAAAGTAAGTAATTTATAAAACTAATTGTATGTAATTACCATTTTTTTCCAAAGCTTTAGACCGACTGAAAGGCTCCGCTCCGCAGCAGCTAGTCTATTCTGTAAGAAACTATTTCGATATCGAGCTTCACCTGAGTGATAAAACTCACAAAGTGAGCTTTATTGCACACAACATAAAGATCTTCATTTGAAACTCACTTCGAATTCTACTGTCGAGATACGAAAATGTTGTTAGAGAATAGCACTACAGATGCGTTTATTAACGTTCTCGATCGCGTTACCGTAAACGTCAATTTGTATTGAAACTATATAAGCGCCGTCTGGTGACAATAATGGAAAACCATATTTCCATCCAATTTGACATAAACGTTACGTCAATGCGATCGAGTACGTTAAAATACTCGCACCGGGCCCTCAGTTACCTGCACATCAACTACAGACAGTAACCCAGTTCTTCAATTAAATTATACAATTGTTTTGTTTTTCTGCTCCGACTGGACTGTTGCGAAGGAAGTGGGTCATTTAGTTCATAGGTACTTTGTTGACATGGAATAGGGATAGTTTAAATACCATACCATACCATGTAATTATTTTATAGACTTTTGATTGGTTGAGTTTGTATTGTAATACGCATCTTTAGGGCTCGATCAAAATCAAAATCAAAAGTCGTTTATTCAAATTAGGCCGAGAGCCAGCACTTTTTGAACGTTAAGTTTTACAAAAAACAGTCCCCCAAAACGCCCGCCCGTCACCACTTCCTAGTGTTTTAGCTGTGGAGAAGAAGTGGCCAACAAACTCCCCAGCAACACATCTGTCTGTTACGTTTTAAGAACTTGAATCTATATAAAAGTATGCTAAGTAATTAATACATGACACGGAATTTATAACTTGTTAGCTAGCACACTATGATACTGATAATGATAGAAATTTATATAAAAAAAAAACAACGAACTGACCTACATAGTCAGATAAATAAAATAATAATAATAAATAAAAAAAAAAACAATATTATATGAATACATATAACCTGTCATAAGCTAATTACTTAATGATGGCTGCGTCGTAGCTGCCATTGCTTACCATCAGGCAAAATCAAGGTCAGGAGCAGGCTCATAAAAAACCAACTGCCGGCCGCGTGGGTTATTTACTTCTACCCTTTATAAAATGTAGCTTTTGTGGTATTCTGCGGTGGGAAACTGTAAACTTCCCACCGTGTAAGCTTAGGTGCAGTGAAAATGAATTGAGCTGTCAATCAATACAACGAGATCCAATAACGGTTCAATTTATGCTCACTCCACTTTTTACAAGGCGTGTGGTCCGAAATATAACACAGTATACAGGTCAGTGCTTATAACGTCATGAATCCGACGCCATATTGACGTCATGAGCACTGGCCAGTATACTGGGTTATATTTTCGGAACACACGCCTTGTAAAAAGTGGAGTGTAAAGTGAGATGTTGACAAAATAGACCGGAAGTATCCGCCGATGAGATCGAGTTTGAATTCGTCGCTAGAGGCGCTAGTGTAGCGTAAGATCTTCGAAATGTCAAATTTCACTGTTGGTTGGCTTTTGACGCACTTTTATTTTCATCATATCAGCCGAAAGACGTCCACTGCTGGACATAGGCCTCCCCCAAAGGGGGGCGATTGCCATAATTGGCAGGCGGGTTAGCGATCGCAGTGTATGGTGTTGCGTTTTACAGAAAACGCTGCTGCCTATTCTCTGGTGAGTCCCTTAGTCGCCTCTCACGACACCCACGGGAAGTGATGGGATGGTATTATTCTTTTACGGCACTATACAGCACCGGCCGACACCATACGGCAAATTTTATTTACTTATTTGTTTTGATTTTGTGAATGTTTTACTAAAACAGCCTGAATATGGCAGATTAAGTTACGGTTCTCTCAACCACTGCATTGAACTTGTTTTGAGTCGGAAATTGATGTCATTTTTCCCATAATGATGAGTTCACTATGACACATCTATGTTGTATTGAATCACAAATAATTTTCCTTCTAACTTTGTTCACATGCGCGTAACAACAACTTTAACGCTATGACTAAGGACCTTACTCGATAGTGACGCCAACTGGTGAGTACAAAAACGGTAGCCGTCATTAAATGGAATTGTTCTGTAAACTGTTCTTTTTTCAAATTCATACAATTTCTAAAATGGCGGATTTGAACGGGTTCATTGTCTGTTGCAGAGTCCTTGATGCATAGGTACCTAAGTTGTTAAGATGAGACGTTGGCAAAATAGACCGACTGATGTGTAAGCTACATAACTGAAAAGTATGTATTATGAAATTATTGCCTGTAGTTTTAGCGTGAAAGAGTAACAAAAACTTACAAACCCTCAAAAATGTTCACTTCAAAACTTGCACTTGGAAAAATCGGCCACGTGCGAGTCGGACTTCTCACACGAAGGGTTCCGAACCAAAACCAGAAAAACTGGATAAGTGCGAGTCGGACTCGCCCACCGAGGGTTCCGTACAAAGTAGGTAAGTATATTATTTTAAACAAAGACTTAATTTTTTAAGGATTGAATTACAAAACTATAGTTTCCAGACATACTTATAGTTAAAATGATATCACTTGCCAAATTTCATAGTTATACAACGTGTTGATTTGCATCCTAGTCAAATTCAAGGACGTAATTATGCTAAGGATCTCGACCCAAATCGACAATAAAATGGGTAGGTATTTTTTTAATTTAATTTTTTGATTTACGGAAATCCGTAAGTGTAAACCAGCCGCGGCCCGTCTGTTACTAGCCTTATAACCGCGCTTTCACACACAAACAAACGCAAACAATACATACACAACGCATACGCAACCATCATTCGATAAATTCGTAGGTAATCAATCGCACCCCAATCACGGTACGGGGATTCTCCCGCGCAAGCTCCTAGCCACGCCCCCGGCCCCCGCGGCCCCGGAACTAACAGTGTGTTTGATGTCGCCGAAGCGCGCGGTGCGCTTTGCGCTCCTCCGTACATCGTTGAGACGTAGGTACAAGATGACGGACAATTATTCAAATGTCGAGATGGCGGAGATGGTCCGCCTGTATGCCATCAGTGGAGACAGCCTACGTGGAGCCAACCGGATATTCACGGAAATGTTTCCCGATCGGGAACCCCCATCACAGAGCGTCATGCTGGCTGCTACGCAGGGACTGTGGGATCATCGGCAGTTTGACGTTCCCCGGCATGCTCATGCTCGCGGCAGCGTAGGCCTGCCTGTCGCCTTGCAGGAAGACATCCTGGAATACTTCCAGCGAGACCCACGGGCAAGCACGCGGGAGGCTGGTCAACACTTAGGAGTGCACCACACCACAGTGTGGCGTCTACTGAAACGTGAACTTCAACACCCGTTCCACTACCGCAAGGCACAACCTCTACTTCCAGCAGGATGGCGCTCCCTCTCACTATGGTCGGCAAGAACGCGAGTACTTGACCGAAAAGTTGGTGACCACTCGATCGGTCGCGGAGGACCTGTGGCCTGGCCTCCGCGTTCTCCAGACCTGACGCCTGTAGACTTTTATTTGTGGGGAGACGTTAAAGGAAGTGGCAAGTGTAACAGAATTACATGTAAGGATCATTAGTGCTTTCGACACTTTAAAAACGAATGTGTTAGTGTTACGTAAGCTGAAGGAAAACCAGCTACGTTGTGCTCGATTGTGCGAAGAGTGTGATGGTGGCAACTTTGAACAATACCTCCGGGTAACTTAAGTAGGTAATTTATTTATTTGTACATTTTGTAAATACGTTGTAAGCTTAATCAATTTTATTAGTGTAAATAAGTTGATTTCAAATTTTATTTTTAACTACGCCAATAATACCTAAGAGTCGAAAATATCACCACGTACTTTCACTTAACTAGCACGTCTTTCCATTTCCATCAAACGTAGAAAACATTTTTAGACTTAGTAGATCGCTACACTAACTAAGGCATTCTTGCCGGTCCTAAGCCCGTTAAGTAGGAAGGAAATCCACAAATAAAAACAAAATCACTACGAAAAGCAAAACTAACATTTTATTAATCATCTGATAACAGGTCAGTGAACTTTTCTTTGGCGCACTAGTATTATTGTCATTAGTAAGATTTTCGTATTCCAATGATGCTCAAAGATGAGTTAATTATCAAGCGAAATTTATGACAATAATGTAAGTGATTTTCGAAATAAAATTAGGTAAAATTATTGCTACCGGTCATTGCTCGGTCGCACTCGCGCGCGCTTGCATTTCGTAGGTAAGACGTCGACACTCACGTACACAGCTGCATTGTCGCTGTGTGCGTAGTCGGGTGATTCTTTTTTAAATTAAGGGCTTAATTCTGAAATACTGTTAAATTTTAACAACAAAAAAAAGCAGCGCTTATTAGTTATTGCCCGCTACCGTACTTTCGATTGATTTTTTTATGTCTTTTATGACAACCTCCTGAAATTTGACGAGGATGCAAAACAACACGTTGTAGGTCAACGGAAAATCCCCTATAAATTTTGATTCCCTTGAGAGTGTCGAAATATACGTTTCTGGCGGTATCTTTTTTTTTACGTTAACTTAGAATTTTGATTTTTTCACAGCTTCAAGGGATTGTAGCATATGGTTTTAATTTCAACTCGATACCTCCACGCGTTCCCGAGATAAAGGGTCTTGACAGACAGACGTACGGACGGACAACAAAGTGATCCTATAAGGGTTCCGTTTTTTCCTTTTGAGGTACGGAACCCTAAAAACCAAGTTTCTTGTATGGGAGCCCCCTTTAATTAAAATTCTTTGTTATAGCGGCAATAGAAACACACACTCTGTGAAAATTTCAACTGCCTACCTGTTACGGTTCTTGAGATACAGCCCGCTGACAGACAGACTTACGCGGACGAATGGACAGACGGTCGGACAGCGGAAGCTTAGTATTAGGGTTCCGTTGGTTACCCTTTAGGTACGGAATTCTAAAAAGGCAATAGGATTAGTAGGAGAGGTTGAGTATCTACTGGTTATCTATATCTATACTAATATTATAAAGAGGAAAGATTTGTTTGTTTGTTTGTATGTTTGTTTGAAATGAATAGGCTCCGAAACTACTGGACCGATTTGAAAAATTCTTTCAGCAATGGATAGCTACATTATCAGGGAGTAACATAGGCTATATTTTATCCCCGTACTCCCACGGGAACGGGAACTACGCGGGTGAAACCGCGTGACGTCCACTAGTATAGAAGAAAAGTAAAATGAATGTACACGTGCTTTAAAAAAAAACTCGCACACTATCACGCCTCCACGAGGTAGGTATCCTCAGGGTTATCAAGCCAAATCATTGTTTTAATATGTTAATTGCAAACATCAAGTGATACCACAGTTCCTATTGTGTTATTACGTTTTTCGTATTTGTTTTTAATTTATCTTTATCTTTTATTTACTTACATTTTTTTATGCGGATTTTTGTATTATTTTTTGACGTAAAAATGGTGAAATATTGTTTACTTATGTTTTTATCTGTTGTGTTTGTTTTTATGAGTGTTTTGTTGTTTTAATATTTAACAGTGAAAGTTCTTAAGGAATTAAATCATATCAAGCTGTTTTTTATTTTGATACCTTCTGTAAATATCTAAAGAAAAGTATTAATATCGAGTTTCGAAGGAATTAAGAAGTGAAGAAAGTGCGAATTTCAATGAGGTCAAAAATCACCTATTATCTTTACTATAATAATATTATAAAGAGGTAAAGTTTGTGAGTTTGTGAGGTTGTAGGGAGTAGGTAATCTCTGGATCTACTGACCTGATTTTGAAAATTCTCTTACCAATAGAAAGCTACGTTATTTGTGAGTGTCACATAGGCTATATACTAACCCAAAAAATACCGCCCAACGAAGTGGGCTTGGGTCAGCTAGTTATAAATAAAATGCCGAAAACCCCTTATAGAACTTCCATAAAAATAAAATAATTAACTAACTGCGTTCTACAAAATTATGTCACACATCATGACCCGATATAAAGTCGCCCCATTGAGTTAAGATATACTTGTACATATATGCCTAGCTAAGATGTATGTACCTATAGCAACATGTTATAATACAAACAGTGCCATGACCCCAACTGCCAGACACGTTATCTATATTGACACTTGCCAATCTCGCTATGGCAGGAGGCATTTGCGTAAGCGCAGTATCAGCGACAAAAACCAACATAAAATAACCCCCAAACTCCAAACAATCTCTCCTCTGACACCTACATCATAGACGCAGCGGGCAGGGAAGGAGGTCATCCACGATTGGCCACCGCTATCAGCTCAGTAGGTAACGTGGGGGCTTCGTAGTTTTCACGACGTCAGTCGGTGGCGGATTGTCGCCGACAGCGGACGTTCTGGGGACAGTTTATTAAATTTATTGCAGAAAAATGTTTTGAAAATTAATGCTTATCAAAATTCGTTACACGTTGTTCGTCCGTATGCGAATAACAGGAAGATTGGATGAAAACCGTAGCAATAACAGATTATAATTTTTATTTACGTAATTTACTGCACTTTAACACTTTGCAAAGTAACATGGAACAGTATGATATAGTTAAAAATGAGCTACATAATCCTAAGGTTTTTTCCAAACTTTCTAGAGCATAGTATTCTACCAGAAGAGGCTTATTCTATCACAAATTGCACAACATGTCAACATAATTTTCTCCTACAATAAATTCACAACATTAGCTCATAACGAATGTGTTGTATAATTTTATTATTCTCGTAGGCGTTCATATTAATATTTTGTCTATAGTTGACAAAGTACCTCTTTTTATAACATAACACAACATAATATTATTTATATTTTTGTTTAAATTTAATCTCTGTACAGTTTCCGATTGCATATACCTAGTATTTCGCGCTAATTTGGAAAAATACTGCGTCGATTTTGATAGTTTTGTTAAAATGGATTATGGCTCAGTAAAGATATCTAATCATCTGAATACAGTAATAAAACTCATGCTTAATGGTTTCTTTTAAAAGATAATTCCTGAGAAAAGATTAAATAGGTTCTTGTAAAAGATAAAAGTAATAGTAACACGGATGTTCCGCGATTGTGTATGGAGAATCTTGTAAAATTCCGTCGTGGTAATTTTCCAGATATTTGGACGATAAAGTTTTTTTACCAGGAAATTTCAGTTCCGAGAAATAACAGGCTTAACCGTAGATATCTCTTGTTGTTAAAAATACGTACACGCGAACCTCCTTGTTTTTAAGTCGGTTGAAAGAGAATTTTCTCGAAAGACAACTCGTTTTAAAACCAAACCGTAAGTGGCTGTATATTGTTGTCTTGACTGAAATACATGACAAGGGCAGAGTTCATGAATGTCATGTTTTTAAAACGAGGAGTAAGTAAACAAGTTGTCAAAATTTTAAGAGATTTAATGAAGATGCAGTCAGTGAAGATTGACAGTTTTGTATGTACCTCTTCTTTACTTGGATACCTATTTAAACTTCGACCCCAAAATAAAGATAAAAACATCCATCATTATTTACTTACAAATATTTTCGTGGGAACCACATTAATAAAGAAAGATAAAGAAAAAGTAAAAACAATAATCGTTATTTTATCGGTACTTTAATTAAGATATCTTACTAATTAACGTTTTACAACCAAAAGTGATAAATCGGATTCTAGTACACATAGTTACAGCTGTTATACAGCGTTTACCTATGTTGGGAAGACGCAAATCTGATTAGCGTTTTCCCAAATAAGTTGGCGTTGGTTGGCGACTCTCACAGCTTTACATATGACAGAGGAATCTCAATAAGTTAACATGGTCACCCATCCAAGAATCGACCTCGGCAAGTGTTGCTTAACCTTGAAGATCGCTGTTATTATTTAGCCACGAGCTACTCCGATTTACAACCAAACTGATAAATCGACAACCGTCCTAGTACACATAGTTACAGGCGCTGCGATAACATTAGGAAAACAATAAAATGTCCACGATGTAAATATGTGGGTGCGTAACATACTAGCATTATCTGAGCAAAACAATGCCACGAGGGGCGCGCGTGGCGGCCGTACGACTACACTTTAAAAATAGACCCGTTGACTCACCAACGTAACCAGACCTGCTCTCCCCCGCACAGCATTAAACAAATACGCGATAACACGCACTCTGTTCTAATAACTACAGCTCAATGCTACTGGGCGCTGTACTTTTTTCATCTTTGGGTTGCATTGACACGGAGTCGCTAAAAATATTCATAGCATATTGACCCCTGTCTCCTAATGCCATCGCCTTTTTGTCTGGATGCTTTTTTGGTGGGTTATTTTGTGAAAATAGGGTTCAATATTCTATGCACATTTCATCATTTCACTTCGACGGTGTCAATTTGCTTGACTTATCTAGCTTGACCTTCACAGCTTTTTCTTTTCCCAAGAAATTTTGAACTCACGTTCTAAAAGTGACGTGTTATGGATATGCTGGTCGTGTCTGTGTTTAGCGCCTTGCCTCATAGGACCACGCCCTGCTGATGTGTTCGATGCGCCTCGCGTTCCAAATTTGAATTCTTGGCAGTGTTGTTGCCAGATGGAATTGTAGCGTGTTTCATTTTTTTTTCTGTTTTTTTTGTTAAACTTTCTGATTTAAGACAATTTTGATTTCATGACAAATGAAAAATAAAAGGAACTAATAAATATTGAATGCCATACTTAAGACGACCGCAAGAACTATTGCAAAATATTTTTGTTAATTTAGTTCATCATACTCTTACCTACTATTGATAAAAACATGTAATCAGTATAGAGAAATATGTTATCAACTTTCTGCTATCGTTATCACTTTATCAGGTATACCTACATGCATTGCCTTGCATTATTTGCATATTAATAGAGCGTTCCTAGTGTTTAGATTGTGGACCTGAACAATAAAGAAATCATTATGAAATAACAACATTTATAATTTTTTTGAAGTGAAAACTTCTTTAGCGGCGCTGAGCACTTTTTATTGGATGGGTAAAAACTTCCAAACTCGCGTCAGGGTCACGTGATGCTAATCGAAAAAGCGTAAGATCGAGGGGAAGGGAGAGGAACTAGTATCTCCCACTCTTTCTACCGTGCCTGAGTGTGCTGCTCCGCTTAGGCGGCACAGGGCGCTTGCGCGAATGTCCGTCTGTGTTTATGTACAGCGTGCCACGCGTATCCAAGGATACGAAATTACGGAATTACGAAATTATGGATGAAAGTTGATTTTTCTAAGAGATAAAAATTAATGTAATATATAAATAAATAACGATATAATATTATGAATAATAACATGTAAATTGTCATATTTGTGTACGATAGCGCAATAAATAAACATTGTATTCTACCTCATAAATGATAGTATTTTTGTACTTATAATTAAACACAACGTTAATACTAAAGTTTTCACTTCTGCCGGCACTCCCGGAGTGCTACCGGTGTTTTTTAATTTTTCTCTATATATAGGTACGAGTACGTTATAATATGTTGGCGCCATTTTGCATCAATGCGATCATCCGTTTAGAATTCTAATTTTAAATGCGCCGTTGATGCCCAGTCATTAGATTCATAAGATGCATGGACACATAAGGATTGTCAGGGTTACTAGTTAATGGGTTATTCTAAATTGTAACTGTCTTATATTAGGTACTAACTGACTCGACAACATCTCCTGTCCATTCTGAGGTCTTACAAAAATGTTATTCCAAAAAGCACCTTGCAGTTTGTCCGTAATTTTTAGGGATACTTTGCCAATTTTTCTTGCCAAACAAACCTTATTCGGACTATTACAAGCATTTTGAAACAAAACATAATCAACCCGGTGCAGGTTTCCGAAAGTAACAAGGTATTTTTTTAATAGATGTTTTAGTATTTATTATGGTTTTGAGGGTTAGCAACACGAAACAAGAAATACTGTTTTTTTTCTGTTCCGTGGTTAGAAACTTAGAAGGTGAGATTCAATGCAGTGAAAACTATTTACAAACATTATATCGTAAACATAGCTTATGACCTATTTGCACGTCTTTGCGAACGTATTAAATAAATACTACGTAGTTTTCAACCTTTGTTGACATCTCATCGAAAAAAAAAGCTATCAAAAACTATATTACTATGAATCATAGACAAATTAAAAAAAAAACTGACCCTACTCGATTTTCCAGTTTACTGCGCAGTTGCGATTTTAATAAATTCAATGTTTACATCGGTTTCTTGTTATCTATGCGTACCAAAAACATTAATATTTAAATAGTTCGTTAAGTAGGTAATTTCTATTTACGATGGTTAGGTATCAATTTGTCCGGAACTTCTACTTCTTTATGTCAACATTTGCATTTTTAAAAACACCAAAATCTGGGGGTTTTCACGCTAAAGTCTGTAGAGCAATGTAGGTAAGGCCGATGTGAATATATCCTATATGTACCTATAGCAGGGACATCCATTGAAGGATGTCCTACAATCGATCAATAAGGTCAATGTATGTACATTCAATAAGGTCAATGTATGTACATTCAATAAGGTCAATGTATGTACATTGACCTTATTGATGATATTCTTCTGAACGATCAGGTGCGTAGTACTCACAATCGGCGTGCGTTTATGAACGTAAACGAAGAAAAAGGAATAGGTTTGTAAGAATCCACGGTTGCGGAATTCCAGGGTTGTGGAATTCCAGGGTTGCGAGATTTGTTCGAAAGAGTCACCGCAGCCCTGGAACGTAAAGGGCATTAGGAGGAACACAGATGTATTTTAGTTAGTAAGAGTCGGACACTCCCTTATTCTCCGCCCAGGGCGGAAGGAGTCATTTTAATTGTTATTATAAAATTAATATTTATTATTATTATTAATCCTTTATTTATTAACTATACTTATATATTATATTTTTAAACATTTCAATAAAAACAAAAAAAAAACATTTAAAAATAGTAGCCCACCGATATCGGGAACAGGGTCCAAGCTACCGGCGGTCAGGGCTCCAAAGAGAGGAACCTCCTAACAATACGAGCCGTGTCCAGAAGTACCGCTTTCTGAATCAAGCCCTTGATCCAGCTGCCTAACGAGAGCCTCCTGAGGTGATAGGCGAGGCTCGTGACTATTAAGCCATTGGCTGATACGACTATCGGTACAATGATTGCGGAATCCACATCCCACATGTCGACAACCTCGCGAGCGAAGTCAATACCTACTTAATTTGTTTATCTTTCTCGGCTTTCACGAGGTTCTCATCATGCGGGACGGTTATGTCTACAATCATTGCACGCCTCACTATTCGGTCCACCACCACTATATCAGGCTTATTGGCAGCAATAGTCCTGTCAGTGGTGATGGACCGATCCTAGTACAATGTGATATTGCCATTATCGAGAACTGGGTCGGGCGCATACCCGTAGTACGGCACCTCCGACTCCACAAGAGAGTATTTCAGAGCAAGTTGCTGATGGATAATCCTGGCTACAAGGTTGTGCCTATGCAAGTATTCTCCGTTAGCTAGACGAGAACAACCAGAGATAATGTGGCGAATTGATTCTCCCGGACGGTGACATGCCCGACATATGTTCGTAATTATTCATTATTATTAATTGATGATTTCCCATCCTTAAAATAAGGTTTGCAAGGATAGTGGAATTTTGATTTGGCCTACTGTCATAGTAAAAGGCGTGAGTCTGCCCAGTCTCGTCCCAATGTTGTGCTCGGCTTCCAGTCTGTCCACATGCAGCCGAATACTGGTATTTTATTTGGAGCGACTGGTTATCTGACTATCACAACCCAGTATCGGGTATACGACATAACTTTTTGTTTTTTAATTGGAATTTTTCCTCGACCTCTCTTTACATAGGTCGACGTCATTATATGCTTGGCAAAATTGATTAAACCTTTTTAAAACAATGGCTATCTTGACCAGCATAGCTTATTTTTAGGCCTGCGATTGACCACTTTCTCATGTAAAATCTTTTCTCTTAAAAGATTTTACATGAGAAAGTGGTCAATCGGTTTAGGTAACTAAAAAATTAAACTGGTCAAAGAAATCCATGATTAATTTGGTCGTTTATGTTTACTAGCTTCTGCCAGCGGTTTCGCCCGCTTGATCCGCAGGGAACATATTCCCGGGATGAAAAGTAGCCTATGTCCTTTTCCAGGCTCTCGGCTATCTGTGTACCAATTTTTTTATAGTTTGGCGTGAAAGCGCGACAGACACAGACAGGCAGACAGAGTTACTTTCGCATTTATAATATTAGTAAGGATATGTAAGGATACATTTAGTTTAGAATGAACTTATACTGGCACCAATCTATGCTGGCTTGACTGCTTTCCTTTTTTTTGGATGGGAAATCCTTCCACGCAATGCGGAGCAGAAGGGAGTGTCAGACAGAGTCTTACTCACTAAAACCCACCTTTGCGTTCCAGGGTCGCGGCGACTCTTTCGAACCCGCAACTCTGGCAGTACTATACCTCTTGGCAAGACTAGTGACAGTTTTTTTAGCTTCTGTATGTTTACGAATAATCATCATCATCATATCAGCCTAAAGACCACTGCTTGACATAGGCCTCCCTCCCCCAAGTGTCGCCACAACAACTGGAATGACTGCAATGCATGTAGACAAAATTTATCGATCTCTGGTATTTTTCTGTAACGCTAGCTCTTATACAACCTGTAACAAAATAAACGCAATACCTGTTAAGGGGCTATTGGTCTCATCATTATGAACAACTTTCACAATGGGACCAACACTGAAACCTCGAAAGAAAAATATCGACTCCCCCATACAAATTTATGTGCGCATAACTCGACAAAATGTACTGGGCAGCTGATTTTTTTTTCGCGATTTCGGTTTTGGTCCCATAGTAAAAGTTGTTCATAATGATGAGTACAATGACCCCTTAAGAGGTTGAGGTATTGCGTTTATTCTGTTGTATCTCGTTCAAGACAAGTCATTATAGGTCGCTGAGCCACAGGAATAACTAAAGAATTAATAATGGCTCCAGCCGTGATCTTTAAACCCATTTCAGTTACACGTGGCGCGGTGTGGGTATGACGCATAGAAATGTAAATTATCTGTGGTAGACACCCACAGCTGCTGAATCGCTGAACTATTCATTGACTACAGGTTACAGGGCAATGAGGAACATCTGTCTAAGTTTGTAGAAGCCGACTCCCTTCCAGAAAAGCTTAATTGATATACTGGTTTCTGTCAGTGGTGTGACTAAGTCTTTCAGTTGTTTAGACAAAGAGCTAGTATGGCCCTCTGATTCTTTAATTTGGTCTCGCTCAAACTGATTTCAATGTTGATGCTTTTTGAGCAATTATTTTATTAGTACTTATTCCAAACAGAAATTAAATAAATGAAAGTCACTGTACTCTTGCACTACCCAACCCACCTTTCTTTAAAAGACTTTTAAATATTTGTTGGCGTATTTTTCACCTACACAAGATGTTTTTTTTTTTAAGTTAAAATACCCAGACTATCTAAATCCATAAAGAAAAATGCAAATAGATAAGGCAAATGATAAGGTAAAATTGAATTTCCTTTTTTTTAGAAATTGATGATTATTGTGCAATAGTATTTTAATTGTGCAATATTATTATATAGTATTGTGCAATCCTAAAATTTGCGGAATTTGTTCGAAAGAGTCACCGCGGCCCTGGAACATAAACGGCACTAGGAGGAACACGGATGGGTTTTAGTCAGTAAGAGTCTGACACTCCCTTCTGCTTCACCCAGAGCGGGAGGAGTCATTTGATGATTTTCCATCCTAAAAAAAGGGGAATCCCAAAATAGGTTGTTTTGTATTTTTGAAAGCATGGGTGGGGTGGGGCAATTTTCGTATTTGGAAGCTTACGGATCGGCAAATTTGTTATTAGGGTTCCGAACAAAAAACGGATCCCTTATAGGATCACTCGGGTGTCTGTCTGTCCGTCTGTCACAGCCAGTTTTCTCCGGATCCACAGGACCGATTCTGTTGAAATTTGGTACACATATGGACTTCTGTGACCCAAACAGGGACGCGTTACGTAAATTATTATTTTTTTAGTATGGGGGTCACTTTTGGGGGTCAAACTAGAAAATTTCAAAAAAATGTTTTTTGAACAATATCGTGTGACATTTCAAATGAAAAGGCTTTCTGTAAGGGTTTTAAATATATATTTTTTCATAATTTTAAAATAAATAGTTTTGACGTTATTCAAGAAATTAGACGAAAAATATTTTATCTCCGAAACTACTGTCTAAAATTTTGAAAAAATATGGATATTATAGATCTTTACCTATAGATTACAGGAAAACCTATTACGATTTTAAGAAGTCTATAGTGTTAAAATAACACGTTAAAAAAAAAAAAATTGTTCGGAACCCTTTGCATGCGAGTCCGACTCGCACTTGCCCAGTTTTTTTTTTAAGGAGCTTTCACATTCCCGTCTCAGTCGCAATCTGACAATTTTTTACATTGATTGACGTTCACTTGGGGTGTGTTCCGAAATATCAAACAGCATACTGGCCAGTGTTCATGACGTCATGAATCCGACGCCATATTGTACTGGTGTGCGGGCTGTGCCACCATAGTGTACTGGTGAGACAAATATCAAATGTGACGTATTAGTAGTATATCAAACATCAAACGGGCGGGTGTGCATCAGACTTTCAAGATTTTTAGGGTTCCGTACCTCAAAAGGAAAAAACGGACCCCTTATAAGATCACTTTGTTGTCCGTCCGTCTGTCTGTCAAGACCCTTTATCTCGGGAACGCGTGGAGGTATCGAGTTGAAATTAAAACCATATGCTACAATCCCTTGAAGCTGTGAAAAAATCAAAATTCTAAGTTAAAGTTAAAAAAAAAATACCACCAGAAACGTATATTTCGACACTCTCATGGGAATCAAAATGTATAAGGTATTTCCCGTTGACCTAGAACTATGAAATTTGGCATTTAATACCATCTCATACTACAAGTATAGAAAAAGTCTGACAAATATACATTTGTTATTAAATCATAAAAAATATAGTCTTTAATTAAAGTAATATGAACCTACAAATTTGTACGGAATCCTCGGTGGGCGAGTCCGACTCGCACTTGGCCGGTGTTTTTTTAATTTATGACGTCAACGCACTGGCCAGTATATTTCCGAACGAATCAACGGTATGGCGTCGATTCATGATGTCATGAGCACTGAGTATACTGTTTTATATTTCGGAACACACACTTGATATTGTGACATGGATGTCAACGCTTTTAAAGTTCTAATCTGTAGGGAAATAAGAGGTGTTTAAGATAGACTGCGTCTGAGATGCGAATGTGAACGTTGCTTTCAAATGAGTTAAATTGGCCCTCAAAATTTTTGTTTGAAAATTCAGATAGAAAGCTGCATTATCGTTAAGTGCCAATAGGCAACATTTGATCCCGTAAAATGTACGGTACTAGTAATCGCCAATAAAATTGAAATTTCCAGAAAACTGTTCTTTTTTCAAATTCAAACAATTCTACAATGGCGGGTTTAAACAGATTTTTTCTTTGTCTGTGGCCGTGTCCTTGATATGCATGTGCGCAATAATGCGACCTCGGTCGCCGCCATATTAAATGTGCTGGTAAATAAATGATTACAGTACAATTGTGGATTATTCTAAACTATAGCATTGTCGACTTTATTGTAAGAACCTACCAGTGATTGTTGTTTTTACGATTTTCAATTCAAACTCTTGTTTTTTCAATTTACAGTAGCCACAGCTTTTTGCTTGGTCTTAAACTTAGGTACGATAGGTTTTATGACAAAATCTTTGTCTTTTTAAGCAATCTCGTCTCAAGTTAATTTAAATCCTTTATCAGAACCGGCAGAAATAATTAAGAATGATACTTCTGATAGAATTAACATTTTTCGGTACCTACCTATTCTAATTTTACCCCAATACTCAATAGCAGCATTTGGCAACATTCCTGCGCTGAGTAATTAGCACACAATTAAGACTTAAACAAAGGCCACTCACAGATGACTCACACTGTAGGTACCGGTGAGGGTGTGTCATGCGCTGTGCCACTGGCTGCTTCTTTCATTCTGGTATTTTTAGAAATGTGAACTTCAGCTTGATGTGAATTGGCAGTTTTTGTGCAACTGTCTGAAGGTACAGGTGACCAGTGTAGCTATTTTAAATATAGTGTAGGACGCTACTAAATTCAGTACAACTGCCTTTTTAAATCTATATCTATCTATACTTAATATATAAAGCTGAAGAGTTTGTTTGTTTGTTTGTTTGCTTGAACGCGCTAATCTCAGGAACTACTGGTCCGATTTGAAAAATTCTTTCAGTTTTGGATAGCCCATTTATCGAGGAAGGCTATAGGCTATACGGGAATGGGAAATTCCTACGGGAACGGGAAAAAAACGGGATATGCGCGTACGAAGTCGCGGGCAAAAGCTAGTACTAATATATATAGCTGAAGAGTTTGTTTGTTTGCTGGAACGCGCTAATCTCAGGAACTACTGGTCCGATTTGAAAAATTATTTCAGTGTTAGATAACTCATTTATCGAGGAAGGCTATAGGCTATATATCATCACGCTAAGGCCAATAGGAGCGGAGCAGTAATGAAAATTGTGACGCAGACGAAGTTGCGCGGGTCAGCTAGTTGAAAAGAAGTCCTGTATTGGATGTAGACCTTCTCCAAGCTTTCCACGTTGACAGGTCTTGTGCTTCATGCATCCAGCGGATTTTAACGAACCATACCTGGTTGTCCAACTTGTGGGGTCCGAAAGAAACATCCTTCCTTTGTCTTTGCTGACATAGTTTTTTTTATTTTGAATAATGCTCCCTTGATGTAACTTTGCAAAAATGTGAAGTGTTTTTGTTAATCATTATTATAAAACCTATCTTTCAACGAGCTCTTTCAAAATTATCATCATTCTTTAGTCCTCATAGCAATTTATTTGAAGTCGCAGCTACATATTGTCTTCTTCTTCTATACTTCTCCGGTAATCATCGTCTGAAGTAGTCACCCCAATTCTTGACCAGAGTCAAAAACTGGACAGAAAACACAATAACAATTAGATTTGAACTACTCGAATCTTTTATGGGGAGTTTTTGCACCAATAGTGCTATTCTGTAACAACATTTTCGTATCTCGACAGCGGAATCTGAGGTGAGTATCAAATTAAGACCTATATGTTGTCTGCAATAAAGCTCACTTTGTGAGTTTTGTCACTCAGGTGAAGCTCAATATCGAAACAGTTATTTACAGAATAGACTAGCTGTATCGTTTTTTTAAAATAACGTAAACAAATGCATAATATTACCTGTGTATATCTACATAGGTACTTTGTAACATAGAGGTCAAGGGAAGATGATGCATGGTTCGAACATGTGGCTTCCAGATGCAACTGCATGCACTTGCATCCAAGTTGCATCCATGTACTTGAAGCATAACATTATCTTGTGCGTATTTAAACGTGATATTATGCACGCAACATGTACAATGCTAAGGTGAACCTACAAAATAAAAAGATAACTATTTATATGAGTTTTTCTTGAGCTAAAGATCTTCTATCTTCCATAGATGTGGGCGATTTATACCATTGCTGTCCATTTTCTTTGGTTTAAAGTAAGGATTTTCTGTCATCCGTAGTTCAAGCCTTTTTTAGGGTTCCGAACAAAAAACGGAACCCTTATAGGATCACTCGGGTGTCTGTCTGTCCATCTGTCTGTCTGTCCGTCAGTCACAGCCAGTTTTCTCCGGATCCACCCACCGTTTCTGTTGAAATTTGGTGCATATATGGACTTCTGTGACCCAAACACGGACGCTTTACGTAAACTATAATTTTTTTATTAGGGGGTCACTTTTGGGGGTCAAACTAGAAAATGTCAAGAAAAAGTTTTTTGAACTATATCGTGTGGTATATCAAATAAAAGGGCTCACTGTGAGGGATTTAATTATATTTTTTTTCATGATTTAAAAGTATAGGGTTTTGAAGTTATTCAAGAAATTAGACGAAAAATGACCATTCGCCCCCCTTATTTCCGAAACCACTGAGCCTAAAATTTTTAAAAATATGGGGATAATAGATCTTTACCTATAGATTACAGGAAAACCTATAAGAAGTCTATAGTGTTAAAATAACATGTAAAAAAAATAAAATTCGTTCGGAACCGAGTCTGACTCGCACTTGGCCAGTTTTTTGTTGAGATCGACGTTCTTTCTTTCTTCTTCGTCTTAGTCTGCCATGTTCCCTAACATTCAATAGAACCCAACCAGTCAACATCATCAGCCTATAGCGGTCCACTGCTGGACATAGGCCTCTCCTACTGCACGCCATTGAACTCGATCGTCCTCAGGCTGGGTGGAGCGACGATCTTCGCAGCTGGATGTGAGTTGTCGGAAACCCGATCATTGGTAGTTCAAAATTTTAAATAAATTTTTTCGCTGACACGATTTTGCCTGTGTTGACTCTAGAGTTAGCAGTTTAGGCTTAGGTTTAGGTACGATGCTTCTAGAAGCATCAAATTTTGATTCATAACAAAATGCATGCATTGATGCATCATGGTGTTGCTGAGTCCCTCTATTGATGCTCTCAGGCAGTTACTTGGAGTATGTGAACGATACGCCACGGCTCATGGTCTCCTGTATAATGTCAGGAAAAGTGAGGTTATGGTGTTTCGTATAGGTTCCAAAAAACCGACGACAGTGCCTCTCGTTTACTTATATGGGGTGGCACTTAAAAGAGTGTGAAGAGTGTTTTAAATACCTTGGGCACATTTTGACCGAGAACATGTTCGATGACGAGGATATAGAGCGAGAACGAAGGGCGTTGTCGGTTCGATGCAATATGCTGGCCCGCAGGTTTGCAAGGTGTACTAGAGACGTGAAAATTACGTTGTTTAAGGCATACTGTCAGACATTTTACACCTGCAGCCGGTGGGTCAGGTATCCGCAGAGGGCCTACAGCGCCCTCCGGGTTCAGTACAACAATGCTTTTCGGGTGTTGTTGGGGCTTCCGCGGTTCTGTAGTGCGTCGGGCATGTTTGCCGAGGCATGCATAGATAGTTTTGAAGCTGTCATGCGAAAAAGAACGGCATCCCTAATGTATAGGATACGTGGAAGCTCCAATAGCATCCTGAAAGTTATTGTGGAGAAGCCAGACTGCCCATTTCTGATGCACTGGTCTCGTAGACATAGCTGCGGGCCCGGTACTCAGGAAAAACATTTGAATTAGAGTAATAAAAGGAATTTGTTGTGATACTAACATAGTTTATAAGTCCTAATACTAACACCATATGGATGATTTCCGAAACAAATTTTATTATTATTAAAATTCATCCCCAAAAATGGTAGCATAAATTTTTTTGCCGATGTTAAGTTCCATCGTTCGTAGCTCAATTAATTGGTATTAAGATAAGATACTTATCAGTATTATGCAGCATTTGTACAACAAGGTATTAGATTTTAACACGATAAAGGATTGGTAACTTATGTCCAATATCTGGATTATCAGATTCCAAATAATTGCGTCTTGGAGATTTGGCATGAGTGTGCACTATGTTCAATTTTTGATAGTCATCGTGTGTTTGCAAGCCATTTTCTTTTGTTATACAGCTAGTCTATTCTGTAAGAAACTATTTCGATATCGAGCTTCACCTGAGTGATAAAACTCACAAAGTGAGCTTTATTGCACACAACATAAAGATCTTCATTGGAAACTTACCTCGAATTCTAGTGTCGAGATACGAAAATGTTGTTAGAGAATAGCACTACTGGTCAGGGATCGATTTGGAACTTCCTGGATATTTGAATATCTACCAGGGGCCTGTTTAATATAACTGGCAATGCGAAAAATTCGCCAAAAACTGATATAATGAGGGCTATCGCGTTTTTATTCGCCAAAAACTGACATAATGAGGGCTATCGCGTTTTTATTCGACAAAAACTGACATGATGAGGGCTATCGCGTTTTTATTCGCCAAAAACTGACATTATGAGGGCTATCGCGTTTTTATTCGCTAAAAACTGACATAATGAGGGCTATCGCGTTTTTATTCGCTAAAAACTGACATAATGAGGGCTATCGCGTTTTTATTCGCCAAAAACTGACATAATGAGGGCTATCGCGTTTTTATTCGCCAAAAACTGACATAATGAGGGCTATCGCGTTTTTATTCGCCAAAAACTGACATAATGAGGGTTATCGCGTTTTTATTCGACAAAAACTGACATGATGAGGGCTATCGCGTTTTTATTCGCCAAAAACTGACATTATGAGGGCTATCGCGTTTTTATTCGCTAAAAACTGACATAATGAGGGCTATCGCGTTTTTATTCGCTAAAAACTGACATAATGAGGGCTATCGCGTTTTTATTCGCCAAAAACTGACATAATGAGGGCTATCGCGTTTTTATTCGCCGCTATAGGCGCTAGTGTAGCGTGAGGTTTCAAATGTCTTTCACTGTTGATTGGCTATTCATCATCATCATATCAGCCGAAAGACGTCCTCTGCTGGACATAGGCCTCACCCAAGATGGGGGGTTTTCCATAATCGCCACGCTTGGCACGCGGGTTGACGATCGTAGTGCATGGTGTAGAGTTTCACAGAGAACGCTGCTGCTCATTCTTTGGCGAGTCCCTTAATCGCCTCTTACGACACCCACGGGAAGTGATGGGATGGTATTATTCTTTTACGGCACCATACGGCACCGGCCGACACATACGGTTGGCTATTGACGCGAGTTTATTTACTTATTTGCTTTGAATTTTTTTTTTTAATTTTCCTTCTAACTTTGTTCACATGCACGTAATAACAACTTTAATGCTACAATTGAAGAACCTTACTCGACAGTGGCGCCAACTGGTGAGTACAAAAACGGTAGCCCTCATTGTCACAATTTCGCTAAAGGTCGTTTAATAAAGTAGAGAATGTATGAAGTTAATGTATAAAAAATTAGAATTGTCAGATTGTCGCTTGTCACTTCTTGTAACCAGTCACTTTTATTTAATATACCCCAGAGTAATTAATAAAAATAATAATAATTTACATTTATTTCAAGTAACAAGACCAATATACCTAAAAAAAACAAATAATAAATAAATAATAATAATCCTAGGATAATAATAATAGGATAGTAATATCCTCAGTTCCTTACTAATATTATAAATGCGAAAGTAATTATGTCTGTCTCTATATCTGTCTCTCTGTCTGTCTCGCTTTCACGCCAAAACTACTGAACCGATTTAAATGAAATTTGGTACAAAGATAGTATAGAACCTGAGAAAAGACATAGGCTACTTTTTATCCCTTGAGTATGTTCCCTAGGGACTACGCGGGCGAAGCCACTGGCAGAAGCTAGTAATAATATATAATTGCCTGTTCCATAAAGATTAACTTAAGATTAACTTTCTACATAAGAATTTACTTTTTTTTTGTCATTGATAAGCTTATGTTTGACCACAATATCACCTAATGAAAGCGACGATGTAGTCGAAGACGGATCACGCTTTGCATAGAAGTAACCTATTAACTCTTGACTTGAGAGTCATAATTCGAGGTTTGGCTCTCGACTGTTTCGTCCTCCAATATAGGATCGATTTAAGAGATATTTCACAAACTGAATAAGAAGGATATATACTGTGTCCCTTTTTTCCCTTGTGATGATTTGTTAACTGTAAATCACTAGAACTCTCACAAAATGCTCAAAATTGTCCGATAAATCGCTGTCAATAGAGCCCTAGTGTACAAATTTGGCAACTATTAATCAAAAAAGGAAAACATAGAGACACAGTATACATTCTTCTTATTCAGTTTGTGAAATATCTTTTATATCGGTCCAATATTGGAGGAGAAACCAGTCGAGAGCCAAACCTAGAATTATGACTTTTTACATGCAAAGTCACGCCGCCGGCATTTCCTTTTAAAGACCCCCAGCTTGTAGCTATCAGTATCATTGCCCTTAGTATTCTCCGATGGGTTAGGTAAAGGTTTAGCTACACAAATAACACCCACACATTGCCTGTGGTCAGAGCTGCTCCCAACAAACACCGCGTCCTAGTTGATACAGAGGGCTAGCCATGAACTGGGCAATCCTGACTCCGGGAACCTTCCGAGAAACTTCAGACGGCAGAACCCAATAATCCATCACCCAAATCGGGAATCAAAGATAAGAACTACGCATTATTAATTCAAAGAATCTCAACATCGTTAACATCATGGTAAACAAAGGTAAACTACGTTAAAATCAGGGGTTTTCCTTGTGGAAACCTGTACCAGACTATTCTGAGTACGTGGAACAAGTCTCGTACAGGTTTTGGTATTCACAGACTTTAGTCTGTATAGATGTGTTAATGTTTTCCTGTAAGTAATATGCAAGTGATGACAAAAAATTTTGTCCAAACATTACGTGTTGCAATTTTACAATTCTTTTCCTTAATTTTAATTTGGTGAATGTTGGAATTTGATGTAACTGAGAAAATGTATTATGTATCGTTTCTATTATTTTGTTTTGTCCAAATGCACCTGCCATGCTTTCTTTTCACCATTCTTTGTTGAATGTTAGAGAAATCACTAAATACATAAGACTCTCAATCTAATCAATTCGAAAAAGAAACGTAGACACAGTGTGTAATGAGACAGAAGGAAACTTAAAATAGACTAAGACAAGTATGTTTCCAATATTATTGCTATTGAATATACACTTAATTAATAAATCAATCATCAAACAGAAATAACATCATTATCCTTACTTAATATTATAAATTTGAAAGTAACTCTGTCTGTCTGTCTGTCGCGCTTTCACGCCAAAACTACTGAAACGATTTAAATGAAATTTGGTACACAGATAGTCTAGAGCCTGAGAAAGGACTCATCTTCCTGCCCTCATCCCATGTTACTTGGGGTCGGCGCAACACGTTTTTTTCTTCCATTCTGTTCTATCAGTCGTCACTCTATCACTAAGTCCCTTTTCTTTCATATCGCTCCTCACACAATCCATCTATCTTTTTTTTGGCCTTCCTCTCCCTCTCCATCCATCCACATTCATGTTCATAACTCTTCTAGTTACATGCGTTTCATCCCTCCTCTTCACATGACCATACCAAGACAAGCGATTCCCTTTTAACTTTTCCGTCACTGGCTCCACTTTTAAACTACCTCTATTGTACTCATTTCTCACTTTATCCATTCTCGTTACTCCACACATCCATCTCAACATTCTCATCTCCGCTACATGCAATCTATTTTCATCCGTCTTTTTGGCAGCCCAACATTCAGATCCATACATTACGACAGGTCTTATCACAGACTTGTAGATTTTCCCTTTCAACTTGAGGGGCATTCGAGGGTCACAAGTTGTTCCAGTGACCTGTCGCCATTTCATCCATCCTGAGTTGATCCGCTGAGTTACGTTTCGGTCTATATCGCCATCTCCCTGGACAAGCGACCCGAGGTACCGAAAGTCGGAGCAAATCGGTATAGGCGTTCCGGTGAGAGTTATAGGCAGCAGACTGGAGAGACCGTCGAAATCGCAGAACAGGTACTCGGCTTTGGTTCTGCTCAATTTCAGGCCAACACTCTCCAATCTTTGCCACCAAGTCTCCAATTTGCTCTGGACCTCTTGGCCACTTTCATAGGCTACTTTTTATCTCGGGAGTATGTTCCCTAGGGACCACGCGGGCGAAGCCGCTGGCAGAAGCTAGTACAGAAATAAGCCCTTTTATGGTTATAACGTAAGAAGTAAGAACTATATAAAATTTTGCAAACCGAAGTTGCTATATGCCAACTGAATGATGTCAAAAGCAATGACCTAGTGGTTTGCCAAACTGATATTGCTGTTAATACTTATATGGACAGTTTTATTAAGATGAACTTAATATAGAAGTTATGACCCTGATTTCAAATGTGTATGTTTTAATCTTTCTCCAACAAGGACAAACTAACAAAAATCGATTAGACTTAAGCATACGTCATTTAGTGCTTTATTTTATGAAAACATAAGGATTATAATAGCATGTAACAAAATTAGTATTACTACTGCCCATACTTAAGATAGTTTCCATAATGTTTCCTAATAAAATATAGCTAAAGTTTAAATTTGAATGAGAAGTCAATGTTGACGAAATAGTCACGCTTAGTAACTATATTGTTTACAAGAAAATGTCGGGAAAACTTCCGTGTGTTACTCATACTAATTTAACAGTTACTAAACATTACTTCTATTCATTCAAATGCTTAGTTGAAAACCAACATTTTCAATATTTCATCCTTAGCGTGGAATATGATGGAATTCTTAGCAATTTTATCATAGAATGTAATTTTTTTTAAAATAATTTTACAGTTTTAATTTTACAATTATTGACGTCAAATCTGACGTCCGTTACATTAAAATTAATGATTTCCTTATTGAACTTGAAAATCCGAATTTAGTTATTTTTATAAACCTACCAAGGTTTACGTTATTCAAATAATGGCGCCAAGTTATAAATTGACTGTAACGATTATTGCTTACATATTCATTTTATTTTCAATATGTATTTCATAAGCCATATTTTCAGTGACGTCACTTATAATATTTGTAATTTCCGTGACTGTAGTTTTATTCAGTTCTACACTATTTCTGGATTCATTATTACTGATTTTATTAGGGGCGTTTACATTTTCTCCATTGTTATTGGGATTTCTCATACCAGTAGCTGACAGCTTTTTAAAAACAACTCCTATATTGTGCCTATCTATTGACACGAACCTACTGCATGAAGTGTTACTCATAAACAGCTGCTGTGTTCGCGGTATACAGTAGAATCCGTTTAGTACGACGTCGCTTATAACGACCGACCGCTTTTAGGGACGAAGGTATAGGCATATGGCATTAAGATATAACGTAAAAAATGAGTTCTTTAGTACGACGTCCGAATAATACGACGTAATGTCACCGGTCCCTTGAGTGTCGTTATAATCGGATTTTACGGTATTAGAATTTTATGTCATGGACTGCCAGTGTTATTTTGGTAGTGAACTTCTAGTAGTATCTATGTATTCAGTACCTAACTCTTTGCTTTTAGGTTCCATACTAAAATACAAAATTTGAAAATTTCATATTTTCTTTCTTTAGATTACAACTTGCTACCAAATATTGGTGTCATATCATTTCTGTTAGACCCACCTATTAATCCAAATATTGTTGTTATCGATTCATGTTCGCAAAACACACAAGATATTGCAAATCTACTCGATAACAGTCACACCAAACTCGAATCCGAGGACGAAGCGAGCCTCCGGATTTTGTAAGCGATTTAAAAATCTAAACCGTTGCACAAACACGCAGTTGTGAGTTGACGAGAATAGCTCTGTAGCGAGGCGAGGAGGCGAGTCACTGTGGGCTCGTCAGGCGCCGAACACGCGGCCGCGGCGTGCTCGCTGACGTCATCCGCGTCACCACCCCGTCAAAACAATCCCACTAATCTCAATACACCCAATTCTCAACCTTACCACCGCGCAATAAGATACTCAGCATTCTTTTGTTGTGATACTGCAGCCGTAGTTTTCCGTTCGCTTTGCGTAAGTTCACAAAGCGTGTGTGTTGTGTTTTTTCGGCAAGCACACGCGCCTCCCGTGTTGTTTTACGTCATTGCTTCGTTTGTTTCGAGAATTTCAACGCCCAATTTTGTGAAATTAACCTAGCTCTTAACACGGATTTTGAAGATAATTCGTAATACATTAGAATGTTAATCAGCATGTACAGGAACAAAAAGTTGAATGTAAACGTCGATGTATTATCGTAATATAAATATGTCGTTTTATCAACGCACCCGAGGCTATAAAAGCGGTCGCGGACGATGCTCCGCGCCCAGTGCGGATCGCACGGGCACACTACAAACATGACTGACTAACAAACAGACTATAGAAATAAAATAAAACTAATTCGAATTCAGTTAGACTTCATCAAAGTGTTGATGTTGATCATATCAAACCAACACACTTTTGAAACAATGAAAGTCAATGCTACATTGTTCCTAAGAATGACCAACACTCGTGCTAAACTCCAAGGAAGGTTATCCTTACAAATGTACCTATGGTTATGACAACAATCTAGATAGGGCTATATTATGAATGAAATTATGCAATATCCACTTTCCGGTATGGAGCAATAAACTTATAAAAATGTCTCCATAGCAACTAATTGTATCATCCTTATCAACCCAGAAGTCAAACGACTCTTAAGCAATAATAACAAATAAATAAACAATAATAAATAATCAATTATGACGAATGGGCAGGAAATAACTAGAAATATAGGTCATGGCTGGATGATTCAGACGCTCATTTGAAGTGAAAATAATGCAGAAATCATACAAGTTGATGTATGTTATGATTTTGTACTAGACGAGGTCGTTCATTGTTATGATTTCGAAACTAACGCATGAGAAATTTACGATAAGAGTCTACCTGTAGAAATGATTGAAATGTCTCGATAATATCTGAGGTAACAAAATAAAGTGAATGAAAAGTTGGGTTGGGTTTTATCCTTCCGATAAAATCCAGGAAATAGGGGATTCCGTATTTGGTTATAAAAATGCTGCTGTTAACATTGAACTGCATTCAAAACACGTCGACCTTCGTTTTGCAGCTAGCGACAAAAAAATTGTACATAAAAAAATCAGTATATTATGCAGAATGCATTTTAATCTACAACGGATTCTGGGTAAACCCCTGTGGAGGGATTAATTTTAAAACGACTATCTATCTTTTACATTAAAATTTTCAAGTTTTCTGTTTCTGAATGTTTAAATTCCAAATCAAATTCAAATGTATGTCATATTTGGAACTTTGATATATAGCTATGTAGATAAACTTTTGAAAATTGTTGAACTACTCGACTAAAAACAGTATAGAGTAAACTAGAGACTTCGGATGACGATAAAACAAATCCGGTAGATTACAAACATAAACAATACAACAAAATTACCATTATTACCAATGACAAAGACCCGTTCTAGAACATAGCAATGGAAGTACGCATCACTTCACTATTGCAAGTGATTACAGCATTACCGATATCGCCGCGCCAGTTCCTACCAAGTACGAGTACCATATCAGACACTGCATTGCTGTAGGCAGTGACAATGTTGAAAATATACGAGCTATGAGTAATGTAGCACGCGAACACAGTGTGGCTCGCAGTGACGCGCGCGCACTTCATGTTGCGTCACAATTATTGGATATAGTGCTCAAATTTCGCGCATAAGTAGTAACGGATGAGCAATACGAAATTTTGAAGGCGAAAGTTTGAATGTTTGTTACTGAATAATGATTTAACTGTTGAACAAACTTGAATAAAATACCTTGAGCTATAGTAAAAATATAAGAGTAGTGGCAACAAAAGAATCACAATGATAGAGTTGGGAATAAATTAAAACAAAAACTTTTTAAGCAATATATAAATTAATGAGACCGCAAACCGATCAATACTAAGAAAAACGTAGACTTCTGAAAACTGACATTAATTAATTATTCATTATGTAGAAAACTAGGTAAAAAACTAACCACAACTACATCGTCAGCGGCTAAGTTGACAGTTTAGCCTAGATATCAAATGGTACACGTTATAGCAATAGTAGACTATGAAATGAAAGCAATGCAATGGCCAGATCCACAAATTTGAAAATCGGGACCCTTCGCTTTAAAGAAGGTTCTTGAAGTACAAAGAACGATAATGCATCTGCAGAATGACTGCGATGAACTTACCAGCTTGATCTACGTGATGCAAGCCACACACTCAACAACCTTAACCTTAACTTTAGTGTTTTCCTTTATAAATCATACCTAAGTTATGATGCATTCACGCTCAGTGACATTACGTCACGTAAGTTGTATAAGTTATTTAGACTCATTGGCAATATTTTGGTCTCGTAATGACCTTTTGTCAGTCAGTATTTTTGAGGAGTTTCTCAAACTGTCACCTGTTTCAAAACTAGTCTAAGTAAAGAAAATTACTAACTAAAGAAATATTTGGATTTTATGACTATTATGTGGTTGTCATGACTAGCTAGAAAAGTAACACGATAAGCAGGAATTATGTCACCTTAGTTCACCGCAGTTTTTGGTAAAAAGCAGGACTTATGTACAACCTCTTTTGTTGAAACCTCCTAGACAGAGACAGCTGTATCTATCTATAGATTATCTTCGCACGTTGCACCATTCATGTTCTTTATACAATTAACCTTAATTACAAAATTTTCCTTTGTCACATAATATATCACTCTTATTAATGACGTTTCCTGATTTCTTAAGGTTAAATCGGCTGTCGCACTTAGGGTTCTGTTTGTCTTCAGCAATAACTCTTTCATTGAAATAGTATTCTGCGTCAGAATCCTGGTGAGTTATTTCGAATTCATATTAGTTATATCCGGAGCCGTTGAAGTCATGATTCACTAAGAAAGGATACGAGTTTTGGAGGGCAAATACATTAATTGAGCTGACGTGTCTTCAAGAGTTCATGTCACGCCTGAGACACGTCATCTTTCTCATCTACGAGTTCAATGGCACTATCTTCTCATCTTTGTCACCTCTCAATGAACTTTCTTGCATGTCTTCTGTATGCCATTTCTAAGGCATTAAGCAGTTCTTTTGTGTTCTTTTCAATTAGTCTGTGTAGCCTTTCCCAACTATTTTAGGGTCCGCTTCAAGTATATCCGGATGCAGCTGAATACCAGTATTTGGCGATACTGTGTCTATGTTCTGGATGCATTCTGCGGTGCAATTAGCAGTACCTTTTTGCTCTGTGAATTTGATACTTTAAGTGTATTGTGAACTTAAGTCAGTAAATAAATCGATTCATCCAAGGTTACCAGACCGGAGAATATGATTAAATCATGCAGTCAATTTAACTGTTTACGTTGTTGCAGTCATGTATGAATTTGAAACTACTTAACCTTAGTTATAAACATTTTCCTCGATTATACTTATTGTCATTAGTTATATTATGTCTGTCTTCATGAAACTTATTTTGCTAGAATTTTGTTTGGCACTTGATACTGGTGACATAAACGACTTATGTCGCACGGATGAATCTAGAGTGAAAAGTGATTACCTGTCGATCACTGGGCTTGCTGTTAAATTAACCTTAGCTAATTTATGCCTAGCCTGCTTATTTTTTTATATGTCTTCAGAAAGCTTTAACTACAGATACTTCCGCCACTGAAAAATCAGTTGCTATACCTAGACGTTGTTTTATAAAATTTGGGCATTTCTCAGTGTCGCGTCAGGACGGAAAAGGCCATTTACCAGTTTAATTAGTTTTGTCAGTAAAAGCATACGTTGCTACCGTATAGTCATATTTCCAAGCTATTTAACCTTAATTATTTTCCTTTGTCATTACGCATTAGTTTCGTTAATGACGTGTTACTTAATCACTGGAGCACGTAGAACTACCATATTAGGTCAAATGATGTTGCATAATCAACATGGTTTCACAGTAATGCAACCTATTTATTGAGTACTACAACTGGTAAATACCTTGCCGATTGCGTTAATGGACACGGTATTATGCATGCAAAATTGACTATGTCTGGTCTAGCAACGTTTTTACAGTTGTACTAAACAACCGATTTTGATGGAATTTTCCTTAGAAGTGTTTTTTTGGCTAGCTGGAATTGGACATAAGGTAGCGACAACCTTGGTTTCATTAAGTCAAGAGAATATCTTCCTTCTATACTTTTGGGGGAGGCTTACGTTCAGCAGTGGACGGCAATTGGCTGATATGATGATACTTCTAGGCAAGTGTGCACCATCGTCGACCACTTCATACCGCTTGACATCGGGCTCAGCTGATGTTTAAGCACTATCTTAATTCTGGACAAACGGGAAACAGAGAACAAGGGCGTATATCTTCAATTTGCGTATGAAGAAAAAACCTCTACTTCCTGTGAAGTTGGTAAACGCTATTTTAATGTTGGCCAGCTATGTCCGTATTACGTACTACTTTCGCATTTGCTTACACAAACCCACGTTTTACTGGCAGATTTATCGGTACCGATGATGCAGTTTTGATCTTTTTTTGTTCCACTACTACGCCATTGATTTTTACGAAATTTGCTGTTTACTCACCCATCCACGTTGTTAGAGAAGAGGTGAGTATCGTTCTAATATTAAGCGCACCAACAAACGATCCTATTATGATCAGCATCGAAACGGAAGATATTATTTAGGAATCATTTCTACGGTGCAGTTTTTAAAAATAATGAAACAAATATCATTTTTGTCTTCGTTGTGTAGATACCCAGGCTTCTCCGTGCCGTGGAGCCGTTGGTCCCGGCTGTCATTTGTAGATCTTTGGCAGTCATTACGGATCGTCAGAAGCCAGAAAATTTGACAGCAGTCTTGCCAAGAAGTACTCAGTTACTGGGTTGTGGAGGTCTGGTAGACAGTTGTGAAGCAACTGTCTGAATCTGGTTTGACTGGAAGCCGACCCCAATACAGTTGGGAAAAAAAAATGATTTATTTTGGACCAAACATTTTTACATTAAAAGCTAAGCTAACACCATCATCTGGTGTAGTAATAAAACCAATCATGCTAGTCTTGCAGGTTATTTTTGCATCTTCCGCGTAGGAATTTGTCTTTCCACGAAAATCTTATTTTAGACAACCCAGCCCTTTTGCCAGGGCAACACTTAATCATCCGTAGTTGTCTACACTAAAACTATTAGCAATGACTACTCCTCCAATCTCTATTGTCATGTTTCTTCACGTTTCAGCTCAAGACTTGTCTCCTTCGCGCCAAAATTTATCAATAACTTCCTCAGTTTATGGTACAGTAAATTCTGCATTATGTGTAAATAGTGACACTTTGGCTCTATGCCTGTCAGCGTCATTAAATTGTCGTTTTGCACTATCTATGCATTTGCGTCTGTGGTCGTTATTGGATGGTCAATCAGGTTGTATCTGTGAGCTTATGGCTACAGTTGTATGATTTTAAATGTAACCATTGTAATCCTTTTCTGAATTTCTGGGTAAGAAATTTGTTAAATTGCAAATCATGAAATGAGTTGTTTACCAATATATATAAAATTCTGAGTGATTGACTGACAGACAATGCACAGACGAAACTGCTGGACGTAGAAAGCTGAAATTTGGCATGTAGCTTCCTTGAGGAGTGAGGTGAGTACTAAGAGAGGATTTACTGAAATTCCCACGGGAACGGCAGGATATTATGTAAGTATGAAGTTACGGGCAAAAGATAGTTTTGGGACAAAATGCTTCAGTGGCAATATACAAAATGGCTTGCTGGTTTCAGAACAAAATGGTCATTTTGTAAAGCTACCAAGTAAGTTATGACAACAGCTGCGGATATGTTTCTTTCACAAATTGTGTATCAAAAATGTTCACGCGATTTTATTTAGATTTTAGCTTCGCTCATAAATTAGATGTAACTATTGATGAAAAAAAAATGGATTGCTTTCCATTTTTTCTGAAAAGACGCACAAAAATAACAAACTTAAATATGTAGAAGCATAATTTATGAATCTTAAAAAAACATTTTTGAAATAATCGCGAATCAGAATAATTGATAACCTTCATGAAGTTATTTAAAGAAAAACTCCAATCAAATGGTTTTCACTTAATAAAGTTTTAACCTTCGGGTTTTTTAACGCGTCCGTAATTATTCTAAGAACGCAGCTGTACTATGTGACAAAACTATGCAGAAACTACCGCGTAGTAAAAAAGGGTGTGACTGTACAAAACACAACACAATATCTGCCATACCTTCCTTATCGAAGGGCATCAGAATAAAGATAACGCCCAAAGTACTTTACGTAAGTACAAGAAAGAGTCACCTGGAACGCAAAGAGAATTTGTAGTTGAATCAGTTAAGAGTCAGACAGTCCCTTCCGCTACGCTCAGGGCGTAAGGAGTCTAAGGAGTCATTTGGTTATTTCTCATCCTCAAAAAGGGGTCCACAAAAGTCTTATTTCTACTTTATTTATAGGTTTCTCCGATTAGGCAATGTTTTTTTAACCGACTTCCAAAAAAGGAGGAGGTTGTCAATTCGGTGGGTATTTTTTTTATGTATGTACATCGATTACTTCGAGGTTTCTAATCCGATTTCTGTGATTATTTTTTAGTTCGATGCAGTATACTTGCCATTTGGTCCCATTAAAATTTTATTCAGTTTGGTTTAGTACTTTTATTTTATGAGCATTTTTGCTTATTTCAATTTCTGCGTTGACGGAGATGTCGTCCAAGTATCACCACTTGAAAGTGAAAAATAAAAATCTTTTTACAAAAAAATATAACCGACTTCCAAACAAAACACTACAAAGAATAAAATAACCTTAATTTCGGAAGTCGGTGTTATACTTTTAGTTTTTCACAAATGTGTCCGTAAACTCAGGTGCACTCTCTGTTACCTTATTAAACTATAGCTTAAATTATAAAATGAAGAAAAAGTATCTCCAAATCCCGAAACAAACTCAAACGATGAAACAGGTCTACAGAAAATTCCCGAGAACACTGAGGCAACATAGTTGCTAGGTCACATCGGGTAAATCGGAAGAATCTCGAAGTCTGCAGTCGCACGCGCATTGCACGCGGCGTACTCATGTTTTTGTTTAGAGTCTGTGTGTGTGCGTGAGAGATCCGTATCGCGTATGGGCGGTTCATGAGAGTTGACTCTGTGGTTGCCAACACGTTTTGCTTGGACTATATTATGTGATTGGGTACCAGGCACGCATGATGTCAGGGTAGTGACTTTAAACGTGGTATTTGTTTGAAGGAAAAATCACGTTAAAATTTACAGATGTTGTTATTTTAGGAATTGATACAAGTAGGCCTTTTACATGGTTATGGCAGATCTAGGGCTCATCATCATCATCATATCAGCCGAAAGACGTCCACTGCTGGACATAGGCCTCCGCCAAAGGGGGGGGGGGGGTTGTCATAATCTTCACGCTTAGCAGGCGGGTTGGCGTTCACAGTGTATCGTGTTGAGCTTTACAGAGAACGCTCACGCCCATTCTCTAGCGAGAATATTACAATAAAACCATCTAATTTACTACCTCAGTACCTTAATCTGTCTATCATAATTTAATACCTGAACGTCATTGTAGCATACGAAACTTAGCATTAATCTCAAAGTAATTGTTTCAAAGCTACCGATTCGACTCCACAGTCTTCTAAAGCCCCGTCCGTTACGTCCACAACAACAACAGTTACATCTATCCGTCGCCCACCTCACACCCAAGTCAAGAACTTCACTTTCTTCCCCCCTAGCAACAGACCCCACTCCTACCTCTTCTAAATCCCCGTCTATAACGTCCAAAATAACAACATTAACATCAATTCCATCTACTACTGGTATTTCTGTATCTCATTTCGTTCAGTTTGTGTGTCAATGTTCTAGCGCAGGTGCGGGCGCGGCTGTGACGTCACCTGCGCACGCGACGGTCTCGTGGAGCGCACGCCCACCGCCACGCAATTAAAATGCTGCGAGCAACGCAACCGGCGCAACGTGCCAACGTGTGTTTTCTATGACATTGGTAGACGGTTTGCAGACGATTTTTCGAATTGTTTTGAGGTGGAAAGTTTTAACACATACCGTATTATTACCTGAAAGTTTCCACATCATCTGCACACTGGTTTTGTTTGAAGGGTTGGGCAGATGTGTTGTTGCGGAATTTGTTCGAAAGTGTAACCGCGGTCGCAAAGTGCATTTAGAGGAACACGGATGATTTTAAGGCTGCTCTGTCGTGAAATGCTTAAAACAGCGTGCAGGTGAAGCAACTTTTCATCGGCATTTGCTGAGAAATTACATCTGAAAAAAAAATATGATAAGTAATTTGGTTTAGCCAGTATTTATGTATCGGTATCACATAATAAAAAAAAAATCACCAAATCACCTCCAAAACGTTGAGATGAAACCATTTTACTCCTTCATTTTTTAACTAAAGTCTATAATAATGAATTAAAAATGCGGGTAGCGGAGTGGCGCGTAGAGGAGTAGTTAGCTCCGTTTATATGCACAAGGTCATTGGCATGTATAAAAAAACAAGTCTGCCTTAAAAAAGGCAGAGTTGTTTTTTTCATCTGTCACTTTTAAGTCCCTTGAATAGGTGACGAGCCTTGCCGTCAATCGGGCATGAATCTAGATAAATCCAAAAAAAAATCGGGATCCTGTTATTGAATCCACTACCTCATGCCCATGAAGTAGCGAATATAGGTTTCGATGTTCGTCATTGAAGAATTTTAATAAGATATTTAAGAATTTAGCATTGGTTATTCTTGTTGCAAGGAGAGGGATATCAGTGAAAATTGGTGATATGCAAGAGAACCCTTGATCTGAAGTGGCAAATTGCCGAATGCTCATGTTAGGGAAAAGCTAGAATTATGATGATGAACTTGTTTCGGTTTATGTCAGAATTGGACTTGAATGGTCAATGAAACAAACTTCAAACAAACAAAACAAAGAGAAAAAAACTGGCCAAGTGCGAGTCGGACTCGCGTGCAAAGGGTTCCGAACGAATTTAATTTTTTTATCATGTTATTTTAACACTACAAACTTCTTATAATCCTGTAATCTTTAGGTAAAGATCTATTATCTTCATTTTTTTCAAAATTTTAGGCTCAGTAGTTTCGGAGATAAGGGGGGGGGAATGGTCATTTTTCGTCTTATTTCTTGAATAACTTCAAAACCATTTATTTTAAAATCATGAAAAAAATATAATTACAACCCTCACTGTAAGCCCTTTCATTTGATATGTCACACGATATTGTTCAAAAAACTTCTTTTTTGAATTTTCTAGTTTGACCCCTAAAAGTGACCCCCATACTAAAAATTTAATAATTTACGTAAAGCGTCCGTGTTTGGGTCACAGAAGTCCATATGTGTACCAAATTTCAACAGAATCGGTCTAGTGGATCCGGAGAAAACTGGCTGTGACAGACGGACAGACAGACAGACAGACAGACACCCGAGTGATCCTATAAGGGTTCCTTTTTTTTTCGGAATCCTAAAAAAACTTAAAAAAACAAAACTAACGCCGCTAACTAAACTAAACTTTTAAGTTTCCTTTTTGTTCATACTTTTGGTGTACAATAAAGTGATGATAAATAAATAAACTTCAGTGATGAGTATGGTGTAGATATTTATATTTGCGTGTTTTCAATAACATGTCCGCATCATTGTTATTGAAATCACAGTCAGTTGTTCGTGATTCGTTGGAATAAACAATTTAAAAATAAATTTAATGTAGAATATAAATGGCACGCACAAACAGTTCGGGAAGAAGTGTCTCCCACAATTTTCAGATTCTAAATGAGCACTGTATCATTTGACTAAGGTATTGTTCAGTTTTGTTTGCACTAGCAGAAAACCGAATTGTCTGTAAATGGAGAGAGGTGAGCAGTGGTGGCCGAGTGGTAATGGCTTCGACTTACGAGTTGTAGGTCGCGGGTTCTAACCCAGCCAGGCACATTACTTTGTGTAATTTATTTCATCACCACTGCTCTCAAAACGGTGACGGAAAACATCGTGAGGAAACCGGCATGTCCTAGAACCAAAAATTCGAAGACATGTGGCATTCACGGTGGATTACGGCCCATTCCCTCTCCTAGAGAGGAGGCCTGAGTCCCAACAGTGGGAACATTATAAGGCCGACTATGCTATATGTATGCTATGGGAGAGAGGGGCTATTCTTCTGCAGGGCAACAATATAGACCAGTTAGATTAGACTGGATAGATTTATAGATACACTAGCTTACTACTAGCCCGCGACTTCGAACACGCATATCCTGTTTTTACCTGTTCCCGTAGAAATTTCGGGAAATCCTCACTTAGTGCTCCTCTACACTCCCCAAGGAACCTACATGCCAAATTTCAGCTTTCTACGACCAGTAGTTTCAGCTGTACGTTGTCTGTCAGTCAGTCAGTCTGTCAGTCAGTCAGTCACTCACTCACTCACTCAGTAACGGAATTAGTATTATCTTTGACTAAAAGTGCTTTGACTTGACCCATTGAATTTATAAGTCCAGACTTCATGGTTTTCCTTTCATTTAATTTATCAAGTTTCTTACAGAGATTTCAACCTTACAATTGACCCTAATGATCGATGCAATAAAAGTACAGGATGTAATTTTTAAAGATTTTAGTCGGTTCGATTCCCGAGTGTGGCAAGCGAATTTTCGAAAATCTTTGAATGCAGTTTTCTTTCTTTTCAAAAATAAAGGAATGTTTTCTTTGAGTAACATTTTCTATCTACAGTATTAAGAGTACTTTTCCTTCAGTAGGCATTACAAAATTCCATCCTGTATGTTGATTGATAACAGATTGATATCTTTCAAAGTTTCAAACTTTCAGTTGCAATTATGCCACACGGTAGTCTCCTATGTGGTAACATTGCCACAGCAAGCTACAATTACATGTATTCTAGACCAGACTCATGCAAGTCTAGGAGTACATATATGTTGTAACCTGACATACCAGCATGACTGAGGATCACGACTTTGAAATATCAACAGCGAAGGAGACCGCTCATTGACTGATGTGAGCATTTAACAGGGTAGGCTGATATTCAATGCAACTTTAAGCAAGATTTACCTGACTATGCGCTAGACAGCCTTGTATTTAATATTCTATAGCTACTTTTTGCTCTCTAATAACGGGTACTGAATGGCTTACTTGATCATAATCATTTTTTTATGAATAGCCTTAGTTTAAATAAGGATTTCCAGCGTTGTGGAATTTGTTCGAAAGAGTCCTGGAATGCAAAGGGCATTAAGAGGAACACGGATGGGTTTTAGTCAGTAAGAGTCTGACACTGCCCGCCGCTCCACCCAGAGCGGAAGAAGTCATTGTATTCTATTCTATTTTTTTAAATGGCAACAGAGCCGATGACGACTATTCTGCCAATGTCCAAAGTGATTGGAGAAGCAAGCGTGCAAGTTTTATTGCTGGAGAGAACTACGATTCCTGCAGAAACGATTTAGATTCGTCAATCGATACAGTTGATTACTTGCTGTGTTAGTACAGGACTGAAACAAACAAAGAATAAAATACATATATATTATTATATTTATTAAAACACATATATAAACACATATACAAACACAAGTCATTGTAGTAACAATAGTAACGGAACGTCACTAGACGCTTGAGACATGACAGCTGTCAAGAGGCAATGTTTTTTGTTTTTGTTTTGTTTTTTTAAAAAACGTTGCTCCACACTAGGAATTACTCCTGTGTCGTGGTGCGTTTACAAACATACAGTTTCACATACACAAACAGCCAGACCTGGAACAACTATCTGTAGGCCATACAAATATTTGTTCCGTGCGGGAATCGAACCCCCGACATGCCGTGCAGCAGTCGATCGCTCCACCACTGCGCCAACCGTGCCGTCAAACATTGATAAGTAGTACCATCAATGGAGATACAGCAAGGATCACTGACACAAAAAAGATACAGCAAGGATCTCTGACACAAAAAAATACTGCAAGGATCACTGACACAAAAAGTCATCGAACTTAGGCAGGTGAATGACGAGATGCAATAAAACCTCATCGCTTTATGTATACGTATTTTTAACTTCAGTTAAATTGGTAAGTAATTACGAATACTTTTGTGAGTGTCCGATTCTATTTGAGTCGCATTGTTCAAGGACACATTGTACTCTTCACTAATTGATTGAGCAATTACTCTTTAACGACAAGCTGGCTTATTAATACATTTTTGTATTTCCTTTTTTCGGCCAGAGAAACAGCATTGCTATTCAACGTGGCAAAGCTGTCAGCTCTTTGGGTACTTTGCTCATTGTCAATTTTTCTATGTCCTTTAAGATTTTCTGTACCTTTTAAAGGTACCGGCTTGTACATATTAATGTTATCAGTTTATATACAAAATGTTGTCTTCTCATAAGAAGTAGGATCCAAATTACACAAGCATTTTTTTTGTAAGCCAGAAATTTTGGAGTGGTTTTTAATTATTTCATGTATATGCATGAAGAAATTAGAAAACTACAAAACTTCTTCAAAACAGTGTACAGAGTAATTGAGATATCTCAATACTTTTGTAAGTGAACAGAAGTATTGAGATATCTAAATTACTCCACAGACACTAGGCTGAACGTTGGTCCAGCTTAGTGTGTTTATGATTTGCATCTTTTAGAACCTGAACGTGGATAACGACAGAGCGGACCAAGTCACCGCATCCTGTAGTGCTATTCTGTAACAACATTTTCGTGTCTCGTCAGCGGAATCCGAGGTGAGGTATCAAATTCGTATTAATATAAGACTTAATTGTTTGTAATAAAGCTCAACTAGTGAGCTTTGTCACTCAGGTGAAGCTCGACATAGAAATAGTTGCTTACAGAATTGCACTGCTGTTATTAAGTTTTAACAATATAATTATAGTGTTAAGTTTAGGGTACAATTAAATTTAGACCTAGTTATTAATTAAGTTCCAAGAATCTATAACAATACAGTATTTTGCTGATCTTGTTTATCCTTAATTTCTAAGATTCTGTAATAACACAATATTTAGCATTTTGCTCATATTTGGAGTATTAAGCATTTTTCTTATTTGGATAGTTATCCTTCTTTATCCAATTCGTGATTGATAGCTTTCCACTCGTCTGAATATCGTTTAGTTACCTCTCCACGCTATAACTGTCTGTCTGATTCCCCTCTCCCGTTGTTTATGGTTTCCTATTGGGCACAAGGTTGGCGGGAACTTAACACCTACTACAACAAGTAAGTATTTTTGTTAATATTACTGTTGTGAAGCTTGCTAGTTTCCATTCATGTACTATTTTGTTTCTGCCAGCAGTGAAAGTCAGGAATTCTTCCAAGGGAACATACCCCGGGATTCAAAGTAGCATATGTGCTATTCCAGACTATAATATTTATTTATTTTATTATTTATGTACACACAGAAAAACAGTAAAAATTAACATTATAAATATGAGTACAAAGGAACTGCTTATTTCTAATGAAATTTCTTCCAGCAGACCTGCGACAGGAGAAATGAAAAAGAAATGTAGACAATAGTGTGTAACAACAAGAGAAGAGTATGTAAAGTCTTAAAATTAAAGTAACAAATAAAAATATAATATACAAATAAAATATATACCTATACAGAATACTATATTATAAAATATATACATATATATATATATATATATATAACTATCATAGTTGAGAGGAAAGGTAGTGCTCTTTAAGACGTTTCTTAAAAAGAGAAATGGATTTTAAGTCACGAATGCTAGGCGGAAGTGAGTTCCACAATCGAACTGCATGGACAGAGAAAGAGTAGGAATAGTAGCTGGATTTATGAGGAAGGGTTTTATGTTTGTGTTAAATTTCTTCTCGATATGTTCAGCCGTTCTGGCGTGATTGAGTAACAAACATCCATCCGTCTCAAACTTTCGCATTTGTATTAGTACAAGTTGTTGCCCGCGACTTCGTACGCACATATACCGATTTTTCTGTCTGTCTCGCTTTCACGCCAAAACTACATAACCGTTTTAAGGCTTGTATACATGCCAATGACCTTGTGCATACAAACGGAGCTAACTACACCTCCACGCGCCACTCCGCTACCCGTGTTTTTATTTTTTTATAGTAAATATAGTACATATTTTTAAAAAGTAACAAAATCAAATTATTTTCGTTTGTATTGCAAAGCAGTAAATGTATTTTTTATACTCTTTTGATAAAAAATGAAGGAGTAAAATGGTTTCATCTCAACGATTTGGAGGTGATTTGGTGATTTTTTTTCTTATCATGTGATACCAATACATAAATTCTAGCTAAACCAAATTACGCATAATATCATGTAGATTACTAACTATTTTTTTTAAATGTAATTTCTTAGTAAATGCCGACGAAAAACTGCTTCATCTGCACGCTATTTTTAAGCTTCTTTCGAGAGAGCACCCTTAAATGAAATTTGGTACACAGGTAGTTAGAGCCTGAGAAAGGACATAGGCTACTTTTTATCCCGGAAGTATGTTCCCTAGGGACCACGCGGGCGGAGCCGCTGTTAGAAGCTAGTATACTATAAGCTTTATCCCGCGACTTCATACGCATATCCCGTTTTTTCCCATTTCCGTGGGAATTTCGGGAATTTCTCTCTTAATGCTCCCCTACACTTCCCAAGGAACCTACATACCAAATTTCAGCTTTCTACGACCAGTAGTTTCGACTGTGCGTTGTCTGTCAGTTACTCAGAGTAATGGAAGAATTTTATATACATTGATTGATGATAGTTTATGTAAGATTTGGAACATCCTTTGAAGAAAGCGAGAATGTATCTAGATCTACCCCCCTACCACTCAATCTAATCCATTGACACGCCCACTCACGAACATATTCAAACTTTGTTTAGCTTACGACAGTTTAATTTAGCCCACCCAGTTCAAAACTTCTAGAACTCATGAAGCAAGGATCAGAACCTAATATCAGCTTATCATGTCATGGTATGCAGGGGGCGTAATACCGCTGACTAATCCTTTATCACACGGATATTATCTGTCCACAGTTCTGTCACATATCCTTAACATGATACGTCAGCTTAGTATTTATATGGATGACTAGATCATGCAGTTACATTAAAACAATAATTATTCCATCGGCGATTCCATAATTGAAACGGGCTAAGATTCTGCCACCTTTTTCCAACTATCTAATTCGATGCAGCTGTGTCATTTTTAGGGTTCCGTACCTACCAAAATAATAAAAAAGACGAAATTTGGAATAGTATTAGATGACGTTTGTTCAAATAATTTACAAATAAGAAAAATATAAAAATTGTATATTTTGACAAAAATTTGACCATTCCCCCGCTTATCTTATATAGAAGTTTATGTAAAAATTACAGGAAAAATAAAACGATGTTTCTAAATAGCACAGTTTTTCAGAAATCATCAACAAAAATGTAATATTAAATAAGCAATAAATCCTAACTATACAGGGTGTTCCAGAACTCAACGTCAAGCCGAAACGGGGTGACAGGATTGATCATAACCATCACGAGAAAAATCTGAAAAAAAAAATCTATCCCATGCAGTTTGAAAATTATGGGCATTTTAAGAAAAACCTAGATCATTTTTCGGTTATTGTGGTTATTCTTTCTTATTTTTGTTCATTTGAACTTTGGAAACGTAATCCTAAATAACATTTCTAGAATCCCTATAAAAAATAATGACACAATTGCCTCAATTTTCCGAGAATTGAGACTGAAACAATTTGAACATTTATTGTAATAAAAAATGTTATTTATCTTTTATTCCAACAAACCTAAATTAAACTAGGTCAAGATTTTTCATTATTTTACTAATTTTACTAACTTTTTTCACTTTGGTAAAAGTGGCGTCACTATCTGTCTCGCTCACTCATGCATTCATGCATGCAATCTGCCAAAAATGTACCTATGGAAACATAGGTACATTTTTGGCAGATTGCAATTAGCATGCGAATGCGAACGTTCGCGTTGCTTAAAAATTTATAGAATTGGCACTCTGACTACAACACAACAAGCTTGTGAAAAAATACTGAAAATAATTCGTCAAAAAAAAAAACTGTATATAATTGAGTTTTTTACAAAAATACAAAATGTTTATTTCTGTACCAAATAGTTTAAATTAGTTTATGATTGGAGCCTCCTTTTAAGCATGATAACGCCTGTGTTAGGAGACTCCGCTCTTCCACAGCTTTGGATGTTTGTACAACTTACAATTTTCTTTTACAAAATTAAAAATAATAGCTAAATTAATACATTTTTCTCATGAGCGTGTTGCGTGCTTTATTGCCATTTACATAAAGAAAAATATAAATTAATAATTTTGAACATGCTCGCTCGCGAATTGAGAAGAATGAAAGGGTAGGTACATTAATATGGGTGTGTTGGGTGTGCGAAGTGTGTGGGGCATGTGAGGTGTGTCGAGTGTGTGTGGTGTGTGATGTGTGTGTAGTATGATGTGTGTGAGGCGTGGGAGATGTGTGGGTAGTGTGGGTGTGTGTATACGAGAAGATGAACGAGTGGCTGTGCACATATGTATAACTAATTTCCACTTATTGTAACAGTGATTTAATATCTGCATACGTACGTGATTTTTAGCCGTTCTATTACTTTATAACATTTTCTTGCCTTCATGAGTATGTTTAGTGTATATGTAGATGTCTTTTTTTATTTTATTATACAACCGTGCTGATTGCTTATTATATTGTGTAGCAGCAAAATTGATTTTAGTTTGTGGAAAGCTTGTAACACTATCAACACTACCAACACTATATTTTCCTAGGTTAGTAAGAAAACAAGATTACTCAAAAACTACCAAGAGGTGTTACGACGACGTCATTCCCATATGTCTGCCATATCTCCAGAGATATGCCAGACATATGGGTGACGTCATCTAGACTAGACTCTTTGTTTACCAATTACACGGTACACGAGGAATAATTTATTCTAGAACAGTTCTACGGTAAATGTGGGAAGTAGTTGTGAATTTTACAGGAAAAACCCGAAGAAATTAGGTAAACGTAGAGGCTTCAGGAAATCGTGAACTGTAATGGTGTTCTTCGAATCCCTAATTTCGTAGTCATCATCATCATAACAGCCGAAAGACGTCCACTGCTGGATGTAGGCCTCCCCCGAAGGGCAAACCCCCCCCGGGTTTGCCATAATCGCCACGCTTGGCAGGCGGGTTGGCGATCGCAGTGTATGGTGCTGCGTTTTACAGAGAACGCTGCTGCCCATTCTCTGTCGAGTCCCTTAGTCGCCTCTTACGATACCCACGGGAATTGTTGGGATGGTAATTTCGTAGTATTGGGAAAATATGAGTGATGAATTCCTGCTCTGAAGATATCATTCACGAATTTCAGGAAGATTGTTATCGCATTGGAAATATCGTCCAGTTTCGGTTGTCTTTTGCAATGAAACAAAATAGAGTGAACAGGCTCCTTCTGGGTAAGCTCGCTCCATCGTAGACTTTGTCTCTGTCATCTCTGACCTAGACTAGAGTCAAGAGCAAACCCATCACAAATAAAAAAAAAATGGATTGTCCAGGGTAATGGCGTCAAAATTATAATGAAACAATATATGCGTACAAATATGAATAATGGTAATAAAATAACACTATAAATACATAAATATTTTAAAAATAGACTTACCTATGTACGTAATATGGAATAATTACATAAGTATTAAAAAAAAAATTGTATAATTTTGTATGATTGTTTTTTTTTTTTTGTATTTTGTTTAGTTGTTTTTTTTATGTAATTTTTTTATTTTAATTTGTAGGTACTCAAATAAAAACCTTAAAACTATTCTCTAAATCGACTAGATGGTCGATCGAGAAATGATTGTTTCAAGATAATGGGCCTTCACGCTGCCGATGAGTCGAGCTTATAGTTATTCGAGATTTTGATGCATCGAGGTAGTGAACTGTCGCGCTCATAATTTATCTAGTAAAGCGAGAAACACACTGGTCCTACGTACGTAACGTATGCAACGCTTTTGTATCGTATCGTATGTTGCGTTGCATACGATAAGTGTGTTTCTACGGCATAGTTTTTCATATAAAATCAAGAGTCCAAATATCATAATGCGTTGCATAAGTTGCGTACGTGGGACCAGTTTGTCTCTAGCTTAATGGTTTTCGAGCAAGTGTTATTGGATGTCACGTCATTCGACTTTAAGTAGGGGAACCCACTAATATAATACAATAGAAATGCTTATTAGTGTTACAAATAGGAATGGCTGTAGTAATATTTTCTGTAGCTGGCTGTAGTAAGAGTCTTTCTACCTTTTAAAGGTTCCGTACCTAAAAAGGTAACCCTCACGCTTTCTCACCGAAACCTTTATCAATCAATCAATATATGTAATATTCTTCCGTTACTGACTGATTGAGTGAGTGATTGACAGACAACGCACAGCCGAAACTCCTGGGGGTTAAAAAGGCCACTTTAAGAGAATCATATTAGAATCATAATATTAACCACACAACAATCTGTCAAATTTCATTTTCATCTTTATTGCTAACGCATTAGGTTCAAGGTTGATTGGGAAAATTTGACAGTGACGGGTAGCGTGATGTGCTTTCTGATTCTGCTAAAGTGACCTTTTTAGACACGCTGGCCAGCTGGTCATAGAAAGTTGAAATTTGGCATGTAGGTTGCCTTGAAGAGTGTAGGGGAGCACTAAGAGGGTCGATGGCGCTTTGTTCCACGCGCGCCTCAAAGGGCTGTCAGCTCAAAAGACGGGGCCCGCTAGGGGCAGTACCTACTGGGGCTGCGGACTTTGTTCGAAAGAGTCACCGCCCTGGAACGCAAAGAGCACTAGGAGGAATACGGATGGGTTTTAGTCAGTAAGAGTCTGACACTCCCCCTGCTTCACCCAGAGCGGGAGGAGTCATTTGATGATTCTTCAAAAAAAATAAAAAAATGGGGAGCACTAAGAATGGATTTCCCGAAATTTCTAAGGGAACGGGAAAAGCGGGATATGCACATACGAAGTCGCAGGTAAAAGCTAGCGGGATATAATTTTCTACACGAGGCAGATAGCTCTATAATAAATCGCTCTACGTAACTTTACACGCTCGTGTACGACTTGTTTTGATTTTACAATTGAGGAGGAAAACGTGTTCAAGTCGTGCGGGAAAACCGTCCAATTTCTTTTGGCATTTTTCCTTCAATCATTTTCCTAGAGATTGATTCGACACACGTGTCGAGAAGAATACTGAAGTGTTGTTATTTACTTGGTTATTTACTCGTCCAAACACGCGATGTACATACATCAAAAAAAGTTTGCGATCACTTTGAAAAATCGAAAACTTTTTTGTTACGGTAGATTATATTATGATTTCGTCTTCTTTTTAGATTCTTTTAAAAAAAATATATAATTAGAATATAAAACAGTTCAATTGTTTTTCCGTATAAAAAGGCTTTCAGTCCTAGCTTACGCTCATTCAGAATTCTGATTTAGTCAGTTTTAACGGATTTAAAATACTTTTTCACGGAAAGTTGTAATTGAAAAAATGCCAAGAGGATTATCAGAAGTTTTGCGAGCAAGAATAGTAACTTTGAGGGAAGAAGGATACACCACGAGAGAAATAGCACGCAGAGTTGCTATATCCCAATCCTGTGTCATGACCACGTTGCAGAGGTACCACGGGATGGGTAATTTAGCTGACCGACCCCGCAGTGGTCGTCCAACTGTTTGGAATGCTGCCCAAAAGCGCTATATTAGATTGCTGGCAGCCCGTGACCAAACAATCAACGCTACTAAAATAAAAGCAGAAGTTCGGGCCGCCTCTGGGCTTGAAGCTAGCACTCAGACCATTCGGAATTGCTTGCACCAGGCTGGATTACCAGCACGGAGGTCTTGGCGAGCGCCTCTGAATTCCCAGTTACGTCAGCGACGGGGATTGCAGTGGGCTAGGCTTCGGCAAAATGAAGAAGATGAAGAAGAAAACATTTGGCAAAACTGTCTCTTCGTTGACGAATCGCGAACCATTACTCATCGAGATAACCGCCGTGTCCGTGTCTGGAGAAGACCAGGAGACCGTGAAAGGCAAAAAACTGCCACTGGAACAGTTCAGCAAGGCGGGAAATCGGTGTCCTTTTGGGGTGGTATTATGATTGGAGCTAGAACGCCTTTGATCCCGTATCGAGGCTTCATGGCAGTTGCTATTGATGGAATCGTCAGACCATTCCGAATAAACCATGGGCACCAATTTGTACTGGTCGATGATAATGCGCCCGCACATCGAGCTCAACGAGTCAATGCTGCTCTCCAAGAATACGACATCACAAGGTTAGACTGGCCTATCGGCTCGCCTTTTTTTATTTTTATTTGTGATGGGTTTGCTCTTGACTCTAGTCTAGGTCAGAGATGACAGAAACAAAGTCTACGATGAGCGAGCTTACCCAGATGGAGCCTGTTCACTCTAACTTTGAAGAGATTAGGGTTGTAAGCGTTTGGAAACACAGACGCAGGCAGAGAGTTCCACTCCTTTGCTGTGCGCTTTATAAAATACGTTTGGAAACGCTTAGTGCGAGCTGGTGGAATAGCAACAAGGTAGGGATGGTAAGATGCAGTGCGTCTGGATGTCCGATGGTAGAAGGGGGCCGGTGGGATGAGGTCGTGGAGTTCTTGGGCACACTTACCGAAGTACAATCTGTAGAAGACCGACAAGCAGGCAACCTTACGGCGATGAGCCAAGCTATGTAGCTTGGCATCCACCAGTTTTTCGTCACCGATGAGCCTCTTAGCTCTGCGTTCCACCGAGTCAAGCGCGGCAAGCTTATACTTAGCTGAGCCATCCCAAAGGTGGCTACAATACTCCATGCAGGATCGGACTTGCGCTTTATATAGGGTTAAAAGCTGTCCAGGCCTGAAGTATCGCTTCACCCTATTTAGGATGCCCAGCTTTTTGGCAGCGGTTTGGGCTTTGTACTCGATGGTGACGCCGAAGTTGAGACTGGATGTCAACTCCATACCTAGGAGCTCGAGCCGATCAGTCATAGGAACAGATCGCCTGACTTAAACCCAATAGAGCACGCGTGGGATGGTCTTAAGCGAGCAATTTGGAACCGTCAGCCACGTTTCCAGACAGTGCCAGAGCTCAGAGAAGCTGCTATTCAAGAATGGGACAGGTTATCCCAAGAAATGCTGGATAACTTGATCCTCAGCATGCCCAGGAGGATCTCCGCATGTGTTCGAGCCAGGGGAGGAGTTATATTACATTGAATATAAACCTTTTATTAATAAATTGTTGTTTAAGTTTGGTTAAAAAGTCTTTTTCTTTCTATCAAATTCCTGTTACAATTACACTCTGATTAATTACTCAATTTTTGTTAATAAAAACTAAAAAAAGTTTTATTTTTTTAATTTCAAACAGGGTTTTTCTATTTAAAGAAAACACACAACAAAGATTTTTTCTCGATCAAGTTAAATTTAAAAAAATATATCAGTTTATGCTGGTGATCACAAACTTTTTTTGATGTGTGTATATCTATACTCGTATATATATACCTCAAGGCTAACTTAGTGAAAAACAAAGACGTTTGGACGGTAAATTTATGGTTCTGTACTGTCAACAACTTTAAATGTACTGAAATGTTTATTACGCGTTATTATGTACTAGCTGACCCGCGCGGCTTCGTCTGCGTCACAATTTTCATTACTTCTCCGCTCCTATTGGTCTTAGCGTGATGATATATAGCCTATAGGCTTTCTCGATAAGTGGGCTATCTAACACTGAAAGAATTTTTCAAATCGGACCAGTAGTTCCTGAGATTAGCGCGTTCAAGCAAACAAACTCTTCAGCTTTATATATTAGTATAGATAGAAAAAGGGTCGAATAAAAAACATTTATTTGACACAGACAAAAAAAATCGGTACAGTGCGAGTTGGACTCTCACACAAAGGGTTCCGTACTATATACCGGAAAAAAAAGACTTCGTGGTATGGGAGTTCCCTTCAATTTTTAATTTAATATTTATTATTTGATACTTTGGTGGCAATAGAAATACACACTGTGAAAAGTCCAACCGTCTATCTTTTACTGTTCTTGAGATGAATGCCACTGACAGCCAGACGGACGGCCGCCGGGCGGACAATGAATGCTTAGTAATAGGGTTCTATTGGTTACCCTTCGCTAACGGAACCCTAATAACAACAACAGAAATAATCATACATTCTTACTTCTATTATGAATGCGAGTTTGTACGTATGGATGTTTGTTACCCAATCAAACCAGAACGGCTGAACGGATCTGCATGAAATTTGACACAGAAATAGATTTTAGTCAGGAATAGCACATAGGTTTCCCTTGGGATAATTTCCAACATTCAGGCGGGCGAATCCACTGGCAGAAGCTAGTAGTGAAAAACCGGCCAAGTGTGAGTCGGACTCGCACATAACGGGTTCCGTACCATAAACCTTAGTTTTTATTATTGAAAGAAAGAAAGAAAGAAAAATGTTTATTTGAGACTCGCACAAAACAGACAGATGTAAAATTAATTAAAAACTAAAAGTAGTGTATTACTTAATCAATAATAAATTAGTCTGTGCGAGGCCAAAAAGGTCCCTAACTCAGCATAGGCTGCGAAATTTAAAAATAAATAACACAGCGCTGGTTTTATTTTATGGACGCAGTTACGTAACACATACTAAATATAATAGATATAGATAAAATAAATAAATGATGATAAAAATACACAATCTGTGAAAATTTCAACTGTCTACCCATTACGGTTCTTGAGATACAGTCCGCTGACAGACAGATGGACAGACGGACCCCTAAAAATGACAGAATTACGCTGAGTGCGCCCATACCGAAACCTGAGTTACTATTGCAGCATTTGCTTGGTGTCAGACACCCAGAGCTGGAATATAGGCGGGATACTAGGCATGTCTTATGTCAATATTTTTGCAGTCACACGGTCACACCCCCTTTTTATAAGTCTTAAACATACTAACATATGTGGCTCTGCTTACCAATTCTATAAATATAGGCGTGGTTATTTTTGTATGTTGATCAACACCGTAATCCTGATATCTTCCATATCGGTACCGATATCGGTCAAGTCCAATAAATACGACCAACGATCACACCTAAATTAACACAACAAAATTAATATTCTGGACACTTTCCCTGTAGACAGCGATGTGGATTAATTTTTTGATGCCCAATAACTTTTTCTCCCTTTTTCATCCCGCTTGTACTTATATATTTTTTTTATTAGTTCTTATATACTATGTTATTAAATAGTCTGTATGTATTTGTAAATGTTTTTAAGTTTGTTTTTGTATTTTAGTCTGCTCTCCTTTGATTAATGTCCATTTACATTAATATTGTAATAAGAAAAACTGTTTTGAAAAATGTAAGTTCACCCAATCTGCAGTGCGATTCAGCCGGCCGATTCTGTTAACATGTCGAAGTGAAGACTTGGGTGAAGTGATCACGAAGTGAGCTGTCAAACCATGTTATCAAGATGGAATGACAGCTCACTTCGTGATCACTTCACCCAAGCCTTCACTTCGACATGTCTATAGAATCGACCGGCTATAAACATGTCGAAGTGAACACTTGGGCGAAGTGAACGACAGGTGAGCTGTCAAACCATACAAACAAGTTGTCGTGACAACTCACTTGTCGTTCACTCCACTTATGTGGTCACGGTGAGGTGTCGACAGAATCGACCGGCAGGCCCCCAAGATACAGGCGCTGCCTAGTTTGGGGACCACCGCTAAATGACTATGCTAATTATTTATCTTTGTTACTGTAAGCATATTTTTAAGTATTTCTACCATTTTTCATATTATTCTTTTGTAACAATGGACCAATAAACTATTATTATTATCTACATCTACACTAATATTATAAAGAGGAAAGATTTGTATGTTTGTTTGTTTGAAATGAATAGGCTCCGAAACTACTGGACCGATTTGAAAAATTCTTTCAGCAATGGATAGCTACATTATCAGGGAGTAACATAGACTATATTTTATCCCCGTACTCCCACGGGAACGGGAACTACGCGGGTGAAACCGCGTGATGTCCACTAGTCTATACTTCTATACTATAATATTATAAAGAGGAAAGATTTGTTTGTTTGTTTTGAATAGGCTCCGAAACTACTGGACCGATTTGAAAAATTCTTTCAGCAATGGATAGCTACATTATCAGGGAGTAACATAGACTATATTTTATCCCCGTACTCCCACGGGAACGGGAACTACGCGGGTGAAACCGCGTGATGTCCACTAGTTATTAAATAAACTTGAAAAACTTCAGTATAGATATATTTACTACGTAAAACTGACTAACAAAACACTTACAAATTAAATTTCCATTTCAGTTCCAAAGTGTATAAGGCGAGAGTCGAACCTGTCCCTCAGTAACCGTCACGGAGGGGAGTGGTCGCGGCGCGGCGCACGCGCGGCCTGCGTGCGCGCAGATCACGTGCCCACAATGTGTAGTACATCGGTCCTCGGCGTGTTGTTTCACTAACTATAGGCATTGAATTACTTTTGAATAGTCATGAACAGTTTTGTTTTTATATTTTGTGTTGTTTGGAGTATAGTGTTGCAGCGGTTTGGTTTCCGGGAATGTGGGGGGCGTGACGGCTGTTTGCGTAAGGTTGAATTTAATTGCGGTGAATAAATAAACTTTATTCTACACAGACTAGAGGAAGGATTTTCAATTCTTTAGATTATAGTCCTCATGGTATCCTAATCTACAAAATTCTGCCGTAACTGACTGATTGAATGACTGACAGATAACGCACAGGCGAAACTACTGATCGGGTCGGGTTCTAGTCAACCCGGATTCAGCTGACTACCAATATTTTATGTGGAGCGGCTGCCTACCAGACCTGCACAACCCATTAACTGGGTAACATTGTACTTCTTGGCAAGACTGGAGTCAGATTTACTGGCTTCTGACTATCCGTAACGACTGCCAAAGATCTACAAATGACAGCCGGGACCAACGGCTTAACGTGCTTTCCGAGGCACGGAGGAGTCTCCCATCCTCAGACCAACCTCGGCAAGCGTTGCTTAACCTTGAGATCGACCCGTGCGGCTCTTATTATTTAGCCGCGAGCTCCTCCTCCTCTATCCTATAAAAACAATAAGGGAGTGAAAACTGTTTCCATTATCTTCAGATATTCTTCGCAATCTCCTTTTATTTCCTTTGTGAACTAGACGAAATATGGGCGGCGAGACTTTGTATGTAAAAAAGTCATAATTCGAGGTTTGGCTCTCGCCTGTTTTCTCCTCCAATATTGGACCGATTTAAGAGAAATTTCATGAACTGAATAAGAAGGATGTATACTGTGTCTCTATATTTATTAAATCTACCCGACAACCCATCATACCAGAGACAGTGGGATGAGCCGGTCTGCAGAGCGGTTCAGAGGAACCTTATAGCCTCTTCTACTTCTACTGCGGAGCGTGCGCGCCTGCTGGCTGTGGGTGAGTGGGAGTCGGGCCTCTGGCTTCACGCACTACCGTCGTCGAACTTAGGCACCTTGTTCGACGATACAACTTTCCGCCTCGCTGCTTCCCTTCGCTTAGGCGCATCGTGTTGTTCTCCTCATCGTTGTCACTGTGGTGAAGCTGTCAACAGCCTCGGGCACCACGGTCTCTCATGCAGTCGAAGTGCAGGTCGCTTTGCACGGCACGCAAACATCAACGACATTATCCGACGCGCTCTTGTCGCCGTCGGCGTTCCAGCCGTACTAGAACCCAATGGCCTGGCACGCGACGACGGCAAGCGACCGGACGGTATGTCTTTGTTTCCATGGAAGATGGGTAGGCCTTTAGTGTGGGACGCTACTTGTGTCGATACTCTTGCGCCATCCCATCTTCCTAGCTCGTCGTGCTGTGCTGGTACTGCCGCTGCGGCTGCTGAGAACCTCAAGCGGCGGAAATATAATAACCTTGTTGGCAATTATATTTTTGAGCCGTTTGGGGTTGAAACTCTTGGACCGTGGGGTCCGAGTGCTCATGCCTTATTTAAAGATCTTTCTAAACGCTTAGTTGACACTTCGCGTGACCCAAGGGCTGGCTTTTACCTCGGACAGAGGATAAGCATTGCCATACAACGTGGCAATGCCGCCAGTCTTTTGGGCTCACTTCCGGTGGACAGCGATGCGGACGAATTTTTTGACGCCTTATCTTAGTTAGGATATTTTATTTTAAGTGTATATATTTAGTATTCTATCTTATTCAATCATAGTATTCTGTTCAGTTTGATTAAATTTTATATATTAAAATCATGTAACGTCCAATATTGGAGGAGGCAAAAGTCGAGAGCCACATACAAATTAGTCTCGCCGTCCATGTTTTCTTTTAAATGAAGTTTTAAATGAACAAAAATCTCATGTGTGACATGATTAGCTCCGAGGCAAATACTCTCCAAAGTTCATCAAACTGATGTTTCATTTTTGATATCATTTTACATTAATGTATAGGTAAGTACGATATTATTACCGTATGTGTTACTGTCTAATTACTGCTAATTGTAGCGCTTTGTAATTATTTATAGTGCGCTGCGTTGCTATTATTATCGCACACATGATTAATATGGCAAGTAGTATGTGCCAAAACTGCACTGGGAAAGACTCTTGCACACTGATTGTTATAGAATTTTTGGTAGGTAACCCTTAGGTAATTTATAACATACATGGTTTACATGGTTCCAGCCCATTTGCAGTGTTTTAATCTCCAGACATCTAAGGGGCGTAATTTTTTTATTTATCTGACTATGTAGGCCAATTCGTTGTTTTTTTTATATATATACATTTCTATCATTATCAGTATCACAGTGTGCTAGCTAACAAGTTATAAACTTCGTGTCATGTATTAATTACTTAGCATATTTTTATATAGATTCAAGTTCTTAAAACGTAACAGATAGATGTGTTGCTGGGGAGTTTGTTGGCCAATTCTTCTCTACAGCTAAAACACGAGGAAGTGATGACGGGCGGGCGTTTTGGGGGACTGTCTTTTGTAAAACTTGACGTTTTTTGACGCTGAACACGGATGGATTTTAGTCAGTAAGAGTCTGAAACCTAATCCCAATTCCATTACAGCGATAATCAATTCTCAACATTGTATAAGATACTCTCATTGTCCTTCAGATTTCTCGTGATTTAAACACTGCCCGTGTCCTAATCTGCAGTGCGACTCTGTAAACATATCACTGTATAAGCTTAGGTGACGTGAACGTAAAGTTAACTGTCAATCCATACATATAAGACTAGTTGACCCGCGCAACTTCGTGTGCGTCACAATTATCATTACTGCTCCGCCCCTATTGGCTGTAGCGTGATGATATATAGCCTATAGCCTTCCTCGATAAATGGGCTATCTAACACTGAAAGAATTTTTCAAATCGGACCAGTAGTTCCTGAGATTAGCGCATTCAAGCAAACAAACTCTTCAGCTTTATATATTAGTAATATATAGATATAGATGAAGTGATAGTTAACTTCATTCTTAGTCCAGCTAAGTTTACACCGTGAGATGTTTACAGATACAGCTAGTCTATTCTGTAAATAACTATTTCGATATGGAGCTTCACCTGAATGACAAAGCTCACAAAGTGAGCTTTATTGCACACAACATAAAGGTCTTACGCTTATACGAATGTGATACCTACTAACCTCGGATTACACTGTCGAGAAACGAAAATTTTGTTACAGAATAGCACTACAGCATAGAACGGCTGGACTGTGGAAGCGTTTAAACACACTGTGTTTTATTTAGAGCCAATTATTTTTGAATGCAACAGGTCCGATGATCGAAAAGTGAAACCATGAAAATACAATGTATTGTCACAAAGAAATCGAGAGTATTCTCACCAGGGATCACAGATCAAATGAACACATATTTTATAGTAGGTGTGTAATGTTTTGCAACTAAAATAGAAACGGGTGCAAAGTCCACGATCCCGTGGCACACCTCTATATCTAGCGCGGTTATTTTTGATCCCGTGTTAATCCCGATTGCCGGTACAACTCTAGTTTGTACTCTATGGTACCTACTTTGGATGTAAATATATCGCGGAAAAATTTGGTGGATCGAAATAGTGAGACTGGGTTCTAAGAAATTTTATAGTTTGTAAACAGATCTGGGATTACGAAATAAATAAAGCCAAGGTTTAGATTTTCCCATATAAACAACTAGCTTCTGCCAGCGGTTTCGCCCGCTTGTTGTATCTATACTTCTTCTATATACATACTAGCTGACCCGCGCAATACCGTCTGCGTCACAATTTTCATTACTGCTCCGCTCCTATGATTAGCGCGTTCAAGCAAACAAACAAACAAACGTCCTACCAACACGTACAGAGAGTCAAAAATCAGAGTATAATAAATATTTAAAATTATTAAATAATAGCAAAATGTACAATACAATTAAATAAAAACACAGATATTAAAAATTAAAAAAAAAATACAAACAAAACAAAATATTTAAAAGTCAATCAATAAAATCACATAATAAGATGAAAAAGAAATAATCAATAATAATAATAATCAAATAAGAGGTTCATATGAAAAATCATTCTTATTTTTTTAGTAAACAAGAATGATTTTTTTTATTTCATTATCAACATGGTCAAAAGCCGTATGGTACCGGCCGGTGCCCTATGGAAGCCGTATGGTATCGGCCGGTGCCCTATGGTGCCGTAAAAGAATAATACCATCCCATCACTTCCCGTGGGTGTCGTAAGAGGCGACTAAGGGATTCACCAGAGAATGGGGAGCAGCGTGGTCTGTAAAACGCAACACCATACACTGCGATCGACAACTCACCTGCCAAGCGTGGCGATTATGGCAAACCCCCCCTTTGGGGGAGGCCCATGTCCAGCAGTGGACGTTTTTTCGGCTGTTATGATGGTCAAAAGCCTTTTTAAAATCAAAGTATGCTGCATCTACTTGTTTGCTGTTGTCCATCTTAGAGACAGCATAATCAACATAGTTGACTAAGATCGTAGCAGATGACCTACCCTATCGTTACCTACTTATAGTCATAAGCCATAAAATTTGAAGCCAGTCTTGCCAAGGGATATTGTGAAACCCAGTAGCTGATTTGTGGAGTTCAAATAAGCACTTATTCCATATAAAATACTGGTATTCAGCTGAATCTGTGTAGACAAACTAAAGGAGTGGAACTCTCTGCCTGCGTCTGTGTTTCTAAACGCTTACAACCCTAATTTCTTCAAAGTTAGAGTGAACAGGCTCCTTCTGAGTAAGCTCGCTCCATCGTAGACTTTGTCTCTGTCATATCTGACCTAGACTAGAGTCAAGAGCAAACCCACCACAATTAAAAAAGAAAAGACGTAGGCGAGTTTGTAACAGTATCTCTTGGCAAGACTGGTATCAGATTTTCTGTAACGACTGCCAAGATCTACAAATGACAGCCGGGACCTACGGATTAACGTGCTTTCCGAGGCACGCAAGAGCCTCGGTATGTTAAGATGGTCACCCATCCTCAGACCAACCTCGGCAAGCGTTGCTTAACGTTGAATATCGACCCATGCGGGTGTTATAATTAAGCCACGAGCTATAACAAACATGACGAAATGAATCCAACAAAAGCTTTGTTTACATTAACTGCTTGCATTTCAAGTGAATGAATAATATTGTGCAAGTGAGGGTAATTAGGACAAGTATATCTTAATGCTTAGTCACTTGCGAGGTTGGCAGGGAATTCCCGGTGGTTGACGCGACGCGACCTAAAGAGATCGTTGCCAATTTATGTTTTTCGAATAGGTAGTATTTCGTTTTATTAATTTACTTTTCTTTGATATTTTTGACTCTGAAATCGCAAAAAAACGACTGCCCCATAACTCGACCAAATGTACTGATTTCTTTTTGCAATTTCAATTTTGGTCCCATAGTAAAAGTTGTTCACAATGATTGGTATGTCAGATCCAGGTATTACAGGACCGTGTCAGATACACTTAGTAACGCACAACGTGCCAGATTACAATCGTGGGCAACTGGGAGACGGGCAACATGAGAAATAACTCATTAACCTCTACAAAACTTATTTGGTACGGAGTCAATTATAACCAACACCTGTAGCGGCTTTAGGGCCGGGCGACTCGGGCGGTCGCCCGGGGCGCCGGCAACTGGAGGGCGCCGAGTCATGCAGAGCGCTGCGCGTAATTTGTGTGCCTATTTCTATCGATATTAAGAAAAAATCAGATATTGATGTTGATTTGTTGTGCAATGAAATTTTAGGGCAACACAATCTCGAAGATATTCAGGCAACACCTATGGAAACCTTGAAACTTTACTAAAAATCACAATCTTCAAGAATTATATCCCTGTATTTTTCTAAACTTAAATTATAGCTCACCAACCGAAGCCAAAAACTGAATGACTGAATTCGTGTGTAAGCGAATTTTGGTATAGTTGCAGGGAATGGTGTTTTGAACAACATCGTCAAAGTACTGATGGGTGGAGGTGAAGCTATTGGGGTTGGGTGTAAAGGTTTTTCTAACTACGTTACATATTTGAATTATATTGAAATTTAAAAGGGCGCCAATTGCATGACTCGCCCAGCGCGCTTAGATGGTTAAGGCCGGCCCTGACCAACACTGTACTAACTAATATTCTGAACTTAAAATCGAAATCTGGGGATGTGCTCCAAAATCTGCAATTAAAGATCTACAAATAGCACAAAATAAAATAATTAAACTTCTATTCAACTACGATTATCATACACCTACATCTGAACTATACAAAAACACCAAACTAATGAGCATTCATCAACTTTACACATTCAATTCCTGCATTCTCATTAGAAAAATTCTTAACAAAACCATACACACACAGTTATCCTTCAACACGAATACATCCAAATACAGCCAAAGAAACCCTAACCAAATACAGACGCGTCCCCCGCGAACGCAATATGGCAGGAAAAACATAAAGTACGAAGGCGTCCAGCTGTATAATAATCTACCAGCAGATATTAGGAACACATCCTCTTTTAATGTATTCAAAGCTAAACTCAAGCAGTACGTCAGTAACAACATAAAACTTCTAAGTTAATAATATCAATGTCGACATCGTACCTAAAAACAAAACTGTTAGCTACTGGACTACACTAACCTTAGTAATGTATTTATTCGCTAAGTGAACAATGTACGTTCTTTTAGAGTAAATAAAGAATCTTTAAACCCAAAAGGACACACGAACAGTTCCTAGGCCAGTATGTGTCGCGGCCCATGTCCGAACGACCACTGTCACTTCAAGGTCCATATTCGACACCATACCTACTCCTAGATTCTACTCAACGCTGATAAACAAAGGCGTTTGTGTTTTATTTTTAATCGCAGACTCATCAAGGATCCGACAAGTACAATAACTCCTTTTCAGTTTGCGTTTATCTATACTTAATATATAAAGCTGAAGAGTTTGTTTGTTTGCTTGAACGCGCTAATCTCAGGAACTACTGGTCCGATTTGAAAAATTCTTTCAGTGTTAGATAGCCCATTTATCGAGGAAGGCTATAGGCTATATATCATCACGCTAAGACCAATAGGAGCGGAGCAGTGATGAAAATTGTGACGCAGGCGAAGTTGCGCGGGTCAGCTAGTGCTAGTATACGTTTGGCTAGTACTAGTACTGCACCACTAGCCACTCTATACAGCGTATAACAGAATAATGCAATACCTCTTAATGGGTCATTTTACTCATCATTATGAACTATTTTTACTATGGGACCAATCCTGAAATCGCGAAAAAGAAAATAAGCTGTTCAGTACATTTTATCAAGTTATGCCCACAGAAATGTTTGGGTGAGTCGATTTTTTTTCGCGATTTCAGTGTTGGTCCCATAGTGAAAGTTGTTCATAATGATGAGTTCAATTACCCTTTAAGAGATATTGCGTTTATTCTGTTATAGGTCGTATAGTAGCCCAGCAAGCATGTAACTTGGTGAGTTTGAATGATATTTTTTTTTAAATTAGATGCAAATATACTTAGTACTTAGTAACAGACTTAGTATAGAAAAAGTACTAATTCGAGGTTTGGCTCTCGCCTGTTTCCTCCTCCAATATTGGACCGATTTAAAAGATATTTCACAAACTGCATAACAAGGATATACTGTGTCCCTATGTTTTTCTTTTTTCATGAATAGTTGCCAAATTTGTACTCAAGGGCTCTGTTGACCGGCGAACATTGGGTGGCTCGCCGACCGATCAGAACCAAAAAGGGCTCTGTTGACAGCGGTTTATCGAACAATTTAGAGCATTTCTTGTGCTTATACGGTTAATATAATCGTCAAAAAGGAAAACATAGGAATACAGTATACAATCATTTTTATTCCGTTTATGATATATCTTTTAAATCAGTCCTATATTGGAGGAGGAAATAGTCGAGAGCCAAAACTCGAATTATGACTTTTTACATACAAAGTCCCGCCGCCAGCATTTCCTCTTCAATCAAGAGTGAATAGGTTACTTCTAGGCAAGCGTGCTCCATCTTCGACCACATCATCGCTTACCATCAGGTGAGATAGTGGTCAAACGCGTGCCTATTAGTAGTGAAAAAAAGACGCATGTGTCGGTTTTTGTGTATACTAAAAATAATGTTGTATAATTTTTAATTTTCCTTGCATAAGCCGAAAGTACTTAACTAACTATTCTCAGTCGTGGTTACTCAGCACATTTCTGTCATTAACATACCTCCTAAATGATATAGTTCACACGTGGCGAGCATGCTGTGTTGTCGTGTTTAGTGAGTGTGCCGAAAAATGACATAGCAAGTTTTGACATTTAGGTAACGGATGAAGTGATGACATTGTGCCTTTCAATCTACCTAGTCTTTTCCCAGCTCCTACGCTCCAAGTCCAGCAGTTACCAATATTTTACAAGGAGCATCAAATAACAGCCTGAGTGTCAATTCTATTAATTTTTAGGGTTTATGTCAAACCCCTTTGGGGGAGGCCTATGTCCAGCAGTGGACGTCTTTCGGCTGTTATTTTTAGGGTACCGAACCTGTATATGGAAAAACGGGACCCTTATAGGATCACTCGGGTGTCTGTCTGCCTGTTTGCCCGTCTGTCACAGCCAGTTTTCTCTGGATCTACTCGACCGATTCTGTTGAAATTTGGTATGCATATGGACTTCTGTGACCCAAACACGGACGCTTTACGTAAATAAATAAATTTTGAGTATGGGGGACACTTTTGGGGATCAAACTAGAAAATTTCATAAAAATGTTTTTTAAACTGTACTGTGTGACATATCAAATGAAAGGACTTATCGTGGGGGTTTAAATTATATTTTTTCGTCATTTTTAAATAAATAGTTTAAAAGTTATTCCAGAAACTAGACCATTGATAGAAAACCATTTCCCCCTTATCTCCGAAACAACAGCCTCAAATATTGAAAAAATGCAGATTACAGAAAAACCCATTAAAACAATACCATGTAACAAAAATGAAATTGTTTCGGAACCCTTTGCACGCGAGTCCGACTCGCACTTGATGCGAATGTGAACACGTTAATTTAAAATTAATAGAATGAGGACTATCGCGTTTCAAATTAGCCGGTAGAGGCGCTAGTGTAGCGTGAAGTCTTCGAAATTTCACTGTTGGTTAGCTCTTGACGCGAGATTTTTACTTATTTGTTTTGATTTTTGTGAATATTCTACTAAATCAACCTGACTATGGCAGTATAAGTCTACCGATCACTGCATTGAACTTTGCCGGAAACATAGTAGAATAAGTCCTTCTTTTTTCTATTATAATGAGTCCTCGTAACACTGCGACACTATCCATGTTGTATTAGGTCGCACGGTTACGGTATTATCATCAGTTACTTTCCTTCTAGCTTTGTTCACATGCTCATAAGTCGTAATATTTAACAACTTATTGACAACTAATGGTACGATTAAAGACCTTACGCGACAGTGGCGCCAACTGGTGAGTACAAAAACGGTAACCCTCCTTGTCTCTCTCTGACCTCGACAATCTAGTAACTGGGCAACACGTCACACATCCCGAAATCGCGAAAAAAAAAGTAAGCTGTTCAGTACATTTTATCAAGTTATGCGCACAGAAATGTTTGGGTGAGTCGATTTTTTTCGCGATTTCAGTGTTGGTCCCATAGTGAAAGTTGTTCATAATGATGAGTTCAATGATCCTTTAAGAGGTATTGCGTTTATTCTGTTACAGGTTGTATAATAATTTAGGTATATTTCGTAGAATTTTCCCAAGACGAGTAGTATGCGAAGCGCGGGCCTCACACTGCGGTTTCGACCATTGAGTGGTTATGTAAACAATGACGCCATCAGTTTCTTTCACAATATGTACCTACGTGTATGTTTTAGGTACTAGCTTGCCACCGATTTGCTTCCGTACTCCGTGTGCTTTGGATAAATGTAAAGTACGCCACTCAACGACACTATTACTTTGTAAGTGACACCAACAAACGATTTAACATCTATACTCTATACTAATATATAAAGCTGAAGAGTTTGTTTGTTTGTTTGCTTGAACGCGCTAATCTCAGGAAATACTAGTCCGATTTGAAAAATTCTTTCAGTGTTGGATAGCCCATTTATCGAGGAAGGCTATAGGCTATATATCATCACGCTCAAACCAACAGGAGCGGAGCAGTAATGAAAATTGTGACGCAGACGAAGTTGCGCGGGTCTTCTAGTTATCATAATATACTAGCTAACACGTGCAACTTTGTCTGCGACACTTAAGAGAGAGAGAAACAAAAAGCTTCGTTTTTGCAACATTTTTTATTGATGCTGCTCTCCTATAAGTCGTAGCGTGATGATATGTAGCATACAGCCTTCCTCTATAAATGGGCTATCCAACACTAAAATATTTTTCCAATTCGAACCAGTGGTTCCAGAGATTAGCGCGTTCAAACAAACAAACTCTTCAGCTTTATAATATTACTATTACTATAGATATAAAGCTGAATAGTTTGTTTGTTTGTTTGCTTGAACGCGATAATCTCAGGAACTACTGGTCCGATTTGAAAAATTCTTTCAGCGTTAGATAGCCCTTATCGAGTAAGGCTATAGTCTATATATCATCACGCTAAGACCAATAGGAGCGGAGCAGTAATGAAAAATGTGACGCAGACGAAGTTACGCGGGTCATATACTATAGATTGCGACCAGCGCAATCAGTTTTCTCTTTCCGATCAGTAAGTGATTTAGAGTCTCACACAAATATTTACGTGATTGCTAATACGATTTCCGAATTGAGAATTTCCTTAACATTGGCAAGATTTTCATCCACTTGCTAATAGACCACATAGACTAGTCACTTCGAGAGTTAGATCAGGAAAATACTCAAAATATTGCATATTCGCTTATTAATATGTAACACGGTGGTGCGAATGTTTCTGATTGACACTGCGGTTTCATTCATAATATCGATACTGAGTGGGTTTTTCTGTCTGTTGGTTACCTAAGTTTCCATTTATGACACGTGTTTTATTTTATCATCATTCAAAGGTTTACCAGGCGTTAGCATAACCAACGACACAATTTGTGCAAAAACATAACCCTCCTTTTGGAACAGTCGGGTAAAAATCTTACGAAGGATGCATTAAACACATCAGCTACGTATTATGGCGACAGAAAATCGTTATGAAAATTGCAACTGAAAATAAAATAATGAAGATGGCCGGATCCAAATGTTTATGTAATATAAAACAAACTAATACAGACTCCTCACGATTCTTTTATAAAAATACGATAACATTATTTAAAGAACAAACATCACAATAATGATTATTTTCCTCAGTAGGAACGTACAAATATTTTCGTCTACACTAATATTTTAAAGTTTTTTGTATTTATATATGTTTGGCAACCCCCAAGTGTCGCCACAACGACCGGTCTTTTGCTTCTCGCATCCATCGGCTTCCTTCACCAGGTCATCGGTCCACCTTGTGGGAGGCCTTCCAATGTTACGTCTTCCGATACGCGGTCGCCACTCCAGAACTTTTCAGCCCCTTCGACCATCTGTTCTGCGAGCAATGTGCCCTGCCCACTGCCACTTTAATTTGGCGATCCTTCGGGCTATCGTAACCTTATGTATGTTTGTAACGAATAAAATCAAAAACTACGACCGGACCGATTTCAAAAATTCTTTCACCATTACAATGCTAAATTATCCCGGAGTAATATAGGTTTTAGTTTATTTTGGAAAAAAATAGAGATCCCTACGAAAATTGCAATACTAAATCTGCGCGAACGTAGTCGCGGGCGAAGTGCGAAGAATACAACATTATAATGCTTTATCCCAAAGTAACGTAGGCTATAGCGTGGGCTATAGTTTATTTTGGAAAGAAACGGGTATAAAATGCTCTAAGTAAGAAAAATGTTGCGGTTAATAAAAATACACATTACCCTATAAAGAGGTCGCGGGCGAAGTGCTCGTTTTGAATAAAATTTATATGTTTCTAACAATTGTAAAGGTGGTTGTCGACTAATATTGTTATGTTTATGTATGCAAAATATATTTGTTTCTGGTTTGTACTTGTATAAGCAGTACAAAGGTTGGTTTGTAGTCGCGTGACTGTCCTCGTGCCTACCTTCGTTCATTGATGTTTAATTATAGACGTAAATATTTTAACATACCTATATTCCCCACGCGGTTAACAGAAGCGTCTGGTTTATTCTACAGGGTGTTTCCAAAGCACGTGGTGTATACAGGGTTATTTGTAAAACACCAACAACCTCTTAGGCAGTGAAAGAACACATGATTATAAACAACTTTTACTTTGAAAACAACCCCGAAAACTCGAAAAAAATGTCACCTGTTTCATACATTTTCATTGGATAAATATTGCATTTTGTATGAAACATCTGACATTTTTTTCGAGTTTTCTATTGGAATGGGAGCTCACTTCACCTTATTTTCCACAGTGGGTTCTTTTTCCCGAAATGAACGGCAGTGCTTTGGTGAACCCTTTAATGGAGTGAACTCGAAGTGAACTGGATTGACAGCTCACTTCACCTAAGCTTGCACGGTGAGATGTTTACAGAATCGCACAGAACTCTTCTAGTTACATGCGTTTCATCCCTCCTCTTCACATGACCATACCAAGACAAGCGATTCACTTTTAACTATACCTAACTAGGTTTGCATAAATAAATAAATAATAATACATAAACACAAAATTAACTTTAAAGTTTAATAAGTAAATAGATTAAATAATTTCATAAAATTAAATTATTCCAACAGATTAAATTAAATCATATTCAATTATTCCAATGGATTAAATTAAATCATATTCAATTATTCCAATAGATATTAAATTAAAATTGTTCCACCAATATAATAACGAGTATATGACAAATAAAAAGAAGATGGAATGAGCTTCAAACTCACTTCACCTCGGTTTAGAAAGTATGGTCAGGTATATGAGATGCTTCCCTACTACGATGGGATCCCCTACCCAATGCCATCACGCCACAAAACTGGTTTTCACTAAGCAACTGTTAATTAGTATTGAACAAATCAAACCTAAGGCCGTAACTCTCAACTTATGAATATTCATTACGAGGAATAGCTGTATTGTACAATAGTTTGTATTGGTTATATGTATTTGACGGCCCTACGTCATCGTACGGTTGTACACGGCACGTGCACCGGACCGATCAGGCGATGTCGCCATCCCCACCTCCCCCACTACTCGACTTGTTTGTGCTCGGACGTAAAAGGAAACCGCGCGGAGCGATCGGGGCATTCTATTCTAGACCTCGGTCCGATACACGTGTTGTCATAGCGCCTAGATTTGCTAATATCGTGTTAAAACCTTTTAGTTAATAATTATGATATGATAATTAATTGAGTTCACAGTTATTATAAATTAAGTGAGTTAATCGAATAAAATTGATTAATAAGTAAACTACCTACTTTTTACTTTAAAATATCCAATCCTGATAATACGCCTATATCAGAATTGGGACGTAACTCAAAGGGCCCACATGGAGATTCGTGAAAATGCTAGTGAAATATGTGGCGGTTACGTTTTGAAATGTAATGACAGTGATAGTGAAAATTGCGGTTTGTTTTTAAAACGCATGCGTTTATCCAGACGCTAAAAACTTGATGTGTGCCGTGAAGTGTCGTGAAGTTAAATCCGATAGGCCGAAGTTCGACACACGATCATAGTGTGTCACCGTGGTGGTATGTTTTGTCGAGGATGCAGTGATGTGCAGAGCAGTTTATTGTTTTACCATATGGCGCTGAAGAGCTTTGCGCCGAATTCCTTTTCGACGAGTTTTATGCGGCTACCCTCATCAACCTGAACTAAACCAGTTCCGTCCGGAGGCAAGCAACTTCACAACAGCTGGTCAGGTCAAGGAGAGGAGTGTGAATTTATATGAAGATTTCTACGCCAATCTGGTGAGTCGTTTAAACTTTTTAATTGCTGTAGAGCTGCTTTTTATTTTGTTTAGAGTGTTCATTTTTATGATGTGGAGACTGACTTACAAAAGGCAACGCCTTTATGGATGGCAATTATCGATGTTTGATAATTGGCCTGTCGCTTTATCTTAAAGTGAAGCTATTATTAATAGCATAAGTGTTGCAGATTAAGCGATAGCATTTTCAATAATACTTCTTCTTTTCGATTCAATCGTTAACTTTTTTATTGTTTTGAACCAGTAGGTAGTTACGTTAATTGCAGCAACAGTGGCATTCATTAGATACTCCAAATTACAGGAGAATGGGCACTTGGGGCACTGTAACATATGGCTCGTGCTCTGAAAACGGGCACTGCACTCACGTTGGGTATACAACAGATCATTACATCCTCATTTCGCCAAGTTGTGTTTGCAGCGGCCTACCTGGGTGCGCAAATTGCGCTGGCGCGCGATTTAACGCTTTCCAAAGGCCATTGCGATTCACGACCAGGGGCAATTGCTCTTTGGGTTTTATGAAGTCGTGAGGTGGTGGATACTTCTCTTCCCACAGTCTGCTTCTCCCTTTAGATGGCATATCCAGGATCGCCTGTGTAGAAATAAGGAAGCTCTTGCGACTTTTTAGTCTTCCCGAAGTTGGCATGTGGCCATACAGGGATGTCGGGAATCGGTTTTCAGATCCTTCGAACAGCAGGAGGTGCGATGCCTGCAAGCGGATAGTTTGTTTTGTGGAGTCTATTTTAATCAGCCTGATATTATCTGACACGTTTCGTTTAGGGCAATGTCTACTTTACGAGAAAGAGCAGGTCGGTGCCACACTGTGCAAGCAAACACGCCAGCAGAAAAAATAGGGACATGCCGGTTGTACGGAGAACATCGAGTGCCGCTCCCCAATTGATGGAAATTAGGTGACGGAGCAAGTTATTCCGGGTTCGACGGAGCTAAGTATTGTAACAGTTTGACTTTTACGCTTAGGCCTTATCTAACGTCACACCGAGATATTTTGGATTCGAGCAGTGTTGGACCTTGGCTCTACGCCATGTGATGTTAAGCATTCGATTTGCGGGCCTATAGCAGAGATGGAAGGCGCACGACTGTCTCTTAGATGGGTTCGGCCGTAGAGCGTTGCGGTCACACTAATCTCTCAGTACACTGAGTGCCATTGTACGTTTATGCTCCACGTCCATAAAAGTCGCTGCTTGGTTTGCTAGGGCCGGGTAATCCGCGTACAAGAACCGCTCCGTGTGTTAGGTGGAAGGCGGTTCGTTCGCGTAGATGTTAAAAAAAGCGTCGGCGCCAACACACTGCCCTAAGGGAGACCATTCTTTTGCTGTCGCTATCTACTCTTGGTGAATTGGAAGCACATACCTGGAAGTGGCGGTTGCACAGGAGTTCGCTTGAAATGGGCACAAAGCCTTGGTCATTGGTCAAATAAAGCTGATGAAGCGATATTATTCTGCTATCGCTGATCGAGTCATGAAGTGAAATACCAGAGAGCTTTTATTTTTTTGGACATAAGAGCGATTTAGTTACCTAACACTTTATTTTGAATATTTTGATTTTATATCACCATTCATAGGCATAGGCCGCTTTCTTGTGCCAATGGTCCGATAAAATTTAGATTTTTATTTACTTTGATACTGTGACTACTACACTTACCTGAAACCTTTCGGCCCACCACAGCTTTTATTGGACTTGTACTGTCGTAGCATTTTTCGGTTTCAGACATCGTATCATGGTGTATAAAGCCAGCAGGAGGCTAGCGGTTGGCATGCTGCCATAACTGCTGAGCAGTTGCAACAACTGCTGAGCAGCTGCAACTTCTGAGCGTTTCTGAGCGTGACAGACCGAAGGTTGGCAAACAGTTGGCAAACTGCAGTAGCCAAGTATCATGTCAACATCTGTGGGCTTAAAAGCGTTCAAGGCCGACTGGAATACTTGGTGAGTCGCTCAAGTTTTATTTGAATAGCAAACGAAGCTTTAAAGGGGTTGATACCAATTCGGTGGTTGCATTGATAGTGCTAGGTAATTTTGACATAGTTAGCACGAAGCGAGTACTTAAAAGAGTTTCCCATTGGCGGTAATAGTGTCAAAATTTTATTCAGTGTGAGCTTTAGGTTTAGTTATCGCATAGCAAGTACCACAAGGTCATGTTTCAACTTAGACGTTTTTTTTAGTGAAAATTTGGATCTAGGCTTTCGTATTAACGTACGGAGGCAGTTTGCCATACATAACATCAGTTAGTATCAAAACTATCATGAATAGCAATTTGATTTTAATGACATTGATAAAAGCTTTAAAGGTACAGAGAATTTTGAGCTATTACAAGTTCTAAATAGATTTTCCATTTTGTGCAATTTAATACGGGTGAGATTATAATAACATTGATTGATTCGAACCGCACAGCGCAGCGATGATTTTAGATTAACGTAAAGTAATTCGTGAGTGCTCACATGAACGTTAGATGCAGAAAATATCAGTGATGACGTGACGGTGAATAATAATGAAGAACTTGTTCATGAAACTTCCCATAAAAATAAAGTTTTAAGTGGTACTATTTTAGGGCTCACACTTTAAAAAAAAATTGCCGACTCTCGTACTTAAAAAGCCAGTAGCAGTAGTTAACTTAATAGATCATGTAGGTACATCATTGGAAGGGTTTTTGGATCCTAAACCAATTAACGTTGTGACAAGTGCTTTAAATTCATAGAGAAAATTGATTCAATAGAACAAGGACAAATCACGAGTAAATTTATTATTATATTAGCTACAGGGACCAGTTTAGTCCGGCCTAGCAAATCTAGGAACAGTTTAAATTAAAAGATACGCCACGGTTGGCGCAGTACTTGGGCGCTTGGCTGCTGCGCTGCGTGACGTAGGTTCGATTTCCGCACGGAACAAATATTTGTATGGCCTACAGATAGTTGTTCCGGGTCTGGTCTATGCGAGTGAGTTTGTATGTTTGTGAACTCACCCACAAAACAGGATAGATTCCTAGTGCGGGGCAGCGTTTAAAGGAAAGAAAAAAAAAGAAAAACAAGGAACGAAAAAAGGATTAAAAAAGCTTGAAGAGTCTTCCATGGCCGGACCAAGCAGTAATAATCCTGAAGGGCTAGTTAAACCGGACCGGGAGATTTTAACACTGAAGGGTCGTTAGAACCGGACCAGTAGTTACAAATCTGAAGGGTCTTTAGACCGGACCAGAAAATTATAACTCTGAAGGGTCATCAGACTGGACCAGTAGTATAATTCTGAAGGGTCATAGGACCGGACCAGAAGATATTACTCTGAAGGGTCAACAGACTGGACCAGTAGTATAATTCTGAAGGGTCATAGGACCGGACCAGAAGATATTACTCTGAAGGGTCAACAGACTGGACCAGTAGTATAATTCTGAAGGGTCATAGGACCGGACCAGAAGATATTACTCTGAAGGGTCTTAGGACCGGACCAGAAGATGTTACTCTGAAGGGTCTTAGGACCGGACCTGAAGATTATTACTCTGAAGGGTCGTAGGACCGGACCAGACCATGTGATAAGATTTTAATGTCAGGATGAACGAACAGTAAAATTGTGGTTCTCATTAAAGATACCTAAGTGCTTCTAAAGTGCGCGTCCGAGGACGTACGCACGTCAGAATGGCCGTGACGGCGCTACGTCATCGTACGGTTGTACACGGCACGTGCACCGGACCGATCAGGCGATGTCGCCATCCCCACCTCCCCCACTACTCGACTTGTTTGTGCTCGGACGTAAAAGGAAACCGCGCGGAGCGATCGGGGCATTAACACGATCAGAGTCTTGGGAAAGAGTCGAACTACCCTGTTGGTAATCTATTCTAGACCTCGGTCCGATACACGTGTTGTCATAGCGCCTAGATTTGCTAATATCGTGTTAAAACCTTTTAGTTAATAATTATGATATGATAATTAATTGAGTTCACAGTTATTATAAATTAAGTGAGTTAATCGAATAAAATTGATTAATAAGTAAACTACCTACTTTTTACTTTAAAATATCCAATCCTGATAATACGCCTATATATTCATATAATATTGTTTTTTTTTATTTATTATTATCATTATTTTTTATAATCTGACTATGTAGGTCAATTCGTTGTTTTTTTTATATAAATTTCTATCATTATCAGTATCATAGTGTGCTAGCTAACAAGTTATAAATTTTGTGTCATGTATTAATTACTTAGCATACTTTTATATAGATTCAAGTTCTTAAAACGTAACAGACAGATGTGTTGCTGGAGAGTTTGTTGGCCACTTCTTCTCCACAGCTAAAACACTAGGAAGTGGTGACGGGCGGGCGTTTTGGGGGACTGTCTTTTGTAAAACTTGACGTTCAAAAAGTGCTGGCTCTCAGCCTAATTTGAATAAACGACTTTTGATTTTGTTTTTTTTTTTATTTTGATTGAAAATGTAATACACCTTAACATATATCGCGTGTGCACAAAAGCAAAACATACATACAACATGAAACATGCATTTCCCTTTATGCCATTGTAAAAATCTTTAAGCGAGTGATTGCTTCTATTATATGTATAACTAGTGCCCGTCACGCGGTTTCACCCGCGTAGTTCCCGTTCCCGTGGGAGTACGGGGATAAAATATAGCCTATGTTACTCCCTGATAATGTAGCTATCCATTGCTGATAGAATTTTTCAAATCAGTCCAGTAGTTTCGGAGCCTATTCATTTCAAACAAACAAACAAATCTTTCCTCTTTATAATATTATTTATAAGTATAAGTATAGATTAAAATACATATATTAATAATAATGTTAAGAAGTGCATTATTTATTCTATTATTAGCAAAGACACACCCGTTTTGAATACACAGTTAAAAATATGTTCGGTCGTCATAAGAAAAAGGACGTAATATCGGAAATTTACACGAAAAGAAGTAAACGATTTCCGACATTAAGAAAATAAGTTAAAGTCTGAAATCGGTTACTTCGTTTTGTGTCGATGCGTCTTTTTTTCTTATGATGGAAATAATTACGTAATATAATATGACGCCTATATTTCCCGGATTTAGGGGTTAGGCAGAGATATAACTATTATAAAGGGTGAATGGTAATTGTGTGCTTTCCTTGAAATGTTATTCTCTAACTAGACCTAATTTGCAAAGATTTTGCCCCATGCAGGTCTTGAGGTCGAAATCGTTTCAAGGAACAGACTCAACTTCCAGTCACCCTGTATAATAATAAAAAAACTGGCCAAGTGCGAGTCGAACTCGCGTGCAAAGGGTTCCGGACGAATTTTATTTTTTTAACATGTTATTTTAACAGTATAGACTTCTTATAGGTTTTCCTGTAATTTATAGGTAAAGATGTATTATCTCCATTTTTTTTTCAAAATTTTAGGCTCAGTAGTTTCGGAGATAAGGGAATGGTCATTGTTCGTCTAATTTCTTGAATAACTTCAAAACCAGTTATTTTAAAATATAAAAAAAATTAAAACCTTCATAGTAAGTCCTTTCATTTGATATTTCACACGATATTGTTCAAAAAACATTGCTTTTTAATATTCTAGTTTGACTCCCATACTAAAAATTTTATAATTTACGTAACACGTAAGCGTTTCCAAACGTCTTTTATAATGCGCACAGCAAAGGAGTGGAACTCTCTGCCTGCGTCTGTGTTTCCAAACGCATACAACCCTAATCTCTTCAAAGTTAGAGTGAACAGGCTCCTTCTGGGTAAGCTCGCTCCATCGTAGACTTTGTCTCTGTCATCTCTGACCTAGACTAGAGTCAAGAGCAAACCCAACACAAATAAAAAAAAAAAAACACCGGTAGCACTCCGGGAGTGCCGGCAGAAGTGAAAACATGTAAATAATACATCCTTACTGTCGCGGTCACATCATAGACAAACCACCGACAACAAAATAAACAAAAAGACACTGACGTGTGGCCGCGACAGCGACTGTCAGTGACAGATGTCAATCTTGACACAGTTCCTGACATAAACAAAACGAACCATAAAAACAACAAAAAATAACGTTGTGTTTAATTATAAGTACAAAAATACTATCATTTATAAGGTAGAATACAATGTTTATTTATTGCGCTATCGTACACAAATATGACAATTTACATGTTATTATTCATAATATTATATCGTTATTTATTTATATATTACATTAATTTTTATCTCTTAGAAAAATCAACTTTCATCCATAATTTCGTAATTCCGTAATTTCGTATCCTTGGATACGCGTGGCACGCTGTACATAAACACAGACGGACATTCGCGCAAGCGCCCTGTGTATAGATGGGCAATCCACCGGGTTTAAACCCGGTGCTTTGATAAAAACCCGATAAACACCCGTAAGCACCCATAAACACCCAGAAAATTGGGTGTTTACATGATTTGACGAAATTACATTAGTTATGTTAAAAAATGTGTTTTAAAAGTGATTTTCATTCATTTCATATATTTGTAGGCAACATTAGTCAGATCAGGGAGGGTAAAATAAATGGTACGAGATAAAAACGAAATTTGAAAAATCACATTATACTTTTGAATTACTTATTTTATGTTGTAGTGTGTTATTAGCGTTGTATTAGCTGTCATATTCTTCATTAGTAAGTTGATTTACATGATACCCCTTAGCTTCCTGTAAATACTTTAAGATTTGTTCATAGCATTTGGTGCGCACACATGGCTTAATGTACTTAAATTCCTTGGAGTTCATCCACGATTTAGGCCAGCAACTAAATTTACATAATGTAATGGCCGAACTGGCTTGTTACAAAGCTAAAGAAAACTTTTGGGCCAGACAATTTATTTGGAATTCAGTGCGTAGCATTGAACCCATTGTGTGGTGGAAAGGAATCTGTAGTTCGACTGAGCTAAGCAAAGTAGCGGTACGCATCCTGTCAGCTCCGTGTACATCAGCAGCAACCGAGCGTTCCTTCAGTATTCAAGGATATACACATAATAACAAAAGAAATCGACTTTCAACGGAAAGAGCCGCAAAAATTTCATATATTTGTTACAACTGGAATCTTAAACATAAATTTAATAATGAGAACATTCAGTTAGATGAAGAAAATGAAGACGAAAACATAATAGAGAGTTTTATAGATGAACTTAATGAGAGCTACCAGTTAAACGAAGAAAATGAAACCGGAATAGAGAGTTCTATAGACCCAATAATGTCGGACAACGAACCTACCCCTTCAACGTCTGGGGAAGCCCGACAGCCTTTCCATTTTGTCGTCTATAACAATGTTAGTGGAGAATCCGATAGTGATTAATTGTTAAGTAGGTCATTTGTTTTTGATAAGTATCAGGAAAAAGTCTTTTTATTTCACCTAATTATGTATAATTCAATAAAAGAATAATAATTAAAAACTCAATGTCATTTATGTATAAAAATCATTTACACCCGAAATTTGGGTGGAAATCGGGTGTTTATCGCAAAACACCCAAAACACCCGGTTTAAACCCACCTGGGTTTAAACCCGGGTGGGTGGATTGCCCATCTATAGCCCTGTGCCGCCTAAGCGGAGCAGCACACTCAGGCACGGTAGAAAGAGTGGGAGATACTAGTTCCTCTCCCTTCCCCTCGATCTTACGCTTTTTCGCATCACGTGACCCTGACGCGAGTCCGTCTTACGCTTTTTGCGATCGGGTCACGTGACCCTGACGCGAGTTTAAGATTTTATACCCATTACAGAAAAGTGCTCAACGCCGCTAAAGAAGTTTTCACTTCAAAAAAACACGTCCGTGTTTGGGTCACAGAAGTCCATATGTGTACCAAATTTCAACAGAATCGGCCTTGTGGATCTGGAGAAATCTGGCTGTGACAGACAGACACTCGAGTGATCCTATAAGGGTTCCGTTTTTTGTTCGGAACCCTAAAAATCTTTATTTCTGAACTACTGACTAGTATAGGCGAATATCATATTGCTATTTTGAAAAACAAAAACGCATATTTTTACGACATAGGAATCAAACACAAGACCTCATAGTGAATAGTAGCGTTTGCGAATAGTAGAACAATGAGGCAGTACCTACTCTTCTGAGGCAGTTGATCAGACTGCTTGAAAAGTGTTTCTTTTTTTGGATTTATTTATTCGGTTTTTTCTTTAGCGTTTTTTGATAAAGTAAATATTTTTATTTTCATTCTTTACTGTACATCTGATACAAAACATCACCTTTAAATAACTCTTAAGGGTAAACGCAATAACTCTTAAGGGGTCATTGTACTCATAATGTTATGAACAACTTTCACTATGGGATGGGAAATCGCGATATAAAAATCGACTGCCCCATACATTTGCGCATAACTCGACAAAACGTACTGAACAGCTGATTTTTTTTTCGCGATTTTGTGGTAACAACTTTATTCTGTAGTAAGAAGTATTGAATTTATTCCATTTCACTTAAGTATAACGCACTTCTAAAACACCCAGGGTTCTATGATTCGCAAACGCTACTGCTGAGTGGAATTTATTTTATTTCAATCACAGATTAGAAGTTCTGAAAAACCCTGCAGACCAACAATTAAATTATTTAATGGGCGTGGCACTGAACTCAACATAATGCCTTTATCAGTCGCCACACGGTTCCCTCGTGTGGCCAGAAATAACCAGGGACTATGACGTCAACCGCAACCGGTTAATCAGTTGGTCACACCCAAGCTTTTCAAACTTGGTTTAAAAATAAGTGCTTAGATCCCAAATTGCATCGTTTTGCTTCATTCTTGATAACTTTATTCAAGTTACGGAAAGAGGTAATTAAAAAATAACTCGTCAAATTCTAACATTTTCGAAATCGGTTAAAATTGGTTTTGATTCATAAATTGTTGTTTCCAGTTTTACCAATTAAGGACAATATTGATAACCGACATAGCTCGAAGGATCGCCATACTGAGGTGGCAGTGGGCAGGGCACATTGCTCGCAGAACAGATGGTCGATGGGGCCAAAACCTCTGGAGTGGCGACCGCGTACCGGAAGACGCAGCGTTGGAAGGCCTCCCACAAATTGGACCGGCGACCTGGTGAGGGTCGCGGGTAGCCGATGGATCCGAGACGTATAGGATCGGTTCTTGTGGCGACACAGTACAGAGGCCTGATGTCCAACAGTAGGGGTCTATCCTGTGGGGACTGTGGTGTCTATGGCGTCGTAGGCGTATTAGTTCCAATTGAATAACTCAATTAATTTTAGGCATATGCTCATTGATACAGTGGCTGTACGAAGATCTGGCAACTGAAATTGCAGTTTAACACTTAAAATAGACACCAAATAAAAAATAACCTGTGTAAACATGTTATTCGGCAATCGGCATTGGAGTTTCAGCTTGTTATATCCTTATTTCACGATACTGCTTGTTTAAAATATTCTTGATCACATGTACCTACCTGTCTACTTTATGAAAAGACTTTTACTACAGATTTGGATTGGAATGACGACGGTTTTGTAGAGCGTGTTCAGAAACTCAGGATTCGAAAAAGTTGAACGACGATACCAATTATTTTTATAAGTCCACAAAAGTTTTGGAATGAAATGTAGCAGTGAATACACTGAATTTCTGATTCTTCATGTTGCTTTTAGCGCTGAGGCCACCTATTGTGTCTTCCTATGTAATGTTTTCTTCTTTTTCTGTAACTAATACACTAATGTAACTAATACTAATACATATGGTGTGCGTAATAAAGAGTATTTTGGTATTCTAACTTCTGCGTTAATCAATTAAGTAAAGCTTTGTATACGTGAACAAAAAAGAACGTAGAAATTTGTTTATTTTCGATCTGCTTAGCCGTTTTTTAGTCCCAAAAAAGGCAGGAAAATTTTAAACGCAAAAAGGTAATTTATCTACAAGAAAATCCGACATCCGCATACCAAAACCATTACAGACACTTTCCAAAAAAAAAAATGCAACATCTAATCTAGCATCATTATCCCTAATATTGTGGTGGTGACGTCACCAATCACGATGGGTGTGCGTGGCGCATGCGTGGCGCGCGTCCGTGTCCACCATGCTGCCTTGCGCATGATAACACGTCAACGAATTTTGGCTTAACTTGCGTGACGTACGCCTCTGATAATATCTCGTACCTATGTTTATTTTCGCAGCTGATATTCTATTTTGTTTTTGGGAATACCTCGTCTTGGTTATGCTGTAACGTGGAGTAATGCTGAAATATCCTAATATATAAAATTCTTCCGGTACTGGTGACTGTTTGAGTGACTGACGGACAACGCGCAACCGAAACTACTGGTCGTAGAAACCTGAAATTTGGACATGTAGGTTCCTTGGGGAGTGTAGGGGAGCCCTAAGAGAGGACTTTCCTAAATTCTTACGGGAACGGAAAAATACAGGATAAGGCATTTGTAGACTAATAAGTGGTTTTTTCAGGTATCTGAGGCGACGAAGACAAAATAATATTATTAGTTAATAAATGGTTAATAAGTAATTATAAGTGTGGAGATATTTTGTGACAACAGTTTGTTCCGTTCCCGCAGAAAAACCGTGTAAATGGTTTTGTGGGGCATAGTTATAAGACAGTTTTTTTTTGTAAAACATGTTTATGATAAATAAAACAAATAATAATAACGACGACGACGACCATCTGTCGAAGCTGGCGTTACGCGGTTGGATAAAGAGCCTGATACAGAAGGCTGTACCTACTCCTCGATACGGCTCGTATTGTGAGGAGGTTTCTTTCTCTGTAGCCCTAACCACCGGTAGCTTGGACCCTGCTCCCGACACCGGCGGACTACTATTTTTTTATATTTTTAATGCTTTTTTTTAAGATATATTTAAAAATGTAAAATATATGTATATAAAAATAAATAGACGAAATAATAATAATAAGTCGCTGGCAAAATCTAGTGTAATAATATAACTAGCTTTTGCGCGCAGGAATTTCGGGAAGAATTTTGTATATTAGGATTGAAGAGTGAGGAGGAACAGCCGTCAAGAAGTTTCCTCACTCTGATGATGGTGGTGGTGAAAATGAGCTGTTCGGTTTTCATCGAATACTGGTATGTATGTATGTAATGTATGTAAATCGGGCTGGTTTCCGCAACTCCACGACTATGGACAAATGTGTCATTCGATCCACCCCAGCTCCCCAAGGAAGGCCAGCAACGCCTTGGTGTTTCCAACTATCTCACTGAGGGTACCTGGGTTACCGAAGTACTTGGCCCTGTAATCCGCGACTAACGGGCAGCTTAGAAGCAGGTGTGCTGCTGTCTCATTATCGAAAACTGGTAATTGTTGCATCCGATAACACTGGAAACCAAACCAAACATTGGCAAAGGCAAGGCTGATTTATTGACTTTTTTATATTTTTGCAGCTGATATTGTTATTACTGTTTTAGGGTTCCGTACCCAAAGGTTTACCAACGGAACCCTATTACTAAGCCTCCGCTGTCCGTCCGTCCGTCTGTCTGTCAGCGGGCTGTATCTCACGAACCGTAATAGGTAGACTGTTGAAATTTTCACAGATTGTGTATTTCTATTGCCGCTATAACAACATTAAGGTTTATTGTACGGAACCGTTCGTGTGCAAGCCCGACTCGCACTTTTCCGATTTATTTTTTATTTTCGCAGCTGATATTGTTATTAATGTTTTGGGAAATTCCTCATAGTAATGGGGAAATACCTAAAGAGGCTGTTGAAAACCCTATCTCTCGGTGGGCGTCCGCGCTTAGTTGGGAATGCCCGTAATGAATGATACCGGATGTGACGACACGCCTATCTCCATTAATGTTTATGACTAAAAGATTATGGCAAGAGGCATCAGCATCAGCGTCCATCTATTTGCTAATAACAGTATAGATTGATTAGTGATTCAGTTGTGATAAGTACCGTCAATCAAATCAAATACGTTTATTTATGTACACAGGTATAAAAAGGTGGAACAAATACAGGGTTAAGGGGTGTCTGTATCCACAGCAGGAAGCATACAAATATACAACGTGTAATATAATAAACACAAGGGCTCTTAACGGGTCATTGTACCCATCATTATGAACAACTTTTACTGTGGGACCAATACCGAAATCCCGAAAAAAATATCAGCTGTTCAGTACAATTTGTCGAGTTATGCGCACATAAATGTGTAGGGGAGTCGATTTTTTTTCGCGATTTGAGTCTTGGTCCCATAGTGAAAGTGGTTCATAATGATGAGTTCAATGACTCCTTAAGAGGTATTGCGTTTATTCTGTTACAGGTTGTATTTAAATTACATTGGCACATTAACTAGCCTGCTAGTGCCAGTGCCTGCCAGGGTTGCGGAATTTGTTCGAAAGAGTCACCGCGGCCCTGGAACGCGGCGGGCATTAGGAGGAACACGGATGGGATTTAGTCAGTAAGAGTCTGACACTCCCTTCTGCTCCACCCAGAGCAGAAGGAGTTGTTGATTTCCCATCGTTAAAAAGGAACAAACAAAACACTACAAAGTATAAAATAACCTTAATTTCGGAAGTCGGTGTTTTTGGTTTTGTTTCTTTGTTTTTAACACCGACTTCTGAAATAAAGGTTATTTTATACTTTGCAGTGTTTTGTATGGAAGTCGGTTATATTTTTTTGTAAAAAGTTTTTTATTTTTCACTTTTAAGTGGTGATAATTGGACGACGTCTTCGTCTACGCAGAAATTGAAATAAGCAAAAATGATCATAAAATAAAAACTGCTGAACCAAACTGAATCAATTTTTTACGGGACTAAATGGCAAGTATCCTACATCGAACTAAAAAAGAATCACAGAAATTGGAACAGAAACCTTGGAGTAACCGGTGTACATACACAAAAAAAAAAAACAAAAAAAAATACGTACTGAATTGAGAACCTCCTCCTTTTTTGGAAGTCGGTTAAAGAAGCAGATTGAATGGTTACGTCATTATGATCTTATTTTTCACTCTATGTAATTGGTGATGCAAGGATTTCGAGTATCCGCTTTCTAGAGTCACGACTTGGGAAGAACTCTATATTATTGACTCAAATATTTGTCAAAATTATAATTTGTGGTCAATTAGTGGGAAGGCGCGAATTTAATTTTGACAATTTAATTTGTTTGTTGGCGTTGTACTAATCAACTGAAAATGTTGTCATTGTGTAGTTTATCATTCAACATGTTTTTAGCCAGTTGCATGTTTATTTATGTAATTCGGAAGGATATCGCGCGTCATATGTGATAGAGGATATCACAAGTTTACTGAAATATTGGCAGTCCATCCCGCGTTCGATTCCCAGGTTGGATAAGCCCGCTAGGGCCAGTGCCTGTGAGGCTTGCGGAATTTGTTCGAATGAGTCGACGCGGCCCTGGAACGCAAAGGGCACTAGGAGAAACACGGATGGGTTTTAGTCAGTAAGAGTCTGACACTCCCTTCTGCTTCACCCAGAGCGGGAGGAGTCATTTGATGATTTTCCATCTTAAAAAAAAATACAAAAAAAAGGTTGGATAAGTGTAACAAGTTTTTCCTTTTACCTATTTTTTTAATTTTTTATTTGTGATGGGTTTGCTCTTGACTCTAGTCTAGGTCAGAGATGGCAGAGACAAAGTCTACGATGGAGCGAGCTTACCCAGAAGGAGCCTGTTCAGCCTAACTTTGAAGAGATTAGGGTTGTATGCGTTTAGAAACACGGACGCAGGCAGAGAGTTTCACTCCTTTGCTGTGCGCATTATAAAAGACGTTTGGAAACGCTTAGTGTGAATTGGTGGAATAGCAACAAGGTAGGGATGGTAAGATGCAATGCGTCTGGATGTCCGATGGTAGAAGGGGGCCGATGGGATGAGGTCATGGAGTTCTTGGGCACATTCACCGAAGTACAATCTGTAGAAGACCGACAAGCAGGCAACCTTACGGCGATGAGCCAAGCTATGTAGCTTGGCATCCACCAGTTTTACGTCACCTATGAGCCTCTTAGCTCTGCGTTCCACCAAATCAAGCGCGGCAAGCTGATACTTAGCTGAGCCTTAACTATTCAGCAAATTTACACCTGGGACTTACAGGGTACCATGATGCTTTTGAATAGATCCTTGTGGCCGTAGGATGTGAGACTGATCTATGTGGTGACACTTCGATCAAGCAGTGGACGTCTTTCGGCTGAATGAATATCTGTGATTCTCCTTGAATGCTTAGGAAGCATTCAATCCTAAGAAAAGAAGATTTTTTTTGAGAGGAGATAGCGGATCGAATTCTAAAAAACTATTTTATTTTAACCAGCGTTACGTTACAGCCCACAACGTACAGGATCTTTCGCAGCCATGAAAAACACCACTTTAAATCTAACCAACCAGCCCATGCACCAGTATCGTGATACATTTAATATGATTATTTGCGCAAATACTCAGACTGCCAAGCACCGCCTACAGCCAGAACGTTTGCACAAAGAATGTTATTCTAAACGGTTATCACTCGTCAAATAATATTTATAGTCATCTGCCATTCATGACTCTGATAATGGAAGCTGAGTTCAAAACTAGAGTTATATAAAATCCGGTGTGGGCTCGGAAAATGTGCATAACACAATGTCACTTTTGGTGTGGTCTGTGTGATATTTATTTACGTGATCAATCCACTTGACTTTTCTCCCACCCACTAAATTTTGAGGGTTCTGTACCAGTAGGGTAACCAACGGAACCCTGTTACTAAGCCTCCGCTGTCTGTCCGTTCGTCGGTCTGTCTGTCAGTGGGCTGTTTCTCAAGAACCATAATAGATACCCAGTTGAAATTTTCAGAGAGTGTGTGTTTCTATTGCGGCTAAGTATAACAACAAATAATAAAAATATTCAATATTCATCATCCATTCAAGAAACGTGTTTTTTTTTCGGTTTATGGTACGGAATTCTTCGTGTGAGAGTCCTACTCGCACTTGGCTGGTTTTTATCATAAAGCGAGCATCTTCCCTCAAAGTTTAACTTTCCGAGACCCACCGTCTTAGAACGCAAGTAGGCAGATGTAATACGCGTGGGGCTACCTTGACGGATAAGTAGCAGAGTGTAGTTTTTTTTTTACTATAGCTAGGCATACGTTTGACTACAATCTCACTGATGGTAAGCGATGATGCGTTCGAAGATGGAGCACGCTTGCCTAGACGCAACCTATTCACTCTTGACTTAAAGACTCCCAGGTTGTAGCTATTTGGAAACACAGACTCTGGCAGGGAATTCCACTCCTTGGCTGTACGCACTATGAATGTATTCCCAAAACGTTTAGTGCGTGTCGGTGGGATGTCCACCATGTACCGGTGGCGCATCGCCGTTCGTCTTGTGGTCCGATGATGGAACGGGCTTGGCTGAATTAAATCATGCAATTCCGTCGCACACTCCCCAAAATGCAAGCGATACAAAACCGACAGGCCAGCAACTCGACGTCGATGCTCAAGACTTTGGAGCTTCGACTCGACGAGCCTGTCACCACCGATTTGGGGCTGAGTCACCACCTCCACCTCCTATCCTGCCCTTTGAGCCTCACCAAAGACGCCGTGGAAGTGGCAATGTTTTGGGCTGCTAAAATCTAAGTTACTGGCGTGTTAGCGACACGAAGAAGATTAATTTGAAAGAGTACGTGACATGTTCTGGTTGACAAAAAATCCTATGCATGATAAAGGCGACCTGGGTACCTATTATGACATCTTAAAACCATCATGATAACGGTGTGGGAGGGAGACGAAGTTATACAAGACGTATAACACTATCCCTTTTTCACAGCTTAATCATGATGGCATTAGCACCCTGTTCTGCAACACAGCGAAACGTTGGGTTATGATTTTGAAGTTATTATAACGTGGATGGGTCTGACATGCCTCATAAGGATAAACGTCTCTAAAAATAAAGAGAAAAAAAAAACACAGCGAAGTCGTTTGACTGAAGCAACAGGGATCAGGGAGGGCTTTTGAGGAATGAGTAGTTAAAACTTTGCACAAAAAGTCAAGTTCCTTCGTTTCAACACAAACATGTTCAAATTACTCTCGTTTTTAGTACTCATCTAATATATAAAAATCTCGTGTCACGGTGTTTGTTACGGGACTCCTCCGAAACGGCTCAACCGATGTTCATTAAGTTTTGTGTGTATATTCGGTAGGTATGAGAATAGGTGGTAGGGTATTTTCTTTGTATGGTAAAACAACGTTTGCCGAGTCTATAAAAATTAAGCAATTACACAATCATAAAAGTCTGTTTATATTAACACTAAGTCCGCTTATCTACCACTACTGTGTGAAGTTTAAAAAACACACTACCTGCTGAAATCCCCAACGTACGAGCTAAAACATTCACGAAAAAGTTCTCCAAAAACTTTTACACCTTAGATGCAAGTCAATAACAAAGACTATCTAACTTAGCAACAAACTAATGAATAAAAATATCAATTAATTGCCGTTTAGGTACAAAATTGTTTGAACAATAATTTACATTAGGCTAGCAACCTGCGCCACTGCTACGGACAATCTGCGAACATCCGCACGGTGCGTGCTCTTCGAATTTGTTGCTACGAGAACCGTCTGTCTTTTGTTTTATTTATGAGTGTGTGTGATAGAGTGTAATGTGTAGCGAAGGTATGTTTAATTAAAGGAGGAACTCCATTCATAGTTCATAACAGCCGAAAGACGTCTACTGCTGGTCGACGTCTACTCCTCCCCAAAGGGGGGGAGTTTGCCATAATCGCCACGCTTGGCAGGCGGGTTGGCGATCGCAGTATATGGTGTTGCGTTTTACAGAGAACGCTGCTGCCCATTCTCTGGCGAGTCCCTTAGTCGCCTCTCTTTTACGGCACCATACGGCACCGGCCGACACCATACGGCGGCCATTCATAGTTACTTAGTACTTTATCCATGGGTCCTTCTCGTATGTTAATTTTATTCTCTTATATATAAGGAGCGTTTTTATTCTCTTATAACAAAGTTGTAAACTCTCAAAAATACTACGATTTTCCAATATTTTAACTAGTTTTTGCTGTGTGATATTGCGACTTGATTTTGAACTCTTTTAATACGAGAACTGGCCTTTTCAGATTAAAGTTTCACACTCCTGAACTCTGATGGTTTACAAATTTTGATTTGGAAACTTAAAGATAAGTATGTATAATTTTTATTGGTTATTATTACTCAGGGATAATGCAACTTTCTATTGATGAAAGAATATTTAAAATCGGTCAAGTAGTTTTTGAGTTAAATTGTTACAAACAAAACAATTTAACTCAAAATCTACTAGACCGATTTTAAAAATTCTACACAATTCTACATTATCCCTGAGTAATAATCAACACAAAATCAGACAAACAAACAAAAGACAGATTTTGTCTTGATAATATTAGTTTATATGTTGGTTACGTCATTATAATCTTATTTTTCACTATTTGTGTAATTGGTGGCGACCGCGTACCGGAAGACGCAACGTTGGAAGGCCTCCCACAAGGTGGACCGATGACCTGGTGAAGGTCGCGGGTAGCCGATGGATGCGAGACGCACAGGACCGGTCGTTGTGGCGACGCTCGGGGGAGGCCTATGTCCAGCAGTGGACGTCTTTCGGCTGATATGATGATGATGATGATGATTAATATTAGTTTAGAAAAGCTTCATGAAATGCTAGACTTCACAGCTGGTAATAATATAAACTAAGGGGCTTAATTGACTGCTTGATAGACGCGTGTAGAAAAGAGCTTTTTCCACAACTGAGGTACATAACAAGCTTGTAAGATTCAATAGGCGAAACAAAATTGAACAGTCAATCGTTAGAGCGTCAAACATTTTAATAATGTTAGCCCACACTCAATCCAAGTGATGCATTTAATACTATCATGAGTTTCATTCATAAATCTCTTATGCAATGGAAATGCACTGCTGACGTCAAATTTATGACATGACAATCATAGGATTCGCATGTGACGACGCTGGCGTCCAGATTGTGTGTAATAGCAATTTCCATTGTATTTGGCAACTGACAACTGAATTCTACGTCGGGATTGGGGAACTCTCTGACCAAAAATAGAATTGTTGAAGAATAATTTTGGCGCTATTTTAGGTTTATATAAGGTATTTCAGGTTTCCATGGCTATTTTAGGTTTCCATAAGCTATTTTAAGGGTCCAAGTGCTATTTTAAGTTTTGGTGTACTTATATAAAGGGGCGCAGATCTTTTTGCTTTGACCTTAGTGGAACACTTTTTTTAAAGATGGGGAAATTATTAAATGACTCCTTCCTCTTTGGGCGGAGTGGTAGGGAGTGTCACTCTAGTGACTAAAACCGTGTTTTTCCGTTCCCTTTGCGTTTGAGGGCCGCGGTGACTCTTTCGAACAAATTCCGCAACCTGAGTTGAGCTTTGGTCTTTTGTATTTAACAGCTTGACTGGACATGTACGGGGTCTGCAACGTATTCTTGTTGTGTCAGGGTCCATGCTATGGTCGACGACGAGGAGTCCTGGGACGCAGTGGTCTCCTTCTGTGAAACAGTTATCGCGCAGAAGGAGGCTGCGGAAAGGGAGGGGGAGATCTCGACCTCCCTCTCAGCCCGCAGCAGACGCAACGGGCGTCGGAGGCATACGCTGCCCTCTCCCGGCCTCCCTAATTGGGTCCAGGGACGGCGGACTTGGGTATGTCCGTCGCCCCCATTCATCCGGACCCGAGGTGGCGGCGCGTGGTGTTCCCGTGCTCTCAGACGTCGCGGGGGGAGTCAAACACCTCACTCCCCCCGCTGACCCGAGGTGGCCCGCAGAGGCGGGTCGGCACCAGCCGGGGATTACGGAAGTCGCAAGTTCCAGCGATCCCCGGCGTAGGTGGGAGATGGAACACCGGTGTGGTTTTAGTCAGTAAGAGTCTGACAGACCCCTCCGCCCGCCCCAGGCCGGAGGACATCCATGAGGATTTCCTCCAGTTAAAAAAAAAGGGCCCACAGCCGTCTCTATAGTGTTGATTTCGGCACACAGCTTATTGGGCAGACATGGTTAGCCCGGTTCCAAATAAACTTGAACAGTGCATTTTGGAGCGCTGTGTCTTGGACACAAACATAGCCCGTAGGTATAGTTTTTTTTTTTCGAATCTTTCCTTCCCAAACAGATACATTTCAATATGAATCACTTTCCTTCTTTAGAAATATTTAAGGAAAGGCTAACAATTCTCACATACCGACATACCAACAGGTAAATTATTGACATACAAATCATATGATACAGAGGAAATACACTTTTGACGTCAGTATCGTGTCATGACACTCGCATGTGACGCTGCTGGCGTCAAAATGTCGCTGTAATAGCAATTTCCACTACTGTTTGGCAAGTTTTAAGAATTTGTTTGAACGTAGCTACAAGGGAGTTCTTTTTTATGAGCGAACATCGATTGAAATGAAAATTAGAACTTTCTTATAACTCTGCGGGTTGTAAAAACTTTTTTACAAAAAATATAACCGACTTCCAAAAACAAAGTCGGTGTCAAAAAACAAAATAACCAAAAACACCGACTTCCGAAATTAAAGTTATTTTATACTTTGTAGTGTTTTGTTTTTTGGAATTCGGTTATATTTTTTGTAAAAAAGATTTTTATTTTTCACTTTTTAGTGGTACCTGCGTAACCATTCACAGCGTACCGGCGTGATGTTATGTTGTGAACTGGGGCCTATTTAATAAAACTTACTTAGTGCTTTCGGTGTAAAGGTCTCGTCAATACAAATGAAATAAGCCCAAATACTTGGTAGTTCCTGCATACTGATGTGGAGTTCCCTTGACTCTCTGTCCTCTCCATTATCGGGTCTGATCCAAACCTTCATTGTTTTGTAGTATCACCCGATACACACACGAATATCAAGTTTTTACCAGATGCGAGCCTACAATTTTCGAGAGTTGCCCTCGATTTCTCAGGGTTTCCATTATCAGATACTGACGTGGTGGCAATGGGACCACCTCGGCAGCATACCCTTTCATATAAAAAAAGATTAATTGAAGTCGGTTCATAAACGACGAAGTTATCCGTGAACACAAATAAAAAAATATATATATATACGCGGTCGAATTGAGATCCTTCTCCTTTTATTTTGAAGTCGGTTAAAAGGGGCAACTTTAGTAGAATCATATTTGGATCATAATATTAATCATACAACAATCTGTCAAATTTAATTTTCATCTTTATCGCTAAAGCATTAGGTTCAAGGTTGATTGGGAAAATTTGACAGTGACGGGTAGCGTGATGTGCTTTCTGATTCTGCTAAAGTGGTCTTTTTTAGACCCGTGTATAGGTACGCGATTTTTCTAAACTAACTTAATCATATTTAAAAGTTCCAAAAAATATAATAGTAAACGTCAAAGTTAGAGCTGGTGGTGGTGAATTAAGACGGTACTTGGCACACCAGTAAACCGTTGCCTTTCTCTGGATATTCAGTAGACTGCTACAGGTAGGCAATTTTAGACTTGCAACTGCCTCCGTGGTCGAGTTGTTAAGGCGTTTGCCTTGTGACGCGGTGGTCGTGAGTTCGATTCCCAAGGGAAGCATTCTATGGAAAATTGTTTTCAGTTTGGCTAGGACATTGCACCTGATTGTCTGATAGAAAGATGATTCCATGCTTTGGAAGGCACGTATAAGCATCAGAAGGGGTCTTTAGACCTTACTGCCCACACTAAAAGAAGAAGAAGAATTTTAGATCTAACGGCAGTGGTCGGAAATATGTAGTATGTACCTATTAAAAGTAAAATCTCTTTATGTTCTGATCCTACTACTAAGATTCTTTCTCTGACAGAAAGCTGAACATAAATTTAATCGTGAAATAATTAAAAGAATCACGGGAAAAAGATAGTATTTTATTTACAATTGAAAAGTAAATAATTCAATCAAAACCTGCGATTATAGAGTCGTTAAATGGTCTTGTAATTTCCGTCCTTTGTTTAAACTGAAATGTCTTCCGTGAGACAAATTCGAGAATTCGGATAAGGTCAACCAATTCACAATACCTTGAATCTGTTATACTGGCTGTACCTTTTTGGTAAATATTTTTAAGGCCATTTAAAGCCAAGTGAGAGTTTCGTAGGCTTTTTTTGCTTACTAACCCTAGCTAGGACTAAGTTTTTTCAGTCAAACCTATTGCAGTTGATTACCAGAAATTCATATAGTACATACTGCCTATGGGACCTCCACAATGCAGTCACTGGGTAACACGGTACCCAACTCTTGCCAAGACTGGTTTCAGATATTTGGCTTCTGACTATCAGAAATTCATATAGAGGGACCTCCACAATGCAGACACTGGGTAACACGGTACCTAACTCTTGCCAAGACTGGTTTCAGATTTTTGGCTTCCGACTATCAGAAATTCACATAGAGTGACCTCCACTATGCAGTCACTGGGTAACACTTTACCCAACTCTTGCCAAGACTGGTTTCAGATTTTTGGCTTTTAACTATCAGAAATTCACATAGAGTGACCTCCACAATGCAGTCACTGGGTAACACGTTACCCAACTCTTGCCAAGACTGGTTTCAGATTTTTGGCTTCAGACTATCAAAAATTCACAAAGAGTGACCTCCACCATGCAGTCACTGGGTAAAACGGTACCCAAATCATGCCAAGACTGGTTTCAGATTTTTGGCTTCTGACTATCAGAAATTCACATAGAGCGACCTCCACAATGCAGTCACTGGGTAACACGGTACCCAAATCTTGCCAAGACTGGTTTCAGATATTTGGCTTCTAACAGTCCGTTATATCTACAACGTAAGTAAATATCAAATAGTTGAAAAAGAGTGAATAGGTTGCTTCTAGGCAAACGTGCTCCATCTTCGATCGCATCATCGCCTACCATCAGGTGAGATTGTGGTCAAACGTATGCCTATATATAGTAAAAAAAACACCATCTGCTTTTCAGACAATTCTGTGAACTACAGGCTTAAGTAGGTACTGATATAAATTGCGTTAATAAATGTAATATTGCGTATTAATTCATTGTTTATAACTGTGTAGGTATTAGTTAAATCATTTTAACCGCAAATGTCGCCAGGCGATTATGGTTTACATCATACGGGGGTTTTTAGTATTTAACTTAATGGGATATGGAAAACACTGGACTTACGCAATAAAGTGGTAAGTAGTTATTTGCGGATTTGTTCGAAAGAGTCACCGCGGCCCTGGAACGCAAAGGGCATTAGGAGGAACACGGATGGGTTTTAGTCAGCAAGAGTCTGACACTTCCTTCCGCCTACGCCCAGAGCGGGAGGAGTCATTTGATGATTATCGATGCAAAAAAAAACATGTTAACTGTATTTTATTTATTATACTAGCTTCTGCCAGCGGCTTGGCCCGCGTGGTCTCTATGGAACATACTCCCAGGATAAAAGTAGCCTATGTCCTTTCTAAGGCTCTAGACTATCTGTGTACCAAATTTCATTTAAATCGGTTCAGTAGTTTTGGCGTGAAAGCGCGACAGACAGACAGAGTTACTTTCGCATTTATAATATTATAGTAAGGAAGTAAGGATTAATGTGTAATGGGTTTCGGTTCATGTAACTTCTGTAATTATTGTTTATTTTCACACGCATTGAAATGTCTGCCAATTGCGATATGTTAGAGTTCCCATAAATTTGGTGCTACAATATCTGTTCTAAGAAATCGTTCGTTTCATCTCAATAAAGGATGATGCAATTATTTAGATCGTAGAGTTCAGTCGGTTATGACTTATGATTGCCAAGTTTCATTTTCAAAATTTTTTACAAGTAACAACAATTTAATCCAGGTTCAAATTCTAGGTGATAAGTCGGATTTGTAAATTAGTTTATCGCCACCTGTTTTTATTAATAGTCCCCTTATCTGTATCAAACTCGTAAATTTTGATAATTACGTGTTTAATTGATTGTTCAATAATTCTTTTATCTGTCTGTATGCTAATTAGTGTGTCTTTTCGTTTGAAATGTTTTCGGTGCGATATCGTGGGTGATAAGCGCTCTGTGTCGTCGGCGATAAGCGCGGCGCTGCTGGCAGCGGCGGCCGTGGCAGTCGCCCGGCGGCCTGCGCGCCGCGGCCAGCCCGCCGCCGGCGCCGGCCCGCACCGCCAGCCCAGCGCCACCACCAACCAGTGTGTCGTGATAGTCACGCGACCGCCGAGTGCCACTCGCAACAATATCCATCCTCCTCGTACTTGTTACCAATTCAGGATGTGTCGGAGAGTGCAGTGTATACGTGTGTAGGTGTGCAGTGTGATGCAATCAGTGAGGTGCAATCAAAACAACGGACTTGTATAAAACTTTGTTTAATTCTTTTGGAAGCTTAACGTCGCTAACAATAACATATTCTTACAACTATAATGCTACTTAAGTAGACATAGGACAGTCTTAGAGATGAGTAGAACTACAACTAGGTAACGATCATGAGATCTGGATCACAGTCGAGTAGAGGCGCGGCACAGCGCGGCGCGGCGCGGAGCCTAGTGCGCGGCCGCGGGCTGCGCGGGGGAGGGCAGCAGCTTGAGCACGGGCGCTGGGGGCGCGCGCTCCTTGGCGTGGCGCTTCACGTGCTTGGCGAGGTGGTCGGAGCGCATGAAGCGGCGGCTGCACACGCGGCAGCCGAACTTCTTCTCGCCCGTATGCGTGCGCTTGTGGCGCGACAGCTCGTCCGAGCGCGAGAAGCGGCGCTCGCAGCCCGCCCACGCGCAGCGGAAGGGCCGCTCGCCCGTGTGTGTCCTGGCATGCGCCTTCAGGTGGGACGACTTGAAGTAATTCTTCCCGCAGCCGGGGTACTCGCACTCGTAGAGGCGGCGGCGGGCCGCGGGGGCCGGCGCCACCAGCCACAGCGCAGCGGCGGGTAGCAGTGTGCCTGGCACCAGCACGGCAGGCGCGGGCCGCGGCGCCAGCGGCACCCAGCCCGGCGCCGCGCCCGGCCCGGCGCGCTCCGGCACGCGCTGCTCGTCGCGCACGTCGCGCACTGCACGCGGCAAGCACTCGGGGTGAGGGGACGGCACGCGAGCCTCCTCCGCCTTGGGCGGCGGGCTTGGAGGCTCCACTCGGATAGGTGGCACAACTTGAGCTTGAGCTTGAGCCGCGATGTATTTGGTTTGCGAGTAACTGTGTCCGCGGTTCATTTTGAATTTGAGCGATTTGACTATGTTCATGTTGTGGTCGTGCGGCGGCAGCGGTAGCGGCTCGGGGCTGCAGGTGCCGTCCTTGTGCGCGCGCATTATGACAGAGGGCCGCGCGGGCTCGGGCGGCGGCGTGCTGAGCAGCAGGCGCGCCAGCTCGCAGCGCGCGCGCTTGCCGCACTCGTCCTCGCCCTCCGAGTCCGAGGGCTGCGGCGTCACCAGGCCTGGTGGCGGCGGAGACTCCCGCGCGCGCTTCATACAAGCCTTCTTGTAAGGTAACTCGACCTGTGAGACAAAGACAGATGCACGTTAGTGAACGGTCGCTAGGAACACGCGCGCGCTGCGTGATCGCGTCGTGCGCTCTTGCTGTACCTACTTTCGATTGCACAAATGGCACTGAGATTTTTTTTTTATGGGGAAATATTTTTTTTGGGCACAATAATATTATTTCTAATTTTTGAAAAACTTTTGGAGACGAATTACAAAAGACACTCACTTTGTTTTCCATCAACGGTGGCGTTGACGGCGGTGAGAGGGGTCCACAAACTTCGAGGAGAGTCGACATTCTGATTAGAATAATATCATTCAACGCAATAAAACTTTTTTTTAATTCACAAAACTTGTGTTTTCGCTCCGCGCTTCCGCTGTTGGGAGCCGTGTGGTTCTGTGAGCGGGCGCTGGACGAATAAACCGTTCGGTGAGCGTTCGTCGTACGAGGCATGCGAGTGTGGGGTGCAGGGGGGGCGGGCGGCCAATGGGAGCGGGCGGCACGGCGGCGCGGGCCAATGGCGGCGCAGCGATCACGCACTCGGCGCGTGGCGGCGCGTGCTGTTCACGTGGTCGCGGGCTGACGGCGGCGCGAGGCCGCGTGACGTCAGCGGCGCGCCCCCGCATGACGTCGCGGGGGCGCGGGCACAGGCGCGGGGCGCGGGCGGGGGCGCGGGCGCGGCGACAAGGTCGCTGCAGCGCGCACATCAATGACACTCGTGCACCTTCTAGCTCTACTATTTTGACAGTTGCGGTTCGATGACCCGCGGTCCCGCGCTCGACATTTGCTACTTTCGGCGACTTCCATCCACGACTTGGAGATGTTACTGCTGCCCCGTTGTTCTATTATTATTCTGCTCTGTTGACATCGTTATTAAGAAGTGTTAATTGCGATGAGCCCCGAGATAAATGTTATCAGCGGCAACAAGTGAACAGTTTCACAGAGCTGTTGTTGTTTTTGTATCAAATGAGATAAGATAAAAGGCGGTATATTTACGTGTCTAGTTTAATAGCTTGCTGAGAATGCGTCATTATCATTAGTATTTCATGTTTAAACACTCATTTTAAAGTCCAAAGTAGTTCTATAAAACAGTGGCGCAATATCGTCAAAATGAAATAAAATACAAAACTATTTATTTTCCCGCACTTTTTCTTGTTTTTTTTTTTGTAATTGCTATTCAAATAGGTGCTTCTAATTAACCTCATTATTAAAATCATAATTATTATGTCCGCTAAAATGTTGTCAATAAGTGCCTTAGGTCAGCCTCAAAACATCTAAGTTTCTCTTCGGCAGACATTATTTCGCAAGTTATCATAGACTACGACTTTGACAGGTTGTTTTTTTAATGAACGAGACGAATTTTGCAAGACTGTCTAGTGTTGATCTCATTCTGCTTGAATAAAATTAATTTAAAATTGGCTGTGCGTCAACAAACATCGATATTTCTTTCATAATCTGGGTTTATGTGTCCGAAATAAAATACCGAAACCCAGGGATTTTTTTAAAAATTTATTCGCTCTAATCAACAGTTATTATTACCTAGTTATTTACGAAAGTAGGTAGGTATATAGGTTTAAAATGCTAACAAAGAAAAAAGTTTGTATTTAATTCGCATTTTTTAGTCTAAAGAGGTGTGTCAGGAAATGTATTAATTTAGTTTTTGATTACAGGAAGTACTTAAAAAGTGAGCTAAGACTTAAAATGAGCTCTTAATGATAGTACTCTGGCGTTCCTTTCACATAAAGTTTTGGCCATCAATCATCATAGGCACTTATGTTATACATATAATTATACATTTTGCAGTGTTATTTCGTTGCAGGAAACACATTAACCAGGAGCCTTCACAACGAAATCTATGGTAAAAAGAACACTGACCTAAAAAAAAAAAAAAATTCAAACTACATTCGAAAAAAAAACAATGTCAAAGTTTTCTTTTGTTATTTAAAAATCACGTTTCTCTCTTGTTTACACAACCGTTCTCGGTTCATCAAACACGCCCTTTTTATTTTTACACTGCAAGAGAAAGGTCAATGACCTCGGAATCGATATGACTGTTGCGGTTTTATTTTTAGTCCATCTCGATAACTAGATTTTTCTACAGTTTCCTAATAAAAATGTGTTAGTCATTTATGTTAATTTCCTACTAGAGTCGGTAGTAACGGTTACGGCTGGTATGCGCACACTACGGACTTGCTCACGTGTGTGACGCATGGCTGTGTAAGGCCGCTACCAGGGTGAGAAGCTTAGGCGGGCGCGAAGTAAAAAGCGTTATGAAACCGCTGTTTGTGTCCGAACTTAAATTAATAAGGCAGAAGACGTGAGGTTTAGCGAGCAAGCGAGTGATCGTCCATGATTTATCATAAGGAAACTCATATTATACTATATATATATTTCGTTTTTTTTTAATGTTAAGTTCAACCAGTTTTATTAAAAGTTATCTGAAACATAAACTTAATCCTTAGGCCTTTTCTGCCTCTCAACCAAGGGTGCTAAAGAGATAAAATTTAATATAGGTTTAAGTCAGGAATGCCAAAACTATAAAAAAGCATATTGTAAAAGAGTTGTTTAAAAAATTTGATGTCCAATAAAGTATATTCTACCCATCAAGCCTCTATGATACATCAACTCCCAATGCACTATGGCTACCTAATCGCGCTCGCTTCCGCTTAAGCCACCGGCGCGTCACTGTGTACAAGGCCAGTGAATATCGTGACGCATCGCTGTGTGAGTGACCGCACCGCTGTGTGAGTGACGCTGACGCATCGCCGCGTCGTGAAAGTGTGGCGCACGCGCAGGCTGAGTGATCAGCGGTGGGCTGAGTCAGAGGAGGTAGCGAGGTCAGGAGATTGGACTTTGGACTGTGCGTGGAGAATCACGTTTTGTTGGTGTGATTATGATGGTGGCTGTTTTGGTAACATAAATGTGCGAGGTGGCGCGGGAAATAAAATCTTGGTAGGACTTGGGAGAGGCCTGTGCCCAGCAGAGGGAAAGTATAGAAAAAACAAAATTAATTTAAAAAATCGATGGCACTGTTTTAAGGTAAAATAAAAAAAACAGTAAAAAAAATCCAGATTATGTATCAATAATAATTGAATAAATTCATAAAAGTATGTTTTACAAACATTAATTAACGTTAAAACACATTAACGTTAACGTTACCCGATAAAACAAATACATAAAGAGAAATATTCTGGGGCTACGAAGTTCTACGACGTAACTGATGCGAGCTACGTCGTATCGCTACGCGGCTACGCTATCGACTACGCAGCTACGATGACGTAGCAGACGCACGTGACTCGCTACTACGCGTCGACAGGCGCGTCATTTTGCTGTTGTTTTATATTGAAAGTTATTGTTTTTTAGTTTTTTTTTTAATTAAACGTTTTTTAATTTGTGATGTTTGTTTTATTAAACAGAATATTATGCATAATACATTGTTTCATTAAAACTATTCATTATTACAGGTGTCAAGTGTTGTTTTATTTTCCTAATTTAACAATTCCCTCACTAATACATTTGTCTTATAAGTATATTGTACAGAATGCAGAATAGTAAACCATATTATTCATCGGCAAATTTTTGCACTTCGGAAGATGGGCTGGAAAAGAAAATACATAAAATAATGTGAAATATCTTTATCCAGCAGTGGGAGAATATTGCCAAAATAAAAAATCTCTACACGTAACGAAAGTAAGTCTGTCTACTTGTAAATAGACGTAACTGTCATAAAAACCTATTAAACCGGAACAGCCGCACCAATCTTATCACTTGGACCACACGTATCCATGTGATGTAAACAAACTGGTATGTGCACATATGTGTGCGTGATGTTTGGGGAAACCACGCCGGCTGACGTCGCGATAACACTACACTGTTATCACTAGCAACATGATGCTAATAGGTTACAGGTCGACTGAGCTCGAGGTGACGTCATACTTAGGTGATGGTGAAATTGGGGCTAGGGTTTGTCTGTTGGAAATCGAACCTGACATCGCCTACTGAAGGTCGGTATTCCCTGAAGTAAAGTTATTTTATTTAATGTATCACTAACATCCCGGTGCTTACCGGAGGTCGATTGAGCTCAAATTGATGTCATATTTAGGTGGTGGTGAAGTTGGGAATTGAACCTCACACCTTCCCCTTGAGTCATATTTTTAACTAGCTTTTCCTCGCGAATTCGACGCGCACATCCCGTTTCTTTCTATTCCCGTAAGAATTTTGGAAAATCCTTTCTTAGTGCTCCCCTACACTCCCCAAGGAATCTACATGCCAATTTTCAGCTTTCTACGACCAGTAGTTTCGGCTGTGCGTTGTCTCTCGGTCACTCAGTCACTCAATCACTTAATCACTCAGTAACGGAAGAATTTTATAAATTAGGATTACTGAGGGTCGTGATTGCTTGCTAGAACTATCATTGATAATAATCCTCCCGACCCAATTCGACCACAGTGGTTAATATGTATAAAAAAATAGCCAAGTAAGCAGGAGATATAAATGATCATGGTCCAATAGGACAGCAATCCAACATGAACGGGTACAATACCAACGGCTCGCAAATTCCAGAGATATTCCTAAAGGAAAAACCCAATGACACTATTTTCCCTATCCCGCTCAGGACAAGAAAAAATCGAGCACAGCAACCAAAAGCAACTATAAACATTACACACGCACACATCGAAGTGTCGCACACACATTGCGTTGTTGGTGATCGAACCCACGATGTACTTGAACACGCGGTTTGCATGCGCAGACGGCGTGATCGCTCTACGTCATCGGAGAATGGAGGCGCGGCGCGGCTACAAACCTGAGTAAGTGGTCACAGAGGCATAGAATACTATTCTCTTTATTCGAGTAGCCAAGACTATGTTAGTAAAAACTGTCTCTACTATCTACATTTAAAAATGTGTTCGTCTGGAGTGAAGCATTTCCAAACTTAGCGTGTTATGTAAAATAAAAAGAGAAAATAACAACACTTGACTAAGTGATTTGAAGTAGATAGGTAGTAGTATATAGTAGCGGTAGGCATTATAAACCTGTTAGTCAAATTGGTGCAAAAAATGTTGTGTAATAATATGTTTATTTGTTTTATTGTATCCTAAGCTATCAATAATGTAACAGTCAGTGCCTCTTTGTACCTAAGTGCAATTGCTGAGCGTAAGGACCAGGGTTCGATTCTCGAGTGAAGCAAAGTGTGCAGAAGTTCCATACATCGCCCTATCTTTAATAGGATTTGCGGCATGACATTATGATACCTTAGTTCGCGCTCAGCTAATTAGAGCTTTCAGGGTGGCAGAATTATTCGAAACAGTCTGACACTCGTTCTCGCTTCGCCCAGAGCGGGAGAATTCATTTGATGATTTACCATTCTTAAAAAAACCCCTGTTCCATAGTACTTAAACTTTGGTGAAATGAACTAGTAAGACAACTCCGCCTCCCCTTTTTGGAATACAATCGTAATAAAACATTAAGATTACACTACATGACTATTAGTGCTGCGTAGCTTGCACACGTAGTGCCACCGTGTTATCGTGACACTAACGTGGTACTTTATGCCTGACGCAATAGTGGCATGATGAAAAATCTGTCGTTTGTGTGACAACGAGTCAACAGGATGTTGAATCATGGTCGAGAATGTTTAGTAGTAATAACTATTAAATATTATGGCAATATTTCATACGGGATTTATGATGCTGGTTTATATTGGTTGTAATGTTACAAAGAATGGGAACTGGAGAGTTTATTGTTTATATATTTTCTTGTTCTTAGCATTGTCCTCACATATAGAAGCAATCAAAGATAATGTTAACAAGATTTTTGTAATACATCACATGGTTTAAAAGTGTGTCCGTGGAGTGTCTTGCACGTTCTTCTCCATAGAGATCTACGCTTTGGAACGTGCAAATAGCTTCATGTTTTTGACTGACCGACTTTGACAATTCAAAAGTGCCTGTAAATGGCTTATTTGAAATATACGAGTTGAGTTTGAGTTTATTCTTTTAGTGCATATTATTATGTATTTAAACTAGAATTACAATGTGAAATTGTTTTTGGATGATTCCCGTTGAAAGGCCACGGAAGCGAAACTACAGCAAAGCTATCGTTAACGTTTTTAACGGAACCCTACGGAACCCTTTGTTTGCGAGTCCGACTCGCACTTGGGTAGTTTTTAGATTTTAAAATTAACTGGACGTACGAGTATGTAAACCATTCCACCATTATCTTACCTGATGATACGATAAAGCATGCTCGTCTAGAAGTAACCTATTCACTCCAGACCTGCAAGTTGTACCTATCTATCAGGAAACACATACTTCGTACATAACAATGGTGTATTGAATGAAACCTAAACGACTATTAGAAGGTGTTGTATCATTTTGTCTTCTGCACAGCATAATCCAAAAAAAAGATAAAGAATGTAAAAGATTCCATTTTTTTAATTCTTTTTTTTTTGTCTTGCGTCTACCACAGTGTATTCTTTTTAACCCAAAGATTGATTAGTAGAGAATGCCTTGTTACATTAAGTCCGCCCATGTACCACAATAGTGGTACAACATGGGCGTGAATCTTTTAATAAATCGGCATCCTATCTTGTCCTTGAAATATCTAATTGGTTATGGAAAGACCTGCACGCATCATTTACAGAATTAATTACTGAAGTGCCCCCAAACCATGTAATTACCAATACAAGAACAGGAGGGCTAAAAAGGACACTTTAGGAGAATCATAATATTAATCACACAAACATCTGTGAAATTTCATTTTCATCTTTATCGCTAGCGCATTAGGTTCAAGATTGATTGGGAAAATTTGACAGTAAAGGGTAGCGTGATGTGCTTTCAGATTCTGCTAGTGGCCTTTTTAGACCCGCAGTCATTGATATATAAAAAACCCAAGATGCACAGTCTCGAACAAATGCAACACTCGAAACTGTCCTCAAAAACTGACATGTATCAAGTGTCATGTGTGAGTTGTGTGTAGTTATACCATAAACATTTTTTTTTTGCAAATTCAACCTTAAATGGATCGTTTAAGGTTGTTTTTACAAATCAGTTCAGTATGGCGAGTGATGCGTAATTTTTTGCAAATTCAATCTTACACGTATCGCTTAAAGTTGTTTTTACAAAGCAGTGCAGTAAGGCGAGCGATGCGAGACTGTTTGAAACTTGCGCACAATTATACATATTGCGCTTGTTTTTTGCGGACGTTTTTGAGATGCTGAGTGTGTATCTTGGGTTTTTTATATATCAATGCTCGCAGTACTTCAAGCAAAATATCATTCAATTATGTATTGAATAAGGAAAACGCTGGAAACTGCACACAAATCGTCTCGCTTGGCTGCACACTTTGCGTTCAAGTTGCGCGCGCGCATGTGTACGGATGTGTGTGTGTTTGACGCGTCGTGTGCATGAGTACGTGTGTGTGTGTTTGTGTGTGTGCAGGGTGTGTCCGTTGACCGGTCAGCTCTTTGTTGTGAGCGCAAAAAGTGGGTGTTTTACTGCAATTTTTATGTTTAGAGTTGTAACTGTGAATTCGTCACGGTAGAGGCCTGACTCGTTAGCTGGTAGTGATTTTGTGTTTTTTGTGAATGTAACGTCTGTTTTATAGCAGATTGACAAGGGCATTAATGATGACAGAAGACTACGTAGCTAAGTAATTATTATTGAAGAGTCTCTTATCCGTTCTTCTTCAGAATCTACATTTGTAAATGGAAAACTAGACTGAATTATTTTCAAACTGTAAATATGATGTTCAAAAGTGACTTCTGTTGGTCTAATTGAAATAAATGAACTGCGGGTCAAAAAAGGCCACTTTAGCAGAATTACAATATTAACCATATAACAATCTGTCAAATTTAACTTCATCTTTATCGCTAACGCATAAGGTTCAAGGTTGATTGGGAGAATTTGACAGGGGCGGGTAACGTGATGTGCTTTCTGATTCTGTTAATGTGGCCTTTTTAGACCCCCGACTTCGACTTTAAATAACAGCCAAATGGTTTGATCTTCGAAGTTAAGCATCGCTTGCCAAGATCGGTCTTTTACAAAACCGTGTAACCATAAAATAAATAAAACTAAATACCGGGACTCCGCCGTGGCACGGAAAGAGCGTTAAATGGCTGGTACTGGCTGTCATTTATACACCTATGACCTTCGTTACGGTATTCAGAAGCTAGAAATCTGACTGCAGTGTTGCCAAAGGGTGCCGTTTTATCCAGTTACCGGGTCGGGAGGTCAGATTTATTCATAAATTAAGTTTCCTATCTAAAAAAGTTGATGCAAATTTCCATAAATTAAATTAAGTTGCTCTTTTCACATTAAAATCTCCCTTAGCAACAAAAGCATTCAATTTAATAAGTTAAGTTCCAGCATGCAAAAAAAAAACTTAAGACCACAATAGTAAAAATTTATTTGTCTCAGTGATGTAATGTATACAAATCATAAGTAAAAAGTTTGTTTCTTGAAGGCAATGAAAAATGTGTAATTGCCATAGCCTTCAAGAAACGATACGTAGTAACTTCACTTAAACAACAAATATGTACTTTTTTGTCTGGTTACCTACAACATTGAAAAGTATTGTGCATCTATTAATTTGTTTGAGTACCTAAACTCAGGTCAACGTACTTAATATTTAAGAATAACTTGTATTTCTTATATTAGGTAAGTAAATTTAATACTTTTTGAGAACGGAACCCATATTATTATAGGATCACTCGGGTGTCTGTCTGTCTGTCCGTCTGTCACAGCCATTCTGTTGAAATTTAGTACACACATGGACTTCTGTGACCCAAACACGAAAGCGATACGTAAATTATTAAATTTTTAGTATGGGGGTCACTTTTGGGGGTCAAACTAGAAATAAAAAAAAACAAAGTTTTTCAAAGTGTATCGTGTGACATATCAAGTGAAAGGGCTTGCTGTGAGGGTTTTAATTATATTTTTTTATAATTTTAAAATAAACAGTTTTTAAGTTATTCAAGAAATTAAGACTGAAAATGACAATCCCCGCCTTATCTCCGACAGTACTGAGCCTAGAATAATGAAAAAAAAAGCAGATCACAGTTCTATAGGTAACTAAAGATTACAGGAAAACCTATAAGAAGTCTACAGTGTTAAAATAACGTGTTAAAAAAATTAAATTGGTTCGGAACCCTTTGCACGCGAGTCCGACTCGCACATGGCCAGTTTTTAAGCAATATTCGCATTTGCATTACAGGCACAATCTGTCATAAATTCATGGAAATTGAGGTGTTTTTGAACATGAGAAGAATTCAAAACTCCTCAATACACCAATCTTCTTCACAGGAAAGTCACCGTATTGTTTGGGTGTAAAACCGCAGATTACCTTACCATTCTGAGTAATGTAAGTACGGTAAGTGGAAACACGTTAACTCGAGAACATACGTTTGAATGGGTTTGATCAGTATGACTAAACGTTACTAAACTTGTCAGTGACTCATGTTCTAGAAGGCAAACTTAACATAGCCTGACTCCTGAACAACGTTCGCATTTGCATCTTAGTCATCATCTGTCAAAAAAAGACTCAGTTTTCGTACATTTTTGACAGATTGCAACTGAGATGCGAATTATGTTTTTGGGACAAGCCCGCCACACTTTCCCAACCACTGCAACTCCTGAAGGCAGAATCAACAGTGACGACCACCAGAAAAACGCCGAGCCAATGAAGGTCGACGAATCCCGGAGAAATGATTCAACTGTCTTGGATCCTGCAACGAAATTAATCAAAAAAGTACAGCGGAAGAGTAGGAAAAAAATATAATTTCCGCTTCCCTCCTTATGAAGTAGGAAACAGAATAGAGCTAGGCCAATAAATAGGCACCAAGGGACATATACAACTGGGTTAAGCCCAGTTGCCAAGTACCACGGATATTAACACTAAAACTAATGGGTCCTACATTGTGAGCTACTTTTGATTCCAGTACTATTACTGGCAAAATCGCCTGAACGGAAAACTAAGATGCGAATGTGAACTTTACTTGAAAATTGGTTAAATTGGCATACAGAGTTCTTTAAATATGTGCATGAATTTTGGTATAGAGATAGATAGGGCCCTGTTTTTTAGGTTGCCGAAACAAAAAAGGAACCTTTATAGGATCACTCGGGTGTCTTTCTGTCCGTCTGTCACAGCTAGTTTTCTCCGGATCCACTGGACCGATTCTGTTGAAATTTGTTACACATATGAACTTCTGTGACCCAAACACGGACGCGTTACGTAAATCATTATTTTTTTAGTATGGGGTCACTTTTGGGGGTCAAAATAGAAAATTAAAAAATAAAGTTTTTTGAACAATATTGTGTGACATAACGAATGAAAGGACTTACTGTGAGGGCTTTAATTATATTTTTATCATAATTTTAAAATAAATGGTTTAGAAGTTATTCAAGAAATTAGACGAAAAATGACTATTCCCCTTATTTCCGAAACTACTGAGCCTAATATTTTGAAAAAAAAAAATGGAGATAATAGATCTTTACCTAAAGATTACAGGAAAACTATTAGAAGTCTATAATGTTAAAATAACACGTCAAAAACATGAGATTCGTTCGGAACCCTTTGCACGCGAGACCAACTCGCACTTGCCCAGTTTTTTTTTTATTGGAAGCAATGGGAAATCTTTAAATGACTCCTACCGCACTGGGCGGAGCGGAAGGGAGAGGGAGTGGCTGACTCTTACTGACTAAAACCATACTAAGACCCATCCGTGTTCCTACAAATGTCCTATGCGTTCCAGGACCGCGTCGACTCTTACAACATGAACAGGTATAAGATATAGGTCCTTGTTGGAGACAGTTTTTGGCTACTTTAACGTTACTGAAGCCGCGGGTAAAAGTTAGTTTTGAATAAGTTTAAGTTTTTTTTTGCACTTACTATTCTCATTCAGAATGTCAGAACTGGCCAGTGATGACATACGGAACTGAAACGTGGTCGCTTACAATAGGCCTCATCAGAAGGCTCAAAGTCACTCAAAGGGCAATGGAGAGGGCAATGCTTGGAGTTTCCTTGCGTGATCGAATCAGGAACGATGATATCCGCAAGAGAACCAAGGTTACCGACATAGCCCGAAGGATCGCCAAACTAAAGTGGTAGTGGGCAGTGCACATTGCTCGCAGAACAGATGGTCGCGGCCGAAAAGTTCTGGAGTGGCGACCGCGTATCGGAAGACGTAACGTTGGAAGGCCTCCCACAAGGTGGACCGATGACCTGGTGAAGGTCCCGGGTAGCCGATGGATGCGAGACGCACAGGACCGGTTGTTGTGGCGACACTTGGGGGAGGCCTATGTCCAGCAGTGGACGTCTTTCGGCTGATATGATGATGATGATTCTCATTCATCAGCAAATGTCTCTACAGCACTGAGGAGATCCCAATTCTAGCCAGCTCTAGCTCGCTTTTGTGCTGTTATGTGTTTTTTTTTTTGTGTTTAATCCTACTATCCTATTCCTTTCCTACTAATTAATTAATTGATAAACGAGTTGCGCATCGAGTCTTTCAGGACATCAGTAAACAACTTGTCGACTGTTCACGTGACCAGAGGGCTGGACTATTCTTCGGCCAAAGAATCAGCATTGCTATTCAACGCGGCAATGCTGCCAGTGTTCTGGGCACTTTTGCCATTGACAGCGATGTGGATTATTTGTTTGATGCCCAATGATTAATTTTGTTTTTATACGCGTTTGTACATAATTTCTTGATAATTAGTGTAGTTGTTTAAGTCTTCATTAATGAATAATATTATAAATGCGAAAGGTTGTGAGGATGAATGGATGGGTGTTTGTTACTCTTTCACGTCAGAACGCCTGAAATGATCTTCAAGAAATTTGGCACAGAGGTAGGATAAACAGGATAAATTTTTTCGTCATTCACGCGGGCGGAGTCGCGGGCGACAGCTAGTAAAGAATAAGAATCAAACCAATGTCTTGGGAGGGACTACACGATATGATGACAACGGCTGACTGCGAATAGAGATATATGAAAAGCTTTGTACCTAGCTAGGCTAGACCTAGCTAGTCCCGTAACTGGGACAGAGGTAGTTCAATAGTAATAAATTAATAGATACCTAAACTCCTGTCTAAGTAATAATAGCAAAATAACACACGACTGATTATTGCATTTGTTATTTTTGTAGGCAATAGGCCTACAAAAATAACAAATGCAATAATCAGTCGCCAGACACGCCTTAACCTGTGGAGGGATTCTTCCTAACGATGCAATAAATTATACCAATTATACTATAATTTACTTACACTGGCAATTAAACTATAATTATGTAGCTACATTATTTTAACATTAGGAGTTTAGATTTTTCTTTATATTTAAGTAAGAAATTAAGTTTTATTTTTTGTCATAATTTGCAAGAAATAAATGGCTTTTTATTTTGATTTATAATAGTCAGTGATTGTCTTATATGGGCTTTAAAGCGAAGATGTTGCGAAACTATTAAAAGTTTTAGTTCAAATAAATAAAACAAAATGACGTAGTAATACTTCGCGAAAAAACGCTCAGTTTCTTGATGTCAAGTTAAGGGAAGCAAGGGAAGCACTCTTCACCCTAAAAGTAGTTTTATGCTTGAAATAGCGTCAGAATTAGACATTTAACTCGGTGCATATTAGTATGTGTCATTGATAAAAAAAGGCCAATTAACTATTTTATTGCTGGGTTTGTCTCGCAGCCGCAGCTTTGCTGCACCACAGAAACCAAGTGTTCCTAGTATAATTCTTAAGGCAAATTTACTATTGAACGTTCATCGTATTCGTTTGCAGTGACCAAACCTATGCAGCATATCAATCATGTTGTAATGTTAACCACATAATGGTGATACCCCATGATTAAGATGTTTGAAAACTTAGTTACACCCATCTAAATAATATTTATAAAAATCTCGTGTCACGGTGTTTGTTACCGAACTCCACCGAAACGGCTCGACTGATTTTCTTGAAATACTGTGTGTATATTCGGTAGGGATGAGAATAGGTGGTAGGGTATTATTTTTTTTTGTATGGCAAAACAACGTTTGCCGAGTCAGGTAGTAATAAATATATATTTATCTCTCATTAGAATTAGTTTTGTATAAAAATAATTCTAATGGTATAGTCGGAGAAAACAAACACAAACCGACAATTGTGAATGATCACCTAAGTAATTACATGCGAATAAAATATTGTTTATTCACACTCTAACAGCACACAAATCCGAATTTTCACAGAGAAAAACTTTTCATTTCAAGGAATTCTAAACTTCGCCGAAGCGAAGTTATTTCAAAAATAGAGATAGACTCATTTGAGTGTCCCCCTCCACGGAAATCTTTAGTAAAAGGCGAAAGATTTATGCGTTTTGAAGGGAAACCAGAGTTAACTGACGACGCAGCGTCGAGCCGACCCAACCAAACGGTGGAGAATCTTAACACCGCGATTCAGGAATTGGCACGAATAGCACAGTGACATCTGTTGAGCAGTATTGGAACTAATGTAGCAACTTTGTTGCCGAGTTGGGATTTTTGTCATGGAAGAATGGTACGTGAATGCATAGTATGAATGTAGTCATAACATCGTCGTGTACTGTAATTTATTGACTTAAGGCATGAATATCGCAATATCGGAATGTCGGAAAGCGAGTTTCAGTATTACAACTACGATACTGAGTAATTCAAAATCGTTACATCCCGAAAAATATCTGTTTGAGTATAACAAAAAAATATACAATGTTTATAATCTTAGCTCTTTGTGTAGCGCCGAGTGCGATAATACGCTTCAACTTGTTGACTACGGTGATTAGCGGTGATCGCAAAATCGGGCACTAAACTTCACTTCTTGAAATTAAAAAATATGGACCAGAGAAAGAGGGCTGTTTGCAATCAATTACTCTTAAACTTGCTCTCAATTTTTAATGTGTGGCTTGCTTGAAAATGAAAAAAAAAATTAGTTCAATATTTTTCAGTCTTCTTCTATTCTTTCAGTATTACATATAACAAATTAGCCTCTCTGATTACTAATCCGTTAGATAAATCAACTTCCACTTCTTGAGAACACTGTCTAAATTTTTATTTTTATTGATATTCTATTTTTTTTGTTTACTATCTATAGTAAACTATTTAAACTAGCATGCGTTTTGAATAAAATAAAGATGGGATAAATAAATCTATTTTACCGTTGTTCTATTTTATTAAGTTTGTTCCAGTTCTTTTTTTTTAATTAGGCAATACCGGGAATTCATAATTATTTTATTTAAATAACAGTTTTGCCTACCAGAGACGAAAATGAACGACTTTTTTCGTCGGCTGGATATTTTTGCATACGAAGTTATTATTTGACAAATTGTTTGACGCTTTGTTGTTCTTCAGATCACTTTGCCAAACTTAACTAAATTAAAAAAATATTTTTGCTTTATAATTACTAGGTAATTGTTGATTTTGCTTACAAATGTAGAAGTATTAGTACAAAATTCTAAGTTAGATACTTTGGTGGTAGTCAATAAATGTAGGATAATAGTGACAAAACAACTGTTTTTTTTCTGTGCCAAATTAAAAAGCGATTAATATTATTTCAAACCATACTGAATTTGTAAAATAAAGAAAATGCAGAATTTGTAACAAATATGTGCACTTCCGATACTGAGATCTAATTTCGGAAATTAGTATCGGAATTGAAAACCTTCCGATATTAAATGCACTAATAAAATTCGTAGACTCCCAAATAAATAATACGAGTTATTTCTCAAATAATACGAATTATCTCTCAAATAGTACGCAACATCCTCTAGGACACATTCTTCATTTTAAGGAATTCTAAACTTCGCCGAAGCGAAGTTATTTCAAAAATAGAGATAGACTCATTTGAGTGTCCCCCTCCACGGAAATCTTTAGTAAAAGGCGAAAGATTTATGCGTTTTGAAGGGAAACCAGAGTTAACCAGAGACTCAGCGTCGAGCCGACCCAACCAAACGGTGGAGAATATTAACACCGCGATTCAGGAATTGGCACGAATGGCGCAGTGCCATCTGTTGAGCAGTATTGGAAGTAATGTAGCAACTTTGTTGCCAAGTTAGGATTTTCGTCATGGAATTACTGAGAAAGTGTACGTGAACGCATAGTATGAATGTAGTCATAACATCGTCGTGTACTGTAATTTATTGACATAAGGCATGAATATCGCAGTATCGGAAGCTCGGAAAGCGAGTTTCAGTATTACTACTCCGATACTGAGTGATTCAAAATCGTAACATCGGAATCCGAAAAAAACCTGTTTGAGTTTAAAATACACAATATTTACAATCTTAGCTCTTAGCGATAATACGTTTCAATCTGTTGACTACGGTGATTAGCGGTGATCGCAAAATCGGGCACTAAACTTCACTTCTTGAAATAAAAATAATATGGACCAGAGAAAGAAGGCTGTTTGCAATTAATTACTCTTCTTAAACTTTTCTCAATTTTTAATGTGTGGCTTGTTTGTGGCTTGCCGGGAAATGAAAAAAAACAAAAATCGAATATTTTTCAGTCTTCTTCTATTTTTTCAGTATTAAATACAACAAATTAGCCTGTCTGATTACTAATCCGTTAGATAAATCAACTTACACTTCTTGAGAACATTGTCTAAATTATCAGAATCAGAAATCGTTTATTTGCACCGAATGTAGGTAACAAAACATAGTTTTGATGGAAAAATAAAACATGTGGATCCATTACATTCTACCGTATTGCATGCAACATTAAGCAGTATTATAATAATAATCCTAAGCATTGGAAATCTATTTCAATAATTATTATTTTGATATTCTATTTTTTTGTTTACTATCTATAGTAAACTATTTAAACTAGCACGCGTTTTATTTGTTTTGAATAAAAAATACTTTTTACAAAAAAATATAACCGACTTCCAAACAAAACACTACAAAGAATAAAATAACCTTAATTTCGGAAGTCAGTGTTAAAAAGAAAGAAACAAAACCAAAAACACCGACATCCGAAATTAAGGTTATTTTATTCTTTGTAGTGTTTTGTTTGGAAGTCGGTTATATTTTTTTGTAAAAAGTTTTTTTTTTTTACTTTTAAGTGGTGATACTTGGACGATGTCTTCGTCAACGCCGAAATTGAAATAAGCAAAAATGCTCATAAATTAAAAACTTCAGAACCAAACCGAGTCAAATTTATATGGGACCAAATGGCATAGTATACTGCATTGACTGCATCGAACTAAAAAAGAATCACAGAAATCGGATCAGAAACCTCGGAGTAATCGGTGTACATACATAAAAAAAATGCCCACCGAATTGAGAAGAAAGATGGGATAAATAAATCTATTTTACCGTTGTTCTATTTTATTAGGTTTGTAATAGTTTTTTTTTTAAATTGGTCAATACCGGGAATTCAGAATTATTTTATTTAAATAACAGTTTTGCCTACCAGAGACGAAAATGAGAGACTGTTTTCGTCGGCTGGATATTTTTGCATACTAAGTTTTTATTTGACAAATTGTTTGACGCTTTGTTGTTCTTCAGATCACTTTGCCAAGAAAAACTAAATGAATAAATTTTTTGATGCTTTATAATTTCTAGGTAATTGTTGATATTGCTTACAAATGTAGAGGTATTATTAAAAATAAATGTAGGATAATAGTGACAAAACAACTATTTTTTTTGTGCCGATTTAAAGAACTATTAACAAATGTTTGTATAAATATTGTATTATTTCAATTTTCATACCATACTGAATTTGTAAAATAAAGAAAACGTGGAATTTGTAACAAATAATATATGTGCACGTCCGATATTGAGATCTAATATCGGAATTGAAAACCTTCCGAAATTAAATGTACTAATAAAATTCGTAGTCTCTCAAATAACACGAATTGTCTTTCAAATATATAATACGAGTTATTTTTATTTCTCAAATAATACGAATTATCTATCAAATAGTACGCGAGATCTCTGGGACACACTCTTCATTTCAAGGAATTCTAAACTTCGCCGAAGCGAAGTTATTTCAAAAATAGAGATAGACTCATTTGAGTGTCCCCCTCCACGGAAATCTTTAGTAAAAGGCGAAAGATTTATGCGTTTTGAAGGGAAACCAGAGTTAACTGAAGACGTGGCGTCGAGCCGACCCACCCAAACGGTGGAGAATCTTAACACCGCGATTTAGGAATCGGCACGAGTGGTACAGTGACATCTGTTGAGCAGTATTGGAACTAAAATAACAACATGGCGCCGAGTTGAAGTATTTCGAAGATGAATAAAACTAAAGTCATTACTTACAAAAGAAAGAAAATAATAAATCAAAGTGATTTCCATGTCATCTTAACACAACTTTCAAAAATGCTATTGAAGCTATATCTACCGCTTGAAATCGTTCAAGGTACGGTCTAAAGTAGGGAGAAGATTTTAGAAGAATTATGTTTTATTTCTTCGTCGATTTTGTGTTTTAGTAGCAGTCCAAACACAATCCAATTCTTAAAAAAAAAAAAATTCAGTTCAATTTCCATCATGCAGAGCATCAAGAAATAATTGAAAAAAGCGCCATCTATCTTTATAGTACGGAATCATGCTTATACCTGCTCGTCAAGAATACCGACAAATATTATCGCAGTTCTTTGTTTGAAGCGAAGAGGTACCTATTGAACCAGTTTACTGCAATACACATAGGTGGCGCCACTGTTTAGTTTCTGCGTAATGTAACAAAAGAGTCCCGATGACATACATACCTTTACGCTGGCATTACAATTTAGGTTAAGCAGGTATCAATATCAATAATGGGATAAATATATTTTGGGAGTTTGATAAGGGTCGACTGGTGTAAGCACCCTGTGAAATATTTTTCTTTCTTTCTGTGTTAAATCTAAATAAATAATATTTATTTTGTGAAATAGGTTAAAAATAATACTTTCACGCGTTAATTTTTTACTTGGTGATTTTTCATAGAATCAAATAAATTGTGTGAGAAGAAAGGGACAGAAAGACTTACATAATTTACAACTTCGTAGACAAAAGTTTTTCACATTTGCGTTCGTTGAAGTCTTTTATTCTTCGTTGTAGTTTTGTCTATTATGCAGAATTGCAGATTATTTGCCTGAAAAAAGTTTCTATACTAACTTAATAAAAACTTTTTTTAGGCAAATTATTTAAGGCAGTTAATAAGACATAAGTATGACTTGATTACTATAAAAAAACCTATATGGATTAATAGGTACTTAGGTAAGAATACTACTAAATATTTTCAAATTCATGGTAGATTGTGCGCCACAACTTTGAAAAAAAAATCAAAATGGCGGCGGCATAACAAAGGTTCTATCCACTTTCTCTTCATGTTGACAAGTTAATAACATGATTTCCAATTGAATTTGTACGTTTTATATGGGAATTCATTGGCCATCTGATCATAACACAAAGCGGAGAAACAAAAAATATCTGAAACTTTTTTTTTTGAGATAGGTTTGCTCCAGACGGAGCCTGTACACTCTAACTTTGAAGAGATTAGGGTTGTAAGCGTTCGGAAATACAGACGCAGGCAGAGAGTTCCACTCCTTTGCTGTGCGCATTATAAAAGACTTTTGGAAACACTTAGTGCGAATTGGTGGAATAGCAACAAGGTAGGGATGGTAACTTGCGGTGCGTCTGGTTGTCCGATGGTAGAAGGGGGCCGGTGGGATGAGGTCGTGGAGTTCTTGGGCACACTCACCGAAGTACAATCTATAGAAGACCGACACGCAGGCAACCTTGCGGCGATGAGCCAAGCTGTGAGGCTTTAAATCCACCGGTTTTACGTCGCCAATGAACCTCTTAGCTCTGCGTTCCATGTCAACCTATGCCTAGGAGTCGAAAAGTAAGAGTTTGGTCGAAACGACTTGTTTTAGCGGTAAAAAGACACGGCTGTGTTTTGATGGCGTTAAAAGAGACCAGATTTTTTAACGAATGAATGGCACTCTGTCTAGGGCCTCTAGATTCGGAAGCTTGTGGTTTTCTGTAGACGGCAGAATTCGTATTTTGCTAGCCTTGACCCTGTCCAGACAAAACAATATGTATTACGAATGAAAATGTTAAAAATAGACTAATATGATTTGATCGTCAATTCTACTAATTTTTAAGTATCTTTCGCGTTCGCATCTAAGTCACAATTTAGAATTGGCACTCCGCTGTTGCCATGTCTATAACCTAACTCAACCAACTAGAAAAACCTTTAAGACATATGTAAATTGGTTTGAAATTGTTTTCCTTACTCGAAGTAGTTAACACTTAGCGTGAGTTGTAGATGTCACGGGATAAAAGCAAACTCCGTAAAATTGTAATAAATCTTAACAGATTATAATGTCTCGTTATATTGTGGACAGATAATCTATACTAATAGATAAAGCTGAAGAGTTTATTTGTTTGTTTGCTTGAACGCGCTATCTCAGGAACTCCTGGTCCGATTTGAAAAATTCTTTCAGTGTTGGATAGCCCATTTATCGAGGAAGGCTATAGGCTCTATATCATCATACTCAAAGTTGTCACTACAGTGCCAATGGTAATCATTTCTAAGCAACGTTCACATTCGTATCTGTCGGAATCTGTCAAAAATTTATGGAAATGGAGGCTTTTTTGACAGATTGCGACATTAGTAGAATGGGCCGACAACTGTCAAAGTGGCGCTAGTAGCGCACAGACCAATAAAAAAGCAGCTTAAAGTTGTTTATACAAAGCAGTGCAGTATGGCGAGTGATGCGCAATTTTTTTTGCAAATTTAACCTTACACGGATCGCTTAAAGTACTTTTTACAAAGCAGTGCAGTGGCGAGCGATGCAAGACTGTTTGAAACTAGCGCACAATTATACATTGTGCGCTTGTTTTTTGCGGACCTTTTTGAGATGCTGAGTGTGTATCTTGGGTTTTTATATATCAATGGTAAATACTCAGGTAAATAATTACTTTCAGTTTGATTAGATCGTCAAAAACCAATCATCAAATTCCAATTATTTGTACGATCCCAAACATACCTGCATCACATAACCTATGATGTAAGATAATGCAAATTCGATTTTATAAACCTTAAAAGAAATCAGACTGCCTATAATACACAATCAAACGAAAAATGAATCTTAAAGACTGGAATCACAGACTCATAGGGTTTATCTCACTTTGACAAAGGTTCGTGTAGTGGTGGCGCCATCTGTGATCAGCTTTCACTTGCCAACCCCGTTGGTGCCATGTTATGGGTAGGTAAGTAAAACTATATGATTACACCACATTTTCATCGTGTTTATATAAAAGTAGTTTGATAAGTATTTAAATGACTAGCTGTAACACACGACTTGACAGACAATTGACATGACAATTTCATGGGACTTCCTTTTTAGGGTTCCGTATCCAAAGGGTAACCAATGGAACCCTATTACAAAGCCTCCGCTGTCCATCCGTCTGTCTGTCAGTGGGCTGTATCTCAAGAACCGTAATAGGTAGACAGTTGAAATTTTCATAGATTGTGTATTTCTATTGCCGCTATAAAAACAAATAATAAAAATTAAGGTTTATGGTACGGAACCCTTCGTGTGCGAGTTCGACTCGAACTTGACCGGTTTTTTTGCGTGTAACTCTAATTATTTTTCATCATCTACCTAGCCTTTTCTCAACTATATTGGGGTCGGAGGAGTGGCTGCCTATAAGATCTCTACAACCCATTAACGGGTACACACGGTACTCCTTGGCAAGATGAGTCAGATTTTCTGGCTTCTGACAATCCGTAACGACTGGCTAAATATCTAAAAATGACAGCCGGGACCAACGGCTTAAAAGGATTTCCGAGGCACGGAGGAATCTCGGTATGTCAAGATGGTCACCCATCCACAGATTGACCCCTAGAGCTGTTATATTTTGGCCACGAGCTCAATCCTAATTCTTTTTCGTTTTCTAAAATAAAATACGCCTTAGTTATTCCTTATAACATCAGCTGCAAATGTTGGTTAACCTCAAACGCACACACAACAAATATTGTACCTTTACGTATGAAATCGATTTTTAAATTTCAATAAACTTTATATCTAAAGCATGGTATTCCTTTTTAACCGACTTCAAAAAAGTAGGAGGTTCTCAATTCGACAGCGTATATATTTTTTTCTGTATCTGTTTTTTACTTGTATCGTTTGGGTTTAGATTTTTCTGTGATGTCGAACAGAACTGACTCGTAGCCTCGTAGCGGCGTAGCAGTCTGCGTAGATGTGCTACGACGCTACCAAAACAGAAGCAATGTTTGAGCTAGTAGCTAGCCAAAATGGTTGACAGTTTTTCTGATTTTTGTATTATCTAAATTAATATTATAAATGAGTTTTGTTTTCCAGTTAACCCGTCCTTACATATAAAATGATGATGAAATGTTAAATTAACTTTTCACACCACCGGCACGAAAACGTCACATTATATACGTATGTGATGCAAATTCATCCTAAAGTTAGTCATTATTGCCCGGCGGCTCATAATGAAATTCAGAACAACATTATTGCCCGGAGGTCAATAATATGATTTTAATTTGGAGCTTAACTTTGAAACCGACGGGAACCCATCTCACTTCATGACTTGCGAACAATTTTCTCGCAGTAGGTGTGAAAAGTAGAGTATCCTCCTCGGGGATAAAGGTGTTTTTGCCTTGGGCTAGCTTGAATCCCTCGCTGTATTCAGGATTCTTGTATTAACTTCCTCGCTTCGCTTGTGAGTTAATTCCCGAATCCTTCATTGCGAAAGAATTCAATATAACGCCCGTGACATAAGACACTGCTTTATCCCCTCGTTGCATAATCTATTATTTTAGCACCATATTGCACAGATTGACGCGACAGAAACTACAATAATTGAGCATATGGTAATTTAGACCAGGTGCATCTGTAGTGAGCACGTAAATATATATATATATGTATATTTTTGGAATTGTTTATCATTTACTTACTCACCAAAAGTGTACTAGGTCATCGGAGTGCCGCAAAAAGCCACAGTGAACTAATAAATAACAAAAGAAAAAAAAAACTAAAATGACAAGTTTTTTTTTAATTGTTACGGCCGGTGTAGGTTATTGTTTGTTACACCTTTTTTGCAACCAACAAATGGTTTCTTAAAAAAACGTATTAATTTTCTGCTAAACGTTAAAACTTTGGCGGAGAATTTGTCGATGGAATCGAAAAATAATTTAATAATTTTATCAAATCTGGCCTATGATCTGAAAAAAACCATGAATACAAGCTGAATTTACTAGCTTATTATTCATGATAGAAGGACATTGTAAAAAGTGGTCTATGAATCAACACATAAATGAAACCTTTACCATAAATCTTTGTTTTTTTTTTTATAATTAACATTTTGATTATTACTATAAAAATACTGGTGTTCAGCTGAATCCGGTTTGACTGGAAGCCGACCCCAATATAGTTGGGAAAAGGCAGATGATGATTTTAATTATTACAACAGAACGTACACTTCATCATTACGAAAACATTTTAAAAAGTAATTCATTTTGGTCTTATTCCCCGGCGCCCATATTTTTTCAGCGCTTGATCTATGTGTAAGATTTTTGGTTACAAAAAGAATAAAGCGATTGAAAGCGCTGTGTGAACCGTGCAACATCGACACTTACAGTCGATGAATTGATAGATGACACTTTGGCAATTTGCAGATAATACTTTTAGACTGAGATCCCAGAGCTGCCAGACGTCCCTTATTTTCTCACTAACAAAATATGTAGAATGGAATAGTGATACGTATGTATTTTTAACATACGCATTCATACCTATCAGCTTGGGCCGTTGGCAATTTTTTTTTTCAAAATTATTTCAGTAGTCAAGGAGGTAGTTTTGCTTCCTCCCAAATTCTGTCAGACTTTAGCTTTCGTTATTTGCACCTATTAAATAAACCTTGCCCAAATTACAGCCTTGTGATGGATCTCACTCGTACAGTAAAACATACATGAAAATCAGTACTCAGACTTAAACAAAAGTGATTTAATGACTTTGGCACCTGACACTTACAAATCGGCTGTCGGCTTAAGTTACCACGTTTGCGTATGTGAAAAGAACATACTAACACTACTCTATACCACATATTTTGCACACGTTTCTTTCAATGGAGTGTCAGTGGTTGACCACTGGATATAAAAGCATCATTATGACTTTCCAGTGGTCAACCACTGACACTCCATTGAAAGAAATGGCATAGAATCTTGTCAAAATCAACCATTATGAAATCAATGATAGACCATTCTGACACTATTGTAATAGCAGACTTGGGGCCCTGAACATGAGCCACACGTTGGAGTGCCCCAAGAGCCCATACACCTGTACTTTGGGGGATTTAATTAATGCCACCGACGCTGCAATTAACGTAGCCACCTACTGGGCCCAAAAAATCTAAGAAATTAACCATCGACTCGAAAAGAAGAAGAAGACCATGGAACGCTACACGCTTCAACAACGCATAGAAATTGTTAAAGTTTGTTATCGAACATTGACTTTACTGGAGGAGAAGTTCGAGGGATTCGTCATCTCATGTGGTGGTGACATCAATTGACCACCGAGATCGTGTAATCTAATACTCGCTCGCTCGATTACTTTCTGTGGAGTTACGTGAAATCTCGAGTCAATGCTGACAACCCACAGGCAATTGCTGCCCTGATGGCCAACATAACTCGCGTTCTACACGAGATTAAGCCCAATTTATGCGAAAATGTAGTCCAAAATTGGTCCACCAGGACAGCAAGCCACCCAGGAAGGTGGTGTGCTGGTGAACCATTTTATTTGTTTTAAAGAACATTTGATGACATTATGTATGGAATATTTTTTTTTTAATTGTGGCAATATCACTTCAACAGGTTGTTTTATTCCATTTCAAAGTTCAAGCGCTCTTAATGAAAAGCCCTGTAATTGCCTAATACACATACCCTTACAGCCATGGCTGTATGATAGTTGAGATGTTTGTTAGTAAAAAATTTGCAGCAACAAAATCTGAACCAGTCTTGCGGGGTATCGTGCTACCCAGATACTGGAATGTGACGGTGATGTAGACAGTCGTTACATATAAAATACTGGTACTCAGCATCCGATAAAGTCTAACAGCTGAGTACCAGTATTTTCGGTTGGTTTCCAGTCGGAATCCGACCACAATTTAGCTGGGAGAACGGTTAGACAGATTGATGGGATGATTTTTATTTAGTCAATTAAGTTTCAACGGCTCAACGGATTTGAATTAAACGTGGCAAACACATACTGGACCATGACCAGTATAAGGCACAGGATACTTTTTATCACGGTTCTTACGTAAGCGTGGGATAATTTTCTATGTACAGATGGGCGAAGCCGACGGCGGCGAAAAGCTAGTGAAACACAGTAGCGGAATGATACACAGTTTAAAAAAAAAAACTACATATAAAAACTATATATTACTTGTATTGAGTCAACTGTTTATGTTTATGTTCCAAATAAATAAATTCAAAATAAATATTTACAACTGTGACTAAACTGTACTGTTCACTTTTTTATGAGACCACTCGCAGTTCAACCTGCTAAGGTTGAATACTGCGCAGCTCAACCGGACATGCCTGTGTGGACCTCAAACGAATTTAAGGCACCTAGCCAGGGCTAAAATATACTTACAAGCTAAATGACCGCTCGCTAAGGGCGCCACCTTATGGGGTACGGACCTCGGCTTAGCGGCATCATTTTGGGAGGACAGCAAGGTGCAACCTGGGTCATACCATTATTATTTAGGGAATTTAAAGTTAATGGTTCAGCGGTGCGGGCTCGTAAGGCAAAAGTCGGAGAGGAGTTTGACAGGGGCGTCGCGATGGGCCTCGACGGCGAGGCCGAACAATGGAACGTGGTGTTTATCTGTGGTACTGTTCACTAAAAGTGCTCCAATCCTATACTCTCCTACATTTGTGCAAGTAGTGTTAGGGATAATGTATGTGAAAATTTTATTTATAACTAGCACTTCGCTCGCGACTTCGTTCGCGCTGGTTTAGTTGGTACTCCACGAACTTTATCTCCCATCTCACCTCTTCAAGGGTATGTATAAATTACTTATTAACAGACTAAACGTAGGGCGGATCACCCGCAAAATTTTTCTTACTTACAGTATTTTTAACGTTACTTACGTTACGTTACTTTTAAACGAAACGTCCGATTTGAATAATTTAAAGTGTAATTTACTTGCACATAACCAACCTTAATTACTAACCAATTTAAATAGATAAGGTTCAGGATAAGGATATCATGATACTAACATCACCACTATTCCTTTTCACCCGGGTTTTGATTGAATAATTTGAACAAAAAGCGGTCATTGTGACTTAACCATAATAGTTAGATACATACCCTCGCGGACTTTTTTGTAGATATTTATGTCTTCTATAAAACTTTAGTACATCACTGTGCTCTATTGTCAATAGTGTCCGCAGCGTACGCGATATAAGGATCTTTTCTGGTATTTTTTTCACACCTTGGGTTTTACATTATAGAAGTTTTCATACGGATCCCTAACTTTTTTGAAAGTATTCTAAGCCTATGTTCATCAGGGATAATGTAGGAATCTAATGGTGAAAGAATGTTTGAAATCGGTCCAGTACTTTCGGAGCCTATTCAATTCAAACAAACAAACAAATTTTTCCTCTTTATAATATTAGTGTAGACATCTTTTCAGGTTCGCGCCATCCACCTATCTGAGGCATTTTACTCTCTTTCAGGTCTCGACAGGTTCGGACTTGTTGTGACTTGTCGAGAGCAGAGCACGTCCACATCAGAGATTCATACTTTAATGCAAATACCTACGTACATGAGATCATGCTTTTTTCCCTGTATGGGGCAGGCAGAAATTATAAAACCCCATCCTGACATACTCCTTTTATTAAAAAAAAAATCAAAGTCAAAGGGCATTTATTCAAACTAGGCTGAAAATTACCACTTTTTGAACGTCAAAATTTACATGTTACAGTCCCCCAAATCGCCCAGCCCGTCACCACTTCCTAGTGTTTTAGCTGGGAAGAAGAAGTGGCCAACAAACTCCCCAGCAACAAAACTGTCTGTTAAGTTTAAAGAACTTGAATTTATATAACATTATTATTCAACATTTTATGCTAAATTTAGTTAACATTCAAGCCCGTTGCGAGTAGGTACTACAAATACTTAAATTAATTTATTAATATAAATGTACATAGTTTTAAGTCGTACTACTAACAATATTATGGGCCAAGTATGTTTGAAATAAAAAGATTTTTATTTTACTTTTACCCGACTGCCAAGGAAGAGTTATGTTTTTCGCGCGTATCTTATATGTATGTTTGTAAATTTTTATATTACCTCGTATCTTTCAAACGGCTGGATGGATTTCGACAGTTTCAGATGTCGTTAGATTTGTCTCAAAAACCTAATGAGATCTTATGTATGATAGATTTAAAAGCAAAAACCAAATAAAAGCCGGATTTTTGGCGCTAAATTGCAAGACGTTAATCATTTTTTTTACATTTGTAAAAAAAAAGCGGAGTTGTAGTTTTAAGTTTTGTTGCCTTGGCTGGGGGGTTTAGAGTCATCAGGCCACCACAGGCTAGTCCGGTTGAGCAGTAACCACTCTTAGTGAGGTGAACTGCGAGTGGTCCCGACCAAAAAAAAAACATTGCCAATTGCCGTCCACTGCTGAACGTAATCCTGCAGCTCACCAACTATCCCGGTCTGGAGCAATCCGCATCGATTCGCTGCCTACCTTCTTCAAATCATCGATCCATCGTGCCGCAGGGCGGACTACGTTCGCTCATACGCAGTCTCCACTCTAACACATGTCTGCTCCATTGACCGTCTGACAGAGATGGCAGGCCCACTTCCACTTCAGTATGCTGATTCTACGCCCAATGTCGGCACAATCTATATACCTAATAATATTGTTCTTGCCGCCCGACAACATAATTTTACATAAAGGTACAATGAACTCCTTAAAATTGACGTTCAAATTAACTATTAATAATTTTGGACAAAGTTTCCTCATGTGTAATAAATTAATAATTGTTATTTATTACAAAGGTTATTATTAATTGTTATTTATTATTAATTTCAAACAATTTATTTTTGTATGAGTTGACTTCTTTGTTCATTAGGTATCCGGATGCTCACGTCTATTTAGAGTCGGTAGTTATAGGTGAGGCACTAAGACTGCCTGTCCATTGGCGCGCAGCGAGGCAGCGTAGCGGAGAAACGGAGAAATATTAACCAATGGAATTACTCTAAATGTCAGTGACTGACATTCTATGCAATTCTATTGGTTAATATTTCTTCGTTTCTTCACTCCGTTGCCTCGCTGCGCGTCAATGGACAGGCAGCCTAAATGGTGTTTTCATTTAGAAGTCGTTTTCACACACAGCACACACAGCTCATTCACAGGGTTGAAATTAATTATTTAATGTAAGTAAGTTAATTATTAGTTTCCGTACAATGCAGGAATTACGAAGAGACTTTGCACTTTTCATTAGAAAGATGATGGTAAGCGATGATGTGGTCAAAGATTGAGCACGCTTGCCTAGGAGTAACCTATTCAATCTTCTTGACTTAAATACTCCCAGGTTGTACCAGTAGGCAGACTCTGGCAGGGAATTCCACTCCCTAGCTGTACGCACACTGAATGTGTCTACAAAACGTTTTGTGCGTGTGGGTGGGCTGTCCACAATGTACCGGTGGCGCATCGCCGTTCGTCTTGTGGTCCGATGATAGAACGGGCTTGACGGATTCCGTCGCCACTCTCCAAAATGCAAATGATAGAAAACCGCCAAGCTAGCAACTCGGCGTCGATGCTCAAGACTTTGAAGCTTCGACTCGACGAGCCTATCATTGCCGATGGTCCTCTTTCAATTGACTCAAGGGCATCAAACTGGTATCTGGCAGATCTGTCCCGGAGCAGTACTCCATGCACGATAGATCAGAGGTGATAGAGACAAAGTCGACGATGGAGTGAGCTTACTCAACATCTTGTGTCCATAAGCCAAGTTGGCAACAACCTCCTCTCTTCAAAGAATTCCTCCAAGCCTTTCTATTCCGATAAAGGGCCCAAACGATAAAGGGGCCCTTTATCGTTTGGGCTTACAAAGTGCCCATACACCTTTTTTTAAAGGATTGAATCATGAAACATCACCGCAGCCTAGGAATGCAAAGTCGTTCCAGGGCTGCGGCGACTCTTTCGACTTAATTCCACAACTCATGCCCATACCCCACCTAAGGACCAATTCTATTGCATTTCAGTCGCAATTTGTCAAAAATGTAATGAAATTGAGGTTTTTTGACAAATTGTGGCCCAGCTGGGAACGTTTTTTTTTACTATTGATTGGCACGCGTTTGACCACTATCTCACCTGATGGTAAGCGATGATGTGGTCGAAGATGGAGCACGCTTGCCTAGCAGTAACCTATTCACTCTTGACTTAAAGACTCCCAGGTTGTAGCTATCAGGAAACATTGGTTCTAGCAAACAGGGAATGCCACTCCTTAGCTCAAAAGTAACTAAACTTAATACTCATAAAATTAAGTTGATTATAGACTGATCTAGTAGCAGTATTTTTTGTTCTTAAGGAAACCTCCTCAAGCTACTCCCGAGGAATTTGAAAAAAGCGACCACTGCAGCTCAGGCTGATTTTACGTATAAAAACCTTGACCAAAAGACGTTTTGTAAAATTATATATCAAAATTTAGAGGAAGACTATATCTATGCTTTTATTATTTTCTATTTTGTTAAAAACTTATCAAATTTGTCTGATAGTCGTCAGAACATGGCGTTAAAAACGGGCTGTATTTTCGAGTTTCTGGATTGTCATAATTCTTTATGTTGTATGTATGTTTTGGAAAAAAGAAAATAATAGAGGCACGTATTAATTCGATCTAGATTTTTTGGAAAAAAATCATTGCTCTAGCAGCATTATCCACGAAGAAAACAGCGGAATACGTTTGTATGGAGAAAGGCCCCGGAGTTATCGACCCGAGTCCAGATTCCCAGGTTGTAGCTATCAGGAAACACACACTCCGACAGGGAATTCCACTGCTTAGCTGTACGCACTATGAATGTGTAAACACTTGTAGAATTGGCTCTCTGAATTTTGGAGGACTCGATGAATGCCCCCGGTCTGCAAAAAACGTAACCACCTACTAGTTCCAATTTTTTTTTTCTTGTTTCATCCGCAATCAGCTGCCAATTATAAGCGGATGTGGTGCGTGCGGAGTGGATGAAATTATCTAAAATCTTTAACATCAACTCGAAAAGTAGAAGACCACTCTACCCCATATTGTTTCCGTGACCACGCTGATTTCGTTGGACGTCGCGTTGAGCGATCTGATTATCACTATCCCAGTTTTTCTGTGATTACTTACCACTTATTCTTTAGCTGTTTCTTGCATATTGTTTTTATCATGTCCTATTATCCTGCTAAGTCTATTTCTGGATAGTTTACAGCAAGAAGAAAAAGCGGAATTATATCATTTCCTTAAAGCAACCAAAATCAAATCCCCGTTGATACATACAGGATTGAGCAGCTGTGCAGATTAGCTATTTTCTAGAAGGTAGATTTTCGGGCTTGGTATTTCTTACGTTTTTTAGATGGACATGGTCGTTATTAAAGTTTTTCTATAAGCACTTTTAGTGCCAAGCACTCAACACAACCCATATCTGAGTCGTCGTTTTAGTAGCTATAGATGACTTGTGTTCATGCGCGGGTTGTGGGTATACGAACGAATTATTGTTCGGCCCATATTTTGAGTGCTTGGCACTAAAAGTGTAAAAACACTTTTGCACTTGGCACTAAAAGTGTTAAGTAGTCTGCACTTTTTGACCGATATAAAAAGGAAAACTGCCCAAAATTGCCGTAGCAGGCTGAGGCCGAAGATGTTGGTCATTTGCTTTTCCTCTACGTCCTCCCCTCCTTCTTTCCTTATTAATCTTCTTATTATCTGATCTTTTCCAACGTTCTGACTTTCAGAGTTACTTATTCTGTCAACTATATTGACTATTAAAATAAATTATTAAAAAAAAAAATCTTGGAGTTTTCTCTGAAAATATTTTAAGTAAAAAAAATATACATCGTAATTGAACCAAGAATAACTTTATAAGTTGATAACACAATTACAAAATTTCTGAAAAAAAAACTAGAAAAAAAGTTTCAGCAAACGTCTACGCGGCTGCGGGAGTACGCGTTAGCGGGGCGGGGGGAAGGGGGATTAAAGGGGGCGGCGCCAAACCCAGCCCTCGAGAGTCTCGCGAATTGGCACCAGCGAGGCCAGAACGCCTCCGAAACAGTCGCGTTCCGACCTTCGACGGAGCCGGTCGCGTGTCAGTGAGAACAAACTCGTATCGTGTGTAGTGAGTGTTTGTGTCATGTTGGGAATCGCTGGAGCCCCGTGCTAGGTCATGTCACGAAGGAAGCAGAGCAACCCCAAACCGCTGAAACGTAAGTTTACCATACATTCTATTTTTAAATCCAAAAAACCAAAAAATTGGCGCTGAAGTTTTCGTGTTTTTTTTTTCAAGTTTTGAAATTGGAATAGGTTTTGGCGGGATTTTATTAGAATCTTTTTTATTATGTTTTTTGTAAAATGATTGGAAATTATTTGAAATGGCTGGTTTCATTGTTTGTTGTCAGCAAGTCTGACTTTGGCTAATGTAACTTGATCTGCGAACTTTTGAAAGTTCTTTGCGTGTCTTTTTCAGGAGTTACGTTACTTACGTTTTGTGTTGTACATTTTTGAATGCTCCAAGTGTAAATAATACGTGTGGCCATGTAACCCAACGTTTAACTTAAAGCTAGAGTGATAAACCGTCTTGTTTATTAAGTTTATTATTATAGTTAAGGTAGCATATTAATATAATAAACATTTCCATTAGGTAATCAGCTGTCACACCGATTGAATCTTTCCTTTTTAAAATAACTTGTTTTTTTTTTATTACAGTTTGTACCGCTTTCCATTATTTTAAAAACCATAAAGTTAGCAAACGATGTTAAAAATTACTTAGCATTGTTTTAATCCCGGCAAAGGGAAACTTAACTAATAAATAACTGAAAAGTATTGAAAAAAATATGTTTGTCACATTGAAAAGAATTATAACAAGCAACAAGCAGTTTTATCCTCATACGTATAAAAGAATTGGAGCAATACATACCTACAGGGTTAGATAATTGAATACAGCATCACTTAAACCTGTTATTTTAGTTACAATTTTGAGACATTACTCACATACCTAGTAACAAATAACTAGATTGGCGACGGACTTCATCAAATCTTTTATTTTATTTCTTGATGTTCAAGATACATTTCTTTTCTGTATATAACTTGTTTGATAAATAGATATAACCTACATATCTACAGAAAGACTCTTAACTTAATATTTATTTAAGGAAAATAATGCTCTTCCAACATAGAAAAGTAAGATTTTACTCCCAAATCCCACACTCAAAATATTTAACGTTACACGATAAAATGCTAGATATATTCATCATCAAATGGATATGAATTCTACTTCTTGTTTTATATTCTAATTATCTATGTTAAACACAACTTTTAATTAAAAAGCAACTACAACCAACACAAAAAGTATCAGCCATACCAAAAAACAACGTACCTATCTTTTACTGCAAAACCCAGCAATTATTAATAATGACTAATCCACCAGTTTAACCGTAACATATATACATAATAATTTTTTGTTCTTCGCTTGAACCACAGAGCATTTGAGTTCGTTAAACTGTTATCTGTTGTATTAATATTCTTTGATTGTTTGCTTATCACTGTACCGAAGATAACTTTAAGTTATAACTTTAATTACTGTGGAAATATTCTGATAAATAACTTAGTTATTATGGGGTGGGTGCGGGATTTATGCAAGGGGGTGCAATGGGGTATGAAGAATGTAAGTGTGAATGTATGTTCTGATTTGATGTTTATTTGTTTTGTTGCAATTCTCGAGAACTGCGGTTTCGATTTTGATGTTTTATTTTTTTATGAAAAAATAAATAAAACGTTTTTAAACATAATTAACATTATTTATTTATTCATTAATAAAAAGACGCCTGTTGACATACAAGTTTTATTTTAATAATTTTAATGTTACTTTAAATATCTCGTTTTGCATATAATGAAGTTATAAAGTCTGATATTTATGTCACGTATTAATATTACTAATTGACCCATTCAACATTTAATAAAAACCTTTTTAGAAACTATAAAAACAAAACGAACTTATGCATTTTAATAGTTTTAAGAGATCGAAGTTTTACAATTTTACTTTATTTAATGACGTTTTAAGATACGATAGTAATGGAAATATAAACTTGTATTACAAAGTTATAACAGAGGTTACATTAATTTTGTTATATTTATTAAGTATATAATTAGTTATTTTTATGAATATAACAGTGAGCTCTTGTCAATGATATGTTTATGAGCTGATAAGTTTCAAATTGTGATCGTTTAATGGAAAGTTTATTTCTTTCGAATCAATAATAGATACGTATACCTGCTATTATTATTGATATTTATATCTATACTAATGTATAAAGCTGAAGAGTTTGTTTGTTTGTTTGCTTGAACGCGCCAATCTCAGGAACTGCTGGTCCGATTTGAAAAATTCTTTCAGTTTAGATAGCCCATTTATCGATCATGATATATCATCACGCTAAGATCAATAGGAGCGGAGCAGTAATGAAAATTGTGACGCAGACGAAGTTGCGCGGGTCAGCTAGTCTACACTAATATTATAAAGAGGAAAGATTTGTTTGTTTGAATTGAATAGGCTCCGAAACTACTGGACCGATTTGAAAAATTCTTTTAGCATTGGGTAGCTACATTATCAGGGAGTAACATAGGCTATATATTATCCCCGTATTCCCACGGGAACGGGAACTACGCGGGTGAAACCGCGTGACGTCCACTAGTACTTAATATTATAAAGCTGAAGAGTATGTTTGTTTGGTTGAACGCGCTAATCTCAGGAACTACTGGTTCGAATTCAAAAAACCTTTTGGTGTTAGATAGCCCATTTATCGAGGATATAACAACACGCTACGACCAATAAGAGCGAAGCATTAGTGAAAAAAGTGAAGCCGATGAAGTTGCGCGGGTCAACTAGCTGTCTATACCCGAAATACTTTTATGTCTTTTTTATTTATCCTGATTTCTGAATTGAGTAGGTATTTGTCAAACTCTGTTTTAAATTAGTGTTTGACAGGTTCTAAATTCAAATACTCAATTCAAAAATCAGCCCTTAGGTTTTAATATTTAACTAGATATCTAGAATCTTCCTATACTTCATTTGAAATATGAAACATGCAATGACCATGACACATTTATGGAAACAGAAATAACCTAAATTCAGAAATTAGAAAGCAGGTCAATTTAAATTACTCAATAATAAAAAAATATATTAAAAGTTTTAAACGTTATTTTTTTAAAGACCAAAAAGTTAACCTAGAAAAACAGACAGAAGACAGTCGCAACAAAAAAAAAAAAAAACAAAAGACAACCAATGACGTAATGCAGAAACCATTTTATAACAAGATGTTGTAAGTACAAGTAGAAAGTAAATGATTAATGTACACTGATACTGTATCTTAGGTGAACTATTATCATTTGCAAATGTCAACACAGATTTTCGTTATTCGTTTCTTTTATAACTTTTAGTGACAGTTATTGTAAAATGTAATCTTTATCGCATCACTGGCCCGTAGTGTTGTACTTTGAAGGTGACCCGTTATTGCACGTGTCCGGATTTTAGTGATGTAACGTTGTTTTATTTTTAAATCACTTGAGTTTCAGGTTGGAACAAAAATCCAATGTTACCTTTGCTTAAAACTTACATTAAATCTAGATTTATTATTAAAATTGGGATGTCAATGTTTATTTATTTATATGAACTTTATGTACAATAGTGGTACATAAGCGGACTTAATGCAACAAGGTATTCTCTACCAGTCAACCTTTGGGTTAAAAAGACTACGCTGTGGTAGGGGTACAAAAAAAAAAGAAATGAATGTTCTAGCATCGAAACATCGCATAATGCTACTTAGGTATATCTTCGACTTGCTTATTCCTATATGTAGCGTTTCACTCCACAGGAACCGGAAACATTGATTTGAATTGAATTTTGACTTTGGCTAATCATCTGACATAACGTACATTTGACATAATATCTGACATTTATTTATTTATAGACTTCTTTTGAATTGATTGACTTGACGTACCTACCTCTTAATTTATTTGCTTTGCTTTCAAATTATTTTGCATGTGACAATTTTATATTAATGTTTTAATTATTATGTACCTACTTAAAACTGAACACAATGTATATTGTTTGAAATAAATGAAATGAATGAATGGAAACGGGCCTTTTTTGAAAAAAGAAGCATATGATAGTACTTTCAGAGATCCTTTATTACTTTGTAAACCTCGAAAGAAATATCATCACCGACATTAATTTATTTAGAGTCGGCGCAACATCAGACAAACACAACTTTAATACTATTGATAAAAAAACTGAAACTGTTAATTACTTGGTATTTAAAATAAATAATGCTAAATTTACATATGAATAAACCTGTAAAACCAAAAAACACATCATTTTAAAATAACAATCCGAAATATGAATGTTGATACGAAGTGCTAAGCGCGGTTTTATTAAGGTAAGTTGTAGTACAATAATTAAAAAAAAAATAGCTTAAAAGACACGGTTTCAAAACTGTCTTCTACACAAACTTTTTTAAATATCACTCTATCTAACGATAGCTCAAGACATTACATCACAGAGCTCACACACAAAATTACAGATAAAATATAATTAGAATGTGTTATCGGTGGAGCAAATGTCAAAGTATACTTTCAAACGATTACTTTATATTATCAGAGTTTTATAAAAGGTGTATTGTCAATTTATGATTGTGGTGATCCGGGTTTGTTGAAACAAAATATTTATAATAAAATTAATATATCATATCGTAATAGGTTGGCAGAGAACCTTCCAGGGCCGCGGTGACTATTTCGAACAAATTCCGCTACCCTGACAACGCGAAGGGTGCTTGGAGGAACACTGATGGGTTTTAGTCAGTATGAGTCGACACTCCCTTCTTACATTCACTCCAAGTCATTTGATGATTTACTATGCTAAAAGAAAATAGATAGAAGTGGTAGAGAATCTGCATCCACATGTTACCAGCAAGTTTAATCCAATAGGGACGTACTTTTTTTTTTTTCTTGAGCGACCTAAGCAATGACAACAAATGGCTCCGGACAAATTTGCGGCATTGCATGGTTCAGACTATATCTCATGCTGGAGTGTCCCAAATGTTCATACACCTGCATTCTCCATCGAAGCCATAAACGAGGCCACCTATGGGCCCAAACAGTACCTATAATTTGATTAACCGTCGCCACCATAAGATGAAGAGAAGAAGAAGCCTAAGGTCAATTGTACTAAAATTTCAGGGTTCCGAATAAAAAACGGAACCCTTATAGGATCATTCGGGTGTCTGTCTGTCCGTCTGTCACAGCCAGTTTTCTCCAGATCGACTCGACCGATTCTGTTGAAATTTAGTACACATATGGACTTCTGTGACCCGAATACGAATGCTATACGTAAATCACTATATTGTTAGTATGGGTGTCACTTTTAGGGGTCAAACTAGAAAATAACAAGAAAATTTTTTTGAACAATATCGTGTGACATATGAAATGAAAGGGCTTACTGTGAAGGTTTAATTATATTTTTGTTAATAATTTTAAAATAAATGGTTTTGAAGTTATTCAAGAAATTAGACGAAAAATTACCATTCCCCCCCTTATCTCCGAAACTATTGAGCCTAATATGTTGAAAAAAAAAATGGTGATAATAGATCTTTACCTATAGATTACAGGAAAACCTATAAGAAGTCTTTAGTGTTAAAATATGTTAAAAATAAAAAAAAAACGTTTGGATCCCTTTGCACACGAGTCCGACTCGCACTTGGCCAGTTTTTAAGCAACGTTTGCATTCGCCTCTCAATAGTAAACTGTCAAAAAGACTCAATTTCCATTTATTTTTGACAGATTGCGACTGGCATGCGAATGCTAACGTTGCTTAGAAATTAGTAGAATGAGGACTATCGCGTTTGAATTCGCCGCTAGAGGCGCTAGTGAAGCGTGAGGTTTTAAATGTCTAATTTCACTGCATTGATGTATAAAAAACCCAAGATGCACAGTCTCGAACAAATGCAACACTCGAGACTGTCGTCAAAAACTGTAACGTCGTGTGTGTCATGTGTGAGTTGTGTGTATACTATACATATATAAACATTTTTTTTTGCAAATTAAACCTTACACGGATCGCTTAAAGTCGTTTTTACAAAGCAGTGCAGTATGGCGAGCGATGCGAGACTGTTTGAAACTAGCGCACAATTTTAAATTGAGCACTTGTTTTATGCGGACGTTTTTGAGATGCTGATTGTGTATCTTGGGTTTTTATATATCAATGTTTCAATGTTAATTTTTGTGAATAGTTTTCTAAAACAGCTTGACTTTGTTCACATGCGCGTAACAACAACTATAATGCTATGATTAAGAACCTTACTCGACAGTGGCGCCAACTGGTGAGTACTAAAACTGTAGTTCTCATTGACACTCTATTAATGAGACTTTTCTACGGCAAAAACTTGAATAACAAACAATTTCACTGACCTGGGAATCGACCCCTTAGGTAGTTACAAACGAACTAAAACACGATTGAGATAATGTACTGTAGTGACTGAAATATCTATACTAATATTATAAAGAAGAAAGATTTGTTTGTTTGAATTGAATAGGCTCCGAAACTACTGAACCGATTTGAAAAATTCTTTAAGCATTGGATGGCTACATTATCAGGGAGTAACATAGGCTATATATTATCCCCGTATTCCCACGGAAACGGGAACTAGGCGGGTGAAACCGCGTGACGTCCACTAGTGTATAATAAAATAGGTAGGTATTTAAAAAATCTTTAGTTTAATTCAACACCTGACCTGGGGACGCGTTTATTAAGATAAAGAAGTCTGAATGGTCTTGAAATCATCAATAAAAATGCGAAAAAACAAGATGCCCAAATAAGCAAAACCTATATGCCAGTAATTTACGATACCGAAACCAATAAAACTGTCAAGATATCCTACTATTCTACTCTTTCTATAATATTTTAAATGTGAAAGATTGTAGGTATGTAGATTTCGATATTTGTTAATAAAATAAGCCTCAACGGCTGAATGAAATTGGAGAAAAATTAGCACACCCTTAAACTATGATGACCTGGTAGTTGATTTCCTTAGAAAAACTTAAAAAAAACTGGACAAGTGCGAGCCTTTCGCGCGCATACTTCGTCCAATACGGGAATCGTGTTTTGATCTCGATTATGGCCGTATTTTTTTTAATTCGTTGACTTAATTTCTTGGTTTTTTTTTGGAGGGCCAAAGCACCGTAGTCTTACCTACGTATTTGTTATTAACTCAGCTTTGTACATTCACGCATTCCTGAGAAAAAGGTTCTTAACAGACAGACACCCGGAAGACAACGAAGTTATTCTGTAATGTAAGGGTTCCGTTTTTCCATACAGACGTCTGCAACTCTAAAACACGGCGGTTCTGCCTGTGTGAAAAAGGCAGAACCGCTAGCAAAACCAAGTGTACAATCAACATAACTCCCCACCCATTCAGCCAGCACTCCCAGCACAAATATTCAGCATGCCATCTAAAAATACGCCTCTAAAAATAGCTTGACGTCAATACTAGACCTAACATGCTCCAAGAGTGGCCCAAAGCTTATCAGCGCCATTACACTGAAGTGGTGCGATGGCAAACCACTTGAAGATATCACGCTGTATAGTATCTGTATTACATATAGCAATTACATCTAGTTATCTGCTCAGCCCCTTGCTTGGTATGTGGGATTGAAACATGAATGCGTGGTGCACTTTAGCAAAACTGTTTATTTGTGAACGCGCTGTTTTGTAAATTGTTGAGGGATTTTGTAAGTGTTTGTGGTTTACGTTTTAGTGATGGAGTCAGAGTTTTAAGTTTTAGTTTGGTTTGGTTTTTTTGGGTGGCTGCTAGAAGCCTCAGTGTCGAACTTTAACAGTCCACTGCAGGACATTGATGCCTCAAATGCTTGCTATTGCTACCAGCAACCGTGCAAAGATTTCATCCTACAAGTACCAGCTACCTTGCGAAGATTGTCGTTCTAAATGGCTACATAGAGCGACGATCTTCGTAAAGACGTACACCGGCTGGATTTCGTCTTTACTGTCCGTATTTCTGAACGGAGAATTCGATGTTCAGAACTTCTCAAGCTAGTATGAGAACATGCCAAACGTTGGCATGAAAGAAGATTTGGAGAAAGATCTCGATTTTAAATACTCAATTTAAAATCCGGGTGGCGGTGTCGTTTATGTGGGTTAGTTTCTGAACTACCCATTTGGATTTAGGCAAGTGTTGAACCATACTTTAATGCCCCAGGCTAAAGTACATTTTGACAGATGGTCAACTTCAAATTCTTAATCTAGGAATCGGAGGTTAAGGCTGCTCTCTCGAGAAATGCTTAAAAACAGCGTGCAGATGAAGCAACTTTTCGTCGGCATTTACTGAGAAATTACACCTAAAAAAAATTTTGGTAGTAATCCACATGATATGACGTAATTTGGTTTAGCCAGAATGTATGTATCGGTATCACATAATAAGGAAAAAAGTCACCAAATCACCTCCAAATCATTGAGATGAAACCATTTTACTCCTTCATTTTTTAACAAAAGTTAAAAACAAAATACTAATGCTTTGCAATACAAACGAAAATAATTTGGTTTTGTTACTTTTTTAAAATATGTGTTATTTTTTTATAATAAATAAAAATGTGGGTAGCGGAGTGGCGCGTAGAGGAGTAGTTAGCTCCGTTTATATGCACAAGGTCATTGGCATGTATACAAGCCTTAATCAACGACATGCAATGAGCAACTAAAAAGCTCGCTTCTCAGTTCTCACATTACGGGAACCTCACGGCCACACAATTACAATCCAATTCACCATTAACTTGCACAAACCCCATTATCCCTACATCTTCCCATCCTTAAAAAACAATGAACCAGGAACACAGGCGGCGCTGTGTATTTCTGTCACTACTTTGTGCCCCAGCTTTGCCGTCATTTGCGTATAAGTCCGCTCAGTTGACGCACAATACGCCTTTGGTCTCGCCGCGCGGCATAATTCGAGTCAGGTGGACGGCTAATACCCCGTATGTTAACAAACAATCGTACATACAAGTTAACATATTTATGTACATGTAAACTTATGATTTCCGCGGGAATCTTGAAACGGGTCGTCGGTAATAGTAAAGTAATGCCAGACGTTTTGAGGTTGTGCGTAAGTCCTTCGAGTTTTTCTTGGGAAGTGGACGATATAATGTTTTAAATGTATTTTTGTTCTTTATAAGGGTATTCGGGTTATGGATTGATTACCAGGTAGAAATCTGACGTGTTCACTTCGCAGGTGAGTCGGAAAACCGTGTTCAATTCTAAGCCTTCCTAAGAATTGAACACGTTTTTTTTCCAGTCACCATCGTGACTCCCCTTGGAGTCATTTGCCGTAGTTTGTTGTTTTCTTGAGTAGTGCAATAGTCAGCTAGATTCTAGCATTTTATCAAATAAATTAACAGGTCACCTTTGGAAGTTTTTCAGAACTGTAAGACTGTGGTCAATTAGACAAATGAATATGACATTTTACCACTGCAATTTTTTCCTTATTCCTATTCAAAGCGGAATATTACACTACGATAGAGCAACCATTCGAAGAATACTGATTCTTTATTACTGCGTACATTTACTTGATAAACTACGACGAATAAACTTGACTCAAACTGACACAGTGCGTCACATATAGCCCAGTGATTATGATCCAGGTCAGGGGTTCCGAAACTGTGCGTCGCGACTCCCCGAGGGCGTACGTCGCGGCGCTGCCAAGAGGCGTCGCGAACCGCCATGGAAATTTTATTTTTTATTTTATTATGTTTGGGTGGCTTACAGCTATTAATACAATAATAATAGTAGGGTAATTCACAAAGCCATTTAAAAGCCTCCACAGACAGGAAATGAAACGCATATGCTGCAACTTGCAAATAAAATGGCAGCGCTTCAGAAGTTACTATTGTAGAAAAGAAAAATATGGAGTACGGAAAAACTGTGTTTTCCTGTTTTTAAAAGCTTTCTGCGTGAAAAATGTTATGAAGTTCTAATCTCAAGCAAAGTTTACAATAGCTGTTATGTCGAACACTAATTATTATCGACTTCAAGCACACATTTCACAAATATTTTTCAGTGAATCTTAATCAGAAAAGCAAAATCATCCGTCTCATTGATATACCTTTTCGTTTTCCAAAATGAAACTACACGTAGGTATCCTTTTTACAAGGGCGTCAAAAAATATAGCATGAAAAGGTTGTCGCAGTATACAAAAGATTGAGAACCTCCGATTCAGATCATAATTGTTTTTAGCGGCTCTACCGGTTCGCTTCTCGGTTCGTGAAGTCCCACCTATGACACACGGACGGCCTATCATGTGACTATAACGGTAAGTACATGGATTCAATAATAAACTTAGTTTTCCTTGAGAGGATTTTGTTTTTGAGAGCGAGAAAAATAGCTGCGTCATAGCGTGCAAAATTGTTGAGGAAAACTGTCCGTTGGAGGTGTGAAATGTGTCTTAGTTCACTAGGTTCTGTCATCGGTTTTGACCGCGTTAGGCCTGGGATGTGCGAGGATGCACAGCGAGGGATATAGCTTTCATCGTACCGCTTGCGCTGAGCGAGGCTAGGTAAATGAGGCGATCCTATTGGTTGTTAACAAACATGTACTTCGCTACGAATCCTCGCAAAACTCTAGTTGAAGCGCAGTAAAGGCGGAAATTATCTCGAGGGAACGTACTCCCGGAAAAAAGTGTCCTCTAAATTCTTTGACAAAATTCATAAACGTAATAAACATGGCAGACACAGTTTCGTACTTAAGTATTAAAGTAGAAGAATAATTAGAATGTGTGAAGTAACTGTATATCGTTACATTCTTTACAAGTAGCTCATAATCACATAATACACTGGTATGCCTGGGTTGAGGAATTTGTTTGAAAGAGTCACCGCGGCCCTTGGAACACAAAGGGCATTAGGAGGAACACGGATGAGTTTTAGTTAGTAAGAGATGACACTCCCTTCTGCTCAGAGCGGGAGGAGTCATTTGATGATTTATCATCCTTAAAAAAAGAATAAAAACACTGGTATGTATACCTCCTTTGAGTACTTTTAAACTTTAGAGTGAATAGATTATTTCTAGGCAAGCGTGCTCCATCGTTGACGACTCTATAGCTTTCCGTCAGGTGAGGCCAATAACACGTATAATGGCTATAATGAAATATTTACCAAATATAAATAAGGAAAATAGTCCTAATAATCCTAACAATAGCCTAAACAAGGTTTTTAGAATTTTGATAGCAGGAAAAAACATTGATCAGCTTGTGTGCAACCTACGTGTTGAAAATTTCAGGATATTCTCTAAATATACCTGAATATTTCCCCAACCGTAGGTCAGTAAATGTAGAATATGGGGTGATCCGCCAAACCTCTGGTCTTTCATAATGTATACATACAAATACAGTGTTCCAGTGTTGTGGAATTTGTTCGAAAGAATCACCGTGGCCCTGGAACGCAAATGTCATTACAAGGAACACGGATGGGTTTTAGTCAGTAAGAGTCTGACACTACCTTCCGCTCCACCCAAAGCACACATCCGTATACTCAACGTAAGGTTCAGTTGAAAACCAGCGTCAGGCAGCTCCTAGTTGTCTGGCATTTTGCTGAACTGGACCTATTTGGCGCAGCCGCGGGGCACACAATGTAATTGATTTAGAATTAAGTTTCCTTTTTATTTGCACCTACATTGTGTGTATCTGTGTGTGCCAAATAAACTTGTTTTCTTTCTTTCTTTCTTTCAAAGCGGAACATTTCATGAATTCCCATTAGCAAAAAAAATGGAGATGGGTAAGGCAGAGATATGCCTATAGTATACATACATTTTGCCAGAACTTAAACCTATCGCCAATAAATAAAAAAAAAATATTTTGGTGCCTATTTAATGTTACAATTATGTTAACTAAGATTTGAACATTTAATCTATGATTAATTCACAAGGTATACACCATACACTGCGATCGCCAACCCGTCTGCCAAGCGTGGCGATTATGGCAACCCCCCCCATCTTGGGGGAGGCCTATATCCAGCAGTGGACTTCTTTAGGCTGATATGAATTCACAAGGTTGCTCACTTGTATCTATATTATAGTAGATTTCTTTGTTGTAGTGTTAATGAAAAGAAGTTAGTAAGTAAACATTAGTATACTAATAGATATTAATTATTATTGTTAGGAACCCCTCTCAGGTCAAGGGGTCTTCCAGGGATTCCTCTATTGCCAATAACCAAAGCATCTGCTGCTGCTTAGAAATTCCAGTTCAAAATCCCAAATAACAGTTTGCCCGACACAGGTGTCGTATCTAAGATCTCATGGTTAACAGTATCGCTTTTAGCCACAAGGCAATAGGGTATTTGATTACTACGAAAAATATACATGACTAGCTGACCCGCGCAACTTCGTCTGCATCACAATTTTCATTACTGCTCCGCTCCTATTAGTCTTAGCGTGATGATTATATTTTTTTTCACAGGACTGCCAATGTTTATTTCTAACTAGTTGACCCACGCAATTTCGTCTGCTCCGCTCCTATTGGTCTTAGCTTGATGATATATAGCCTATAGCCTTCCTCGATAAATGGGCTATCTAACACTGAAAGAATTTTTCAAATCGGACTAGTAGCTCCTGAGATTAGCGCGTTCAAGCAAACCAACAAACAAACAAACTCTTCAGCTTTAAATATTAGTATAGATTGAATGCTTATAGTACGATTGGTGCAAAAATAAAATAAAATTAGTCAAAACTATAGATATTATACACTTTTGAAGTTATTTTTCTATCCTTGTCACACAAAATGACACGTTTATACTGGATGGCTTCAATTCAATATGGCGGCACTTGTGACGTCACACGCCATTAGTTCTGTCTTTGTTTATTATAATTTTAAAACGCTGACAACCGCCATTTTTTGAGATTTTTAAGCAATATTTTTTTACTGTGACTTGTCTGCTCTCAAAGTTTTGAGAAATGTAATAAAAAAAGTTAATTCCAGTCAAATACAAGAAAAATATCAATTAAAAATACTTTTAAGAAACGCGTAATATTTTTATCAATGACCAGCAATAGCTGGTATATTGCTAGAACACATCAGATATGATTGATAACGTTATCAGCGTGTTACGCGATAATGAAGTGTTCTAAAAATTATTGCAACTATAGATACTCTATCGATGTTTCTTAACTGAGTGACTTCACTATAGTTCATGGGCGTTTTGAGTGGGATGTCATCATCATCATCTCCTTGCGTTTATCCCCTTTATCCCTTTCGGTGCCCAGAACTCCGCATATGGGCTGTCATATGGGTCGACGCGGATGCGAGTTGTGCACACGAACAAATTATGTTTCGACCCATATGCTGAGTGATGGGCACCGATGGGCACTAAAAGGGCACTAAAAGCGTTAATTCTTAACTTTATTGTTTGTTGTTATAGCGGCAATAGAAATTCACACTGTCTACCTATTTCCTACATATTTTACCGGTTACAGACGGATGGACGGAGGAACGAACAGTGGAGACTTCCGTAAATATAAATAAAAATTAAATTGATTCGCTCGCACTTGGCCGGATTTAATTAGTAACCTACAGTAGCAAAAACCATCATATCAGGTATCAAAATAACTTTATATAAAATAATGGGACTGTCTATAAATTATGGTAATATGATCTATAGCCAAAATCTTCGTGTTTGTATGTAAATATATTCAAAATTACCGCCTATAATATTAAATATGGTATTTAAGTAAATTATTAATATCATTTAGTGTTTTATATTAATACAAATTGTACCTTATTATGTGTTATTTTCTATAAATCAGTTTTGGTATAATATTTAGATTTGGTGATGATTTATGTTTATTTAATATATATTTCAATAGAATTGTATCTTATAGATTCTCTCTCTTTTAGATTTTTCTGTAATTATATTTTGACTAACTTTTGCCGCGACTTCGTACTCGCATACCTCGTTTTTTTCTCGTTCTCGTAGGAATTTCAGGAATCTCTCCCCTACATTCCCCAAGGAACCTACATGCCAAGTTTTATACGATCAGTAGTTTCGTCTGTGCCTGGTCAGTCAGTCACTCAGTACAGATAAAGCACAGCTGAAACTACTGGTCGTAGAACCCTGAAATTTGGCATGTAAATCCTCTCTTAGTGCTCCCCTACACTCCGTAGGGGAGCCCGAAGAGAGAATTTCCCGAAATTCCTAAGGGAACGCGAAAAAAAACGGGATATGCGCGTACGAAATGCTGGCAAAAGTTAGTCAAAATATAATTACAGACAAACACACAAACACACACAACAACACACACACACACACAACAACAACACACACACACATACAATCCAGTTTCATCCAAATCTGTTCAGTAGTTTTGCGTAAAAGAATAACAAATATAGGTACATCCATTCACGAACCTTCACATATAGAATAAAGATTTTGGAATAAAAATAAGGAGTTTGACCAAAAACTATCACAGAAAAGTAGTAGGTATTCAAAAACTGACAACATTAACAAATTGTCCTCCAAAACCCGTAATCGCTGGGGTCTTTATGACCATATGTTAGCGGTTAGGGTGTCAACCCTCCCGTGATTTTTCTTCGCACCCTCGGTTCCCATGGAGAGCGCGTGGCTTGATGTGACTTTCAAGGGTGGATGGCCATTATGAATGGGTATAAGTGACCGGAGAGGGTTATATTTCAATTAGGGATGCTAGTTGGGCGAGATATGCGTTTTAAGTGTTGCTTTTTCGGGTTTAGACCAGGGTCGATAATTTTTGAAACCAAAAAAAGTAATAGAAGGATGAAACCCATTGGAAAAGGAAGAAAATATAAGAAAAATGAAAAGAAAAATAATTTACGGGCGATCTGAGGCCGGGAAGTGAATCGGGGTGGGTTTTTAAGGGAAAAAGAACGGTTTGTCTCGATTTCCGGCAAAACTACAAGCCCTACGGGAAAAAGTTAAAACAAAGTCGTAGGTAATAAAAAGATCTATAAATTTTCTGTTTACACCTTTTTCACATAACCTCAAAATTTATGTGAAAATTTCAAATAACCAAGTTTTTGGTTTTTTATTTTTCTTTTACGAAATTTGGTGAAAACTTAGGTACCTTTTTATGTCCCAAACACACTGTAATGTTTTTGAGTTAAAATATTTATGTTTTCACCTTTTTTTGACTTAATATTGAAAAAGCACACTAATTTTCTAAACTCCATTTTTTTCTAAATTTTAGGCACAGTAGTTTCGGAGATAAGGGAGGTATGGTATTTTTTCGTCTAATTTCTTGAATAACTTCTAAACTATTTATTTTAAAATTATGAAAAAACTTAATTAAAAAACCTCACAGTAAGCCCTTTCATTTGATATGTCACACGATATTGTTCAAAAAACTTTTTTTTTGGATTTTGTAGTTTGACCCCCGAAAGTGACCCCCATACTAAAAATTTAATGATTTACGTAACGCGTCCGTATTTGAGTCATAGAACTCCATATGTGTACCAAATTCCAATAGAATCGGTCCAGTGGATCCGGAGAAAACTGGCTGTGACGGACGGACAGACAGACAGACAGGCACCCGAGTGATCCTATAAGGGTTCCGTTTTTTTTTCGGAACCCTAAAAATGCGGATACGCATTGGCATCTCAGTTGCAGTCACACAATTTGCACAATTAGCAATCAGTAGTTAAAGGATCCAGCATAAGACACAACATTTGAGTATTCATTTATTTTAAAGTACGTCATTACAGGGAAGTACCAATAGGCGACATATTGTTTCAAACATGGTCGTTTGATATCGCGATAAGCTCAGGAATTAACCTCAACATACCTCAGAGTTCCGTATAACCTCATAAGGAAAACATGACTTTAATTTCAGAGGCAATAAAGTTGTTTTTCATACATTAGTAATATGTTAGTATTGTAATCATTAGTTTATTAAAACAATTACCTCGTAAATTCCATGGTGCAGAATTCAGCGGAAGAGTATGTGTTAAACATATGTTTATAGATTTTTAGATTTTAGATTATTTTGTGTGTTTTCAGGAAAAATAAATGATTTATTTAGGTAATATTGAGTACACCGAGAGTATTCCATTCTTTTCTTATTTTTAACGGAAGCCTCAAATGAGAACAGAACAGAATATTATGTACCAATTTATTTAGATATGAACTAGGTACAGCATTAAAGTACTAAATATATACACTTAAAATAAAATATCCTAACTAAGATAAGGCGTTAAAAAATTCGTCCGCATCGCTGTCCGCCGGAAGTGAGCCCAAAAGACTGGCGGCATTGCCACGTTGTATGGCAATGCTTATCCTCTGTCCGAGGTAAAAGCCAGCCCTTGGGTCACGCGAAGTGTCAACTAAGCGTTTAGAAAGATCTTTAAATAAGGCATGAGCACTCGGACCCTACGGTCCAAGAGTTTCAACCCCAAACGGCTCAAAAATATAATTACGTACCTAAATACTTATTTTTTGTCAGAATAATATTAGGTTTTTTCATAGTTTAAGATTTTCAGTTAGTAATGTATACTTGGAAAAAATCTAGAATCGATGCCCGAAATAGACGAACTATCTACGTACGAGTTTGTACGGAACCCTCGGTAACAAATCAGGCTCACATCTGCGCGTTTTTTAGTATTCCGAACCAAAAAACGGAACCCTTATAAGATCACTCGGGTGTCTGTCTGTCCGTCTGACACAGCCCGTTTTCTCTAGATCCACTGGACCCATGCTGTTGAAATTTGGTACACATATATGCACTTCTGTGACCCATAAGAAGTCAATAGTGTTTAACTAACATGCTAAAAAAATTAAATTCGTTCGGAACCCTTTGCACGCGTGTCTGACTCGCACTTGGCTAGTGTTTTTCTTAATTTTTTCGTTGGTAAATAATACACGTGCCACTTTAGTGTTTTTTGGCACTAATATATATTCATTAATTAGAATAATATGGTGTGATATGTGTAATTCTTAGATTAGGATAATACATGTCATTCATTAGCACCGATAATATAATAATGATAATAAAATTAATATATTTTATCACCGAGTCCGTATTTTGATTAAACGATGACCTGTTTGAGAATTATTTGACGTTTAACGCTCCTAAATCCACTGTATTAATTAATAGTATGTGTCGAAGTAATTTATGTGTTTTAAAATGATTTGAAATTCAAATTAATACCTATAAATGCCTAGTAACTCGATTTCGCGACTCCTGCGCACGATCAACCGTCCAATCGCAGTTGACCCCACTTAAGTTATTGATTTGACTACCTTCTGTTAAAAAAAAATAACTGTCACTAGACCAGCCTATGATCAACTTTTTTTTACTATTGATAGGCACGCGTTTGACCACTATCTCACCTGACGGTAAGCGATGATGTGGTCGAAGATGGAGCACGCTTGCGTAGCAGTAACCTATTCACTCTTGACTTAAAGACTCCCAGGTTGTAGCTATCAGGAAACATTGGTTCTAGTAAACAGGGAATGCCACTCCTTAGCTCAACAGTAACTAAACTTAATACTCATAAAATTAAGTTGACCATAGACTGATCTGGTAGCAGTATTTTTTGTTCTTAAGGAAACCTCCTCAAGCAATTGAAGATAATCTATTATCTACACTAATATTATAAAGAGGAAAGATTTGTTTGTTTGTTTGTTTGTTTGAATTGAATAGGCTCCGAAACTACTGGACCGATTTGAAAAATTCTTTCAGCATTGGATAGCTACATTATCAGGGAGTAACATAGGCTATATATTATCCCCGTATTCCCACGGGAACGGGAACTACGCGGGTGAAACTGCGTGATGTCCACTAGTTACTAATATATAAAGTGAAAAGTTTGATTGTTTGTTTGCTTGAATGCGCTAATCTCAGAAACTACTCGTTCGATTTGAAAAATTCTTTCTGTGTTATATAGCCCATTTATCGAGGAAGGCTATAAGCTATATCATCACGCTACGACCAACAGGAGTGGAGCAGACGAAATTGCGTGGGTCAACTAGTTTGAAATAAACATTGGCAGTCCTGTGAAAAAATTAATATTTTTGCCTGTGTACCGAATAGAATACATGTGGCCTTGGGCACTCCAATGTGTGGCTCACGTTCTGAACAGGAGGACCGCAGTTACATTTTGCATCTGACAGGTCTATAAAAGCCTGTTTTGCCAAGCTATGTTATATTATCGATGCTTAAGGATCATCATTTATCGAAAAAGCTATTTTATTCCATATGTGTGCTGTATATGCCAATATACATAGAAAACTGTAATCATTTGATTTACCAGGAAGCATCACTCTACAATCCGCCAATCTAAATCGGAGGGAATCTACAATTAACTGTACCAATCTACCAATTAATCGCGAAATAGATCGCGGGGAAAATCTTAACTTTAAATAAATTTATTATAATTATTAATCAGACCACCACGCCATATCTATCTATCAATATGATATGGATCAAATACACAAGAAAGGCCTGATTTTCCATGAAATTCCGGCTTATATAACCATCGCTAATATCTATTTATTTCCTAATTAAAATATATTTTTTTACGGATAAGAAATTGATTCCACAAAATTTCGGTATCTTGATAAAAAATTAAGCAAGGTACTGATATCGGTTATCGATGTCGGATTAAAATCGCTCGGCTACTCGATAGTGATCTACCGATAACGACATGTCGATAAACGCACACTAATGAAGTCTAGATAGGCTACTAGCTGTGTACACCTGCAGGGGAATGCGGAATTTCACGATCGAAAAGGCCAAGCTAGGCTTTTATTGTTCATGTAGCTGGCCGCTATTTTAAGCGTTCAATAGTTTACTGGATCTACTATAAATTAATGAGTACCTACTTAACGGGGGTTTGAGGAGAAAATAAATACATAATTCAAAGAAAAACAACTGTGTAAATGTTAAAAATAATTTTCTCTAAATTCGAATCTCTAGAATCGCTGAATTGGATGATCGACTAAGTCACACTGTATTTAGCGTTAGTTTTGCAAGTGGAGTTTTTATTGATATTGACGAAAGTAGCATAACATACCTACAAACGTTACTAAATGTTAACCATGTGTGAATTTTTAAAAACACCACTTCCTTATTTTTCTCTATCGTATAAAATATAACTAGTCAGCTAGAGGATATCGGGTTTGAGTTTTGACCGCCCTGAGTGACCTGAACGTACTTAAATTAATTATTGTAATCCACAAAACATAGCTTAAATTATAATACAATGAATAACAAAAAAAAAAACACTTTATTATCGCACCGATTTTTGCTGTAAAAGAATTCAATTCTGTATAATTAAGCTCGCTTTGAACATAACCTATCCTATTGTATTTGTAACTGCAAGTGTTAATGCGCAATAAACAAAAATAATCCGTACAACTTCACACCACTGTACCAAATGGTCAAAGGCAACATCACAGACCAATTTAGTATCCATAGCCCAAACCATTATGTCGTTCAAGTGTACTCTTAGTAAACACACAACATCCATGTAATTTGATCTATATCTCGTCGTAATCGGTTGAGCCAAGTTTATCGATAGCTGCCTGATCGATCATTCCCTGATATACATTTAGATAAGGAATTTAATCTATGAAGGGAGATTTATTTATATAATTTTTACCTTCATTGGCTAGGCTTAGAAATTCCGGGTTACGGTGATTTAGGTTGTTTTTCGTTTTGTAATGTTTTTGAAGGGATGGAATTTTTGTTGAAGATTGCTTTGTTTTTTATAAGAGTGGGTAGAGAAGCATGTTACATGACTGTTCATGTTATAAAGATGGGGAGAAATCTTTGTTGTTTTGAACACTTATGTAAAAGTTAATCTCAATCTTTTAAATTAAATACTACCTATGTACAGTAAACAAAGCTATTCGGTATACAGGCAAAAATATTAATTTTTCCACAGCACTGCCAATGTTTATTTATATAATATCATTACATTACTAGGGTGTGAGGTCGTTAGACCTTACTGCCCACACGATAAGAAGAAGATTATGTACATTATCATTTTTTAAGCTTTTGACATACGAGTGTGTTGTACAATAATTGTCTACTCAGCACACTCACAAAATTGTTTAAAAGTAGTTGCAAGTTAGCTGCCTGCATACCCAATAGCTTTGTTCACTGTACTTACATGTATTTGGTCCTTACGTACTATATTGTAATTTGTTAATTTAATTTCTACTACAAATTCTCTTTTCTTCACTGTTGAAACTTATTGTGTTTTATGTTGCTTCTATTGTGTTTGCTGTAAGCCATCCAAATTCGATAAAATAAAATAATTAACTAAAAGTGACGTCACACTCCGTCGCATGATGTTTTTGCGATCGTAATCTTTACTTCTTTACTAATATTATAAATGCGAAAGTAACTCTGATTGTCTGTCTGTCTGTCTGTCGCGCTTTCACACCAAAACTACTGAACCGATTTAAATGAAATTTGGTATAAAGATAGTGTAGAGCCTGAGAAAGAACTTAGGCTACTTTTTATCCCAGGAGTATGTTCCCTAGGGACCACGCGGGCGAAGCCGTTGGCAGAAGCTAGTTATTTATAAATAGAGATATTTGAATGCCGGGACGGAAGGGAATCATTGAAAACCTTAAATCATTAAATGATTATTTAATTGTATGTTGTATCAAATAAAATGTAAACGCATAATTTTGATTATACCTAAGGGAAAACTAGAGTTCGCAGTAGTTACCAAATATTCTATCAAAATCTAACCAAGTTAAATACATTATAAGACCATGCAACAAAAAAAAAAATTAAAAAAAAAACTCCAACAATCATTTTAATCCGACCTCAATCTGAAAACCTTTTTTGAGAACAACGCCATCTCGTGTCGCTTGTCAAAAACAAAACAAGAGTGAGCACATCTTCATCCCACGGCATCAGGACACATGTTGGTACATAAATCGCTTTCGAATGATAAGATCTAACTGTTTATCAATGTGAGGGTCAATAAATTTAGGCTATCTAGGTCTGCGATCGAACCTGATGAGGTAATGTTAGGTTTAATTGAGCTCGCATAATGTGTGCGTGGTTTAAGGCTGCTCTCTCGAAAAATGATTAAAAACAGCGTGCAGATGAAGCAATTTTTCGTCGGCATTTACTGAGAAATTACATCTGAAAAAATAAGCAGTAATCTACATGATATGATACGTAATTTGGTTTAGCCAGAATTTATGTATCGGTATCACATAATAAGAAAAAAAATCACCTCCAAATCGTTGAGATGAAACCATTTTACTCCGTCATTTTTTAACAAAAGTCTAAAAAAAAATATCTACTGCTTTGCAATACAAACGAAAATAATTTGGGTTTGTTACTTTTTTTAAAATATGTTTTAATTTTTTATAATAAATTAAAAATGCGGGTAGCGGAGTGGCGCGTAGAGGAGTAGTTAGCTCCGTTTATATGCACAAGGTTATTGGCATGTATACAAGCCTTAATATGCGATTAGAAGGATTTTTAAAAAGTTTCCAACTGGCGTTTGTTTTTTTTTTAATTTTATATGGGAATTCATCAAATGACTTCTCCCGCTCTAGGCGAAGCAGGAGGGAGTTTCACTTTTACTGACTAAAACTCACTCGTATTATCTCAAATGTCCATTGCGTCCCCTCGCATTCTAACTGGCCTAAATCTGTGAGATATTGCGAATATGACGATGTCAAGGGTTCCGTACTGTTGTTGCTGAAATAAATCTTATTCAATCTAATAAACCTACTATGACCCACAGCTGGACTAATGCCTTGATCACACGTACCGAGTAAACCGGCGAGACAGTGCTCTCGGCCGAGTACTCGGTACGTGTAAACACAACGCCGAGTGCGCTCGGCCTAGTACTTATATAACTCGCTTACATCACTGTCTCGGCCGAGCAACATTTTACTGTCTCGCCCTTTTACTCGGTACGTGTGATCAAGGCATAAGGCGTTCTACTCTCTTTTCCACACACGTCTGTTCTTTGCCTAAAGGAGAGTATAATATCCTTTCACATTAAAGTTTTTAACGAAAAGTCTTTTTTGGATATATTTTTACAGATTCTTAACTTTTTGTGAGATTGGTGCTACTACACTTTAGGTTCGAGAAATCAAAGTTCATCCTTCCATCTACAGCTTGGTCTGCTGCAAAGAATAAATAACAATAATATTTTCGTCATTTTTGTGAATAAAAAGCAAATGAAAAGTCCCACATAAAAGGCTTTAATTCTTTATAATTTTTGTTCTATGAAACAAACATAAGAACGTTGTAATACGACCCCTTACAAATATGTGGGGTCGCAGATATCATCTTTGAGTGCGAGCATCAATGTCTGTATGGTGTGGTTATGAGAGTATTAGTGGGCAGTGGTGATTTTTAACACTCAGGGGTACCTGAGTGTTGCACAGTCAGACTCTTACTGACTAAAACTCATCCGTGTTCCTCCTAATAGGTGTACCCTTTGCCATGGGCGCCGGCAGGACTATTTTCAGGGGGGTACATCTTCAAAACTCCGCCTAGAATAGGATATATTTATGGTTTATGTAAAAAGTCCACTTTCGGCCCCTCGACCCCCTATAAATAATGTGTTCACTGGATCCCTAACTATAGATTGATTGAAATCAAGGGGGTGCAATTGCACCCCCTTGTACCCCCCTCCCGGCCATGCCCTTTGCCTTCCAGGGCCGCGGTGACTCTTTCGAGTAAATTCCGCAAACCTGGAGAGATGCCGCTTCAGCGTCAATTGATTTTTGTATAATCCTAAGACATTCATGTTCCTACCGAATCCAAACACCACATAACAAGTAAATAACACAAATGATTAGATATCAACACATGTAATGTGTGCTAACGATTGCTGTAGCTGCCATCGTGATAACAACTGATAACAATGCTATCAGTAGATCGCTTGCTACCGATGTCACGATTACACTTTACAATTTAACGATTATCAATAAAAATAGCACTACATATGTATGTTGTGTTATCGAATTGATTTGTTAAAATATGAAAAAAAAAACCTTTTTTTTTTTAGAGATATTGATCAATGTCATCAGATAGTCTGATTGTTTTATTCAAGACAAGAGGACGTCACGCGGTTTCACCCGCGTAGTTCCCGTTCCCGTGAGAGTATGGGGATAAAATATAGCCTGTGTTACTCATTGATAATGTAGCTAAACATTCCTGAAAGATTTTTTGAAATCGGTCCAGTAGTTTTTAAGTTTATTCGTTACATACAAAAATACAAATCTTTCGTCTTTATAATATTAGTATAGAAGATAGATATCATTAAAATTAATGTCAGTGCTGTACAATAGCATAAGACAGTGCACACATTGATATATGATTTAGTATGAGAATTTTGGTACTAGCCGATAATTATCTCACGAGTGCCAATTCTACTAATTAAAAAAAAAAACATTCACATTCGCATCTTATTCGCAAACTGTCAAAAATATGGTCTGTTTTGACAGATAGCATATTTGACAGATAGATCTGACTGTAATTTTGCAGTATCAAAGTAGTCAAAGTGACGTCAATGCATCATCAGGATCAATTTTTGCGTATGCTACTAATGTTTACTAACTTTTACATCATACAAGAAAACAGATTGGTGCGAAGTCATAATACGCATATAGAAGCTACACCTGTCTGCTGGACCTTCCTAAATACAACTCACCTTTACACGTGAGTATAGAGGTGACCCGCCGCATGGTGTCGGCCGGTGCCGTAAAAGAATAATACCATCCCATCACTTCCCGTGGGTGTCGTAACACTAAGGGACCCCGATTCAGATTAGCTAAAGTACACACTTCTTTTATGGGGTACTGTGTTAAATTTTATAATAAAATACCACTTAATATTCTCGAACTGAATGAGAGAAAATTTAAAACATGTATAAAACGCACATTATGTAGACAAGCATATTATAAACTGGAAGATTATGTCCTTGATAAAAATGCTTGGCTAAATGCCGGTCCTGCTCCACAGCCACAGCAGCATGGGTCCACTTGTTAGGTTTTCGATAATTGGAAGAAATGCTTACCCTTTTTTTGTTCTCCTACACAATCATTTATTTATCATTTCTTTGCATGATTGTATTAGCAAAGTATACACAATAAAGCAGCCTTCTTTTTTTTTTCTTTTCTTAGTTACTTGAAACCATAGTTTTGTATAACGTAGAAGCATATTTTCAATTTTTTTGTAAATGTGAGCACTATGGAGCCATTTACATATGTAATTATGGATTTCGTTATTAAATTAGTTTGACATGAACGAGCGTGGCAGTTGAGAGCTTGTCATGCTCACACAAATGTTTTGCTGATGGTGGCGCGTGTTTTGGATCATTTGATTCCCTTCAAAATGGTTGAGTTAGATGGTGCTGATGCACGCGTCATGTTCGTGAACGGGCGCCGTCAGTTGAAACTGGTCATCTCTTACCTGCCACTGGCTTATTTTAATCTGTACCTGCATTTTGAATTGTTTATATGTTTTCTTGTTCTTTGCATTGTCCTCACATATAGAAGCAATCAATGTTAATGTTAACAAGATTTTTGTAACACATCACATGGTTTAAAAGAGTGTCCGTGGAGTTTCTTGCACGTTCTTCTCCATAGAGATCTACGCTTTGGAACGTGCAAATAGCTTCATGTTTTTGACTGACCGACGTTGACAATTCAAAAGTGCCTGTAAATGGTTTATTTGAAATATACGATTTGATTTTGATTTTGATTTTGATTTTGGACTCACCAGAGAATGGGCAGTTCTCTGTAAAACGCAACACCATACACTGCGATCGCCAACCCGCCTGCCAAGCGTGGCGATTATGGCAAGTGATGAAGTTTATAAGCATAAATCAAATATTACAGAAATAATGTGTTGGCCAACGCTACTCTAATAAAACTTTGTGGAGATCTAAGCAACACTGCCGATATAAGTTTGTTTAGACACTTTATTGTACAGGAAAAACATACAACAACTTGTACAAGTGTTTGCTAAAGTCTAAAGAGCCTCAAAAGATTAGTGCCCCTATCTCACGATACGAGTCCCGTTAATTTAAAAGTCAAAGTGACGCAGATGATCAGGATCAGATTTCAGCGTGGGCTAATATTCGTGCTGTATCTGTGAGTAATGGCGGGTGGGATGCTGCGCAGATAAATACATTCTCACGTCGGGTTTTGCGCACGATCGCCTATCTCTGATTATGCGCTGGCGCATCTTAGGTAGATAGTAATTAGGTGAATTAATTTATTGTGAGGTGATATTAAGGTGTTGGTTTTTAAAGGAAATCTGAGGTCTGAGAGATGTAACTTATGTTTGGTAGTTGGGTATTTTTTATTTGAACTTCAGGTGGTAGCTGTTAGATGCTTGTCAATATGCAAACAATTCAATGAAAACATTAACGTGGGTAGGCTGTTGTCTACACTTGCCAAGGTTTATTCCGAGACCCATCCGTGCCGCCGAAAGCAGGTTAAGCTGGTGTCCTCAGATGCCATTTGAAGTTCTTTGACGTTTTTACGGGTACTCAGAAGCCAGAAAACCTGCTCAGTAATGAGACATCAGTCTTGCCAAGGGGTATCGACAGTTGTATTACCCAGATACTGGGTTGAAGAGGTCAAATAGGTAGCTACATGTAAAATAGGAACTGGTATTCAGCTACATCCTTCAGCCTGCAAGCCAAAATCAATAGAGTTAGGAAAAGGCTACACAGATTAATTGACCTACAAATAACCTATGTACCTAAAGCGAAATGAAGTCATAATTAATTTCTCAAATTAAGAGCAAAATTACTAATCAGATGTCATCAGAATACTGAGAAAATCTACAATTGAACGTAGTTTCCAATCGCATACATTTATCAGTTGTAAATACCGTGTCGTAATTATCTTTTTAAGGCGATAAATTATCACATTGCCAAATAAACTGACTGACAACGATGAACGAACTAAGAAATTGCAGGTCAAAGGTTGAAAAAAACCGGATATAGTATAATTTGTAGACCGCCAGAGCCAGTGCCTGCCTGGGTTGCGGGATTTGTTCGAAAGAGTTTTAGAAAGTATGCGGTACAGAGAGTAAAGTCCCGCAAACCTCCGTTGTAAAGGGAGGATCCTCCGACCAGACAGTTGTTGTGTCTGGCGGGCAACTGCCCAATAGTTGATATTCGGGTAGATATACATTTTCAAATCGCACGGTAAACTCTGCTTGCGCGATGCAGGATTTCGACGTAGTAGTTGGCTGCTAGTTGGATAGATGGCGTCGCGGTTCTTTTTGTAGCGATGTAGATTTGCTCCGTTGGTTGTTCTTGTGGTAGCATTGATGCCGCTACAGAGTCACTGCGGCCCTGGAACGCAAAGGGCTGTAGACGGAATACGGATGGGTTTTAGTCAGTAAGAGTCTGACACTCCCTGCCGCTCCGCCCAGAGCGGGAGGAGTCATTTGATGATTTCCCATCCTTGAAAAAGCATAATTTAACTAGCATATAATACCACAGCACAGCAAAAGCCCCTCTCTCCGTTTTCCTTACAAATCCTACCTAGTAGCGTGTGTAAGTCTTTTTAGTAGGAATCTTAAAACGTTGTAAAATACTAGCCTCTGTCAGCGGCTTCGCCCGTGTGACTGTCAGAAAGCATTCCAAGGGAACGTTTTCCAATTGTTTTTATTTATTTTATTTTAAAAAAACTAGCCAAGTGCGAGTCGGACTCGCGTGCAAAGGGTTCCGAATCAATTTCATTTTTTCAACATGTTATTTTAAAACTACAGAAATCTTATAGGTTTTTCTGTAATCTTTAGGTATACAACTATTATCTGCATTTTTTTTCAAAATTTTAGGCACAGTCGTTTCGGAAATAAGGGGGGGGGATGGTAATTTTTGGTCTAATTTCATGAATAACTTCAAAATTATTTATTTTAAAATTATGAAAAAATATAATTAAAACTTCACAAAAAAAATATTTACGCGTAACGCGTCCGTGTTCGGGTCACAAAAATCCATATGTATACCAAATTTCAACAGAATCGGTCGAGTAGATCCGGAGAAAACTGTCTGTGACAGACGGACAGACAGACACCTGATGACCTGAGTGATCCTATAAGGGTTCTGTTTTTCGTTCGGAACCGTAAAAATAAGACGTTGCTCCATATTAGATTTCCCTACACATATAAATACACATACACAAACAGCCAGGCCCGGAACGACTATCTGTAGGCCATACAAATACTTGTTCCGTGCGGAAATCGAACCCGCGACACGCAGCGCAGCAGCTAATCGCTCAACCACTGCGCCAACTTTCTTTTATTTGGCATTTGGCTTTCAAATCCTAGCATTATCCACGCGTGTTTAATTTCGTACTGAAACTCGGACTATAGTCTTAAATAGCTTCTTCTTCTTCTTATCGTGTGAACAGTAAGGTCTAACGACCCCACACACCGTAGTGTCAGAGTTTCTAAACCGCCTCAAGGGCCTCTGACATGGTTTATTTGACGACCGCCATTTGGCGGCCGGGACCACCGGCTTATACGTGCCTTCCGAAGCACGGAATCATCTTTTTATCAGACAATCAGCTGATTCAAGCCTGCAATGTCCTTTAATAGCTGAACCCCAGTAATCAGACAGGACGGTGGCTAACTCTCATTACTGATGATGAATTGAGATCCTGATGTTGACACACACTTCAAACAAATTGTTTTTAGATTCGAATTGTTCGATGATACTTAAATTCGCACGATAAGAGATGAAGTTAAACAAGAGTGACAAATCATGTTTGGAACGCAACGGAATGAGCTAAGTATACAATCATCAATATTTATAAAATTCTTCCGTTATTGAGTGACTGACAGACAACGCTTAGCCGAAACTACCTAATTGTAAAAAACTACCTAATTGTTAATTCTAGGAAAAATGAAAATACTCGTATCATCAGCGTGAGGTAACGTAAGGAACAGTCACATTTTATGAGCACCCGGTCGCAATAGCTGTCGCGACGCAACAACAATTGAATAATTTACTGTAAAGAAATCGGCGTCCGCCATGTTTTTTGGTCGATCGGGGCCATAGGATATTAATTATTGGGTTTTTTTTAAAAAGAAATTTAAACCGCGTGATTTCAGCTGACGCCCAATGGCACACACTTGTGCCAATGAAAAATCACCGGTTGATCGTAAAAAGCTGAAATTTGGCATGTAGGTTTCTTGAGGAGTGTAGAGCACTAAGAGGAGAGGATTTTCCGAAATTCTTACGGGAACGGTAAAAAACGGGATATGCTTACGAAGTCGCGGGCAAAAGCTATTTATTTAGTAAGCAGACCAAAGCGTCGATAGAGACTGGCCTTCAATAAAAAAACAGTGGGGCAATATACAAGCAAGTCACAGTTACAGTAACAAAATACTTAATAATATTGCGTCTGTTTACATTCATCATAGTCTGCACCGAGCCATACCTAAACCGCAAGGAGCCTCTCAGGATGCGCACGCGCATAATCGCCAGGAAAACGAGAAAAAAGGTCGCACGTAATTAGTTTTCAAACCCCGATAATCTACGATACGAGCATGCGGCCATCACGCACCACCTGTCTCTCTTACTCCTACTAAAATCATTCTCTATCTCTCTCCAGCTTATCGGCTAGCTACGAAATTAAAAATATAAAATAATGAGTATCGTTATCAGTGTGTTGTTATCAGGCAGCATCCGTCAGCGTATCGGAGATGATAAAGCCACATCTGTTGTGTCAATGGTCCACGATTTCTGTTCTATTTGTGATTACGGCTTGTTTTGCACGCGTGTTTGTAATCTCTGATGTTGTAAGGTAATAACATTATGTTTCTACTTTCCTATAAGTCGTATCATTGCTAAGCTCACTCCATCGTCAATACACTCTGTCACCTCTGTCCTAGACTAGAGTCAAGAGCAAACTCATCTCAAATAAAAAAAAACACCGGTAGCACTCCGGGAGTGCCGGCAGAAGTGAAAACTTTAGTATTAACGTTGTGTTTAATTATAAGTACAAAAATACTATCATTTATGAGGTAGAATACAATGTTTATTTATTGCGCTATCGTACACAAATATGACAATTTACATGTTATTATTCATAACATTATATCGTTATTTATTTATATATTACATTAATTTTTATCTCTTAGAAAAATCAACTTTCATCCATAATTTCGTAATTCCGTAATTTCGTATCCTTGGATACGCGTGGCACGCTGTACATAAACACAGACGGACATTCGCGCAAGCGCCCTGTGCCGCCTAAGCGGAGCAGCACACTCAGGCACGGTAGAAAGAGTGGGAGATACTAGTTCCTCTCCCTTCCCCTCGATCCTACGCTTTTTCGCATCACGTGACCCTGACGCGAGTCCGTCTTACGCTTTTTCGATCAGGTCACGTGTCCTGACGCGAGTTTAAGATTTTATACCCATTACAGAAAAAGTGCTCAACGCCGCTAAAGAAGTTTTCACTTAAAAAATAAATAATAATAAGTAATGTTCCAAGGATTCAGTTTTGCTGTCTACAAAGTACTGAGCATAATTTTAACACAATTTTCCTTGATAACATTCTATCTCTACATTGCTAGGATAAAAAATTCGAACTTCAATGGTCCATTTGTTACTAAATAACTGCGAAAAGCTACTCAAAAATGGAAAACGAAATTCTAGAACTGCGTTTACGGTCTGCAATTATAAGTCTACATCGTTTAGAGCTTTTAGAAGCAAGTTAGGACAAATTCCGCTCTGAAGGTTTTATTTTCATAACTTGGAAAGTTTAGACGAATATAATAATCTTCTTAGAAGTCTCTTAGGAAGAGCTATAGATATTGATTTGAGAACACTCGTATTTTTGTCATGAACATTATGTATTTTTTTCCACCTTTTTAAAGCATTTCAAGTTAAGAATCGTGTGTGTCCAAACGCTTACAACCCTAATCTCTTCAACGTTAGAGTGCACAGGCTCCTTCTGGGTAAGCTCGCTCCATTGTAGACTTTGTCTCTGTCATCTCTGACCTACACTTGAATCAAGAGATTACAAATAAAAAAAATCATTGAAAAATTTGTGCTGCTATATTGTACTTCTAGTTCGCATTAATTTAACTCTTATCAACACAACAGATCATACAGTCATACATTTTAACATCATTATCATTATCACAAAAAATATTTTCATCAACACACAAAAAAATAAACTTTGTGAATATAATCGACCCTTAACTGTAGCTTCTTAATCTTGCTGTGATAACCGTTGAACCGAGATAAACCAGTCGTCTGATAATCAGCGATACCACCACGTTACCGTGTTATGAGCACATTGGCTACATGTAAGGAGTCACGTGGGTTCCAACAGTGTAGGGAAGATGATAGACCTCATGGTATCAGTTACCTTTGGGTATGAGTCAAAGTAGAGCATCTGCAGAGCGAATGTGTTGGTCTTTGGATTCTGGTGTGTTTTTTTTTTAAACGCTTTTGTTAATCCTGTGCTTCGTTGTGTGGAGTAATTTCGAAATTCGAATGTGTCGAGGTTCGAAGTGATGTTTATGGAATTGCACTTCAGCTGTAAGTAGTGTCTTCTTCAAATTCTTGTATCCAACCAATGCTGAGTTTATGTCTTCTTCATTGCTCACTACTACATCTTCTTCTTTTCGAGTCGATGGTTAACTCCTTATTTGCACCCTGTAGATGCCACCAATGAACGTACCCAACGTTCATTTCAGCAAAATCTCCAAAAGTACAGGTGTATAGGCTAGTGGGGCACTCCAACGTGTGGCTCATATTCTGAACAGGGGCACCGCACTAACATTGAGAGTTTCCAACGGGTCTATAAAACCTCATAACGCCAAGTTGTGACTGCAGCGGGCAACCTCGGTACGCAACCGATTGAGTGCTATAGACCATTGCAGTTCACGTCCAGGGGGCTCATTTTCCTGGGGTTTTGAGTAGTCGGGTGGTGGCAGGTGGGGTTATGCATGCCACTTCACCCAGTCTTGGGTAACTGAGTTGTCGCTGCAAGGGGACGTACAGTATAGGGACCTTTGGGATTTGGTAAGTAGATAGGTACCACTTGTTTGTCTCTACACTGAGAAGTGAATTTAAAATTATAATCTCACAATGAAATTCAATGAATTTTATTTTTTTTTGTTAAAAGAAAGAAAATTTTTATATTTAACTAGTGTTCCCGCGTAGTTCCCGTTCCCGTAGGAGTAGGGGGATAATATATAGCCTATGTTACTCCCTCATAATGTAGCTATCCAATGCTAAAAGAATTTTTCAAATCGGTTCAGTAATTTTGGAGCCTATTCAATTCAAACAAACAAACAAACAAATCTTTCTTCTTTATAATATTAGTGTAGATATCAACAAGTAGAACGTTTGCGTTGCACTGAGCACCAAGAGGGGGTTTCTAGGTATTTAGCCGCTTGGAAAAACTAAAAGAACTCGTCTTCTCGTAAAAGACGAGAGTACTAGGCAAATCAATTACGCGTCCTGGTTCTTCTGCATCCAACCCTCGCCTGCTACTTTCCAGGTCATCGGTCCACCTAGTTCGTGACAATTTACTCGTGTGATTCTTCCTTCTATCTTTAAGATAAACTTGGCCCCACACTAGTAATTTCTCCTGTGTCATGGGTGCGTTCACAAAAATACAAACTCACATACATAAACAGCCAGAACAACTATCTGTAGGCCATACAAATATTTGTTCCGTGCGGGAATCGAACCCGCGACTACCAGCGCAGCAGCCGATCGCTCAACCACTGCGCCAACTGTGTCGTGATTGTAAGAAATTCACCTGACATAACTTATCATTAAAATAGTTCTATAGTTACATCACCTTTTATATTATTACTTATCTTTGTTCACCTTCACGTGATTCACCCAAAATCATACTATTTTCGTGCTCAATATTTGGCTGGTTTTTTATTGATATCTAAGTAACACGTGTATCAATAGGTCATGTCGTGAGAATTTTGATGCTGATTTCGTTGAAGTATATCTATACTTCTATACTAATATATAAAGCTGAAGAGTTTGTGTGTTTGTTTGCTTCCTTGAACGCGCTAATCTCAGGAACTTTTGATCCGATTTGAAAAATTCTTTCAGTGTTAGATAGCCCATTTATCGAGAAAGGCTATAGGCTATATATTATCACGCTACGACCAATAGGAGCGGAGCAGACGAAGTTGCTCGGATCAACTAGTACTAATATATAAAGCTGAAGAGTTTGTTTGTTTGTTTGCTTGATCGCGTTATCTCAGAAACTACTGGTCCGATTTGAAAAATTCTTTGGGTGTTATATAGCCCATTTATCGAGAAAGGTTATAGGCTATATATCATCACGCTAAGACCAACAGGAGCGGAGCAAACGAAGTTGCGCGGGTCAACTAGTACTAATATATAAAGCTGAAGAGTTTGTTTGCTTGATCGCGCTTATCTCAGGAACTCCTGGTCCGATTTGAAAAATTATTTCAGTGTTAGATAGCCCATCTATCGAGGAAGGCTATAGGCTATATATCTTCACGCTAAGACCAATAGGAGCGGAGCAGACGAAGTTGCGCGGGTCAACTAGTTTAGTAGCTAAAGATAGAAACAGAATTGCGTTTATTGTCATTTAACGTGTTGTATACGTGCAAAATGTAACGTACGCCATACATTGAGGATAATGTATGTAGGTGAAAAGGTAACTAAATAATTTAGTTACCTACCTCTTAGGGAGAAGTTGGATGATGGAGAGTATGATTTGGGGGTAGGTCGCATTGCTAGAATTGTCGATTGGTTGTAGATTGGCTCGAATTGTCACTCTCTAAAAGATTATCAATGCCAATGCCAATGGAATAGTCAGCCTGTGTCATTTACATAGATGTTTAATTAGATAATTTTCTCAAACAAACATTACTAATTTTACACTTCTGTTTATTTACTATTCTATTTCTAAGTCGCCAGCTCAGATTAACGTTGATAGCCAGGCGGGTTTTCAAGGGTTATTTATTCTTATAGATTCTCAAAAGGAAATTTGAGTTTCACTATCACGATACTAACTTTATAAAGGACTAGTTGACCCGCGCAACTTCGTCTGCTCCGCTCCTATTGGTCTTAGCTGATGATGATATTATGTAGCCTATGGCCTTCCTCGATAAATGGGCTATCTAAAACTGAAAGAATTTTTCAAATCGGACCAGTAGTTCCTGAGATTAGCGCGTTCAAGCAAACAAACAAACAAACTCTTCAGCTTTATATATTACTAGCTGACCCGCGCTACTTCGCCTGCGTCACAATTTTCATTACTGTTCCGCTCCTATTGGTCTTAGCGTGATGATATATAGCCTATAGCCTTCCTCGATAAATGGGCTATCCAACACTGAAAGAATTTTTCAAATCGGACCAGTAGTTCCTGAGATTAGCGCGTTCAAGCAAACAAACAAACAAACAAACTCTTCAGCTTTATATATTAGTATAGATTATAGATATAGATTAGTATAGATAAGATGGTCACCCATCCATTTGCCCTCATGGCAAGCGTATTTTCACCTAGAAGATTGAGCCAAGCATCTTGTAGCCACAACTCATTTTATTATTTGTTCTAACTAAATTTCTTTTTCATCAGATGGCGGCTGCCCATCGTTGGATGTTGGGCAAAACAGTGTGGGCAGAAAGTCATCCAAAACTGGTAAACATTTAACAATATAAGCAAACATCCATCTCATCATCTTCCTGCCCTTATCCCATGTTACTTCTTTTCTTTGAGAATGGGAAATCATCAGATGCCTCCTCCTGCTCTGGGCGGAGCAGAAGGGAGTGTCAGACTCTTACTGACTAAAACCCATCCGTGTTCCGCTTAATGCCATCTGGCGACTCTTTCGAATAAATTCCGCAACCATCCCATGTTACTTGGGGTCGGCGCAACGTACGTAGTACATATTAATTAGCTCAATGGGCGCAACACGTTTTTTTCTACATTCTGTCCTCTCCCACCGTCATACTACTATTGACTCTCTTTTCTTTTTATTTTATCCACACAAAATCCATCCATATTTTATTTGGCCTCCCACTCCCTCTCGCTCTCCCTCTCCCTCTCCATCCACCCACTTTTAATTCATGTTACCGGGTATTGCAAACTCCGTAAGATTATAAACTCTCGATACATTGTCAATGAATGATATTTTTTTCTACAATGTTAAGAATCAAAGATTACAATATCTCAAGATATTTTACAATCTTACGGAGTTTGCAATTATCCGGTGACCACACCAGGGCAGGAAGCCTCGGCATAGTTACATATCGCCTAGCGACCGAAATTCGGTAAGGCCGGTACACAGTCAATTTCGAACGCGATCCACGGACCAGCATGTTGAGTGCAATAAAGCTCACTTTGTGAGTTTTGTCACTCAGGTGAAGCTCGGTATCGAATTAGTTAATTACAGAAGATAGTCTCTTCTGTAATTGACTGTGTACCGGCCTTACAGAATTTCGGTCTCTAGGCGATATATAACTATGTCGAGACTTCCTGCCCTGGTGTGGTCACCGGATCGAAATAGTTATTTACAGAAGAGACTATCTTCTGTAAATAACTATTTCGATACCGAGCTTCACCTGAGTGACAAAACTCACGAAGTGAGCTTTATTGCACTCAACATAAAGGTCTTAATTTGAAACTCACCTCGGATTTCACTGTCGAGGTACGAAAATGTTGTTACAGAATAGCACTCCAGCTGATCATTGATTTTAATTGGAGATCGCGTTCAAGATTGACTGTGTACGGGTAACCTTACCAATTTCTGTCAATGACGCCATTTTTAAACTAAGCAGACATCCATCTATGAACCCATAATTCGCAACCATTTCAAGCTTACTACCATTATTAAGTTAGTGTTAGTACGTTTGTACGTGTCTTATCTCGGAAACAGTATCGGCCGAGACAAAGCAGCGTATGATGTGGCTATGCATTTGCTTAACTAAACGGTTATCGGTGTGTTATCGTTAAAAATTAGTTACTTAGTCATTAGGATCCGGGTGGCGATACTAGTAGGTAGCGTGTTCCAGATCTATAAGTACATATTATGTTGGTATATTTAAAAATATAACACATTTGTTAACATCATCGGACCACAAGACGAATGGCGATGCGCCACCAGTACATGGTGGACATCCCGCCCACACGCACACAACGTTTTGGGAACACATTCATTGTGCATACAGCTAAGGAGTGGAATTCCCTGCCAGAGTCTGTGTTTCCTGATAGCTACAACCTGGGAGTATTTCAAGTCGAGAGTGAATAGGTTACTTCTAGGCAAGCGTGCTCCATCTTCGACCGCATCATCGCTTACCATCAGGTGAGATAGTGGTCAATCGCGTGCCTATTACGAAAATCAACGAAACAATGGGTGAAAATCAGGTTTCTGAAGTGGGAACTTGAATTTAACATCTGACCCACCCTTCCAGGCTGTCCAGTAAGTCCACATTTTAAACTAGTAAGGTACTTGTATAATAACGAAGAGTATATAACAAAACACACGCTACAGATTCATTACTAACATACCTTATCAGCGGACAGCGAGCACCATTAAGAGAACTATCTGCCGTTATCAGCGGCTTATCTCACTGATGATAGACACCAAATCATCATTACATGACGTCTGTTTAAATTTATATTTAATTATTTGTATTTATCGCGCGATCTCATCGATTTTGTGGAAAAATACTGAGATTCTGTTAGTGGAGAAGTGAATGCTAGTTTTTTTTTTAATTTGTGATGGGTTTTTTTTTTTTTTTTTATTTGTGATGGGTTTGCTCTTGACTCTAGTCTAGGTCAGAGATGACAGAGACAAAGTCTACGATGGAGCGAGCTTACCCAGAAGGAGCCTGTTCACTCTAACTTTGAAGAGATTAGGGTTGTATGGGTTTGGAAACACAGACGCAGGCAGAGAGTTCCACTCCTTTGCTGTGCGCATTATAAAAGACGTTTGGAAACGCTTAGTGCGAATTGATGGAATAGTAACAAGGTAGGGATGGAAAGATGCAGTGCGTCTGGATGTCCGATGGTAGAAGGGGGCCGGTGGAATGAGGTCGTGAAGTTCTTGGGCACACTCACCGAAGTACAATCTGTAGAAGACCGACAAGCAGGCAACCTTACGGCGATGAGCCAAGCTGTGTAGCTTGGTATCCACCAGTTTTTTGTCACCGATGAGCCTCTTAGCTCTGCGTTCCACCGAGTCAAGCGCGGCAAGCTGATACTGGTCTGCTCTGGTTATGCCGTATGGTGTCGGCCGGTGCCGTATGGTGTCGTAAAAGAATAATACCATCCCATCACTTCCCGTGGGTGTCGTAAGAGGCGACTAAGGGACTCGCCAGAGAATGGGCAGCAGCGTTCTCTGTATAAACGCTACACTATACACTGCGATTGCGAACCCGTCTGCCAAGCGTGGTGATTATGGTAAACCCCCCCTTTAGGGGAGGCTTATGTCCAGCAGTGGACGTCTTCGGCTGTTATCATAACAGCCGAAGACGTCCACTGTTTGCTCTTGCCTCTAGTCTAGGTCAGAGATGACAGAGACAAAGTCTATAATGGAGCGAGGTTACCCAGAAAGAGCCTGTTCACTGTGACTGAAAAAACTAGAGATGATACTTGTAAACGAACTTTTCAATATTTACCCGACTTCCCCAGATAAAGGGTATGATGATTTAAGGGCTCTTTTCAAACGACGCGCTTACATTTTGACTCAACATCTACTTCACTTTTAAATACATTGATAGCCTGTTAACCCGACTGCGCCAGAAAGAGGGTTATGTTTATAAAAAAATCTAGCCAAACGATTAGTTTAAAATAATAAAAAAAAAACCGGCTAAGTGCGAGCCGGACTCGCCCACCGAGGGTTCTATACAAAGTAGCTACAAATTACTTTAAATAAAGAACATTTATTTTTTATGATTTAATTACAAATGTATAGTTTTCAGACTTTTCCCTATACTTGTAGTAGAAGACGGTATTACTTGCCAAATTTCATAGTTTTAGGTCAACGGGATTATTGATATATACGTTATTTGCGGCATAAACGACCCTATCTTTTTTTACGTTAACTTAGAAGTTTGATTTTTTCACAGCTACAAGGAGTCATAAACCTGAGTATGTAGTTTTAATTTCACTCGATACCTCCACGCGTTCCCGAGATAAACGTTCTTGACAGACAGACTGACGGACAATAAAGTGATCCTATAAAGGTTCCGTTTTTCCTTTTGAGGTACGGAACCCTAAAAGTAAAAGTATTCAAACTAATCACATTATTATGTCTACTGGAATTTGAGTAGCACAAACCCAAACGTTCAAATTCAACTTAGGCATTCTCTAACAATCAACACTTATGGGTGTTTGGGTGCTGCACCAGACTTGATCACTTTTAAACTTTGTCACAATGAGCTCGATACTTGACACGCCATATTTTTGGATCACTTCAGTTTTGCATCGTGTAATATAGAAAGAAAAAAGAAAGAAAAGAAAAAGCGTTTATTTGCGCCAAGCATGACGCATACCAAAAAAAAATCTATACTAATATATAAAGCTAAAGAGTTTGTTTGTTTGTTTGTTTGTTTGTTTGCTTGAACGCGCTAATCTCAGGAACCACTGGTCCGATTTGAAAAATTCTTTCAGTATTAGATAGCCCATTTATCGAGGAAGGCTATAGGCTATATATTATCACGCTAAGACCAATAGGAGCGGCGCAGTAATGAAAATTGTGACGCAGACGAAGTTGCGCGGGTCAACTAGTAAATAATAAAATAAATTTCATTTTTATAACAATTGGGAAGATATGCGTCACATTCGCGCAAAACGGCCATCGCGCTGCATAATGCTAGGACTCATGTGCGAGACAAAGCCACAGCGCAGGTTTTCAGCGACAGCCGGAATATGATAAGATTCTAAATATGATCAAAATTTTAGTAGGTAAATTGACAGAACATTAACCATTTTTGGATGCATTGACAAACGCGGTTGAAATGTTCCGTAAAATCCCTTATATTTTTCACATTCGGTGTTAGGTTGGCTCTTTGTCTTTGGCCCAATATCCCGGAATCTGACAGTTACCCTGAATTCCTTTTTTAATCAGTTTTAATTAGAATTCGTACCAACATTGAGATAAACGTGGTGCAATCGGACGCCGTGATAAGGGGACCTTATCGGGGACCGATGTTGTTAATACGTACTCCGATGAGTAACAATGTGTACTGTATCTTTGTTCCACTGATTGTCAATGTATACTGTCCAGTTTAAGATAAAACTATGAAAATCATGTGTTGAATCCAACATTGAAAATAAAAAGTCTTGAAGGCTTATTTATTTTTAAAATTACATGCTTACTTGCTTCATCTATACATATAATACTAGTAGACGTCACGCGGTTTCACCGGCGTAGTTCCCGTTCCCGTGGGAGTACGGGGGTAATATATAGCCTATGTTACTCCCTGATAATGTAGCTATCCAATGCTAAAAGAATTTTTGAAATCGGTCCAGTAGTTTCGGAGCCTATTCAATTCAAACAAACAAATGTTTCCTCTTTATAATATTAGTGTAGAAAACAGTAGAATAGAAACCGTTGTGTCTATACATTAAGTAAGTATGTAGTGTCATAGTTGTAAGTTTTTCTGTTACTAACTCATTATGGATTTTTAATTATGTCCGAAACAAATGATTATTATTATTATTAAACAAATTTACCAAAAATGGAGTGAGGGTGATGCAAAAATCTATAGACCACAAAAAAAAATTAATTAATCTTGTTTACTTATAAAGTACATACTAACTTATTAGACAATATGTACAAGCGAGTAGAAAATATGTACAAACTAGGTTTTCCCCGCGATTTCTTACACGCATACCCCGTTTTTTCCCGTTCGCGTAGGAATTTCGGGAAATCCTCTCTAAGTGTTCCCCTATACTTCTCAAGATATTCTACATGTCAAGCTTCAGTTTTCTACGGTCAGAAATTTCGGCTGTGCGTTGTCTGTCAGTCACTCAGTCAGTCAGTAACGGATGAATCTATACTAATATATAAAGCTGAAGAGTTTGTTTGTTTGTTTGCTTGAACGCGCTAATCTCAGGAACTACTGGTCCGATTTGAAAATTCTTTCAGTGTTAGATAACCCATTTATCGTGTTAGATAGCCCATTTATCGAGGAAGGCTATAGGCTATATATCATCACGCTAAGACCAATAGGAGCGGAGCAGTAATGAAAATTGTGACGCAGACGAAGTTGCGCGGGTCAGCTAGTTTTATATGTATATTGGGATTTATGTACAAGCGGAATAAAAAGATTTACGGTTTGTTGTTTTTGTATAAGATAGCCACATTCATGAGGAAGGATATATGATATACGGGAACGGGAATAAAAAAATCGGGATTTGCGCGTACGAAGTCGCGGGGAATAGCTAATAAGTAATTCTTATTCTTATTTTTTCTGTTATTAGCTTCATTCAGCCATATCATATTCTTCTTCATGATAAGTCATTTCGCATAAAAATGCGTGGACAAATATACATACACCTATAACATTTAGTAGGTACTTAGTTAGTCTATGGCCCTAATAAGTTTGGGAACCCTATAGATTATCCTAAAATGTGAATATATTGCAGTTCCAATAATATTACAAACAGAAATGTGTCGAAGTGAAAACCTCGTTTTTTAGAAGACGGTTAGAAATTACGAAAATGTCTCCACATATATTTTTTTAATTTAATAGATCTACGTAAAGAAGCAACTATCTCGACTTCAGATTAGAATCAGCCTCAAAGTGCGTCATTTAACGAAAACAAAACGTTCCTGATGATTACCTTACACAAATTAATTTTACTTTAAATTAATTCATGTGAAAATACCTTATATGGCCGTAGGCATTAGTGGGTGTTTTCACTGTTAGATACGGCACGGGAAAGTTCATCTGCGGTTTCTCATCATTCATAATGACATTTCTTTAAAAATAGAAACGCAACTTTCAAAGTGATTTTCGGCAATGACTTTCAGTTTTATTTTCAATTTATTTTGGTCGTACTATCTCCTAGAACGTAATACATGACTTAAAAATATACTATAAAACATCATTCTGTTCAGTAAGTAGCTGCCCAAAACAACTTTTAACACTTTTACCGTAGCACAACGCGAAGTAACACAAAACTCCAACTTTCTGATGTTATCGGCTCCCCTATTACCCGACCGTGATTAAACAATAGCCGTGTAATCGAAAAAATAATTTGCCCAATTTGTCCAACGGCCTGATTGATGCCCACCCAATTAATACCACCAGATAGAGATGCCCCGATTGTTAACTTTTAACCGAACGTAATTAGAACTATTTGTTTTGGCCGGGTTATCGCGACGTTCCATCGCCGAGGAACAATAGGAAAGTTTGAATTTTCAAATAATTCGATTACGGAACGCGGTGATAGTGATTTGTTGGGTTCATTATTTTTGTTTTTTTTTTAGTCAAAGGTAATTTAAGGTTTTTGGCTGTTTCGATAAGAGTGTTTGGAAGTAAATAGAATTAACTTTTGTTTATGTTTCAACAGAGAAGTTAACGTTAATTGTTTCATTAGTTAGTGTAATCAAAATACCGTAATTTATGACATGGAAAATTTGAAATGTAGATTGAGCAAGAATGGGGCCGACAACTGTCAAAGTGGCGCTAGTAGCGCACATACCAATGACAAAGCAGTTTTTGATGAATAGATGGGTAAATACTTAGGTAAATGATGTTTTCAGTTTGAATTGATCGTTAAAAACTATTTCAAATTATTTGTACGATCCCAAACCTACCTACATCACATAACCTCACATAACCTATGATGTAAGATAATGCGAATTCGATTTTATAAACCTTAAAAGAAATCAGACTGACTTCAGATTGCCTATAATACACAAACAAACGGACAAAATTAATCTTAAAGACTGGAATCACAGACTAACACCTAGTGTTTATCTCACTTTGAAAAGGGTTCGTGTAGTGGTGGCGCCATCTGAGATCAGCTTTCACTTGCCAACCTCATTGAAGAGTCATCTTTGAAAAGGGTAGGTTTAAGTACCTGTGTTACCCCTGGTATCGAAGATGTCCATAGGTTGCCGTGAAAAATTACTATCATATGAATCGCCTGCTCATACTACAACAACACAACTAATAATACAACTTTTTTTGTCATGTTAAACTAGAAGTCAATTTGCATTGAAAGTAGATAAGCTCCATCTGGTGACAACAATGGGAAACCTCCTTTTTACATTAAAAATAGTTTAAATAGTATAAAAAGTCGCACTAATATTAATATTCTTTATTTTCGGACAACAATGATCCAGCGTGTTAGTAAACAATAACTACTACCACCACTAAGGCCACTGATATAGAGCGTATAGCTCCACAGTAGCACTTCAAAAAACTAACAGTAACCACTGACACCCATCACCTATCACGAGCCAATAGGTAGCAACTGGTTGTCTCACGGGCAACCCGTAATTGCAGCGACGTGGTTGACGACCACCCGCGCGCTACTGAGAAACGCACGTGTCGGGTTCGGTTACAGCTGTAGTGTTAATATCAGATGCTTTACGAAGTTTTGATTAAGTAAGGTTTCCGTTGATAATGTTTGGTACTGTATCTAACTGGGATGGTTTTTGTTTTGTTTTTATTTGTATTGGTTTCCACACAAATAATGGTCACTGTGATGTGATGAGTTTCAAGTGTGATTTCTATTTTAATCTGCGGAATGTATTTTGTAAGTAAAAGCTGTCAAAATGTTAGTTTTCTTCCACAGATAATAGAATAATAGCTCTGGGAGTAACAAATGCAAAAAGAGTTATCAAACATTTAATTGTTGTCGTTTGGAAATGTGTTTAATTTACTACATATTTAAGCATTTGAAAGGTGAAACAAATGCTTGGGTCAGATAAACACAGAGTTTCCTTTTTACTGGGCAACTAATTAAGGGGAAAACGCTTTAAAATAACCTTCTCCTTTTTGAAGTCTGCTAAAATTGATTTACTTCAGAAACTTTGTAATCTTGTATGACATTATAGGTAGACAGTCATTAATCACAATTCTTAGAATAAAACCAGCACATAACTCAGAAATACACGTGTCACGTTAAGTTACAAATTTTATTACATAAACATTCGATAAAATGTTGAATCATGTGATTAAGAAAGGTCAGACCGATTAGGAATCTTTATAGGTATGACAAGATAATGAATGCGATCATCTTCGAGACTGAAGAAATCGAAATCGATCAGTTTATTTACATGTGTTATGAGTTCATGACCATGGGGCCTGTTATGATGGCCTAGTGCAAGTTTTTTAATGTTCCCGTTCGCTCGCTTTTATCAACAGCATGGAAAAATATGTTTTCTTATAATGTCGTTAGCTTGAGGCTCTACAGAAGTGACATTCTGTCAGCTGTAGCATGTTGAAGGCAATTGTGATAACGTCAAAAATGTACACTTGTAAACAGTTGACACGCTGTCGAATGTCACGTTATCAATCTAGGCGCTTTGTTCAGAAACCCCTGACGTCAAAAATTCAAAGTCAAAGTCAAAGTATTTATTTGTTGAACATAGGTAATATGGTACATGGTATAAAATTTGTGTTGTATCACTATGTTTTGCCTTGCAAGGCGTACAAAATTAGGTGTAAAAAACTACAAACTAAATAAAACTATTTCAAACAATTAAAGTCGTAAACAAGATATAATAACAAGTAGATCGGACATTTTTTATTTTATGCTTCTATCATCCAAAAACTCATTGATAGAGTAGTAAGCCTTTTCAATCAAGAATTTCTTAAGTTGAGATTTAAAATGGTTTATGTTGGTCATGCTTTTTAAAGTTTTTGGTAGTTTATTGTAAATCTTTGGACCCATGCCAAGACAGCTCTTTGAGAAAAGTGCAGTATTGTGTTTTTTTGATTTTAGTGTGCTTTGGTGACGTCTAGTATTAAGTTTTTCAAATTTAGACAGATTCTCCTTAACAAATATTGAAATTTCATAAATATAGAGGGATGGAAGCGTAAGTATTTTTAAACCAACGAAAAATGGTTTGCAACTTTCGGTGGTTTTTAACAAACATATGGCTCGAAGACATTGTTTTTGGGCTTTAAATGACATTTCTCTGTTGGCAGAGTTGCCCCAAAATATTATGCCGTAACGAAGAGTTGTGGAGACATATGCATGATACGCAGTAAGGACAGTATTACGATTTGCAACCTTATTCAAATTGTGTAAAGCAAAGCAAAATTGATGAATTTTTTTTACCATAGTCTCCACGTGTGTTTTCCATGTCATGTTTTCGTCTAGCCAAATACCTAGAAATTTGGTTCGTTCCGTTTTAATAATCTTATTTTGGTCATAATTAATGTCAAGAATTTTTGGATTAGTTCTTTGTTTAAATGTCATTATTTGAGTTTTATTAAAATTAATCTGTAAGTTGTTATTATATAGCCATTGAATTATTAGTCTTAAGCTGCTGTTTATGTCATTTTCATATGAGTCACTATTTCTACCAGAGAATACTATAGTACAGTCATCGGCAAATAGGGTCATAGGATGTGGTATTGCTTTCGGAAGGTCATTTATATAGCACAAAAATAATAAAGGGCCAAGCACACTTCCCTGAGGCACACCATAGTGAATTTGTCTCTCTCTCGATTGGTAATTAATTTCAGTTTTAGATTGAACATCAACTGCTGTAATACTAGTTACCTGTTTTCTGCCAGTAAGGTATGACTTTATTAAGTCCAAAACTTTGCCCCTAATGCCATATTTATATAGCTTATTTAGAAGGATTCCATGGTCAACAAAATCAAAAGCCTTAGTCATATCCATAAATAAGGCTGTTACAGGTATTTTTTGGTCCATATTTGTAACTATTTCATTGATCAATTCATAAATGGCCATGTTGATATTTTTACACTTTCTAAAACCATACTGCTCTTTTTCTCATTCTCATTCAAAACTCAAAGCATTTATTTCAATTAAACTAAAGTCACCAAAATCTAAGAAGTCTGATTTGACAGCTGACTAGAGAGGGATAGAAGATTGCTGTACCACTAAGTGCGAAAAGAGATTTATTTTTATGTCTCTTTCATACTTACTATCAATCAAATCAAATCAAATCGTATATTTCAAATAAACCATTTACAGGCACTTTTGAATTGTCAAAGTCGGTCAGTCAAAAACATGAAGCTATTTGCACGTTCCAAAGCGTAGATCTCTATGGACTAGTAAAGCATTGTTGTATCCTGCTGTCAAAACGGGCCTTTTATTTCTTGACAACTTTATTAACAGGCACTTTTGAATTGTCAAGGTCAGTCAGTCAAAAGAGATGAAACTATTTTCAAGTTCCAAAGCGTAGATCTCTATGGAGAAGAACGTACAAGATGTTAGCGATCGAGTACGTTTAAAAAATCGAACGTAGGCTGCAGGAATAAGGCATCAGTTGCTCATGAATTTGTCATGGAATCACCACCTGTCTAAAACTGCTGGGTACACTATTAAACACTTCTCTTATTAAGTGCATCGTAACTTGGTACACTTCAGCATATGTGGTGCTTTCGACATTAGACTATAGTTTTAAGAAAAATATTTCTGTACATAATATTTTTATGTTGTTGTTAATCTAGACATGCATTTGCTAATCGTTTTTATCTGTTTTTGGAACCTTTTCTATATAATAGGTTCAACAAGGTATTAATTTTCTATTGTGTAAGGTATAAAAAATGTAGTAAAATGTTATCTGGATATTTAGAGACACCAAATACATTTCTTATTTTGATATTTGATCCCCTCGTAAGTGTTTACTTTTGTATCATTACATAGGCTTAGTTTTAGATATTAAGGTACCATTAAGCTATTTCTCGTAGTAGTTAAAAGAGTTTTTATTTTTTAATATAGTTTACCTTTAATTTGTACTGGGCCAAAGTAATTGGGATTGTAAAATGATGGCCTGAAACACAGGTTTAAATTAACTTAAATCGGGCTGGTCGCTACCTAACATTGCAATTACGAAAAACCATTACTTGCATATAATAATAATATCTTAGTTTCAGATTATTTTTAGGCATTATAATTGTATGGAAAACTTATTACTGTTGGCTAAATGTACACTTTTTGATAACGGTTTTATTTGAATTAATTATTATGTCAAGACGAAATTTATGACGTCATATTTAAGTCAGGAGTTTTTATTTTAAGTGTATATAGTTAGATTACTTTTTAATTATTTAAAATAATTGTAAAATTATTAATTTGAATCGAGTAAGAAGTGAGGTTTATTGGGTAATGTACCAGACAACTTTGAATTCCGTTCAGCAATGCATGGTCGTTCACTGACAGCATTCACAGCCAACGATATCGAGAGACCGTTCCACCATACAAGGTTCCTTTGCAATTCACGTAAAACATCCGCATTTCTAACTGATCGTCCTACAAACGTCACATTTACGGCCTCCACTCCATTCCCAACTAAAATTGATTGAATATAAATAAACCAAATGTGCAATCCACGTCATTCTGTTGCCACAACTTCTACGTTTCTCATAGCTGTCTAATCGCTTGTCTCATCTCACACTGAGCAATTGTTCCTCATGGTGCAGACGATTGACTTAGAACTCTATTTGGTTTGTAAGAGGGTGGTTTTCTGATTGAAGGTCGAATCTTTCTCGACCTACGGCCTCACGATCCATTTCATCTCTTCGGAGCATAAAGTACATTATAGGCGTCAATTGTTAACAACCTCTCGATTCTCGTGAAGTGATAATATCGATTACGTCGCTTATTTTCTCGCACTAGCGACTCGATTGTTTTATTCGATTCTCCCCCCGAGGCTTAGATCATGCGTTATTAAAATGTGATAGTGTGAGTACTTGCAATTATTTCTGAAGTGTTAAGAATTTATTTGTGGGTTTTACGTTAGAGTGGGAATTGTAGATTTATATGGTTCTCTTCTTGGTCTAGAAGTGTTTCTTTCACTCTGTTGGTATTCTTCCGCTATCCTTTTTAGTTCCGAACAAAAAACGGAACCCTTATAGGATCACTCGGGTGTCTGTCTGTCTGTCCGTCTGTCACAGCCAGTTTTCTACGGATCCACTGGACCGATTCGGTTGAAATTTGGTATACATTTGAACTTCTGTGACCCAAACATGGACGCGTTATGTAAATGATTAAATTTTTAGTATGGGGTTCACTTTTTGGGGTCAAAAGAGAAAATTCATAAAAAAGTTTTTTGAACAATATTGTGGGACATATCAAATGAAAGGGGTTACTATGAGGGCTTTAATTATATTTTTTTTATAATTTAAAATAAATGGTTTTGAAGTTATTCAAGAAATTAGACGAAAAATTACCATTGTCATTATCTCCGAAACTACTGACCCTAAAATTTTGAAAAAAAAAATGAAGATAATAGATCTTTACCTCTAGATTACAGGAAAACCTATATGAAGTCTATAGTGTTAAAATAACATGTTAGAAAAATTAAATTTGTTCGGGTTCCGAACAAATTTAATTTTTTTAACATGTTATTGCTTTGCACGCGAGTCCGACTCGCACTTGACCAGTTTTTTTGATTAATATAGCTGTGGGATCCAAGATAGTTGAATCGTTTTTCTGGGATCCACCGAGCTTTGGATATCAATGGTCGTTCTCCGGTTTTGATGTGATCACCACTGTTGGTACCTACTAGTCTGTAGAAGCTGTAGAGTTTGGGAACAGCAACAGTGTGGCAAGCTTATTCTAAAAAACCTTCTTCGATGGAAGAAACACGTTAAAATCAATAAGTTCATCAGTTGATTAATCAAATATATCATTTTTGTATCATAAGACGAGTAGGTAGTCTGTTATTTATTGTCCAGAACATACAGCACAATCTAGTATCGATTGGAGCCTTATCCGGCAACTGAAGCGATACATAATATTTTGAGGTTAGGATTTTGACACTTGCCTTCGATATCGATTCATCTCATATGACGGATGTTATTAGCTTCAATTCATCATCATTTTGAACTTTAAAGCTTTGTATTAAGGTTTGATGTCGTGTAAAGGATAGTGGGCGTACTTTTTATGGGCTTATTGTATAAGGACAGTGTTCGTTTGTTTTGACAGTCAGTGTTCGGTTACGGGTGACTACGATTATGCGATTGTGTGGAGCGTTTTAGATCGACAGATAACGGGAGTGGACACACGGCTTTATAGTTTGGACAGCTAACAGGTTGTTCAAAATTTCCATAGGGTGATTTAACTTAGGATGGTTTTAAAAATGTATTTTAAAAGAAATCTTTACTAAGGTGAATAATGGTATAAATACTTTAAAACAATATACATGTATTTTCTAAGTCGTTTCAACTGTGAGGATATACCTATAAAAGTTTTCTTTTTTGACTTATAGTTAGTAAACGAACATGACTTTCGTTTAGCTGGTGTTGGTGCTTTACTGGTGTAAAGCCGGAGCACTTCCGTTCATTCCTGTTCAGCCAAGTAGTCTAGCTCATTCAACCAGTCATCGACATCTTGAAGATGAATTTTTGGTTGGCCCTTTCTCAACTTTATTCCGGTCTTCTTCAAGTCTATCCCGAACAATCCTGATACTACTGAATTTCTTATCGTCGAAAAATAATGTTTTTCTATACTCTATACTAATATTATAAAGAAGAAAGATTTGTTTGTTTGAATTGAATAGGCTCCGAAACTACTGGACCGATTTGAAAAATTATTTTATCATTGGATAGCTACATTATCAGGGAGTAACATAGGGTTATATATAATATCCCCGTACTCCCATGGGAACGGGAACTACGCGGGTGAAACCGCGTGACGTCCACCAGTTGAATCTCTTCAATGAAGTATTTCTATAGTTTCCCTTGTTTTGTTTTCTTCACTTACCTCTTAGAACCATTTTTCATTTTTAAATTCTCCCTAACACTATCGTTACAGTTTTATACTTACTGCGGTAACGCTGTCTTAAAAATAATGTACATATTTGCAATTAAAAATATCAATCTGCAAAGTTCTTTCCCAACCATGTCAAATCGATTTCCAGTTTTACCGGATGCAGGATGAATTCAAATGATGGCAAATGAAAAGCTAATTTTTTATTTTTTACTAGCATCTGCCAGCGGCTTCGCCCGCGTGGTTCCTAGGGAACATACTCCCAGGATAAAAAGTAGCCTATAACCTTTCTCAGGCTCTAGACTACCTGTGTACCAAATTTCATTTAAATCAGTTCAGTACTTTTGGCGAAAACCGCGACAGACAGACCAACAGACAGAGAGAGTTACTTTCGCATTTATAATATTAATAAAGATAAGGATTCTAATAGTATTTTCGTACATCCTACCATCAACCCATTATATATACATCCTTTTAGAGTCCTTTCTAAGCTACCCAACCTTCGTCCCCATGTACCATAACTAGTAGAACACACATCGGTCCGCGTCCGCCTAGCCGGCCGTGTTTTTGTGGCCACCGTTAATGGTCCGATGTTCTGATAAGATAACAACACAATGTTTTACTTTAATTATATACGTGTTTGTGTTATACAACTATTAATGATTGTTATTACTTCGGTGGCTACTTGCTGATTAAGGGATGGTGATTTGGTTCGGAATTGAAAAAGGAATAAAACGGTGGCTTTGAAATGTTCGACGAAAATAATTGTAGGGCTCAGGAACTCATCTAGATACATAAAGTTTTTGAACAGGTGTTTGAAATACGGGAAAGCTTCATTGTAGAAACAATTAAATGTGTTTAAGTAGTTATTGAGAAAGATTACAGTACCTATACTCATCAAATAATATTAGACTTGCAGTATCTGGAACTATGCTCAGTAATCAGAACTTGATAAAAACCATGCGCCGTGTCTTTCAAAATTACAAAGGTGAAACTAGTGTCAATTTCACTTTTGAAGGAAAAAAGGAAAAATGATGTATTGTTAATTTGTCACGTAATTGGCATACACAAAACCTACAATTCTTAACTAAAATTCCTAAAAACCTTAAAGGAAATTAGAGCTATATGCAAAAACTCAATACCGGAATCGAAAACCAATTAATCTACAGAAATACAAAATCGTGTTTAAGTCTAACAGAACGATTTGAAACTCGATAGGTTCGCCTTAATACGCGCCTACGCACTATTGTCTAAAACGCGCAACGCTGCGTACGCGCAGATAAAATCGTTTGTACAGAGAACAAAAACAGTGTGCACTGTCTTTATAAGGATTGTGAACGGATCCGAGTATCGTGCGATAGGTCTGGATTTATTTATCTTCAAGCTGTGTACGGAGTGGGTAGGGAAACGGTATTAGGCTAAGTGGATGCTTCCTTTGTGGGGAAGATATTAGGGATTTATGTTTTTGAACTGACAGCGTGACTGGTAAGGAGGAAATATGGATGAGGAAAATTCGGTCGTTTGAGTAGCCTGACAATATGACATTGTATAGTCATATTGTCAGTTTCGTAACTGTATGATTAATATAATGACATTACACATGGTAGCTAATACTTGATAGAACCGGTTTGCAAATTTCTGCTTAAGCATCAATATCATGTTACTCAAAAGTGGTCTTTTTCTGGCTTGATATTGCCCTTTCTCCTGATTTTGTATTTAAGTCTTCATCTTGACTAGTACCTACTGCCAACCAATACTTCTTCTGCTATCTCTCTTGCTGCTCTATTTGACATCGCCATGTTTTAACTGCAAGGCTTTGCAACATTTCTCATTAATTCTAATCAAGAACTTTCCCTTTTCACATGTCCGTACTGGCAGCACAATTCGGGACATTTAGACAATACATTTATACAATAGCCGAAAGGCTGATTTTATCAAACTCATTATTGCATGTAGGTACGTATTTACACGTCATTATCTATCAAAATGGCTGACAATTTGCCTTTACATGTCAATGTTGTACAAACACTTATTCAAACGTATTTCAAAAGTACCTAGTGTTGTCAAAAAGCCGATTTTAATCTTCTGAAATTATCGAGTAATCGACGTTACGCTGCGCTCGCGCCGGATGCCAGACCAAAGCTTTATGACGAGACAAACTTAGCTCGATATCCAGAAAAGCAAATGATAGCTCTTATGTTTACGAGACAAGGTTTATTATTGATTAATTGGGACGCAAAATGTATGTTTGTATGTCTTTGTGTCATAATAACAGTAACCTGTCATGGTGTGACATTTTCATAGATTAAAATCGCGCTATTAAACGACTGTGCGATGGAATAGATGATAGAAAGATGGTTTATTTAAATAGTGGACGTGTTTTTTATCTAATGGTACTAGTTATGTGTAATGCCATGTTTTAAGCCGTGTAAGTACCGGTTTCAATTGTGCCGTTTTTGTCGGCGAATATAAAAACTTTACTTACGGAAACTTCACTATTTTAAGTAAGTCATATTTCAGTTTTTGTTACACATAAACACTAAAAAACTTAACATTTTAATAAACTTTAAAATTAAATTTAACGCTACAAATTCACACTGCAAATCCCATATAATCGCGATCCAGACATACATTTCCCGCCATTGCAACACTGTCGCCATCTATTGATCAGAATTTCCATTAGAATGTCTAACACCACCAATAGAGGTCGCTGTTCTAAAATTTAGTTTTCAACAAACGATTATTCGACTGACTTATGTGATTGTTGCGAGCCCTACCCTTTGTTTCGAGTCGAATTTCGATCGATCAATTTGCGGAGCGTTGTATGATTTAAGAGCTGGCGAAGGGTCGTGCTGATGCTGGATAGGACAGCTCACAGGTTATAATTAATTTTTGTTTTTGTTAGCTCGCTTGTTTGAACTATAAAACTAATAAATGATACTCGTTTGATTTAAAAGCGTGTTTTGTTTCATTACTATTTGTTTTAGGATTTGTTCTTTATGTGTTAGGTTGTGCGTAAGGAAAACTTAAAGATATAATTTATGGGTTGTTTATAAAGGAGTATGGGTTTATAGTTTTTTAATTAAATGTGGATAAGAGCTCTGCATTTCTGAAAACCTGTAATGAAAATGCAAAATGTTGTAAAGACTACTGCTGGGAGACGTTGAAACTTTAGTATTTGATTGAAACTTGTTAAAGACAATTGTCTTTAGATTAGAACCTTACATATTAAAACTATGGTTTTCTATGTTTCCCAAACAAGAATAGACACCAGTTCGGCTTTTTCCAAAAATTTGTTACTTAAAAAAATTCTGCCATAGACTGGCCCTAAATTCCACCACTTCAACAAAAATGACCGCCATATTAAATCTACTGAACAAGTAAATTAAAATCCTCGAACAATACCCCGATATTAAACTTAAACACACTCAGACCAAGTGTTGGAATGCACAAAATAAGTAATAAGACAATTACCTGTTGGCAAATGTTACCGATACGGGGCACCACAATCGGCTCTCCGGCCCACAATCTTACCATCGGTAATTTGGTAATAAAATGAAAATACGTTCGCCTCTTATCTATAATCCACTCTATATAAACATCCTTCACTATATAAACATTCACAAAACCCCATAAAACATCTCAAGCCACACACAACTCCCAAACGATTGTGAACCTTTACGACCAAATTGAATCTTAACGGTCATTATCGAACGTTAAGTACTCGTTCGAAAGCAATAAGGATCAATATTGTTTGATCGTCAAAACGCTGTTCTCCTTTCGCGAATTCGTTTCGATTTCGCGTGGCTGCAAATTTAATTTTCTTTAATAAGCTGCTTATACTTGGGTCAGAGGATACTCAGCTTTGATAAAGAAGCTTTAGGGTCTGAAGTAGTGGGTAGTGTAGGCTCGTGTTGGAAGGCATGTATCGCGATAGAGAGCATGTTTCATCGGTCCCGATGCAAGTGCAGATAGGGGCCCCGCCCATGCTTTTTTCGTGGTTTCTCCTAAGTAACAATGGGGTGATCTGCTAACTAAATAACGAGTGAGATACATCTCGAGGAGGCGATGTGCGAGAACAATGTTCGCTTTTATTTTCTTCTGATGGTTCGAAGTCTGATGGGATGGTTCGACGAAACGGGTTTCTGATTTTTATAGCGGTTTGTTTTAAATGATTGAAGGATCTTTTGAAAGTTAGGTTGGTCTTGCGCGTAGGCATTCGAATGAATAGACTGCAGCTGCATTTGTGTGGTGGTTCGGTTACGGCTGGTAGACCTACTTCTTTTTGCTATTGATTTCTCATACAGTCCTCTAACATATGGTCTTTTTTATTGATGTGAAATCATTAAATGACTCCTCCCGCTCTTAGCGGAGCAGAACTGAGCGATACTGACTAAAACCCATCCGTGTTCCTCCTAGTGCCCTTTGCGTTTTAGGGCTGCGGTGACTCTTCCGAACAAATGCCGCAACTTTAACATATATGGCCATTTTTTTTAAGGATGGGAAATCTTCAAATGACTCCTCCCGCTCTGGGTGAAGCAGGAGGGAGTGTCAGACTCTCACTGACTAAAACCCATCCGTGCTCCACCTAGTGCCCTATGCGTTCCAGGGCCGCGGTGCAACAACGCAACTTTTTTTTTTTTCTTTTTGTAATGCAACTTTTATTGGATGGCTCTAGTTATGTTGCTTTGAAGTAAATTACTGTTTATAGCGGCACAGCAATGGTCTTTGAGGTACTGTCAACATTCTTATTTGTCACCAGTATTTCAACCAACTGAAAGTTTTAAGGTGAATTATCTTTTCCTTTGTTATGAGATGTCAGTTAACGAGTACCAAAGTTTAGACTTCATTGAAGAAAGCTGATGAGCTAGCTTTCTCTGTTTTTGAGTCTTTTTGCACATCATCATCACTATCATATCAGCTGAAAGACGTCCACTCCCCAAGTGTCGCCACAAGAATCGGTCCTGTACGTTTCACATCCATCGGCTACCCGTGACCTTCACCAGGTTATCGGCCCACCTTGTAGGAGGCCTTCCTTTTTGCACCTACTGAAAAGCATTTACTTGTCGAAAATTTTCTGGAAAACTTTAACAAAATGGGTGTTTTCCTTCGAATGGCATTAAAGTTAATTGATTAAATTTTTGTCTAGCCGTTTGGTGTCGGCCGGTGCCGTATGGTGCCGTAAAAGAAAAATACCATCCCATTACTTCCCGTGGGTGTCGTAAGAGGCGACTAAGGGACTCGCCAGAGAATGGACAGCAGCGTTCTCTGTAAAAATCAACACCATACACTGCGATCGCCAACCCACCTGCCAAGCGTGGCGATTATGGCAAACCCGCGGCTTATGGGGGAGGCCTGTATCCAGCAGTGGACGTCTTTCGGCTGATACGATGATGATGAAATTTTTTCAGGACCACTCGAAAAGAATCGGGTTTTGCTCCAACATGAATGACAAAAAATAAATAAACCCCATCAGTGCCAGCCAAAAATTTCCTTCAAAACGAACATGGAATACAAATTCTAACACCACATCACGACAAAACACAATGAATTTGCTATAAATAGCGCTATACTTCAACAAATCCCTTTCAGAAATCATAAGGAAACTGGGGTCCAATTTATCGATACACATGTAATATAATATTCCGTTAAATTTGTCATTTTATCCTGTATTTTAATTAAGTAACTTTTCCTGTTTTTATCGCACTTGTGCGTTGTTTGCTTGGTCTTGTGATTAGGACATTTTGATTCACAGAATGGTTGACCAGGAAAATATGGTGTGCCGTGTGACGGGTTGCTGGTTAATGAGTTGGGGGTTAAAGGTTTTTAGAGTAATTAGGACTGGTTTGTGGGTTGATTTATAAGCTTACTAACTTCTGCCAGCGGCTTCGCCCGCGTGGCCCCTAGGGAACATACTACCGGGATAAAAAGTAGCCTATGTCCTTTCTCAGGCCCTAGACTATCTGTGAACCAAATTTCATTTAAATCGGTTCAGTAGTTTTGGCGTGTAAGCGCGACAGACAGACAGAGTAACTTTCGCATTTATAATATTAGTAAAGATTTTCAGGATATTTCTGTGACTTTTGATGAGGGTTTTGGTTTGATATTTTAAGGCATAGGCTTCTGAAGATGTGGTGTGCCGTGTGAAGGATTACAGGTTAATGAGTTGAGGGTTAAAGGTTGGATTTTCTGGAATTGTGTTTTAGAGCGATTAGGTCTGGTTTATGGGTTGATTTTCAGGAAAATTCTGTGATTTTTATGTGGGTTTTTGTTTGATATTTTAAGGCATAGGCTTCTGAAAACGTGGTGTGCCGTGTGACGGATTGCGGGTTAATGGTCGGATTTTCTGGAGTGGTGTTTTAGAGCGATTAGGTCTGGTTTGTGGGTTGATTTTTGAGCTGTTTTTTAGGAATTTTCTGTGATTTTTTATGTGGGTTTTGGTTTTATGTTTTAAGGCTAGGAAAAGGAAAGGAAAATTATACTGCCCTGCTTATATTTTTATCAGTTTTGTCTTGGTGTCATCTTGGCATACTCTAATCGAGTACAGTGAAAACCATTTTTCTGAGTATTTTTTAAACAAAACAGGATTTGGTGGTATGATTCTATATAAGAATTTCTGATTTATGTACATACTGTTTGGGTCTTTAACTGTAATAAAAAAAAACCTTAAGTGTTTAAAATGCTGTCTTCAAAATCATGGAAGAAGCAAATGACGGGATGACTACACATAATACGCGTCTTAAACGTTTAATCAACGTTGAATGCCATGGTCACTAAATGGATTAATACACATGATTACCTACAGGACATTACCTACAGGACAAAAGGTTGACGATTGAACATCACAACCTTATATACAACCTGTAACAGAATAAACTCAATACTTCTTGAGGGTTCATTGAACTCATCATTATGGTCAATTAGTTCCAACTTCTTGAAAACATAAATCGACTCCCCCATACATTTATGTGCGCATAACTCGACAAAATGTACTGAACAGCAGATTTTTTTTTTTCGCGATTTTGGGGTTGGTCCCATAGTAAAAGTCGTTCGTAATGATGAGAATGACCATGTTCTATGACCTATTAAGAGGTATTGCGTTTATTCTGTTACACGTCGTATATCTAACTAGCTTCTGCCAGCGGCTTCACCCGCGTCATCCCTAGGGAACATACTCCCGAGATAAAAAGCCTATGTGTTATTCTAGACTATAATCTACCTCTGCACCAAATTTCATGAAGATCCTTTCAGGCGTTCTGACGTGAAAGGGTAACAAACATACATCCATCCATCCTCACAAACTTTCGCATTTACAATATTAGTAGGATAGTAGGATTTTACGTTGCTTGAGAAAATACAATTAGCGTTTGCTTTACTATGTTTTTCATACATTTATAAATGTTTAAACGTTGATAAATATGCAAATACTAGCTTTACCCGCAATTTCGTACGCGAATATCCCGTTTTTTCCCGTTCCCGTTGGAATTTCGGGAAATCCTCTCTTAGTGCTCTCCCACACTCCCCAAGGAACCAGGGCTCCAAGTCTGCTATTGCAATAATGTCAGAATGATCTATCATTGATTTCAAAATGGTTGATTTTGACAAGATTCTATGCCATGTCTTTAAATGGAGTGTCAGTGGTTGACCACTGGATATAAAAGCGTCATTATGATTTTCCAGTGGTCAACCACTGACACTACACTACAGCATACTTGGGGCCCAGTAGATTCGGCGGTGTCTAGTCGATATTTGGGGTAAACTCTAATAGTGAGATTTGGGAGACTATAGTGCTGGCTCTAACCGTAATTTGAATAAATGATCTAACTTGTCTTAAAATAACTCCATCAACCGTTCTTACAAATAAATACACAATTCATCTAAGAAAGTTTCTAACTACAAATTCCAACTTGTACTTTCCCGCGCAAAACACAGATGTCGCTAGGCCCGTTCCCGCCAAACCAGTCGGCATCATGGCTGGTGGGAGGGGCTTTGCGAGCCTCCGCCCAGAGGCCTAGCTCTTCAAGTTGAACTTACTACCTTGATTACTGTTCCATGGTGAGTAATAAGGAAAAATTATTGATTATTTGATAGTTAGCTTAGGAATTGGTTGAGTAGAGCTGCAAAGTTTAAGCTGTTGGAACGAATTGATTATTATTATTTTTCTTTACTATTGATAGGTAGGTACACGTTTGACCACTATCTCACTTGATGGTAAGCGCTGATGTGGTCGAAGATGGAGCACGCTTGCTTAGAAGTAACCTATTCATTCTTGACTTAAAGACTTCCAGGTTGTAGCTATCAGGAAACACAGACTCTGGCAGGGAATTGTTGGAGTTCAAAGTATTGTGTCAGTTAACTAAATAACAATAAAAATAATAAGGTGAAATTTTACCATAACAGCATAATTTGTCTCATTCATTGCATACAGGCGCTTTGATATTTATAGAATAAAAAAATATAGGATTCACTATATTTTCGAGCTACCAATGCCATATTATTCTTTTTTCAAACCGTTCACCGCATCTTTAAAAACAAATTAACTGCGCAAAGAAGTTTGAAAATCCCTACAAAATTTGAAGCTAAGATGCCTACTTCATTTATGTTATTGGCCTTAAATAAAACCAAATGTACTATTTTATTCTCAAAATCCGATATCTCTTCAGAAACAAACTAGAGACTCAAGAAAACGTGACAGTCAGTCAACAGTGATATTCCATATTCATAAATTCAAAATGACATTGACAGCTCTAACAAAATGTCACATAGTCCATCCCTTAGAATTTGGCTAACTGATAATATTGTTTTTACTGGCAGAATGTCACTTTGCCTCCTTGTTAAAGCTTCTTATAATTTATCTTTTCTCCAAATACCCAAATTAAAAAGCTATGTACTTTCCTTGGTTACTGTCAACAACGTGATCTCCTTCCCATTGATCAATGGTGTTCGATGTTGCACAAACAAATTAGCGACGGCGGCGACTTGACACCGCGCTTATTAAGAAATGAATCGAGACGGTTTCTTAGGGTTGCCAGTTTCGGTTGCAAAAGCTTTAAAAAAACGCTGGTAGTTTTTTTATCATCATCACCCCAAAGTTTTTTTTTTATGCTTCGAACGAATTTTTTATTCGAGATATTAAGTCAAGATTTTTAGAGACTATTTCAAAGATAAGAGTGAAAAGAGATAGAGAGAGAGAAAAAAGATTTATCTATAAAACCGATTTTTTATGTTCATATAAGCTTCATGTCTTATGTCGTATTAACTGTATTTACCTCACACACCCAAATATTGTAAACTGCACTGCGCATTTATATCTAAAATTATAAATATCTTAATACAAATTAAATAGCTTTAATGAATATTGGTGCGAGGTGGCGTGGAAAAAGAACTTTGGAAGAACTTTGCCCAGCTCATACGATCCAGCATGGGCTGATAAACTAAAATATTTCTTGCGATAAGATAAGGATAACCAGATTTGCAGTGGTCGTTCATTATACCATTAGCCGTGCACTTAATCCTGACTTTTCTTACGAATTTTGTGGAGTCACGTTCAGTCGTGCGTTACAAATGAATTTTAAACCAAGTCGAGTTTTGGCAACCCTACACGAACTCGCGGCGGCCCGCGGCGACGCATATAAATTAAGGATTTACACATTATATTTCATTTTTCAAGTCGGTTAGCGTTCCCCATTGACACGCAGACGGACGGATCCGGCGATCTTCAATCAGATTGGGGTAATGAGTTTACAGACAGATCTGTTTGGATAGTGATATTGAGAGTTGGGGTGAGAAAATTGGCAGATTTTGTAAAGAAATTAACACTAATATGTCAAGTTTTAAAGATTCACCGCGGCCCTGGAACACAAAGGGCATTAAGAGGAACATGGATGTGTTTTAGTCAGTAAGAGTCTGACACTCCCATCTTCTCTGCCTAGAGCGGGAGGAGTCCTTTGATGATTTCCCGTCCATAAAAAAAATTGTTATATGTTATAGCAATACTTAAAAACCTACACTTTATTTTATTTAATGCAGTGATTCTGGCTCTCTTTTTTATCTCGTAGAAAATAACTCATCCAGAAAACTTAAAGTATAAAATCGGAATAATCTTCAAACATACAGTATTAAATCCAAAATAAACACTATTTAGTTAGAGTAATCATCGAAGTATTTTTGTGGGCAGCAAGTAAATTGAATAGTGTCATACATAGCAATAACCCCTTTTTGTACTTACTTATAATTCTTATTTTGCAAAAACGTAACGTTAACGTAACGTAAACTTTAAGAACCCTTTGAAACACAATCACAAAACATCACTAAACGCGTTAACTGCTTAAAATTCTCTCGATGACGTTTCTCGCGCGATTTGTAAACATGACGTCACGTCCGGTGAGGCTGTGGCGGAAATTCGACCTCTCTCCCATCTTTGAGGGGGGAGGTGTACAGAGGGGGGTGACGGAGTGTGATCTTGTGCTGTATCATGAGTGTTTGGGGTATCGGCTAGACAGGGCTCTGAAAATTAGTTTGAACTCGAACTGTAGTTTTGAAATTAGAATTTTTAAGATATTTTTTTTTTGAAACAGTTGAGCTTATTCTCATTTTTAATCAAAAAAGAGAAATTGCCAATATTAAACAACACTGTTTCGTCTTTTGAAAAATGAGATATCCGGAAAATTACTACTTTTAATTTGAAGTGTCATTTACATTTGTTGCTTTCTTTTTTTAATTATTATCTTGATTTTTAGGATTGAGAAATAAACCGGACATTATAAACAGTATTTTTAGAACTCAGCATATTTTGTCTTAGTCTTCACAAAGTTTCTCACAATATATTTTCTTATTTTTTTTAAATCAGAGCTTAGAAGACCAAAGTTACACCTGCAATGATATCTATCATACCTGCACATTAACAGATAACATCTCGCCTTAAACAGAACGAAACGATTTCAGCGTAATTTCAGCTACCAAATAGAATAACTCCAGGAAAGCCCCGGTACACGAAGAAAAAATATAATTAACTTAATTGGAAAAAACGTCTAAAAAGGCATTATAATTCACCTCTTAATGCGTCCACCATTTTCGTTAATGTCCCAAGAAATAAAAATGTTGCAATTAAAAATATATTTCGCGTAATGACTTCGAGGAGATCATAGAAAGTGGAGGATTTTCCTGTTTATTTGATGGAAAAAAAGTTATTAGTGAATTACTTATGTTAAGGGCTAGTTTTATTTGTAAGTAAAGTAAGTACAGTTTTTGGAGGCAAAGCATCATCTATCTAGAACTTTCCCAACTTTTTGGTGTTGACTCCCAGTCAAACCTGATTTCGCTGAATACCAGTGTTTTACGTGGAGCGGCTGCCACCAGACCTCCACAACCCATTAACTGGGTAACACGGTATTCCTTAGCAAGACTGGTGTCAGATTTTTCTGGTTTCTGACTATCCGTAACAAAAACAATTTGAACTAATAGTTTCAGCATTGTGTCAAAGGCGGGAAAGTGTAAGAAATTTGTTTTGGTTTTATAATATATAACCCCTTTTATGTCAAGGTGGGCTGAACTGTAAGTACTTTCAGCCTGTTTATGAAAGACTAGCTGATTCGTTGCCCACTTCCTTGGGCGTTATTTTTCAGGTTAATATGTAGCCTATGACATTCGCAAATAAGGTGGCTTTCTATTGGTAAAAGAATTTTCAAAATCGGTTCTGTAGATCTAGACTAGAGATTACCCCCTACAACCTCACAAACTCACAAACTTTACCTGTTTTTGCAATATTCGTATAGATTACGTATTATTTCTAAAATTTCACATGTGTTTTGCTCACATACCTCGGGACCTGGGACCTGAGACCTTTGGAAGGCATACAATGGGACGAAGTCACCACGCAGAGGCCCCGATAGACATTTTAAACGGATTGAGGCACCAATTGACGATATTCCCTGTATGCACTATAGAAGTATCCAAGGATAACCCCCGGTTGGTGCAGGAATAGTACATGATATGGAAACAAAAATGCCGCATGGTGTCGGCTGGTGCCGTATGGTGCCGTAAAATAATAACACCATCCCATCACTTCCCGTGGGTGTCGTAAGAGGCGACTAAGGGACTCACCAGAGAATCTGGGGTCGCCAACCCGCCTGCCAAGCGTGGCTATTATGGCTAACCCCCCCTTTGGGCGAGGCCTATGTCCAGCAGTGGACGTATTTCTTCTATGATGAGGGAAACAAATATATTATGCTATGGGTTTAGGTTCCTAAACCATGACTGGACTGAAATACTGAAAAATGTGTGTTTCACTGTGACTTGTTTTTTAACCATGTATTTTTCATTTTTTCAGGTAAGTGTAAAGTGCAGTACTATCACGAAAATATCTTCAGAGATACCGATGCGTAAGTACCTACTGTATTAGTATTAGCAAAAACACTTATTTTATGGACTGCATCCTTACTAATATTATAAATGCGAAAGTAACTCTGTCTGTCTGTTTGTCGCGCTTTCACGGCAAAACTACTGAACCGCTTTAAATGAAAATTTGGTACATAGATAGTCTAGAGCCTGAGAAAGGCTTCTTTTAATCCCGGGAGTATGTTCCCTAGGGACCACGCGGGCCAAGCCTGGCAGAAGCTAGTAACTTATATATTTAGGAGTAACTTGACTAATAACTTCAAAATTACAAATAGTAAAAAGAACTTCATTATTGTGCAAAACCAAAAAGGAGGGAGTATAATAATTATAATTCAATAGCCACATTAGCCGATTACCACATAAGGATTTATATGCTTTTAATTTTCCTTAATTTCACGACACCAATATTTTAGTCCAACATAAGCGTTGCTCGTTAATTTTGCCTATTTTTCCCTAAACATTTATGTTGCACTAGTTTCTGCTACAAATTATCCCAAGGGAACCCGCTTCCGGGATAAGAAGTATCCTATCTTCCTATCCATTTTTAGGGTTCCGTACCCAAACGGTAACCAACGGAACCCTATTACTAAGCCTCCGCTGTCCGTCCGTCCGTCCGTCTATCTGTCAGCAGGCTGTATCTCAAGAACCGTAATAGATAGTATAGTCTCTTTAAAGTCAGAGTGAACAGGCTCCTTCTGCGTAAGCTCGCTCCATCGTAGACTTTGTCTGTGTCATCTCTGACCCAGACTAGAGTCGAGAGCAAACACATCTCAAACAAATAAAAAAAAAACAAAAATAGATAAACAGTTGACATTTTCACAGTTTGTGTATTTCTATGGACGATATAAGAACAAATATTGATTATAAAAATTATTTAAAAATAAAAGGGGCAACCATACAAGAAACATATTTATGGTACGGAACCCTTCGCGTGAGAGTCCGACTCACACTTGACCGGCTTTTATTTATTTATTTCTAATCATAGATATGGTCTACCGTCATGGTAAGTTTTATCCAAATCTCTTTAGCAGTTTAAACGTAAAAAGGTAACAAACAGAGTTGTTTTCGCTTTTTAACCGACTTCCAAAAAAGGAGGAGGTTCTCAATTCGGTGGGTATTTTTTTTATGTATGTACATCGATTACTCCGAGGTTTCTGATCCGATTCCTGTGATTCTTTTTTAGTTCGATGCAGTATACTTGCCATTTGGTCCCATAAAAACTTGATTCATTTTGGTTCAGTAGTTTTTATTTTATGAGCGTATTTGCTTATTTCAATTTCTGCGTTGACGAAGACGTCGTCCAAGTATCACCACTTAAAAGTGAATAAAAAAAACTTTTTACAAAAAACTATAACCGACTTCCAAACAAAACCAAAAACACCGACTTCCGAGATTAAGGTTATTTTATTCTTTGTAGTGTTTTGTTTGGAAGTCGGTTATATTTTTTTGTAAAAAGTTGTTTAATATTACTATGAATAGTCTCCCATTTATAATTCTTCCAAATCATCATCTGCCTCCCTAATTCCCAACTACACTGAAGTCGGCTTCCAGTCAAACCGAATTCAGCTGAATACCATAATTTACGTGGAGCAGCTGCCTATCAGACCTCCACAACCCATTAAGTGGGTAACACAGTACTTCGGAAAGACTGGAGTCAGACTTTCAGAAGCCAGAAAGGCAGAAGGAAGAAAGAAACTACTGCCAAAGATCTACAAATGCCAGCCGGGACCAAAGACTAAACATGCTATCCTAAGCACGAGGAGTCCACAGACCGACCTGGGCATGCTTTGCCTAATCTTAAGGAACGACCCGTGCGTTATTATTTAGCCACGAGCTCCATCCCTTCTAATGTCCCCCACATCATCACACATAAAACAAAATTACCCACACGAGCTCATAATTTAAAAAAAAGCAGTTGAAAAACAAACTTTACGGCGGTACAAAGCCGAGATACCCCACTTCGCGTGTTTAAGCCGCGCCAGCTTAACTATTGTTCTCCGCCGACGTCGCTTGCGCATTATTGTGGCGCATTTGAATTGTCTGAATAGATTAAAAAGTTTGCAACATGTGAGCTCTTTTGCTGCATTGATTTGTGTTTATGTTTGTTTGTTTGTTCAATTGTGGTGGGTTTTTTTGTTCGGATCTTTATCGGTTCGCTTTTTGTTATGAGGTCGTAGGTGTTTGTGGGTAGCTGTTCGTTAGGTGTTTGGTTTAGGTTACGTATCATGTAGGTGGTCCATTTGGGTCCACTAGCTTCTGCCATACTCCCGGCATAAAAAGTTGCCTATGTGTTATTCCAGACTATAATATAATTTATCTCTCTGTGCCAAATTTCATGAAGATCCTTTCAGGCGTTCTGAAGTGAAAGAGTTACAAACATCCATCCTCACAAAATTTCGCATTTATAATATTAGTAGGAAGTAGGACAGGATAGTAGGATATAATATTAGTAGCATTATAGCGGCATCAATGTCGCCACAAGAAAAACCAACGGAGCAAATCTACATCGCAACAAAAAGAACCGCGACGCCATCTATCCAACTAGCAGCGAACTACTACGTCGAAATTCTGCATTGCGCTAGCAGAGTTTACCGTGCGATTTGAACATAAATATCAGCCCGAATATAAACTACTAGCTGACCCGCGCAACTTCGTCTAGGTCACAATTTTCATTACTGCTCCGCTCTCATTGGTCTTAGCGTGATGATATATTTAAAGAATTTTTCAAATCGGACCAGCAGTTCCAGAGATAAGCGCGTTCAAGCAAAAACAAACAAACAAACTCTTCAGCTTTATATATCAGTATTGATATAGAAGTGTAGATGGGACAGTTGCCCGCCAGACACAACAACTGTCTGGTAGGAGGATCCTCCCTTTTCAATGGTGGATTTTCCTCCAAAGGACCAATAATATTATTTTGTCGTTTGTTGGTAGTTTCATTGCTAGAACGCCGGTAGAATAGCGGTATGAGCATTCTTCTTATTTTTTAAAGTTAGAACAGAAGCTTCCCTTTGATTCAACTCATCATCTGCCTAGCCTTTTCCCAACTATATTGGGGTCGGCTTCCAGTCAAACCAGATTTAGCTGAATACCAGTATTTTACGTGGAGCGGCTGCCTACCAGACCTGCACAACCCATTAACTGGGTAGCACGGTACTCCTTGACAAGACTAGTGTCAGATTTTCTGGCTTCTGACTATCCGTAACGACTGCCAAAGATCTAAAAATGACAGCCGGGACCAACGGCTTAACGAGCTCTCCTTTGATTCAACTGAATGTAGAAATATTAACATCTAAGTCTATCTTAACTTTAGACTTTACATTTTTGATCTAATGGGTTCCAATATTTCTAATACAATGACAAGCTTTTAAGGAAATTTGATGTTTTGCTTAGTAAACACATGCATTAGCTTTTTTACTGTAACTTTGCATCTTATAATGATAAATAACGGATTTGGCTAAGATATTACAGTTAAAAAAAATACCCACCGAATTGAGAACCTCCTCCTTTTTTGGTGCTCATAAAATAAAAACTACTGAACCAAACTGAATCAAATTTTTACGGGACCAAATGGCAAGTATACCGCATCGAACTAAAAAAGAATCACAGAAATCGGATCAGAAACCTCGGAGTAATCGGTGTACATACATAAAAAAAGTACCCACCGAATTGAGAACCTCCTCCTTTTTCGTAAGTCGGTTAAAAATAAATCTGAATATTTTGAAACCAACCTAACTTTCGTATTTATCAACGCCTACCCCGAAACACGAAATTGCAAAACAAAATCCACCTGTCACCTCTCATCATCCATCTACTGAGCGTCCAAGCGTCCCGTACCCTTCCCTGATCAGTACCGGACCGGTCCCAGGCCGAGATCGTGCCGCCCCGGGTTCGTGCCCGTCTCGTTGAGGAAATTAACACGACGCGCGGTTCGCATACGAATTACGTACGTCGTGTGTTCTTGCAAAAACTTGCCACGATTGGGATCTCAACATCTGTTGGGGTGGGTAATGTATAGATGAATATGTTGTGTTTTATGTTGGTATGTTGAATGGTTTATAGGTGCAAGTGGATTATTTCGTTTGTAGTGGGAACTCGTCGAACTTCATTGGCTCGCCGTGTTTTCTGGTGGTTGCTACTGTTGATTCTGGCTTTCAGGAGTTGCAGTGGTTGGGAATGTGTGTGGCGGGTATTAAAAAAAAAGTGGATAGGGTGAAGTGAATGCTGAAGACTTGGAGTTCAATGTAGTGAATGTGCGAGTGCGTGTGTTGGAATTGAATGTTGGCACGGTTGGCGCAGTGGTTCAGCGATTGACTGCTGCGCTGCGTGTCGCGGGTTCGATTCCCGCACGGAACAAATATTTGTAAGGCCTACAGATAGTTGTTCCGGATCTGGCTGTTTGTGTATGTGAGTTTGTATATTTTTAAACGCATTTACGATACAGGAGAAATACCTAGTGTGGGGCAACATTTAAAAAAAAAAATACTATAATGCAGAATATTTTATGAGACTTTGACATGGGATTTCTAATCATACATAGGTATTTGGTATAGTGATTGCTACCTTTTCTGTCTGACACTAAGCATGAGCATGAGGACCTGAGTTCGATTCCCAGGTCGGGCAAAGTGCACCGACTATTTATCGTTGAATAATATACAACGCATACAACATATAAAACTTGAACTTTATGCTGATCAGGGGCCCTACTATGACGTGCCAATGCGATCCAGATTAGGCTGAGGAAAAGGGATAGTGTTATGCGTCTTGTATAACTCTGTCTCCTTCCAACACCTTATACACGATCGTTTTAAGACGTCATAGTAGGCCACCAGGTTGAATAACGCCTACTGCTGGACCCTACTCAAGCGTTGACTCACCGTTTAATCTTGTATTTCCGGTCTTGCGTTAAAATTTATCAAAGATATTATAAAATAATTAAGAAATTTTGAGGTGTCCCATAGTATCCATCTATATTTTCATCAAAATCAAAAGTACCTAATACCAGTGTAGTCCCAGTCAAAACCTAGTACCAGTCTTATCATCATCATCATCATAACAGTCTAAAGACGTCCACTGCTAGACATAGGCCTCCCCCAAAGAAGGAGGGGGGTTGCCATAACCGCCACGCTTGGCGATCGCAGTGTATGGTGTTGCGTTTTACAGAGAACACTGCTGCCCATTCTCTGGTGAGTCCCTTAGTCGCCTCGCACGACACCCACGCGAAGTGATGGGATGGTATTAGTCTATTACGGCACCGGCCGACACAATACCGCCCAGTACCAGTCTAGTACCCAATTATTGAAATGAAGCTGAGAGCCTCCAGATTTGAACGTCAATCCTACATAAAGACAGTCCCCCAAAAACGCTCACCAGTCACTTCTTCCTAAAGCTTTACCTGGGAAGAAGAAGTGGTACAACGAATTCCCCAGCAACACATCCTTCAGTTTGAAGATCATCAACAGCCTAATAACGACTCACAATAATAACAATTAAATAAAACAACAGCAACAATGTAATACATACATAAAACAACGTTCTTGAACAGACCAAGCTCAACAATATCACAGTAAACCCCGACAAACTGATAAAGCCATACACTTTCTTCGAGACAGTAAAAACAAAATGGTATACATTTTTGCCCTACACTGTATTCAAAGCGCGGACCGAGAGCTAGTACAAACAACTACTCGGTATCCGAGTCGCCGCGATAACGCCACGATAACGCAGCGATAACGCCGCGATCACGTTACGCTATCGTCCGAGTCACATTGTTCGATATCGGCGACGTGCACTTTCGCTAGATATGTAGGGGTGGCGAGTGAGAATGCACTGTTAAGATGATCTTTGTTTCATGCTAACTGTATCGTCTGCAGTCTAGCCTAGGTCAGAACAGGACCCACCCGTTCATTGAAGAATCATTTAGAAACGCAATTTATGAAATGGTGGCGAGCCGAAAATTAATATTACTTACCTTTACCCACAAAAAGTTATGTACGCCAAAATATACCCACTTACTATTTTCTTATTAAGAAATGCATTTCTATAACATTTTATTTATTTTGATGTTGATGAGAGAAAAATCTAAGAAATAACCGACGATTTACATCCGTCAGTTATTATTTTTCAGAGTCCTTCCAATTTATTAACACATTCTATATGTGACACATTAATGGTGACCAACAAAGTATTATAATATCTTGTGCATCTATTTATTCTTCTTGTACATACCTAGAACTTATAGTTTTTATATATTGTCACGTTTATTTGGTGTTTGATTTTGGTGGTGTTTACAGAATAAACAATTTTGTAATGTATTATAATTAGTTATAGATGTTATTATAAGTTAGGAAAAGCCCGTTTATCGCATTGGGAAAAACCTGTAATGAATGTAAGATTTATAAAGAAATAAATAAATTAAATGAATGGACAGTAGCTATTCATTTTTATTCGAAATTAATGTGATTTTTAAGGTTTCGTACGCGATGGGTAATCAACTGAACCGTATTCCTCAGCCATCGCTGTTGGTCTGTCAACGGACTGTATCTCATGAACCGTAATAGGTAGACAGTTATTTCACAGCGTATATATTTTCTATTGCCGTTATGACAACAATAATAAAACCAAATTAAAACCAAAAAAATCGGTTATGATTGGTAGTGTGTGCGATGATTTTGTACATTTGTAATTTTTTTGGTGATAAGAGCTGTACAATTTGATTATGAAAGCTATACTTATGTGTATTATGCAGTATTTTTTTGGGTTTTGATTTTAATGGTAACGTGCCCATATTTTTTATTTTTAGGGTTCCGAACAAAAAACGGAACCCTTATAGGGTGTCTGTCTGTCTGTCTGCCCGTCTGTCACAGCCAGTTTTCTCTGGATTCACTGGACCGATTCTGTTGAAATTTGGTACACATATGAACTTCTGTGACTGAAACACTCGGAGGTCACTTTTTGGGGTCAAACTAGACAATTTCGAAAAAAAGTTTTTTGAACAATATTGTGTGACATCAAATGAAAGGGCTTACTGTAAGGGACATATTTTTTTCATAATTTAAAGTCAGTGGATATGAAGTTATTCAAGAAATTAGACGAAAAATGACCACCCTTATCTCCGAAACTACTGAGCATAAAATTTTGAAAAAATGTAGATAATAGATTACAGTAAAACCTATAAGAAGTCTATAGTGTTAAAATAACACGTTAAAAAAATGAAATTCTTTCGGAACCCTTTGCACGCGAGTCCAACTCGCACTTGGCTAGTTTTTATTATTTGAGATGGGTTTGCTCTTGTCTCAAGTCTACGTCAGAGGTGACAGAGACAAAGTCGACGATGGAGTGAGCTTACCCAGAAGAAAGCCTGTTCACTCTAACATTTTTATGAGAAACTAACCCTTTTAATGTAATGTCTCATTAATTCCATGTTGGCACTTACCCGTTTTTCGAATTCCCTAGCTCAGTTATCCTAGAACGTCATGGAAGAAAACCAGACACCCTTAAAAATATCGCCAGCCACAGCCCTAGAGCGCGATGTAAGTTGCAGCCGATAGTGCATTGTCCGCGATAATGTTGTTATTGGCTGATAAAGAGAAAGTGACTATCGACCGAGCTTATTTGTAAATATGCCACTTAATTAGCTATTTAAGGTGACATGCCCTTATCAAGATGCTGGTGTTTTTGTCTCGTTTTCTAGGCTTTTCTTGTAGGGTTTTGTGTTTCGAGATAATATTACTATAAAAACGGAGCATTCGTAGAAGAAATTAGAGATTTGTGGCGGCATCAATGCGGCGCTCAAGAAAAGTTATCGAAGCGAAATTTGTACGGCAACAAAAAGAACTGCAACGCCTTCTGTGTCGTCTGCAGCGAACTACTAACGAAGTCTTGCATTGCGGTATCAGAATTTCCGAGCAATTTGTGCATATACAACAGTCCAAATATCAACTATCGGGCAGTTGCCCACCGGACACAATAACCGTCAGGTCGGAGGATCCTTCCTTTTCTATGGAGGTTTGCGGAACTTTACACCCTGTTCAGAATACGCTCTATAGATTTACTTCAGTAAATATCTTAACTATAAATAGCAAATGAAGTAAACTAAACTTAATACAGCATCAAACAATTCGTCCTCAACGCTGTCAGTTAGTGATGAGCCCAAGAGACTGGTGGCATTGCCACGTTGTATAGCAATAGGTATTTAACCTCTGTCCAAAGTAAAGGCTAATCTAATGAAAGATATTAGACAAAAGCTATTCTGATTGATTCATATTTTCTAGACCAAATTTTAGATAATTCAAACTCATACTGCACGATCTTTTGAACTGTTCAGTAAAAATCTGTCATCAGTAAAAATATGATTCTAAAAGCTAAGCAAACTTATAGTTAAACTATTTGAACTTTGCATATCGCTAATCAACTTATTGACCCCTTCAGAACTTAGAATTCTGCTTACCCCTTATAAAAAACCCTTCGTAATGACTTAAGTAGCATACATTCTAAGAACACAACGTACGTTGCTTAGCACTGATAACGTGTTTTGACTCGGATATTTTTATCAACGCTTGCAACGTCTGCAGCTCGCATCGATATGAGAAAGAGTTTATTGTTTGCATGCGTGTGGTCCTGTTTAGTTGTAGTAATAGGGTATTTTACTAAAAAAATCTAATTAGTCCGTCAGATAGATTTAAAAAAAATATTGGACACTCTTTTGTTTACGCGAAAAAATAAAAAATACGTGTTTAATATTTTTTGAATATCTATCTGACGGACTAATTAGATTTTTTTAGTAAAATACCCTATTATGGCTATTAATAGAAACCGTGGCAAGTGACAGCCCTGGCTTGGTTTTGGGTTTTATTTGACAGTGAGTTTATAAGGAAATACTGTTTAATTATGACGCTACAGTCGTTTTGATGTGCCCTATTCCTGTGGCAATTTTCCCCCCTCAAGTTACTTTTATGGCTTAAATATTGTATCAGTTTCTGGAGGTCTATACAACAAAATATTTTTTGGAATTGGTCTTCCATTCCAAAAACTCTTTAGAGTATTATCGATCTCCATCTATCACAGACGATCATGCCTTTATATCTATATCGTATTATTTCGCAGTTGTGTTGACACCTGACTCCTCCCGCGCGGGCGAAGCAGAAGGGCTGTCAGACTCTTACTGACTAAAACCCATCCGTGTTCCTCCTAATGCCCTTAGTGTTCCAGGGCCGCGGTGACTCTTTCGAACAAATTCTGCAACCCTAGCAGGCACTGGGCCTAGCGGGCCCCGGCTTCTATGCTGACATTCCTTTGAGGCGCGTGTGGAATACAACGCACTCGGACGGCGAGCTACCCAGCGCTCGCCGTCCGCAGGCCCGCGCCTACGGTGGTCGGGAATCGCCCTGCGTCTCCCGATGCCCGGGGCGTCTTCTTCTCTTGCGGCGGCCGGAAGGACAGTTAACCTGACTTTCAGATTGCTGACAGGCTTTCTTAAATATTTTATGGTGCTGCAAGAGACTTTTCATACACAAGTTACATTGTAATAATTTCACTGCTCTGCTTCCCATAGACCTTCTCCGAGCGCGTCGCCACATGCTTCTTGCATCCTTATAAGTCACTGGCAGACAACGCACAGCCGAAACTACTGGCCGTAGAAAGCTGAAATTTGGCATGTAGGTTCCCTAACTTAAGGGAGCACCAACCTCGAGGGAAGCAACACTTCCATACCCTAAGAGAGGATTTCCCGAAAATCCCACGGGAACGGGAAAAAACAGGATATGCGCATACGAAGTCGCGGGAAAAGCTTGTCAAACTATAAAACCTCTGATGAAGCCACAAAGAACGAGACCATCAACTAAACCCAAAGAGTATCAATTAAATGTACCGTCAACACGGCAAGATAAAGTAGAACATTCTTTATTTTTATGCAAACCACCAAGAACAGACCCACTAACAGACAAAACAACCCGTAAAGAGCACAACATTATCACCTGCAAACCATTCAGCACCTAGAACAGACCCCCTAATAGACAAAACAACTCGTAAAGAGCACAACATTATCACCTGCAAACCATTCAGCACCTAGAACCGACCCCCTAATAGACAAACCAACCCCTAAAGAGCACAACATAATCACCTGCAAACCATTCAGCAGACATTTAGCGTGGGGTCGTTAGGGGTTGAATAAAAATCGCAATAATCTCGTGATCAGTTAAGGCCGGTGTAATGGCGAATAAATCAGCTGGTATCAACGTTACGCCGCCTCTGTCAATAGCTTTGAGGTGGCCGGGCCCGTTGGGATAGGGAGGATCGACCGGTCAATTTATTTGTACGGTTCATTTTGCATGAGAGTTAAAACAAGGTATTTAGGTAAGACTTATGACCGGTTTTCTAGTATCAAAAAGATTGACGGTTTATCTAGTTCTTTTGGGCTCACTTCCTGTGAATTTTTTGACGCCTTATTTTAATAATAATAATAATATTCTTAGCAGCGTGTCAGTTAGGATTTTTTATTTTAAGTGTATTAAATGTATACACTTACACGTATAGTTTAATTGAATAAAAAAGGAAATAAAGGTTCTAATAAACTTATTCTAAAGCCGCGTATCCACTAGGCAACATTTGTCGCGCGACATGATGCACATCATGTTGCTCATCATGATTAACGGCAACAAGCAACTCTTATTTAGTATAAGTTTTCATGTTGCGCGCCAGCTGGCGCTGTTGTGCAACGTTGCCGAACAGGTTGAGCATCACGTGTTGCTCGTCAAATGTTGCCTAGTGGATACGTGGCTTTAAGCTTAAAAGAAAGTTTTTCTAAAGACTCTAAACGGTATGTAAAGAAACTAATATGACATTAAGTTACCTTTGATTCTTTGCAGGTGTTTTAATATTTCTGATGCCTCCTAACGGAAATAATTCATTAACGACTGTAGTAAAGACTAGTTTTTGCCCGTGACTTCGTACGCGCATTTCCCGTTCCCGTATTTCGGGAAATCCTCTCTTAGTGCTCCCTTACACTCTGCAAGGAACCTACATGCCAAATTTCAGCTTTTTACGACCTGTAGTTTCAGCTGTGCGTTGTCTGTCAGCTGTGCGTACTCAGTCACTCAATCAGTCAGTAACGGAAGAATTTTATGTATTAGGATTTGTAATTAAAACTTTACTGAACGAGAATGAATGTTCATCTCGTCATGGGTCGATTTTTTTAAATTATCATTGAATTCTCCCGTGCTGGTGTTTGATCACAACCTCACCTAACGGAAAGCGATGATGCAGTCGACGACGACGATGGAGCATGCTCACCTAGATGTAACTAATTCACACTTGAGTCTTGACTTAGAGATCCCAAGGTGGTTGCTATCAAGGCGGATACAGACATTGCGAGGCATGCAATGTCTGTATGCGTAACGCACACGCTTCGATATAAATTTGCCTGGATAGCACACGCCTCACCACGAATATGGACGTCCACACATTGCGAAGCATGCAATGAGCGCTGTGCGCTGCGTATGTCTCGCAATGTCTGTATCCGCCTTTAGCAAACCAAACTGGATATAGGTAATGATCTAAAGTGCTTAAAAATACCACCCATTATTTTTCAGCACTTACTGAAGATCATTTTATTGGGTATAATATAATATATAATATCATAAAGAGGAAAGATTTGTTTGTTTGTTTGTTTGAAATGAATAGGCTCCGAAACTACTGGACCGATTTGAAAAATTCTTTCAGCAATGGATAGCTACATTATCAGGGAGTAACATAGGCTATATTTTATCCCCGTGCTCCCACGGGAACGGGAGCTACGCGGGTGAAACCGCGTGACGTCCACTAGTTGGGTAATACGATCGTTCTAACATCTATGAGAATAATTTACTGATTTCCTAACTTTAGTATTCCGACTAAGCCTTTGTTTTAACTTTACTAACTATATTACCGTATTCTTCAACGAAAACTGGTACGACCCGTCCCATCCACTCTATGCTACCATCCGTATGAAGTCCATTATCGAGTGCTGAAGATCGGCGGATAACGCTCATAATTTGCAATAAATATAGGGACGGAGGTGTCGTCGCCTTTGTTGCCGGTTCGATTCCCGGCTGTGGCGGATAACGTGCCATAACTTTTAGATTGCAGATCAATTTTGTGTTCGTGTTTTTTTGATAACGGTTTTTAGGATCGTATTTTAGGTTTTAATAGATAAGTTATCACTGTATTTTTAAAGGTCCCTGTTATATATTTGTGAGACTAAACTATGACCGAAAAAGTTTTTTTTTTGAAAGGGCGCAATGTGCAACGATCCTGTGACTTATTTCTTGTACAGCGTACCTACTTTAACATTTGAATAAATATTGAATTTAACAATTATTTTGAGAGTTAAAATTGACTTTTGAGGCATTTTTCCAGTCAGGATAATATATAAAAAAACTGGCCAAGTGCGAGTCGGACTCGCACACGACGGGTTCCGTACCACAAACCGAAAACAAAACACGCGTATCTTGTATGGAAGCTACATTTAATTTAGTTAAATTTTATTATTTATAGCGGCAATAGAAATACACAATCTGTGAAAATTTTAACTGTCTATCTATTATGGTTATTGAGATACAGTCCGCCGTGACAGACGGACGGACGAACGGGTCCGTCCGTCTGTATGTCAGCGGACACAGCAGAGGCTTAGTAATAGGGTTCCGTTGGTAACCATTTGTCTACGGAACCCTAAAAACAGCAGAATAATATCTAATAGACCATTTACGTGGCTCTAACACGAGTAACATTGGCATTTCACAACATTGTAGTGTTGGGAGCGACATTATCGAATAGCTACTGAAGAGTTGACATCGATAAAATTTTAATTTGCATTCGAAGATAGCCGTTCAGTGCTCTCGATAGAACAAAGACCAAAAAACATTAAAAATATTCAGATGGGACACTCCATAAAAAGAATTAACAATACCTATAATATTTACCTTTTTTTACTATTGATAGGCACGTGTTTGACCAGTATCTCACCTGATGGTAAGTGATGATGTGGTCGAAGATGGAGCACGCTTGCCTAGAAGTAACCTATTCACTCTTGACTTAAAGACTCCCAGGTTGTAGCTATCAGGAAACGCAGACTCCTACCAATTGAAAATATCTTACAACATACTTATTAGCTTATTCTCGCGCCTTAATTCCTGTAACTTATCCCACAAGAATAGGGAGGCTTTATATCCGTGAAAAAAAAAATCGAATTCAGAGCAAAACTTCCAGAGATAACCCTCTACAAACATAAAAAAAAACAAACAAGAATTATACCTCTGTATAAAAATGACTAACTTTTGCCCGCGACTTTGTAAACTCATATACCGTTTGTTCCCGTTAAAGCCTATAGCCTTCCTCAAGAATATGGCTGCCATCATTTTTCAAAAAGAATTTTTCAAATCCGACTTGTAGTTCCAGAGATTAGCGCGTTCAAACCAACAAACTCTTAAGTTTTATTATTATATTAGTAACTATCTGACCCGCGCAGCTTCGTCTGCGCCACAATTTTCATTACTGCTCCGCTACTATTGGTCTTAGCGTGATGATATATAGCCTATACCCTTCCTCGATAAATGGGCTATTTAACACTGAAATAATTTTTCAAATCGGACCAGTAGTTCCTGAGATTAGTGCGTTCAAACAAATAAACAAACTTTTCAGCTTTATATATTATCTATACTAATATTATAAAGAGGAAAGATTTGTTTGTTTGTTTGAATTGAATAGGCTCCGAAACTACTGGACCGATTTGAAAAATTCTTTTAGCATTGGATAGCTACATTATCAGGGAGTAACATAGGCTATATATTATCCCCGTACTCCCACGGGAACGGGAACTACGCGGGTGAAACCGCGTGACGTCCACTAGTAAGTAATAAGTTTAAGATTTTAGATTTATTAAAACCATTAAAACGCATCATCATTAAGATTCTTTTTACTCATTTCACTACCTGTTAAGTAGCTAAAAACTGTTAAAAATGCTGTTAACCAATAATAAATACTACCAAAGTTGTTTGACAGTTAAATTTACTTAAGTAAAACCATAGATAACTTAATAGAAATTAATTATTGATATTAGAATTGATGATGGTACATCGTTTTCAACCTTTTAAGTTCTTATAGTAATGTTACTCTATATTGAGTTACACTGATATAAATAATTGGTTGTAAAATAAATCAAATGTACGCTCAACTTTACTGTGGAATGCAGTTTAATAAATACGTCAATTCTTTTGTCGATAAAACCGATATTGTAATAGACATTCAATTACAACACTAGTAAAATTATAATATTATGCGCTGTCATGAGATTACTCATCGGAAAAAAGAAAAACGTTTCCACAAACTATTAGATGTAGTTAGTGCCATTTGCGCTCGTACATTTAGATCCAGCGATTTAGGCTGTGCACTGTCTGGCAGAAAATATAAGATTTTATTGATTAGACGTGCACTACTTTAGACCAGTAATCGTAAGATTTGCAATTATTAATTCGCAAGTTTGATTCCCAGATCAAGAAAATTGCTACTTAAGAAGACAATGCCTTGTTAACACTGGGTTTTTCCTACTGAAACCAATTTTTAGTGTTATTTCGAAGATAAAAACGTTATCTATACTAACTCTATCTAAACAAAGGAACAACTCAGTTCTTCAAGGTAAAGGAAAACTAAAAAAGCAGGCGAAACAACAACTGCCTAGCCTATTCCCAACTATATAGGGTCGGTTTCAAGTCAAACCAGATTCTGGCGATCGGTATACGCCGATGTAGATGAATTTCTCCACGCCAGTGTCCACAAGTAGGCTTATGGCAGAAAAACCCGATTTCTCAAAGCAACGGAGACGACGACAACAAATGTCATCGCGGACGTACACACAGACCCCAACCTGCTTCTTGAACTTGTGTTCCAGAGAGTAGCCCGGGTAGTTGAGGTACGCCACGTCCGACGGGGTTGTTATCTTCGTCTCCGTTAGGAAAAACAGGTGCGGCTTCTCGGTCTTAAGATGGTGATGGACCGGATCGAGATTGGAGTGCAACCCCCTGATATTAGTGAGGTGCACTTTTAGCGGGAGGAAGTGCAGCCGTTGTTTCACCTTATTTTTCTTCGCTTTATTCATTTTTTGGAGTGGAGAGTAGTTGGGGAAAAAAGTCGAATTGTCGAGGCGCTGCTCAGTGAACCAAGTGGAACACTAGAGCTAAACTAACCTATGGGGATTTCTCTGTTAGAATGCTACATAATCCCCATGTTACATAGGCTATATTTATTACAAGAAAAAATTAGTGATCCTTAAGAAAATTGCAACGTGGACGAAGTCGCGTCCGCGGTGTTAGTTATAATATAAACATAATAATTTCTTTATCTAACGTCTCTCCAACTAAATTTTACTGAAATCTTGATACTAAAGGTAAATATTTACAGTGATATCAGTGTTATCAGGCATCTGTTAAGCCTGTGCTGACTGATAAGATGGAGATAAGATTACTGTGCCTATTTCTATCTTCTTGTGATAAACAGACGCAGATTTTATCTCTCCATTGTCTGAAGAATGCCTTGTACTTGAATGTTATTTATTAATTTAAATGAGGATTCTATTGAAAGTAAATGGAACAATATTGAACGTTTAGGCTAGACTTTAGTAAATTAAATACCCTCTTAATTGATATTTTGAAGTGCTGGTCATGTTAAAAGGTTTCAGGTATTTTCTTTTCTTTAACTGTCGTTAGTGACAAAAAAAACCTGACCGCAAAAATACTGCAATGTTTCAAATCATTAATTTCTCAAGCAGTCTGATGCAGTTGGTGGCATTTTTTTCAGTTCAATATCAGACTTGATACCAACAACTGAAAAATTGAAATTTTTAAACTTTTTGTTTTTATTTATTTATTTTAAAACTGAGCTACATTTTTGGAATCGTCTCCTCGAGCCCTTTATTTCGATACTTCACATGAGTGTGAAAGATACGAGTTCACTTACGTTACATCGCCCGCCATCTTGTTTTTCATTCATATAGCCTGTCACTTTGACACTTTAAGATGATCTAATAATACTTTTTAAATAAGTGTCCTTTCTGTGTGCATACCACCCTTTGGCCATCTCCATAGCATCTACTACAATAAAAATTGTCTTTACATGCCATTAGTAAAATGGCCAGTACAAGACAGTTTGCATTAAACACCTGTACACTGCGATAAGTAGGTACGTCATAACTGGTTCAAACCGCCGTTTTCCGGATCACTCCAGTTTTATAGATGTTCCTAGATACTGTGATGAGGGTAGATAAAGATTATTGCTTAAATGTTGTGTTGGTTATAAGTGGTGTTAATAATATCGGTACAGGATTGTTTTTCAATCACTGTATATTCTTATGCATTCTTAAGTAGGTAGCTTTTACTAAACGCGTTTATAGCACTCTAGCCTATTTTTCATAAAGATGCAGACCTACTATAGACACAATTTCTGGAACTATAACGTGACAAATAGGGACTTTATCTATCATGACTCAAAGATGAAATAATTACTCTATATATTTATTTTATTTCTATGAATCCGTCAATTACATCAAAACTAATACGGGATACGTTTTTTATCCTTTTCAAATCAATAAAAATTGACAAAGATAAAGCGCATCCAAGCTCAAGAGAGGGAGCGTCACTTGTTGGTCAAAAGTGTACCAACGCATGACATCACTCTTAATTCAATGCACTGGATTGTCTTCTTTTTTTTTTTGCTATGCAACAATATTTTGTAGTAATCCAAGAGACGGACTAAATAGATATTTTCAGGAAAATACTCTATTGTCAAGCGAATGATGACCAACACGCAATAATTAATTGTAGAGTAGTGGATCACTGCTTATTCCGTCACAGTACAATCGAAGCACCACACTATATAATTCGAAATAAACAATACTCTCCCGACACCTATGCACTTAAAAGCCCTCTATCCCTGATTAAACTCAATCAAAATCTCAACAGCATTTCAGTAGCTGAGCGGAGACACAGACAGACATTGATATTGAGCCACAAATATAGATAATGACTCAATATATTCAGTTGCGTCTGCCTGTCGAAGTGATAAACAATGTTCGATAACTATTTTAAGTAATATGACGCAATATGGCGGCTTAGTAATTGAAATAACTATATTGTTTAATATTTAATCTTTGTTTGTTTGTTTGTTTGTTTGACTTTTAATTGGTGATGTTACTATGGTGTTATTATTGCGCACGCTAAGGAAATATGAGGGTACCTAATATTTGTTGTGTATTGATAAAATTTTACCTAAAGTCGGAAAGCGGGAATCCCCCTTTTAACAATCTGGAAAATAATACTTATGATACCAATATTGAACAGCTAAGTAATGTAATGATAATTTTATCTGTCCATGAACTGTGCTGGTTTTGCCACAAGCAAACGTGTTTGTTCAAGTTTTTCAACATTTTCGCTACGTTATATCGGAACTTCCTGAATCATTGGTTATGGCAAACCGTTAATAAAATTGCTTTTATCACTACTACCTATTTTTATTTTAAAATAATATCGAAAAATGTGTGTTGTGATCCTCAAACTGGATCGCCATACAGAAATCACACCCAATGGGCAACAAATATTTTTCATTTGCTTCTTTCCACCCAAACATCCAAGACTATAATAAAATCTTGATAAGATAAAGATAAGATAAGATTTCTTTATTTGTTTAAACATTGTATACATACAAGAGCATGCAAGATATTACACAGTTTAACTCCACTCATGCTATATTTCCATAACATTGAAAAAATAACAATAAGAGAAAATTTATTTATTTAAGCATTATGGAAGACTTACAGCTAAAACAAGCAAAATCGAAAAATTACAAATTAAATAGTTTTTACAGGTTTTATTTTAAAATTAAAACTCAATGTGCCAGGGTTGCAGAATTTGTTCGAAAGAGTCACCGCGGCCCTGGAACGCGAAGGGCATTAGGAGGAACACAGATGGGTTGTAGTCAGTAAGAGTCTGACACTCCCTTCTGCTCCGCCCAGAGCGGGAGGAGTCATTTGATGATTTCCCATCCATAAAAAAACCCTGTATCATGCATGAATGACCTGGTGCGAAGATTTACACTTATTTGATCTCCCTTTTTTTGTGGGGAAATCTTCATGGATGCACTAATTCTGGGGAAGACGGAATGTTATGTCGGACTCCTACCTTCTAGTTTCTACCATACCGCTACCATGAGTCGGGGGCCCGGGATGTGATACTAGACAAATTCTAGCCTGATAACTTATCTTAATGCAAAGTTTGATAACTTTGCATTAAGATAGGGTAGGAATTTGTCACATTCTTGACCCCAAATTCTCATTACAGAAACCAGACCTAATTCACCTAATTTGCCACGGTTGCGAAATTGTTCGAAAACCTGGAACGCAAAGGGCATCTGAAGAACACGGGTGGATTTCAGTCAGTAAGACTCTGACACTCCCTCCGCTCCGCCCAGAGCGGGAGAAGTCATTTAAAATTTTTCCAGCAACGCATATGTGTCAGAAAATCCGATTGCAAAAATAACTATCGTTTTTTTTTGTGGTTTTAGAATGGTCTCCTCAAGCTTTTTATACAGAAAAGAAAAAGAAAAGAAAGAAAATTGTATTTATTGGCATTACATAAATACCAGGGTTGCGGAATTTGTTCGAAAGAGTCACCGCGGCCCCGTAATGCAAAGGGCATTAGGAGGAACACGGATGGGTTTCAGTCAGTAAGAGTCTGACACTGCCTTCTACTAATCCCAGAGCGGGAGGAGTCATTTGATGATTTCCCATCCTTAAAGCCCTTTATATTGATATCCCACATGACTATATCACTAAAAAATGAGAATGGCAAACCAACTTTAAATCATTATAGACCCTAAATGGTCATTCGAATTGAAAAATCATCTGGAAATAAGGCTTAATTCACGAAGCACCTCATTTTTACATAGTAAAGCAAATCCTCGTTCAACACTACATAGTTGAGTTAAGTATATCAGTGAATCAACAAGTTAGAACGCATTTAGGCAGGCGTGCCGTATCGCCGCGCCATCAGACGTCGCATTACTTAGTTGCACTGCTGTTATCAAGTGTGCTGTAATGCGGTGATAAGCAGGTGCCTATCGGTGGCTGTGGCGATCTGTTGCTAATATGTGTGCTGTGTTATGTTCTTGTTTTATTTAAATTATTACTACTGGGTACATAGATGTATGGCAAGAACAGATTTTACAGAAAGTGGGAGAATTCAGATTCTTATAAGGTGTTAACGACCTTATTAAAGCATCAATAATTAAATTGCCACTTCTGACTTCCAAACATGGAATGAGTAAGACAGGTACTGATAAATCCATAAGGCAATATTTCTTGATTTTATTTACAATCCTTTGAACAAGTGTTCCAAAAAAGATCACACTTAGAACAACTACTAATACAAATAAACGTTCAAAACATCTTCATCCAACTATAATCATGTCGAAAACGCAAACTTTCCTACAAATCCCAACCTTGTCAGGAACCAAACTAACTTTAACGAACATACAAAACTTGTTGATGGACGTGAACACCTACTTGACTATAGCCTCCGAGTGCAACTAAATTGAAAACGAAAATAATTTTCATTCATTTACATCGTCAAAAGTCATGCTAAAATTCACAAATCTACCCCAGTTCCAACTTAAACGAACATAAATAACTCAGTTGGACATGAAAAACTACTGACTCAAGCCTACGAGTGCTTCACTAATAGCATTGAAATTTTTAAGCATAGAATTAGATAATCTAATGAAAAACCATTTTTAATCATATTCATCCCCGAAAATCATGCCAAAAGTCACAAATCCACCCCACTTGTCACACTAAAAAAAACGTTTCTTGTATGTAGCGTTGAAAAAAGCAGGAAAAATTCCCGTTTCTTTCCAATTTCGTTGTTTTTTTTTTCAATTTTACATTCGAAAGTTTGAAGAAAATTGGCTCTAATGAAAAACCACTTCTAATCATATTCATCCCCGAAAATCATTCCTAACACCCACAAATCCACCCCACACCCCACTTGTCACACTCACTAACTTAAACGAACATAAATAACTTAAATGGGAATAAAAAGCTACTTGACTCAAGCCTACGAGTGCTACACCATAGCGTCGAAATTTACAAGCATGGCAGCAAGCATGTTAGCCTAATGGAAAAACCATTTTATCCCCCAAAAACCATGCCAAAATCCAAAAATCCACCCCACTATAACTTAGATGGACATGAAAAGCTTATGACTAAAGGCTACGAGTGCTCCACTATAGCATCGAAGTTTATAAGCATAGCACCAGGCATATTAGCCTAACGCAAAAACCACTTTAAATCATCTTCATCCCCCAAAATCATGCCAAAAGCCACAAATCCACCCCACTTGTCACACTCACTAACTAACTTAAACGAACATAAATAACTTAGATGGACATGAAAAGCTACTTGACTCAAGCCTACCTGTGCCACATCAATTAGATTGAAACTTAACGCGTTGTGCATAGAGTGCCGACTGTATCGCGACGGTTAATGGCGCGAAAATCGCTGATAACACCCCCACTTTCACCCCCTCTTCAACCCGCTTCCACCCCCAGTTTCGCCCCACCGCCCCCCGGTATCAGGGGGCTAAAGATCTCCGATCGGTGTAATTGTCTGGTAATAGATAATAGTTCCGACTTTGTGGTTGATTTTTGATTTGCTGGGCTTATGATTAGATGGCTTTTCGGATGTATTTATCGGTAAGGAACCCAGTTTTCGGTTGTTAACTAATATCAAAAATTTATTACTTACTAGCTTCTGCCAGCGGCTTCGCCCGCGTGGTCCCTAGGGAACATACTCCCGGCATAAAAAGTAGCCTATGTCATTTTTCAGGCTCTAGACTATCTCTGTACCAAATTTCATTTAAATCGGTTCAGTAGTTTTGGCTAGGGATTTCGCCCCGGGAGTCTCGATTCTCGAAATCCCGGGAGTCTCGCCACTTTTATCATCGAGACCGAGACCGAGACTTAATAAAAATTCCCGGGTATTTCGAGACCAAATGTTTCGGTAGAAAAACATTAAAATATTCTTAACACCAGAATTTATTTGTACATTTTATACTTATAAATTCTCCGCCGCGCACTATGTACCGCCTAGTGACACTGCCGCTTGCCGAATGCGTCACGACTACTTAGATATAAGCTTTTTTTACCAAAGTTCCTAATTAAAAAAGACTAAACATTAGAATTAAGAATAAAGAATTAAGTAATAACCTGAAAGTCTGAATTAGGTACTTCAAATATTGCTATCTTATTTTTTTCTATTTGTTATAATATTCTATTGTAATGTTTGGTTTGGTCAGATTGATCAAAGAGTAAATTTGTAATAAATGTGATTTATAAACAGTTACAATCGTAATTATCATTTACTTCACAGTTCACCACCACTCACTTCAGTCAGTTTCACTACTACCCTCACCCTCTTATAGTTTATCATTTACTAAGTCAAACTATGTCATTGCCATTTCTTTTATTTTTACCAAAATAAGTCTGGTTTACCTTCCAAAACAATATTAAAATCACCATTTTCTTGCACACCTGCAATACCTCTATCCATAACGTAACGTATCCGTAAAAAACCATTCTAATATAAAAAACACGTGGGTCTCGAATTTCCCAGGAGTCCCGGGACTAGCTTCCGAGGTTCGAGACTGGTCCCGGGACTGAAAATGCTTCCGAGACCGAAATCCCTAGTTTTGGCGTGAAAGCGCGACAGACAGACAGACAGACAGACCGACCGACCGACAGACAGACAGAGTTACTTTCGCATTTATAATATTAGTAAGGATAAGGATTTTTCGTGACTTACTCAATCTTTGAAAAACATTTAAATTGTTTTTGGATGTGCATATGTGTAGTGTCAGTACCTATAGTTGTTTTTTTTCTTCATTTGTTCGTTTTTACTATAAGTGAAAACTTGTAATTGGCCTTCAATATATAAGAATAAGTAAGCATGCCTTGTAATTAGCTGTAAGTTTTCCAAAGAAAATTAAATAAAAATATGTATGGAGCTTGGTAACGATAGTCAACGTGGATAGTTTTGTTATTATTCGCGTATAGTAATTGTTAAACAACTGATAAGAAATCTTTTGTGTTTCAAGTTTCAACCACATACTGTCGTTATCTAAGAGGAATTTCCTGATTTAAAATACCTAGAAATTAATATATACCTTACCATTTTAATTAATTCTTTCTAAATATCCTTCCCTATATACCTAGCTTTTATCTACACCCTCCGGCAGATCACATATATTATCAAATTATTTATAACTAGCTTTCGCCCACGACTTCGTACGCGCATATATCCCGATTTTTCCTGTTCCCGTCAAAATTTCGGTAAATCCTCTCTTAGTGCACCCCTACGGAGTGTAAGGAAGCTACATGCCAAATTTCAGCTTTCTACGACCAGTAGTTTTGGCTGTGCGTTGTCTGTCAGTCACTTAATCAGTCAGTAACGGGAGAGTTTTATATATATTGATGACAAGCTGACTCGCGCAACTTCGTCTGCGTCACAATTTTGATTACTGCTCCGCTCCTATTAGTCTTAGCGTGATGATATATAGCCTATAGCCTTACTCGATAAATGGGCTATCTAACACTGAAAGAATTTATCAAATGGGACCAGTAGTTCCTGAGATTAGCGCGTTCAAGCAAACAAACAAACAAACTCTTCAGCTTTTAGATATATATAAAATTCCAGGGTTGTGAAATTTGTTCGAAAGAGTCACCGCAGCCATAGAACGCAACGGGCATTTGGAGGAACACAAATAGATTTTAGTCAGTACGAGTCTGACTCTCCCTTGCGCTCCGTCCAGAGCGGGAGGAGTCATTTGATGATTTCCCATCCTAAAAAAGAAGTACTAACCTAAAATAAAAATCGCCAAACACTACCCGTTTTGAATTACTCCGCAGTTCACTATCGAAATAATTATCGACTGCGCGTAACACTAAGCCCACCTTATTTTTTCCGCTGTACGTTCCTTTCGGCGGCAGTGGAGCCGTCTCTCCTTCGCTCAATCATCTCCTTATCTGGCGGGCTATCGGTAGGTAATGCATTGTATCACATTTTCATAAGAGATTCATTTAGCTTGAGTTTTGCTCACCCTCAGCCAAGCGGAACTGTTTCCATTGGAAGTGGGAGCTTTCTGAGTTTAGACAAAAATTTTGTCCTCTCAAGGACCGTAAGCCCCAATAGGGAACATGCAATATTTCCATTTTTACTTTAATTTTAAAGAACTTTGTCTAGAATAGACCACCACATAAATAAGAAACGAAAACGCTTTAATTAATTGCCGAAATTGTGTTTTTAAACCGAAAGTTTAAATTTTAGCGCGGAAACGGACGATGACGTCACTCCTGTCTGGTCAAGAACTGTAGTGCTATTCTGTAACAACATTTTCGAATTTCGACAGTCGAATCCAAGGTGAGTTTCAAATTAAGATCTTTATGTTGTGTGCAATAAAGTTCATTTCGTGAGTTTTGTCACTCAGGTGAAGCTCGATATCGAAATAGTTGTTTACAGAATAGACTAGCTGTTCTAACTCAAAGACATAAGGTTGCCTTTTCGTTGTCATAACAGCAGTGACGTTACTAAACGCTAATTGTTGTTTTTAAATACGTTCCGTTTTACGTTACTTTAATTCATTACTTTTGTTAAAAATCTATATTAACTAAAATAAAAACATTGCAATGGCCTTTATTTTATACTTTTTTATTATTTAATTAAAAACATTCTCATAAATTCTGTATTTGCATCTTCCATATTGGGTCCAAATGGTATTGTCTTTCAATTGTCTTGCGTGATTAGTTCTTCACGGGTTAAAAGTCAAATAATATTTTTTGTGTTTAAATATGGAATTCAACACGTTTTAAAAAAGTTTTCCAATCTTTCTCCTGTATTAAACTCACATACACAAACAACCAGAAAATATTTTAAAAAGTTTTAGTCTCTAGCATCAAAGTTAGTTTTTTTTTTCAATGAAAGAAGTCTATGCCCGAAAATAATAGCTTTTTTACGGGAAATCATATGACTGTCTTCGCCTTGTCCCGCTCTGGGTGGAGCGCGAGGGAGCGTCAGACTCTTACTGACTAAAACCCATCCGTGTTTCTCCTAATGCCCTTTGCGTTCCAGGGCTACGGTGACTCTTTCGAATAATTCAGCAAATCTGACAGGTTAGTTTACGTTCTTACGTTTTAATTGAGTTTGTTGACTTTATTGCATACTTTTGGAAGGTAAAGGTCAACCTATAAATGATGATGATGTAGATTTGGAATAGCTTCGGGAAAACACGATTCATTGTAGTATTGTAATACTTATCAAATTAGTAGGATTGCAGGTAGGTATAAGTATGCACACCTCTAAAACTTATTTTCCTTAATGACACAACCGCGTCAAATTCGTTATTAAAGACCAAAAGTTGAGGTAAACGTTCTTTGAAATGAAAAACGGTAGCCCTCTTTAGCCAATGAGGGCTACCGTTTTTATGCTCACCATTTGGCGCCACTGTCGAATAAGGTTCTTAATCATAGCATTAAAGTTGTTATTACGCGCATGTGAACAAAGTCAAGCTGTTTTAGAAAAAAATATTCACAAAAATCAAAACAAATAAGTAAATAAACTCGCGTCAATAGCCAACCAACAGTGAAATTTAACATTTAAATCCTCACGCTACACTAGCGCCTCTAGCGGCATTCTACTCATTTTACTGACAAACAATCAAAAAACCTCAATTTCCATACATTTTTGCTACTAAGGGACTCACCAGAGAATGGGCAGCAGCGTTCTCTGTAAAACTCAACACCATACACTGCGATCGCCAACCCGCCTGCCAAGCATGGCGATTATGGCAAACCACTTATGTCCAGCAGTGGACGTTTTTCGGCTGATATGATGATGATGATGAAGACTGCTTTCAGATTTTCTGGCTTCTGCCTATTCGTAAATGCTGCCAAAGATCTGCAGATTACAACTTGTACCAACGGCAGAACGTGCTTTTTGAGGAACGGAGTCTCGGTATGTACTGAACGGTCACCCATCCACCTATCGACCTCGGCAAGCACTGCTTAACCACAGAGATCGATCTGGATGGCTGTTATTATTTAGTCAATCCTAATTAATTAAAATATCACATACCAAGTGTCCTCCGTGCCTCGGCAAGCACGTTAAGCCGTTGGTCCCCGGCTGTCATTTGTAGATCTTTGGCAGTCATTACGGATTGTCACAAGCCAGTAATTCTGACTCCAGTCTTGCTAAGTACCGTGTTACCCAGTTAATGGGTTGTGGTGGTCTGGTAGGCAGCCGCTCCACGTAAAACACTGGTATTCAACTGTATCCGGTTTGACTGGAAGCCAACCCCAATATAGTTGGGAAAAGGCTAGGCAGATGATGAATTAATTAAAATATTGCCTTCCAATTCTTCAAGTTCTCGTATCGTACGCTGTAATGGGCTCGCACGCGGAGGGCGGGCGGGGAAGTCTGCTCGTCGCGATAGCGCCCTACCTTTGTTCTGGCGGCTATCTCCGCCCGGGGATCATACTAAATTATTTATCCTTTTCTCCATGAGGTGAGAACTGCCGGTCATGGGGAATAGATGTGAAAACGATGTCTTGGTTATACGTTATTGTAGTTTTTATTTTTTTGTAGGGTTAACTTTAGTTGTTAATTGTGGCTTAGACGGTGATAGACAGATTGTTAGTTATTTACTGTGATTAAAAATAAAGAAAAAACGTAACGGTTCGTTAATCTATATACTAATATATAATGCTGAAGAGTTCGTTTGTTTGCTTGAACGCGCTAATCTCAGGAACTACTGGTCCGATTTGAATAATTCTTTATCTTTTTATCGAGGACGGCTATAGGCTATAATCATCACGCTGGAGACGAAGTTGCGCGGGTCAACTAGTGCATCTATATATGAAGTGTCATGTTTACATCAGCTCATCTCATCGTGACTTTTCCATTTACAGGATTAGGGAAATGATCACCCACATAATCCGGCTTATTAAATACATAAAACAATATCGTATGATTGGCTTCAATTGTGATTAGCGGATTGTTAGTTGCAGAAATTAAAATAAAACTGCAAATTGGTTGGTATTTTAAGCATGTAGTTATTTTTTATGAATAAGTTTGTCTAGAATTCTAGATAGGATCTTAATTTCCAAAAAAAGGATTATTGTGACATTTTGTAATTTTTCCCACTTTTTACCCAAGTTGGATTATAAGTATTAAGGTAATACAATAATTTACGTAGGTACTGTACGTCTACTATGAGTTTTATCAATAGATACTCGCTAGCGACTGTAGTTAAAACAATGTGTGAAAACTTTTAAAAAACAAATTTTCAATTTAGTTTTTTAGTTGTTAACTAAAATTTTAATTGCAACTTGCTTGCTTGTTAGTTAACAACATAAACAAATAAATTAGAAACTTGTTTTTAAGCGAGTATAGATTGATAAAACTCATGGTAGACGTTCAGGTCGGTACCTGGTGAGGGTCGCGGATGGCCGATGGATGCGAGACGCACAGGACCGGTCGTTGTGGTGACACTTGGGGAGTTCATGTCCAGCAGTGGAAGTCTTTCGGCTGATATGATGATGTTGATGATGATTATGAAGTACAGGTTCCATTTCTTTTGCCCGATCAATCAAACATTCCATCGCAGTACCTACAACTCTTGCCATACAACCTCCAAACCGTTAACATTGCTAACAAAAATCCTTTAAAAATCAGCTTTAGATACCAAAGAGTATGTATGTATTCGTAATTCGCAGATAAGGCGTTATCTCATAAGGGAATTGGGAGTTCAGATGAAATGTCTCCTCTGTATTTTCTGAGTTACTTATGTTTTCCGAAGCGAATAGGTTTAATGTGCTTTTAAAGATAGGCAGTGCAGGCTATGAAGAATAACTTACTGGTTTCATGAGTGTGAAGTTCAATAATAATCTAAACTTATTTTATAAAGTTGTTTGTTTGATTTTAAAGGTAATCTTTAAAAGCACTGCCACTCTACGTTTAAATGCCATCATAACTTCGATGAGAAAAAGAGATAGTGGTATTCGTCCTTCATAGCTCCGTCTCTCTTTCATTCACGGCGGAATTATGGTGACATTTGCATGTCATACTAGGGGAATGCTGATTCGACTACAAAAATTCATCTACACTAATAATAATATTATAAAGAGGAAAGATTTGTTTGTTTGTTTGAATTGAATAGGCTCCGAAACTACTGGACCGATTTGAAAAATTATTTTAGCATTGGATAGCTATATTATCAGGGAGTAACATAGGCCATATATTATCCCCGTATTCCCACGGGAACGGGAACTACGCGGGTGAAACCGCGTGACGTCCACTAGTTCTTTGATAAAAATACTAGCCAAGTGCGAGTCGGACTCGCGTGCAAGGGGTTCCAAACCAATTTAATTTTTTTAACATGTCATTTTAACATTACAGACTTCTTATAGGTTTTCCTATAATCTTTAGGTATAGAACTAAAAATTTACCTACTAATTTAAGTAACGCGTCCTTGTTTGGGTCACAGAAGTCCATATGTGTACCAAATTTCAACAGAATCGGTTCAGTAGATCCGGAGGAAACTGGCTGTGACAGACTGACAGACAGACAGACACCCGAGTGATCCTATAAGGGTTCCATTTTTTACGGATGTTCGAACTGTTGTGATGTGTGATCACCGATCTGTGAACCCTAAAAACTATACTAACAGCTAGTGTCATGAGTTATTATATTCCAGAAAAATGCACGTAGATAGAGGGATATTATTATGCTGCAAAAGCGAAGTCGCGGGTAAATCAAGAGACAGATAAGATACAAATAATTAGTATAAACTTATACGGCCTTAAAGTGAACTGTCATTGTAACTAAGTTACTTCATTTATTACATTCTAAAACAATGTGACAACTCACGATAACATCACTTCAAAACCCCAAATAAAATTCAAACGGCTACCATTAAAACGATTTACATACAAATCAATCACTAAAAAATTCAACACAGCCTGATTCACGTCAGAACGATTGTCGGAATCGATTCTCGATTCCCGATCACGCGTCAGGTATCGATTACAATCGTTACTCGATCGGAACTCGTTTTCTCGCCTGGATCGCGGCCGCGCGGGCATCAGCCCGATAATGTCACCTGTGATCAATCTGTAGGCCCTTCTCACAAGTAATCTCGTATGAAATATTTCTTGTTCCGTGAGGTAGTGCGATAGGGTTTGTATCGATGGAGGGTTGGTCAAATATTCGAGGTATGTGGGGTTAAAATTGTCGGATTTATTTATGAAATAATGTTATTTAGATGTCTATTTTGTTTGAAAATGTTCATTGTATCTGAATATACCTAAATTATGTGAAACAATGAGGCTTTAGATACTAAATCGCATGTGTAAGAGACTATCAAAGTGTAAACTCATCTTTTATTCGAAATTATGTCTTTAAAAGCCCAATAACCATAACAAAAACTCTGTCAATATGCCCTCAAAAACGTACCTTTTCTATAAAACAGAAAGCAAACAGTTTACGATCACAAAGCTTGCTATCAGCGATGTAGATGTGGCTCGTTAGTTCGAACGAGCCGGTCGGTCTCGCCAAATTGCGCGTGACGATAAACTCGGCTATATCGCACCTTTACAGAATAAGGACGTTTTTAAAATCACTCGAGTGAATTTTTGAATAGGCTTAGGTGAATGAAGGTTTATGGGATGTTTGTAATAGGCTTTTTAGATGTTTTTCGTGGGTATGTGCTGTAAATGTGATAATCTTGGAGGAAGCTTTGAAGGTTGGCTTTTTATCATCTAAACTAATATTATAAAGAGGAAAGATTTGTTTGTTTGAAATGAATAGGCTCCGAAACTACTGGACCGATTTGTAAAATTCTTTCAGCAATGGATAGCTACATTTTCAGGGAGTAACATAGGCTATTTTTTATCCCCGTACTCCCAAGGGAACGGGAACTACGCGGGTGAAACCGCGTGACGTCCACTAGTTTTTAATACGTTCTTTGCGACCACGATTTCAGATGGAAACATCGTCTGATCTTCTGCTGTCTGTCATAAAGTTTGCAGGAAAAACTCATCAATAATAAATAATATACTCATTAATAATAACTCTGCATACGTACATGATAGAACCTTAACCAGCTAACTAATCCTTACTTAATATTATAATGCGAAAGTAACTCTGTCTGTCTGTCTGTTGCGCTTTCACGCCAAAGCTACTGAACCGATTTAAATGAAATTTGATACAGAGATAGTCTAGAGCCTGAGAAGGAACACAGGCTACGTTTATACCGGGAGTATGTTCCCTAGGGACCACGCGGGCGAAGCCGCTGGCAGAAGCTAGTAATATTATAAATGCGAAAGAACCTCTGTCTGTCGCGCTTTCACGCCAAAACTACTGAACTGATTTAAATGAAATTTGGTACACAGATAGTCTAGAGCCTGAGAAAGGACATAGGCTACTTTTTATCCCGGGAGTATGATCCCTAGGGACCACGCGGGTGAAGCCGCTGGTAGAAGCTAGTGTGTTAATAAAAACAACTGCAATTTTAATTTTCAATGAAATGTGTTATTTGGGACTCCTGTCAAAAACTAATCCTTCTCAGACATTGACCTACATGATTCTCATGTTTCACCATTACCTTAAAACAGACTTGGTCCTCTGAATTTGTTTCGGTGCTTCTTCTCAGGGTAGTCAGGTAGGAAGCTGAAGCCTCATCTAGATTAATTTGACAAAAATAAATTGACATGTAAAAGAGGTATTTGTAACCTCATCATCATCATCATCATCATCATCATAACAGCCGAAAGACGTCCACTGCTGGACATAGGCCTGCCTCAAAGGGGGGGGGGGGGGTTGCCATAATCGCCACGCTTGGCAGGCGGGTTGGCGATCGCAGTGTATGGTGTTGCGTTTTACAGAGAACGCTGCTGCCCATTCTCTGGCGAGTCCCTTAGTCGCCTCGTACGACACCCACGAGAAGTGATGGGATGGTATTATTATTTTACGGCACCGGCCGACACCATACGGTTAATTATTAGTAACCTGTTTTCAAAATAAATAATTATCATCATCATCATCATAATCTCCGTTTGACCAATTTAGAACAGAAATACTTAATGAAATAACCTTTCGGATAACTAATGTATCAATTAAATTGATAATTACGTGCCGCCTGTCACTTCTTGCAAACGTAACTGTAACTTAAACTTAGTTAATACTTGCTAAACATGGATTACAATGAAATCTAGATTACAAAGTAATCGAGAACGTCCGTAAACAAAGTTACAAATCCTTATCTTTGCTTTGTAATAGATTACTAAATATCGTAAGGAATTGCTGTTGCAATTTATTGGTTAATATTTGGATTGTGACGTCGAACGTTTGTTCGAGTTACCTATACAAATAACAAATTCCTTTCTGAAAAAAAAAACTGGCCAAGTGCGAGTCGGACTCGCGTGCAAAGGGTTCCGAACGAATTTAATTTTTTTAACATGTTATATACACTACAGACTTCTAATAGGTTTTCCTGTAATCTTTGGGTAAAGATCTATTATCTCCATTTTTTTTCAAAATTTTAGGCTTAGTAGTTTCGGCGATAAGGGGGGGAATGGTCATTTTTCGACTAATTTCTTGAATAACTTCAAAACCATTTATTTTAAAATTATGAAAAAAATATAATTAAAACCCTCACAGTAAGCCCTTCCATTTGATATATCACACGATATTGTCCAAAAAACTTTTTTTTTAATTTTCTAGTTTGACCCCCAAAAGTGACCCCCATACTAAAAATTTAATAATTTACGTAACGCGTACATGTTTGGGTCACAGAAGTCCATATGTGTACCAAATTTCAATAGAATCGGACCAGTGGATCCGGAGAAAACTGGCTGTGACAGACGGACAGACAGACAGACAGACACCCGAGTGATCCTATAACGGTTCCTATTTTTTTCGGAACCCTAAAAATCAGTTAAGAAACCATGAACTTACTTAAACACTTCAGTGTAATTCTTTACACCTTTCATTAAAGTTTTCTGTTTCTATTGGTTCATCATCATAACAGCTGAAAGACGTCCACTGCTGGACATAGGCCTCCCCAATTGTCGCAACAACAACCGGTCCTGTGCGTCTCGCATCCATCGGCTACCCGCAACCCTCACCAGGTCATCGGTCCACCTTGTGGGAGGCCTTCCAACGCTGCGTCTTCCGGACCCGGTAGGCGGTTCTAACTCCATTTGAGTTCTAGAAAATGTAATTTTCACAGACTGTAAAAATTACATTTTTCGAACTAAGTTTTGCAGATCAGTCGATTTAAAAATGCCCTAACTTAGGCATCCTATCAAAAAATCAGTTATTATATTTAGAACTTCATATTTGAGCTTCATTTTCCTTCCTCCAACCAAAAACACACTTAGCATACGTTAAACTTTACTGTGACGTAATCATTGAGCAGAAAAATGTCCGTGTTTTGACGATTACGAGATAAAAGTCGGGCTTCGCGAACGTGTTTAAAGGTGTCTCGTTAAGAGCTCAATTGAGCGTGACGGGTGATAACAGGATACTACTTGCTGTGATGTATGCTCAAGTTGTTCCGAAGTTTTCTTTGTGAGGTATCCTGTTGTTAGGTTTAATGTAGATGTATAAACATACTACCAGGGTTGCGGACTCTGCCAGGGTTGCTGAATCTGCCAGGTTCGCGGATTTTTTTCGAAAGAATCACCGCGGCCCTGGAACGCGAAGGGCTTTAGTAGGAACACGGATGGGTTTTAGTCAGTAAGAGTCTGACACTCTTCTGCTCCTCCCAGAACGGGAGGAGTCATTTGATGATTTGCCACCCTTATAAAAAAAGGTATAACCACAACGGCTTTTGACATGGTAGTGCCATAAACTACAGATGTCACTTATTACTCTCACATACTCCTTTTGCTTCGCTTACATTATGGTCACACCTTAATCTGCTCATTATCACAAATAACGTCGCCGACCTTTGTGGTGACAATCTTCAGAAAATGAAGATCCCTTCCAAGGGATCCCGGCTTTTCCATCACATCAAAAACACATAAAATTTCGCCTTAAAAACATGGTCTAGTTACCAGAGAGAATATTAAAATCCCTTACCTTCGATTTCTGAATAAAGTAATTGTGAAGGTTCTGAAGAAATAAGTTTAGCATTTGTCTCCAGTCTTGCCAAAAAGTACCGTGTTACCCAGTCAATGGGTTGTGGAGGTCTGGTAGGCAGCCGCTCCACGTAAAGTACTGCAGTGCGATTCTGCAAACATGTCGAAGCGAAGACTTGGGTGAAGTGCTGTCAATCCAAGTAATCAAGATGAAAAGACAGCTCTTCACCCAAGCATTCACTTCGACATTATAGAATCCACCGGCTGGTATTCAGCTAAATCCGGCTTGACTGGAAGCCGACCCCAATATAGTTGGGAAATAAGGCTAGGCAGGTGATGAAGTTGACCATTTTTCAAACTCTATTTGAGCCTGAAAACTTATCAATATTTGACATTAAAGTGGAGTTGAACGTTCATAATGCTTTTGCGAAATGAACCAAACTAAAAATCTGTAAAATGGTATACTTTATCCATTGATATATAAAAAACCCAAGATGCACAGTCTCGAACAAATGCAACACTCGAAACTGTCGTCAAAAATTTGACATGTATCAAGTGTCAATTGTGAGTTGTGTGTAGTTATACTATAAAATTTTTTTTTTTTGCAAATTCAACCTTACACGGATCGCTTAAAGATGTTTTTACAAAGCAGTGCAGTATGGCGAGTGATGTGCATTATTTTTGCAAATTCAACCTTACACGGATCGCTCAAAGTTGTTTTTACAAAGCAGTGCAGTATGGCGAGCGATGCGAGACTGTTTGAAACTACCGCACAATTATACATATTGCGCTTGTTTTTTGCGGACGTTTTTGAGATGCTGAGTGTGCATCTTGGGTTTTTTTTATATATCAATGACTTTATCTTAATGAAGTGACTACCGCTCTTGTGACTAAAAATTTTCTTTTTATCATGAAAAATTTGAAAGAGACAAAAGTCTCCCGCACAAAACCTACTACTTATTAATAGTACACGACCAAGTCAAGACAATTTTCATACAAAATTACATACATCAAATGTTTCATATCTGTTTATCAGGGGGTGTGAGAGGGCGCGCGGGGGTGGCTTGCAACGCAGAGATAACGGGTAAAAGTGAAGTTGGGGCTGTTTATTACCCCACACTAGGTTCGCGACGTGGTTTCACTCGGGTTTGGGGTGTTTTAAGAGCTGTTTGAGTAGGTTGAGATATTGTTTTTTGAATGGGAATTTTTCTTTTGATTTTTTTGTAAACGTAAGTAGTATTTGTAGGATGAAAACGAATGATTTAACACGTTCATTGTGCGTACAGCTAAGAAGTGGAATTCCTTGCCAGAGTCTGTGTTTCCTAATAGCTACAACCTGGAAGTTTTTAGGTCAAGAGTGAATAGGTTACTTCTAGGCAAGCGTGCTCCATCTTCGACCACATCATCGCTTACCATCAGGTGAGATAGTGGTCAAACGCGTGCCTATCAATTGTAAAAAAAAATAATTAATTAATTTATATTTTAATAATCATTTATTTTTTGTACATTTTTACAGCTGCTGCAGTGTAGTCTTTTTAATTAATCAAAAGATTAGCTGGTACAGAATGCCTTGTTGCATTTAATTCAACTATGTCCACTACTTTACATAAATTTTAAATAAATAAAATATCAGTGCACTAGGTTTGAGCTGCTACTTAGGCTGATGATTATGATATGACGTAGACGAAGTTGTCAAAGTCAAAGTCAAATGATTTATTTCAACTAGACCAATAAAGGCACTTTTGAACGTCAAATTAAAATAAAATAAAATATTATAGTGACTCTAGTCGTTGAGGGTCACTAATATAGGCTATGCCACATTGGCTTTAGCTCAACGATTTTATCTGAAGGTTCTTCTTTAGTACACCAATAAGAAAAACGTCCTATCGTCAGTAACCATCACAGAACTCATAAAAAATACCTTTCTCCAAATCTAAGCTAGTTAACTTAGAATCTCCTCCATTCCCTGCCGAAAACGGGTCAAAACCCCTTATCAGTCCAAAGGTAATGCAAAGAAAAGTATTTAATTACAAGAACCAGTGGGTAATTTGGCGAATTACAAGGTAATTCTCACTAGAGGGCGCTGGGGAGGTGATAGAGCATGGCAATATCCGCTGAAGCAACAGGCAAAAATACTCTAACAAGTCAAAATAAACTGTATGATGTTCTACCAAAGGTTGAAATTCAGTTGGGGAGAGAGCAGAGATGTGTAGGGTGCACAGTCAAGGGAATATGAATAGTAAGAGACGGGTTTAAGGTTGAAATTTGATTGGGTTTAGTGAATAGATGTTTTATCAGGTAATTTCGCTGTTAAATGTCTGTTGTGCGTTTTAGTTTTGTTGATTTTTAATCGATTGTTGGTGGTAGATCGATTGTCATCGTTTTTTAGCCATAGTACTGAATTATTTTTCATCCCTGAGATAAAGTCTTCTAGTAGTATTATACTTAAATGACTCGTCAAATTAAAGCATTAAAAAACTTTTTCTTGAGAGATATTTTACGGAATATACTATTTAAGCGTAGATTTCTCTTTCTGGGAATATTTACAAAAAAATTAGGATTGTAGACACATCATGATCCAAATGACTATGGCGGTGAGAGTTTGACACGAATGTCAATCTTACAATCTATCTATACTAATATATAAAGCTGAAGAGTTTGTTTGTTTGTTTGATTGATTGGACGCGCTAATCTCAGGAAAGAAAAGAATTTTTCAAATCGGACCAGGACCCGATTTGAAAAATTCTTTCAGTGTTAGATAGCCCATTTATCGAGGAAGGCTATAGGCTATATATTATCACGCTAAGACCAATAGGAACGGAGCAGACGAAGTTGCGCGGGTCAACTAGTATGAAATAATTTTAATATGAAGAAATGACGTCTTTTTGGAAGCCAGAGATTTCAAAATAATTTGTGCAAGGACAAGAGAATGATGAAGATGAAATTAATTCTAGACACCTCAATTTCATTGTCACCATTTCAACTACAAAATATACCAAAAGTACCTACATTACGAACACAGTTTATCGCCCCCGCCCAGGCCAGATACAATCAATTTAATTATGTCTAACAAACATGGCGATGGCGGTAAAAATGTATGCCTTCATACCCACGTCAAGAAGTACCCATATCAGGTGTTGTTAATTCAGGTGCTATGTATCACAGAGCCTTAACTGATGGTCATTAATGAGAATTTTACGGTTATTAAGAAAAAATAAGGGAAATTAAATTGAATAAAAAAATTGAATCGGTCTAGTAGATTCGCGGCAAATTGACTGTGACAAACGGGCACATGCGTGATCCTGTAAGGGTTCAATTTTTTATTTTGAAGTACGGAACCCTAAAAATAACTGAAAACAGTGTAGAAGTAGATTTTTCTTGAATTTTTTCTTATTTATTTGCGTTTACATCATTTAGGATATTAGAAATATGTATCTGTGTACAAGGTGACATCCGTATCCTGAAACGATAACATTTTTGCGTTACATTCGAATGTAACAAAAAAAGTTATCTGTTGTACAACTGAAAGATTTTTTTTTTTAGTTATATGATTTATTTTTTCTGTATTAATATTTTACTAGATAAAAATAAATAAAAACAAATATGCAGACATTTCTCAGTCTTTTATTGATTCAAATGAAATCAAAGTATTTTTTGCAAATTACTTAAATTATATTTTAATTCACCATCGACATCGACATTTTAAAGTTGTTCAAAGCTATTTAAAAACATTAGTAGGTCAATTTATATCTGTGAAAATAAAATTACTGTCTTATTATACTAATAATTGTTGATGAGCCAAATAAAACAAATAAATAAATCGGTTCAATCAATACAAAACTCAAAGACATGTGACTAACACCCCCCAAAAACCCACTAAACTTAACAAAATATTCAACTAACACCGTTCACTTTTATCAGCAAGAACCATGTACCACATCAGTAATGTTTCCCTATCAAAGGACAATGCGAGGACAGGGGACTGACGACAGAGTAATGTGCACCTATCGCACCAGGAAATTGAGGCGACCTCGAATCGACTCCTTTTGTTTTTATCGTGTATCGTTTCCGCGTTACAATAAATATATCGATTACTTACTGTCAAATATTTTAATTGAAAGGCACTTAAGTATACTGATACTTTTTTTTTTATTTGTGATGGGTTTGCTCTTGACTCTAGTCTAGGTCAGAGATGACAGAGACAAAGTCTACGATGGAGCAAGCTTACCCAGAAGGAGCCTGTGCACTGCTCCAAAAGATTAGGGTTGTAAGCGTTTGGAAACACAGACGCAGGCAGAGAGTTCCACTTCTTTGCTGTGCGCACTATAAAAGACGTTTGGAAGCGCTTGGTGCGAGTTGGTGGAATAGCAACAATACTGGTCATACTATGACGTAGTTCTGTAGTAAACGAGGTATCCGCCACGGCACGAGGTACGAGGTGACGAGTAATATTGTAGGTCAACTCGCGCCACAAGTTCTGAGACGAGATACATTTGAAGCTCTCCTAACGAGCTGTAAATGTGATTGTACTTAAGAGGAAATGCTGGCGGCGAGACTTTGTATGTAAAAAGTCATAATTCGAGGTTTGGCTCTCGACTGTTTTCTCCTCCAATGTTGGACCGATTTAAAAGATATTTCATAAACTGAATAAGAAGGATATAAACTGTGTCCCGATGTTTCCCTTTTTAATGATTTATTAACCGTATAAGCACTAGAACTCTCACAAAATGCTCAAAATTGACCGATAAATCGCTGTCAACAGAGCCTTAGTGTACAAATTTGGCAACTATTAATCAAAAAAGGAAACAATAGAGATACAGTATACCTTCTTATTGTGGAATATCTCTTATGTCGGTCCAATACTGGAGGAGAAAACAGTCGAGAGAAAAACCTCGAATTATGACTTTTTAAATACAAAGTCTCGCCGCCAGCATTTCCTTTTAATACAACGCTATTCATAAAAACTGTTAAAGCATTTTAGACTGCAAGCCAGGCTACAAATTTTATCAATCATTTTCTCTCGGGCGATAACTTGTAAAATGCTTCAGACTTGTATCATGAAGCCCTGACGTCAGCTACGTCACCCACCTCCGAAAGAAATACCAAAAAAATAAACAAACCCCCTTCCACACAAACTTAATTCTATGGGTACAGCGATATCTACCAAAAAACCTTTGGATGTTCTGAAAGAACTGAAGAGTGAATAGGTTGCTTCTAGGCAAACGTGCTCCATCTTCGACCGCATCATCGCTTACCATCAGGTGAGGTAGCGGCCAAACGTATGCCTATCAACAGTAAAAAACAACTTAATATAAAAAAAGTTTCTTAAGTTCACAATCACTTTCCACTATATCTAGCATACACTTCCATTTTCCGAACTTTCCTTACATATTTAACACAAAAACAGACCCCAATACATAGTATTAGCTCAGTGTGTGGGACGACGACACTCTTGAAGTCGGTTAAAAAATAAGCCATAGTCAGCAAATAACGCAATGGCGCTGGCAGTTTCCCACGCTTACGTTGCCTACATACTTCTGGAAAAAAACTAAATAGAATATACTGTATTGTACACCAAAAAAGAAACAACCCCTTTTTGCATAAACTTAATTCTATGGTTACAGTAATATCTACAAGACAACCTTTGGATTGACTGAAAAAACCTAAAATAAAACGGAGTTTCAAGTGCACAATCACTTCCCACAATATTTAGCATACACTTACCATTTTAAAATTTTTCCTTACATATTTAACACAACAACAGATCCCAATAAAAAGTCTTAGCTGTGTGTGTGGGGACGACACTCTATAAGGATGTATTAGCGCATTCCGCCGGCGAACATTTCTTTTTTGAATGAAGTCGGTTTAAAAATTAAGTCTGTAAATAACGCAATGGCACTGACAGGGTTTTCCACGCCTACGTCGCCTTCATACCTCTGGAAAAAAAACAGAATACTATATACTTTATTGTACACCAAAAAAGAAACACCCACTTAATTCTATGGGTACAGCGATATCTACAAGATAAATTTAGAAGCTAAAATTAAAAAAAAAATTGTCAAGTGCACAATCTCTAGCATATACTTAACACCAAAGCAGATCCCAATTAAAACTCCTAGCTCTGCGAACAAACTCGTCGGGGTGTGTGAGGACGTCACTCGATAAGGATGTATTAGCGCATTCCGCCGGCGAGCCACTGTATTTATTCTTATCCGGAATAAGGCAGGTTACACCCCTAGTGACGGGCTGATATCGATAGCGTTTGTTTGCAAGACTTGTGTGGGGATGTGTGTCTTGTCGATGGTTTGGCTTAAAAACAAAATTAAGATTTCAAGACCGTGCTTGAAATCTCTCAAGTGGCATTTTCTAAGTCATACCCAGTTCTGAAAAGTATGGCCTGCAAAATAAAAATAGATTCTAGCCAATAGCTTCTTTAAGAACATTTTTATCCCGGTAAGATGTCTCAGATAGACTATGTAAAGTTTTCAAACATTGTAGTATCACAAAATAAAATATAATTAGTTAAGACGCGCTAAATTATAAACTCATTTTATCGTGCCCAAAATCACAAATAAAGCACGAATTCATTACTTAGAATTGGAAATAATAAATTAACCATAGATACTCTTATAAAAAAGCTATGTTAGTAACATACACAATTATAGCCTATACATTAGCATAGCTAGATTACCTTTTTTTAAGTATGGGAAATCATCATGACTCCTCCCGTTCTGGGTGAAGCAGAAGGGAGTGTCAGACTCTTACTGACTAAAACCCATCCATGTTCCTCCTTCCCTTTGCGTTCCAGAGCTGCGGTGACTCTTTCGAACAAATTCCACAACCCCGGCAGGCACTGACCCTGGCGGGCCCTTTTCTCTTCTATGCAGCGCGCCGTCGAACCGGGCCTGTTTCTGATCGGACGGCGAGCCACCCAATGCTTGTCGTCTGCAGGCCAAGCTAGCTTACTCTATACTGTCAAAAGCGAAACACTCAATAAAAACAAAATCCTCCACAGTATCGATACATCCCTTTCCCATCGCTACCCCTCACTGAAGGGGGTGAAGCGTCGCTTGGCGCTGCGAGATAGCGCCGATAACATCGCCGGGTGGCGGCCCTGATAGTACGAATAATAATAATTTTATTATCGCGATCCAGGGTTGCCACCTCTTTGTTACACTGGATAGTGGAGCTCGTGAATTTTAAAGTTATTGAGTGAGAAGTTTTTGTTGATGTGATAAGGAGTTTTAGTGTGTTGTGTTTGGTGATAAGGACTTATGTGTTTCTGGAAAGATATTTTAAGAATTTTCCTTTTTAAAACTTTAAAATTGTCTGTCTCTCTGATAGATGGTTTAATCGCAAAAAGAAAACAAGGAAAATCTACCTGCTCCTGTCAAAAATGCACGACATTGTACCTGTAAACCAATCAGCAACTATTGACTGGCTGCTGCCATATTATTTCCTTGTGCAATCTACAGAACTTAAAGCAACTTGCCACTTTTCATGTGAAATTGTAGTCAAACTCCAGCTTATCAATAACTAGCTGACCCGCGCAACTTCGTCTGCGTCACAATTTTCATTACTGCTCCGCTCCTATTGGTCTTAGCGTGATCATATATATAGCCTATAGCCTTCCTCAATAAATGAGCTATCCAACACTGAAAGAATTTTTCAAATCGGACCAGTAGTTCCTGAGATTAGCGCGTTCAAGCAAACAAACAAACAAACTCTTCAGCTTTATATATTAGTATAGATAAAAAAGTAAAGTTTCATCAACCCCCCAAAATTAGTATCACCAACTTCAAAATCTTCCAACATTCCAAAAAAAGAACAATACCACAGAAAAAAACAACGTGAAATAAAAAAAACACATACGCAGTGACCGTCAAAAATCATCCTCGCATCCGGCTTAGCTTCGGAGGGGGTTCACCCCCTTGGGACGGAGGGAGGGGGCCTTATCGCGAAGTCGCAGATTGAATATATTTCATGTGTAAGTTAATACGAGCCATACTTGCGAGATTTTGTACAGTTTTCCACTAACTGTAGAGAAGGAGTGTTTAGATTTTTGGTTAGGGGGGAGTAAGGGGTTTTGGGATTTTGATGATGTGGTAGTAGCTTGAGTAGTAAGGCAGTTCAGATAACACAGATACTAAATAGCAATTTCAATACCGCTACTTGAAAACTTGCTTCTACCCCATCCGCTTTTAGATTTGCAATGAAGTGTTTTTCGCACTCGTGCTGGATATTGCGGTGGACAGGGCCCCAAGTCTGCTATTACAATAGTGTCAGAATGGTCTATCATTGATTTCATAATGGTTGATTTTGACAAGATTCTATGCCATTTCTTTCTATGGAGTGTCAGTGGTTGACCACTGGATATAAAAGCGTCATTATGACTTTCCTTTTTTCTGTGGTTGGTATTGGGGCCCTGATCTTTAAAATATCAGGCTGTTCGCCGGTTAAAACCAAACAAAAACTAATCGCGGAGCTAGAAAAATATCGAATTTTCGAAACTTCCAATTTCTGTGACACGTAGCGTTGACTTAAAATCATGAAATATCATGATAAGGAAACCTTCCTGTGAGAGCCCGACTCGCTCTTGACCAGTTTTTACTACAGCATGAGGTATTCTAATAAAAACCCTTGCCTATTGAAGACAAAAAGTTTTCAAAATCTGTTTCGCGCAGCTTAACTGATCGCAAAATCTACCAAAAAGATAACACCACATTAAGGTTGGTAGTATCGGTAAGATAGTTCATCTACCCCATTCTACCAACCTAAAACAGGTACAAACTACTACCAACCTACCAATAAAACTAATTACAAGCCAGTACGTACAAGTGACGTTTATCTGCTCAGCAGTTATCACGTTCGGCATTGTTAACTAAGTGAATAACTATCGGTTAATGAGGAGCGGGATCGAAGCGAGCGATACGCGTATCGCACCTGGGGCAATTAAAACGAGGCTGAATTAGTGAAAAACCTTGGCTTTGTATGTAGTGAAGCGTCACGGCGGAAGGTATGTAGGTGTCTGATAATGATAGGTGTTATCATACAGGTAGGGGACATGGCAAAAGAAATGCGGTAGTTTTCGCATCGAAGAAATTGTTGCATTTAGAATAGAATAGAATGGAATGGAATGGAATGGAATGGAATGGAATAGAATAGAATAGAATATTCTTTATTATGTACACCATATAAGTTACAGAAAAAATAGATGAGATTAGTTATTTTCAAGGCGTTGATCATTTTAATTACATAGATCGATTATTGTTAAGTAGTGGATTCAAGCTTTATTATTTTACAAAAAAAAAAACCGGCCAAGTGCGAGTCGGACTCTTACATGAAGGGTTCCGTACCATAAACCGAGGAGCCCCCTTTCATGTTTAATTTTATTTTATTTTATTATTTATTGTAATAGCGGCAATATAAATAAACACGCTGTAAACATTTCAACTGTCTACCTATTACGGTTCCTGAGATACAGTCCGCTGACAGACAGACAAACGGACGGACACCGGAGGCTTAGTAATAAGGTTCCGTTGGTTACCTTTCGGATAAGGAACCCTAATAAAAAGAGTGGATTATAGCGCAGAACCAGTAACAATGGAAGAAATGAATGGAGACATTTGCCCAACGTTAGGAATGTTTAGACTAGCATTAATAAATATAATATTATGCAACTAGTACGCAACAACACTTATTTAGTTTTTATACCGCCAAAACAAAGATAAAAAAAAAAAACGTGTAAATCGAGTAAAATTATTAAAATTTTATTATGAGGGTCACTTTTGGGAGTCAAACTAGAAAATAAAAAAAAGTTTTTTGAACAATATCGTGTGACATATCAAATGAAAGGGCTTACTGTGAGGGTTGTAATTATATTTTTTTCATAATTTTAAAATACAGGGTTTTGAATTTATTGAAGAAATTAGACGAAGAATGACTTATCTCCGAATATACTAAGCCTAAAATTAAAAAAAAATCAAGATAATAGATCTTTACCTATACATTACAGGAAAACTATAAGAATTCTATAGTGTTCAAATAACAAGTAAAAAAAAAATCAATTCGTTCGGACCCCTTTGCACGCAAATCCGACTCGGTTATGGCCGGTTTTTTTTTTAATTCAGTTAAAAATATATACCCACTGCAGAAACCGTTGTACAGTTTTGTTTTCCTCGAACACATTCCGGGATTGACTTACCTTTGACCTTTTGTTTCCTGATGATTAAATTCGTATTTCACGGAAGTTTCCATTCGACCTTATCAACGACATCACTGCATTATTGTGCTTTACAAAGTGTAACAAAATGAACGCAATAAATTTATAGACAATGGGCCTCACCAGAAGGCTCAAAGTCACTCAAAGGGCAATGGAGAGGGCAATGCTTGAAGGAGATTACATGGATTGACAGCTCACTCAAAAAGCTTCACCCAAGCCCACTGCAGTTCAGCATGGCCAGACAACTAGTTTGATAAAAATCACAGACCTCATCCTTCACTCATCATATCACAATGGGATGGAATGGGAGAGGCTTACGGTATCTGGAGTAGCTGGACATAAGGCTCACCCATGTCTCGACACAGCATCCGATACTTCAAGCATCCAGTTTGACCCAGAACCTTTTTTAAAGTCCTCGATGACCCTTGCTCTGCAAAAAGCTCTTTTAAGTTGCGCGTACCGGAAGACGCAGCATTCGCGCGGCCATCAAGGTGGACCGATGACCTGGTGACAGTTGCGGGTAGCCGATGGACGCGAGACGCACAGGACCGGTTATTGTAGCAACATTTGGGAGAGGCCTATGTCCAGCAATGGACGTCTTTCGGCTGATGATGATGATGATGACATCACCCAGTTCTCTGCCTTCATCACATCCAGTTTTTTTCCTGCTAGTAATAATTTTAGGGTCCTCAATAACCCCATTCAAAGTCAGAACAGCGCTTGCAACCCAATACAAAATTAAAACACACAATTATAACTAGACAATGTTACATAAACCGCTTCAATAAAGCTCATATCGCGAGATCTGGCACCGTCCTATTCTGGCGCGGCTGGATTGGTGAAAAACGTGAAAAGTGACCGAGATAACGTGAGTTTTGGCCGCGCGGCCGGCCCGATACCGCTGCCTAGGGGTGCTCTGATTGTAGTAGTCGTGTTATAGTGCTGCACCACGTTTTATTTTTTGGAAGGATTATTGAAAACGTTCGTTCGATTAGTGGGACTAGGAATAAAATCAGCCGTGTAGCGTGTTGTTTCCAGAGGCGCTAGTTACAGTAACATTTTAATAGCAACTGTCGAAATGCCAATCGCTTAATCACCTATAATATTAATGTTATAACATCTAAGTGATAAAGTTGGTGTACATAAGTTAAGCAATCAGGCAGAAAGATCACAGTACAAAAGGGTAAGAGTGAATTTCACTAAAAAAAATCTGTTACAAACTTTATTCCTTAAGACGTAAACCAGAACAGCTGCAAAGTTTGCTAAAATCCGCTGTCCCCAACAATCCGGAATTCCTAAGCTGTCAGTTCATATAAACAATATGGAATGACAGTTTACTTCATGCTGACTCCTCCTAAGTTAACACGTTGATATGTGGACAGAATGGACCGTCAGAACTTGCTAGTCCGTAAGTACAGTTCACTCTCGTTGATAGTATCGTTTTCGCCTAATCATCATCATCATCATCATCATCATCATATCAGCCGAAAGACGTCCACTGCTGGACATAGGCCTCCTCAAGCGTCGCCACAACGACCGCTCCTGCGCGTCTCGCATCCATCGGCTACCCGCGACCTTCACCGGGTCATCGGTCCAATCAATTTACCTAATCAATGAAGCGAAAAGAATACAACACAAAAAGACAAGACCGGGTTTCACTACTCATACCATAGATCTACAGTTATAATCTTTACTTCTTGACACGTCAAACGAGAAAAAAATCAATAATCCTAAGCTACATACAATAGGGAATATGCATGCGATTTTTTTATTTGCAAAATGAAATACGTATTAGCTCTATTAAACAATTATGAAATTATTTTTTAAATACCTTCATCAGCGATGAAGTTATAAAGCTTCAAAGTTTCCCATCAGAAAGAGAAGTCCGATATGAATTGTGACATCAGATTTTTTGGCGCCTATACAGCTGCCATAGAAAACAGCGTTTTCACGAGATGGACAGATATATTTGTTTAAAATAATTATATCTCGTTTGTTTTTCGAGCAATTTTGATTCTATTTTCACTGTTAGTATTATATTTGTGTGTATTTTTAGATAAACTGTATAGATAATAAATATTTTTTTCGTGCATATTCCCTATTATCAAAGTATCACAATCTGCATCATAACGTACAATCAATAACACATTTGCACAAAAACCCTGCTGGGCCGTGTTCAGCCATGTTCCCTGAGCACAGAACATGCTAGTCCGCGTGTGCAGTTCACTCTAGATGCCGCGATAACACTGCTTTGCATAATACCGCAGATTTTTTTCAACAGTGCATACGTATAAACTTTGTGCGCTAATATGGGCGGAGGCAGTGTAAGGCATGAGCGGTAGCGGGTGAATAAGCGGGCTAGTTTTGGGATAGAATAGAATATAATACTCTTTATTATGCACAACATATTAGTTACGGAAAAGATAGATAAAGAAAACAATAGAAAAGTGGATGAAAATTAGACCTAAGAGAGAGATAGTCCTAAGGCATGGTACCATGTCTAATTCCAAGACAAGATCTGATTGCGGAATTTGTGCGAAAGAGTCGCCGCGACTCTGGAACGAAAGGGCATTTCGAGGAACACGAATGGGTTTTAGTCAATAAGAGTCTGACATTTTCTTCCGCTCCCAGAGCGGAGTCATTTGATGATTTCCCATCCTTAAAAACAAGGGCTAGATTTACCCGTGTGTTAAGTTTCGTACAAAGCTGTTCAGCCGTTGACGCGTAATTGATTTACAAACCTCAATGTACACGATTGCAATATTAGTAGGATAATAGGAATTCGTATTTCATATATTTATATGACAAGGGTTTCCCACAGACGCAGATGCACGTGTTTATTTCCTTGGAATATTGTTAAATTTTTCAATCGAAATCCCAATTAGGGATCAATACCAAACTGGTTTAGGGAAAAATATTAATTAACTGCAATTTAGTTATATATGGTGTCTAAATACAAACCAGAAACTGCATTAATATGGCCTTAATAATAAAATATTTAAATGTACCTACATTATCCAATTTGACATAATAGGTACACTTAATGGGGAAGTTCCTCCGTACAAACCAGGAATGCGTTTAATTTTGTTACAACAAAGTTTGATTTTAAATCGCTAAAATAAAAATTTCAAAACTTTTGTACACCTTGTTCAAGGTGTACAAAAGTATTGAATTTTATTAAAAGGCTCCTACAGACAAGCGCGACGCGACAACGGGACAACGGATATTCATAGAAATTTGTATCATTAACAATTACAACAATATCTACTAAATAGCGTTATGTTATGGCATTGCCGCACCGCGCCTGTCAGCCTTGATTCCGACCTCGCTACCATCAAATACTTATAAATTCATCTTCTTAAAACTTAATTGACAGATTGCTGGGGAGTATGTTGCGCGACTTCTTCTTCCTAGCTAAAATACTAGGAAGTGGACGGGCGGGCGTTTTGGGGTATTGTATTTATATAGAATTTTGACGTTCTAAAATTGCTGGCGCGCAGTCTAATTTAGTAGTAGTAGTTAGTAATGACTCTATTCTCCGCACTTATACTATCATTCGTTCCGTTGTGCGTGGTAATCTTGGCTAAGTTAGCCAGCCTAGCTCCGCCAAGAAGCACAGAAGTTCCCTGGGAGCTTCACAGGCTTCGCGGAGCGACCTCGCAGTCTAATTTATTTGATACGTTAATTATAGGGCTTTAATTGAAGTGAAGTAAAATGGCCCGACATTAGGATGCCTAATTTGATTAAATTACTTTTTGATCCGCTGTCGCCTATGACTTGCCGTTATCGGGTCAATCGCAGGTCAAACCAGCGTCACCTCTTAATGATATTATAATGTAATTTAATTTCGCTTTTTTCTTTCAGGTAAGTAGGCCATCTGATGCCATTATGTTCTGCAAGTAAGTGACCGGTCCAGTTTAGAGGCAATTGAAAGAAAAGCAGGTTAGTGGTAACTGGTGCACTAAAACTTTAAAACAACAAAGTACAGTCAGTGCATAGACAAATTGACAATCCATCACAGATAACGGTTGTCAAAAATGCCAAACCATGGCATTGACATTGACACCGAAATACCACCGATTGGGGCAATCCGATAAAATTACCACTCACTATTTAGTCAATTTGACTAAATCCCAATTTTGTTTATGGCAAGTCATTTTTAACCGACTTCCAAAAAGGAGGTGATTCTCAATTAGGTTGGTATTTTTTGTATGTACAGTCAACAAAGCTATTCGGTATACAGGAAAAAATATTAATTTTTCTACAGCACTGCCAATGTTTATTTCTAATGTGTGTTGTAAAATAATTGCCTACTCAGCACACTCACAACATTGTTTAAAAGAAGTTAGCTGTCTGCGTACCTAACAGTTTTGTTGACGGTACACCGATTACTCCGAGGTTTCTGATCCGATTTCTGTGATTCTTTTTTAGTTCGATACTTGCCATTTGGTTCCGTAAAAATTTAATTCAGTTTGGCTCAGTAGTTTTAATTTTATTTTATGAGCATATTTGCTTATTTCAATTTATGCGTAGACGATGACGTCGTCCAAGTATCACCAACTAAAATTGAAAAATTAAAAACTTTTTTTTAATATTCTGGAAATAATCGAAAAGTCCACTGGACACCTATCATAAATAAACTGTCATATCAGTAACAAAAAATGTTTACTTTGACTACCTACCTGAACAAATTTTTGTGTTCATCTTGCCTTAGGGCACTATTTCCATCTAAAAATTAATACAGTTAACCTGTGATTTTTCATTGGCACACATGTGTGCCATTGCGCGTCAACTGAAATTGACGCATAATGGCATAGCATAGCATAGCATATTCGGCCTTATAATGTTCCCACTGTTGGGACTCAGGCCTCCTCTCTAGGAGAGGGAATGGGCCGTAATAATAACATAATGGCATCCCACATGCCATACCAAATCACGCGGTTTAAACTATTTTTTTTTTAAACGCAGTGTTTAATATCCTATGGCCCCAGATCGACCAAAAAACATGGCGCCCGTCTATTTTTTTACAATAAATTATTCAATTGTTGTTGCGTCGCGACTACTATTACGACCGGGTGCTCACAATAAAGTTCGGTAGTTAAAGGTCAAATCTTTTTTCCTTAATCCACAACCTTTGCTGTCAACTGCCATTAATCGTAAGATTTGAAACACAAAACTATTCTTATCATAAGTGCTCGCGAGCTTGCACATCTATAACCCATTTTGTTATAAGTAAGCGGTATCCCATCACCACAGATCTAATGAGATCCTTAATTCCTCATAGCAGTGAAGAGACAAATTCCACAGAATATAATAGAATAGAAAATATTTATTCGACACAGCAACAAACACATTATAGAAAACAAAAGAACAATAATTCAAAACGAAAACGATACAGAGAAATTGTGCTGAGCGTGCCCATACCGAAAGAGTTACCATCTCAGCAATTGCTGGGCGTCAGACGCCCAGCGCTGGTTTTCAGTTGGCACCCCGCAGTGACACACGGACGTGGGTGAAATAAAATAGATAAATACTTGAGCGTTATAATAAGTAGGTTATAATTAAGTAATGTTTTAACATACACCCCCTAACACGTCATTAAAATCAAAATAAACTGTTAAAATTCATCTACAACCCCGACTGAAACCCAGATATCCCAAAACTTATTTTTATTTCGAAAGCCCGTACTTCTAGACATTATCATCCACACACCAACTTCTGAATGTATGTAAGTGTCGAGGGGGATGTAGGGGGTACTAGGGGGTGAAAGACGAGGGGTGGAGGGGGTGAACGTTACAAACACAGCAAAAGTTCACGTCCGTCTTATCTCATCTGTTTGACGGATTCCTACCGACAACGCAGCGTATTCATATTTTGTGTAGAGTAGTTTGGGACAGAGGTCGCGAGATATTTTGAGACCGATCGATGAGAAATTGTAGAGAAAATTAACTGTAGTATTTATTGTGAACTCTAGCAAAGAAGAAGAGTAGCACAATACTGATGTGGTGATGCTTGGTCCCTAGGCTTTGGTGATGATGATTCGCTAAAACTCAATCTTTTCGGTTTGTTTACACTGACTTTAAATCCTAATATTGGGTCAAGTTCGGAAAACTCCATCATGAGGTGGTTCGGGGTTTTCATAATAGTTCTTTTCAGAAATGGTGACAAAAACTATGCTCCATTGTATCATACTAGTATCAATAAATTATCAGATATTTATGTGTATTGAGACTCACCGAAATTACTGGTATTCAGCTGCACATGGTCGACTGAAAAATAAAGTCGAAGCACAACAAATTGATTAAAATAATGTGTACTTTTGAGGATACCCCTTATAACCTTTTGCTTTATTTATTAGCTCAATGCATTTTTCCGAAATATTTCACTCTCATTCATACGAACTTCTAAATAAAATTAAGCTTGTCTTAAAATAAAACACCTCTGTTTCTCAAAACTACTCTGTACCGCCTAAGATCGTCGACTCCCGCTACTGATAACGCGAGCTATTTAATCACAGATAACATCTGTAGGGCGGGCGGCGTGTTATCACCGCCCGCGGCCGCTTATCGCCCGCCCGCCCAGCCTTATCGCTCCCGTATATAAATTCTTATCAAGGACGTTTCGTTATTTCTTCATGTTGACTTCAATTTTGTATTGTATTTTGTTTTAGATTGATAGATGGATTTGTGTTAGGGTTTTATTTAGGTATTTGGAATAGTTTTTAGAAAGAAATTGTAGGTTTTGTTCGGTTGAGGGATATTACGGGCAATATTAAAATGATGACTGTACTTTTTACTCTATGAGTTCATAAAGGTCGTTCTGCGGTCGTTCATCAGAATAACTTAATATGAATCACTCCAAGCTGAGGACTTATGTTTCATTGAAATGCCTTTGAGAAGATGATTATGACTGGTCTGGCAGTAATCGAAAGATGAAGGTGTTAAAATATTTTTCTTGTTTTTAGATTTACCTACTTTTTGTAGGCATCTCCAAACGTAAATGGCAGTGCGAAGAACAGAAGGTCGATGGTCCGCGTAGAGGGAGATGCAGCGTTGAAAGGCTTCCCACAAGGTGGACAGACGACTATGTGAAGGTCGCGGGATCCGCTGGATGCGAGAAGCACAGGACCAGTACATGTGGTTGGTTGGTTTATGTCCAGCAGAGGCCGTCTTTGGGTTGAAAAGATGATGATGATGCATACAGAAGATGGATAGAGCTTGCTTAATCTTTGGTGTTTAATTTTCAACTGTTAGTAGCAGGTTCAAGGACCATATTTGACGAAATATGCCAATTAAGTGTTCATTTGTTTTATGGATTGGAAATCATCAAATGACTCCTCCCGCTCTGGGTAAAGCAGAAGGGAGTGTCAGACTCTTCCTGACTAAAACTCATCCGTGTTCCTCCCAATGCCCTTTGCGTTCCAGGGCCGCGGTGACTCTCTCGAATAAATCCCGCAACCCCGGCAGGCATTGGCTCTAGCGGGCCCCGTCTCCCCGTTTATGCTGACAGCTCTTTGAGGCGCGCGTGGAACACAGCGCGCCGTTGACCCAGGTCTGGTTCTGATCGGACGGCGAGTCACCCAATGCTCGCCGTCCGCAGGCCCGCGCCTACGGTGGCCGGTAATCGCCCTGCGACTCCCGACGCCCGGGGCGTTTTCTTCTGTTGCGGCGGCTAGGGCGTGAGGTTTCCCTCTCTCTCTCGCGTTCGGCCTCCTCCTTTGCTAGCATTACTGCTTCGCAGAAGGAGGTGACCGCTTCCCATGCCTCCTCGCTCCGGACCATTGATTGAACCAGGGCCGGACGGGAGAGATCGCCGCCGCCGATCGCCTCGACGAGGACACGGCGGTGTTCCGCCCAAGCAGGGCAGACCTCCACCGTACGCTCCACTGTGTCCGCCGAGCGATCCTCGCAGTGTTGACACCCGAGCGTATCCTCCTGCCGAATTCGAAACAGGTACTTCCCGAAACAACCGTGTCCGGTGAGTACTTGCGTCAGGCGGAAAGTGAGGACGCTATGGTGCCGCTCTAGCCACTCCTCAAAGAGGGGACTTACCGCCGCAATTGTGGCGTGCCCAGCGCTGGGTTGCGACAGTCGCTGTCTCCATACCGCCATGAGATTCTGCCGAAGCTCCGTCCGCCGTGCTGCAATTTGTCGCGGCAGAGGAGTTTCGCCCCGGCGTAGTGCCTCCACGCGCCACTCGTAAATCAGCGCGAGGGCTCTCGCCTCCAGATCCCATGGCGGCAGTCCGGCAAGGAGGCTCGCCGCCTCGCCAGAGATCGTGCGGTATGCCCGGGCCAGCCGGATGGCCATGACCCTCTGGGACGCGTTGAAATTAAGTGTTCATAAACTTGTAACTGAACCATGAAGCAAGTTATTTTTATATTACAATTATCATCAACACACTCATTCTACAACACCTACGAACAACAAACACCCACTTCAGACTTTACACTTAAAAACAATGATAACATCACTGTCTTATCGCACTTCCAGCTTAAAAAGCGCTTTCAAGCTGTACCTATAAAAATACAAAGCGAACTACCCACATAGCGAGCGCTATCTACAGCGCTCTTATCTATACAGTATAAATCCAGCTGATTGTTATCACCGTTTCGTTGCGATTTACGGAGCTTTTATCATTATTATTTATGTTGATAGCGTTAGTTTTCTAGTCTATTGTGAAAGGGTCAGCAGTGTTGTACTTGTGACATCTCTACTATCTATATCTATACTAATATATAAAGCGGAAGAGTTTGTTTGCTTGCTTTGCTTGAACGCGCTAATCTCTCCTGAGATTAGCGCGTTCAAGCAACTGCTGGTCCGATTTGAAAAATTATTTCAGCGTTAGATAGCCCATTTATCATAAGATCACGCTAAGACCAATAGGAGCGGAGCAGACGAAGTTGCGCGGGTCAACTAGTAATATTATAAATGTGAATGCAAGTTTGTTTGTTACGCTTTCACGCGAAAACTACTAAACCGATCATCATGAAACTTTGTACACATATTCTTGGAGATATTGGAAGTAACATAGGATACTTTTTTTTTAATAAAAAATATCCTATGTTTGCACTATCCCCGATGATATGAGCTTCATCACGTTTGGTATTCCTGTAACAATCGCTATCGCATATAGAATGACATTTTGTTGACGCCCAAAGATCTTCAGAATGTTATTATCTTGTTTAATTTAATACAAAATCATATCAATCAATCAATCAATCAAATCGTATATTTCAAATAAACCATTTACAGGCACTTTTGAATTGTCAAAGTCGGTCAGTCAAAAACATGAAGCTATTTGCACGTTCCAAAGCGTAGATCTCTATGGAGAAGAACGTGCAAGAAACTCCACGGACACTCTTTTAAACCATGTGATGTGTTACAAAAATCTTGTTAACATTAACATTGATTGCTTCTATATGTGAGGACAATGCAAAGAACAAGAAAATATATAAACAATTCAAAATGCAGGTACAGATTAAAATAAGCCAGTGGCAGGTAAGAGAATAGTTCCCCGCATTTACCAATACCAATTGCACTTCAAAAGTACCTACGAAGCTTGCTTTATAAACTTTCAACTAAGCGCGATACCCAAGGGCCACCGTGAGGGTAGTCATAACAAATTTTAGCGAACATCAATAACTGTTTACCTTGGAGCTATCTGTTTGTGAGCGACTGCTATAAAACCGCTATCGGCTCCCTGATATGGCTGTAAGGAGTATAAATAGTTTTTATCTTTTTCCAGAAGCTTTTGTGACGATTTTGTGCAGGACTGGACTTGCAGTTACCTAGATAACGTATTATGTTAGTGTAAGTACTTGTGCTAGTACAGTGGGGTTCTTTTTTAGGGTTCCGTACCTTAATAGGAAAAAACGGTACCCTTATAGGATCACTTTGTTGTCCGTCCGTGTGTCTGTCAAGAGCCTTTATCTCAGGAACGCGTGGAGGTATCGAGTTGATATTAAAACCATATACTCCTTGCAGCTGTGAAAAAATCAAACTTCTAAGTTAAGGTAAAAAAAAGAAGAGAGGGTCGTTTATGCCGCAGAAAACGTATATTTCGACACTCTCAAGGGTATCAAAATGTATGGGTATTTCCCGTTGACATAGAACTATGAAATTTGGCAAGTAATTCCGTCTTATGCTACAAGTATTGGGAAAAGTCTGAAAACTATACATTTGTAATTAAATAAAAAAAAAATATTGTCTTTGTTTAAAGTAAAATGCACCTACAATTATTTATTTTTATTTGAGATGGGTACGGAACCCTCGGTGGGCGAGTCCGACTCGCACTTGGCAGGTTTTTTTTTTAAAGATGGGAAATCATCAAATGACTCCACACTCTGGGTGAAGCAGAAGGGATTGGCAGACTCTTACTGACTAAAACCCATCCGTGTTCCTCCTAGTGCCCTTTGCGTTCCAAGGCCGCGGTGACTCTTTCGAACAAATTCCGCAACCCCGGCAGTCAATGGCCCTAGCAGGCCCCGTCTGCTATGCTGACATAGCAGACGGGATTTATGTTTGTGTATGTTTTAGTGAGTAAGTCGTTGAAGTGCCTTATTAATAAATACATAAAAAAATAAATAACATCTCCTTGAGGCGCGTGGAACACAACGTGCCTACGGACTTATGATTAGTCCCGACAGTAACTGTGAAATCGTGTTGTCATTAATTCTTAGTGGTTTAGTTGCGGGCGTACACGGAGTCGAATCCCGGCGGTGGCCGGGAATCGCCGTGCGACTCCCAACGCCCGGGGCGTCTTCTTCTGTTGTGGCAGCTGGGGCGTGAGGTTTCGACCGACCCAAGGACTGGCTTTTACCTCGTACAAAGGATAAGCATTGTCGTACAACGTGGCAACGTTGCCAGCCATTTGGGCACAATTTTTTCAATGACTAATGAATGAATGATGTCTGTCTATCTGTCCTTCTGTCTGTTACTTACTTCTTCACGTCTTAACGACTGTTTAGATTTCGATAAAACCTAGCACACGGGTTGACCAGCTTCTGGGGATACTTTAGGTATCTCAGGCATGTTCCTTTGCAATATTTTTTACTGGCAGAAGCTATGTAGTTACCAATAATTTTACCGAGTTCAGTTGTTATCTCTTATCGTTACGCGTCTTAATATTTTACACATATCCAAAATGTCTAAAATTGGTTTCCACCTTTTTTCCTGTCAAAATATATATTAATATTTTGTTCAGATAAGCATTTAGTTTCGGTTATAATTAGTGGTTCATATAAAACGCGTGATTGAAGGTTATCTAGCTCTATTTTAAAGCACTAAATATACAACATGTAACGAATAAACGTAAAACCTCTTATTGGGGTCATTGTGCTCATCATTATGAACAACTTTTACTACTGGACCAATCACGAAATCGCGAAAAAAAAATCAGCTGTTCAGTACATTTTGCCGAGTTATACGCACATAAATGCATGGGGGAGTCGATTTTTTTTCGCGATTTCAGTGTTGGTCCCATAGTGAAAGTTGTTCGTAATGATGAGTTCACTGACCCCCCCTTAAGAGGTATTGCGTTTATTCTGTAACGTGTAACAGAATTGGGCTATCTAACACTGAAAGATTTTTCAAATCGGACCAGTAGTTCCTGGGATTAGCGCGTTGAAGCAAACAAACAAACAAACTCTTCAGATTTATATATGTTTGAGACTCCCCCGTACGTTTATGTGCGCATAACTCGACAAAATGTACTGAACATCTGTTTTTTTTTCGCGATTTCGGGATTAGTCCCATAGTAAAGATGTTCATAATGATGACTACAATAACCCCTTAAGAGGTATTGCGTTTATTCTGTAACAGGTTGTATATTGAGTGATTCTCTACCTAAAAATTAACTACAAAACACACGGTTGACTTTTTGTCTGCACAACTTGTAAGTAAAGCGTGTTTAAAGTGTTATAAATAAGCCACTATCAGGGTTTCCTGTTGGTGGGCCGCGGTGCAAGATATCGATAGTATCGGGGGCTAATTAGAATTATCGTAGACCAATTATTTTATAAGCATACGGCTTATCGGGAAGCCATTGTTGTAAGTTTGTGTGTACGGGGACGGCGGTTGGTGGATATGTTTGTGAGCAAATAACTCACATTTTCTCGTTCGTTTCAATGTAAATTGATTTAAATCATGTGGGATAAAATGCGTGATTTTTACGTGCAGTAATAATTGAATATTAAATTATTTGGCTTGACAATTTGCCACTGATTAGCACACACAAGAGTTTAAAAGTTAGAAAAACATAAGAACATTTGTCACGTAAAACAAATTACATACTCGCCTGTAAAGCACATACCTAAGTTTTTTTAGGAAATAAACACTTGATATCAAAATTTTCTATGTGGTTAATAGTGTCATTTTAACTTACTTTTGATCATCATCCATCCAGCCATCCCATCTTCCTAGCTCGTCGTGCTGTGCTGGTTCTGCCGCTGCGGCTGCTGAGAACCTCAAACTAAGCGGAAATATAGTAGCCTTGTTGGCAATTATATTTTTGAGCCTTTTGGGGTTGAAACTCTTGGACCATGGGGTCCGAGTGCTCACGTTTTATTTAAAGAACTAGCTAAACGTTTAGTTGACACTTCGCGTGACCCAAGGGCTGGCTTTTACCTCGGACAGAGGATAAGCATTGCCATACAACGTGGCAATGCCGCCAGTCTTTTGGGCTCACTTCCAGTCGACAGCGATGCGGACGAATTTTTTGACGCCATATAGTTTTATTTTGTATTATAAGTGTAAATAGTTTGTTATTTAAATAGATTGGTCAAGGTGCTTAAATTTAATAAATATATTCTTTACAGCAACTACTTGTTAGGAAACACGCAAAGTTTCTTATTTACATAGTAGATTTCATAATATCTGAGAACTGAAGAACTTTTAAAGCAAATATTTGAAAATAAAATTGTTTAAATAAATTATATAATTTTTCCTGCATTGATGATTACTTCATTTTTAGTTCAGTTCGTAAAATAAAACACCGGTAATAGACGTACACAAAACCCAATACATGAATCACAACAATACCAGAAAAATATCGCTTTTCTAGGTCATACTTAAATAGCCAATACTCGAACTCTCATTATTTTTGTATTGTTGACCGTCCTTACCTCCCGTGTGTCCACACAGATAGGTACATCAACAACATATTGTGTACGGCAGATATACACGTACCTATTTATTACCTACAACCGTTTTCCTTGACATACAATGGTAAATAATAAAACATTACATGTGCATAAAACGACGCTCTTAATGTAGAATAATGTTTATCTGAAGATAAAAAACTTCATGTTTTTCAAAGGTGATAAGAAATTAATTTGTAGTGAAGAAATGTCAAAAACATATAAAGAAAAAAAAGAAAGAAAAAGCGTTTATTGGCGCCAAGCATGACGCATACCAAAAAAATTAAAATTAAATAAAACAAAATTACAATTTTATAACAGTTGGGAAGATATGCGTCACATTCGCGCAAAACGGCCATCGCTCAGCATGATGCTAGGACCCGTGTGCGAGACAGAGCCACAGCGCTGGTTTTCAGCGACAGCCGGCGTTGAGTATGACGTCGATCGGAGCAGCATAAAAAGTAATTAAACGTGACAAATAAACAGAAAAATAAAGTCATAAGGGTAAAATATAATATAGTAAAAGTGCATGATTTGTGAAGGATTTAGCATTAAGGCTGCTCTCTCGAGAAATGCTTAAACATAGCGTGCAGATGAAGCAACTTTTCGTCGGCATTCACTGAGAAATTACATCTGAAAAAAATAGGTAGTAATCTACATGATATGATACGTAATTTGGTTTAGCCAGAATTTATGTATCGGTATCACATAATAAGAAAAAAAAAACACCAAATCACCTCCAATTCGTTGAGATGAAACTATTTTACTCCTTCATTTTTGAAGAAAAGTGTAAAAAAAATATCTACTGCTTTGCAATACAAAAGAAAATAATTTGGTTTTGTTACTTTTTTAAAATACGTGTTATTTTTTTATAATAGACTAGCTGACCCGCGCAACTTCGTCTACGTCACAATTTTCATTACTATTCCGCTCCTATTGGTCTTAGCGTGATGATATATAGCCTATAGCCTTCCTCAATAAATGGGCTACCTAACACTGAAAGAACTTTTCAAATCGGACCAGTGGTTCCTGAGATTAGCGCGTTCAAGCAAACAAACAAACTCTTCAGCTTTATATATTAGTATAGATTAAAAATGCGGGTAGCGGAGTGGCGCGTCGAGGAGTAGTTAGTTCCGTTTATATGCACTAGGACATTGGCATGTATACAAGCCTTAAATCAGAAGTTGCTCACAAGATTTTTTTTAACGTACTCGATCACGTTAACGTACCTTAACATCTATTTGTATAGAAACTGAATCAGTGCCGGCTGGAAACAAAAATGTAAATCTTCTTTTTTTCGACACAAATTGGCACAAGTGAACGTTCACTTTAACGCTGTCGAGTACAAAAACTCGCACAAAACTCGCATGGTGAAGCTGATTTCAGACAATCAATTTTGAAATCCCTTCTGCAATAGTTTACTGTACCTAAATCTAATGAAACTGATTGATTTAGAGTCCCCGCACACGGGCCACCGGCCACAACCACAAAACGACGCCACGGGCATATTTCCTGTAGTTTTCATACATTTTATATGGACTCGCCGCTAACAGTTGACGCCGGTGGCCGCCACATGCTACAAGCATCTTGCTTTAGATGGCGGCATTTGTGGCTGTGGCGTGAAGCCCGTGTGTGGTGACCCTTACGGTAGTGTGTTGACATTGCATAATACTTTCATTACTTTGTATTATTATTAGCCTATATCTTTCCACTGCAGGGCAAAAGTTTCCCTTCCTCTTCTCAATGTTTTCTGGTTTTAATTAAATTATTATTTATTTAAACTTTATGTACAGTAGTGGTACATAGGCGGACTTAATGCAACAAGGCATTCTCTACCAGTCAACCTTTGGGTTAAAAAGACTACACTGTGGTAGGTATACAACAAAAAAATAAAAATAAATGGAATCTTTTGGGGAACATTATACTAATAAAATACATATATAAGCTAAAATAATAAACTAATAAATATGATGTTTTATAATAATCCTTCTGATCAAGAGATCTCACAATAATCATGACGAAGACCAAACTAAGAAAGCCAGGCTTTTAAGAAGTGTTTTCGGAGTTTACGCTTAAAAGAAAATTTCGACTCAGAAAGAAAAATAAGCCAATCCTTTTTAAAAAGAGTTCAAGCCATGGCTCATTCCGCCACACGCCGGGCCTGTCGCGTTGCCGTCTTCTGCACTAAGACCCACTGTATTTTATTCATTGCTTATAGCTTTCAGTAAGTTCTTACATTGAATGAAAGCATTGGTAACCTTTGCTACCAACAGCTAGCTTTGATAGATAGCTGCCGAAACCCTACTGCAAAAGCCAAATTAGGTTATACAATTTAAATCTAACATACCCAAGCAAACCATTAAAACAACCTATCCTACCATACGCCATATTTCCTGTTTTAAAACTGCATAATCTTCTAATCACCAGCTGAACCTATTACAGTGGAAAAATGCATTAAATCCGTATTTTCTCGCCATCAATTGTTCTGGGCCGCGCTTACACTGGATGTATGGGCCATAAAAATGTTAATACTTTAATGCAACTGCACTATTTTCTTGTATGTAATTTGCCATTTTGGGCACTAAAATACGCTATAGGTTGTGTGGTACAAGGCTTGAGTGACTAGCGGAGCGCGTATTGGCATTATTATTGGCCTCCTGCCTTTATCTCAAGTTTATTCGGGATTGGTGCATTATGACTCCTTTTATCATACATCAGTCTATCAGAATTCATCTCAGCATTAGGTGCAAAAACTGAAGACCAATTCTACTAATTTTAAGGAACTTTCGCACTCGCATCTCAGTCACAATCTGTCAAACACCTCTAATTTCCCTACATTTTTGACAGATTCCAAATTGACAACCCTTTGATTTGATTTTTAATGCCTATCTACAGTAAAAAAAAAGATTGCGATTGTCGACATTGACCACATGATATTTCGGTAGCACATTTTGGATCGACAATTGGTACCGCTAATAGAATGTCACATTTTCAAACTCTCTTTTTAGGGGTTCGTACCCAAAGGGTAACAATGGAACCCGCCTCCGCTGTCCGTCCGTCCGTCCGTCTTCCTGTCAGCGGGCTGTATCTCAAGAACCGTAATAGGTAGACAGCTGAAATTTTCACAGATTGTGTATTTCTATTGCCGCTAGGACCACAAATAATAAAAATTAAGGTTTATGGTACGGAACCCTATTTGATTCGGGGCTTCTAAATGATAACACACTTTTTCTGATTTGTAGTATTTGTTAGCAAATCACTAACTTATTCTTACAGCAAGAAAACTTTGTTAGACCGGAGGCCACAGACAACGAAAGTACCGGAGACGGATATGTTTCATAGACACAGAATACTATAACCACAGACAAACAGTGTTGCATGCCTACTCATAAATCAATGTTTAATTTTTACACATTTCCCAACAAACCCTTCGTGTGCGAGTCCGACTCGCACTTGGCCGGTTTTTTTTTGGTACACTATTCATCTTTGGTCTCAGCCTTTAAGGTATTTTCTTTAGATTTATTTCTACTTTTTTCCCTCTTTTTGGGTCTAGATTGCTAGAAGTCTAAATTATACTAACGCCCAAAGTTCATCTTTCTTCGTAAATTCTAAGCAATTGTCTGATTTTTAAGGCATTTAATTCATATTCGATTCTTCTATCACGTGAAAAATTTATCTCGACGTAACCCGCTTGCGCTTATAACTCAAAGCGAATACTTAGCGTTGATTCGACAGCAATGTTCTTGAAAACTGCTATGTAAATGTGACATGTAAAGTAAGGCATTAGTTGGCAGTAGTTCACGATACGATCACGATACGACGCACAAATATTGCTCTAATGTTCATGTTAATACCTCTTTCTTTTCCAAGTTTCGATGGCACCACGATATCAACTTTTTTGGTTTCAAGGAATTGTAGATAGACCATAAAAATAGTTATTTATACATGTAATCTTAGTTGATGTATTTTAGATTTTGTTACTGTCTATTTTGTCCTCCTCATGAATTATAATAATTGTTAACTATTAATTAAACTGCCTCCGTAGTCGAGTGGTCTAGGCGTTTGCCTTGTGACCTGGTGGTCGTGGGTTCGATTCCCACGGGAAGCACACTTTGTAAAGTGGTTTTCCAGTTTGGCTAGGACATTGCAAGCTTGAATCACATCTTGAATCCTGATTGTCTGATAAAAAGATGATTCCGTGCTTCGGAAGGCACGCATAAGCCGGTGGTCCCGGCCGCCAAATGGCGGTCGTCAAATAAACCATGTCAGAGGCCCTTGAGGCGGTTTAGAAACTCTGACACTAGGGTGTGTGGGGTCGTTAGACCTTACAGCCTACACTATAAGAAGAAGAAGATTTATTAACAGGTGATCTGGGTGGATGACATTGTTGCCATCGCAGGTAGAATGGCCTGGATGAGGGCACTGGAACGTTGCGTTTGGCATAGTGTGTTGGTGAACAGTGGGCGAAGTCTGGATGTTGATGATGATAATGATGAGCTTTAAATTATCATTAGTTTTGTCCATGTCAGAGGCCCTTGAGGCGGTTTAGAAACTCTGACACTAGGGTGTGTGGGGTCGTTAGACCTTACTGCCCACACGATAATTTTGTATCACTTTTAGTGCCAAGCACTCAACATATGGGCCGAATAATTCGTTGATGAGTGCTTGGCACTAAAAGTGGTAGGTACTTACTTTCTTGCTACAAATTGAGAATAGTGACTGTTTATTAACATGGCCTTTTACACAACTAAACGCATCTAGACAATATCTCTTGTAGCATTTAACTCCAAAACGTCGCAAGCGACACAGACAACCAGCACCACTTACAACTCTACTTAAAACACAAATAAATGATAAAATACAAAATCGAAAAGTTTACGATAATCGCCGCATATAAATAGTGCTCCATAAACCATTGGTCTGAGGGTTTACGCGCCGGAATCGAGGGGTTCCGTGCCAAAATGCGCCAAACGTACGGCCCCCATTTACTTGTGCCAAAAAAAGTTGAAACTTATGCTGTTTTACGATTCGAGCTAATTAAGTATGCAGATATTGGTGGGGTTTCCCGGTATTTTGTAGATACGAGTTATCCGGACTTGGGTTTGGATACAAAAAGTGTGCTTTAAGTGATATTTTGTCTGGGAATAGGAAACTTCCGTTGTAAATAAAGGAAGATGAGTATTTTTTGTCTAATAATTTTTAGGGTTCCGTACCCAAAGGGTAACCAACGGAACCCTATTACTAAGCCTCCGCTGTCCGTCCGTCCGTCCGTCTGTCTGTCAGCGGGCTGTATCTCATGAACTGTAATAGGTAAATAGTATAAATTTTCACAGATTGTGTATTTCTATTGCCACTATAACAACAAATAATAAAAATGTAGGTACCTATATGGTACGGAACCCTTCGTGTGCTAGTCCGACTCGCACTTGACCGCCTTTTTTTTGTTGTTAGCCTAGTAGTTTTTTTTATTGTTAGCCTAGTAGTTTTTTTGTTGTTAGCCTAGTCGTTTTTTTTTTGTTGTTAGCCCAGTAGTTTTTTTTGTTGTTAGCCTAGTAGTTTTTTTTTGTTGTTAGCCTAGTAGTTTTTTTTTGTTGTTAGCCTGTGCATGCTGTGATTTCCTATTAGTGAAGGATTACACCTCCTCGATATTTATTTTATTTGCCATGTTTGTGTCATGTGTTGTGTATATTCTTTGATGGAGATCCTTAGTATATCGAAAAAAAAATGGGTTGGACTTGTAATTTAAAAAATAAATGTTTTTGCAATGTTTTAATAAATCTACATCTACACTAATATCTTCTACAAACAAATCTTTCCTCTTTATAGAGGAAAGATTTGTTTGTTTGTTTGTTTGTTTGAAATTAATAGGCTCCGAAACTACTGGACCGATTTGAAAAATTCTTTCAGCAATGGATAACTACATTATCAGGGAGTAACAAAGGCTACATTTTATCCCCGTACTCCCACGGGAACGAGAACTACGCGGGTGAAACCGCGTGACGTCCACTAGTCTACACTAAAATTATAAAGAGGAAAGATTTGTTTGTTTGTTTGAATTGAATAGGCTCCGAAACTACTAGACCGATTTGAAAAATTCTTTTAGCATTGGATAGCTACAATATCAGGGAGTAACATAGGCTATATATTATACCCGTACTCCCACGGGAACGAGAACTACGCGGGTGAAACCGCGTGACGTACTAGTAAATCATATTATTTATAAAACAATACTATTACTGTATAATATTAATATTACTCTGTGAATCAGTTAACAGTATAACTTACTAACTGCCTAAATAAACAGCCAGTACTCTTCCTCCTCTCTCCTACTTAATCTATGCTGTGCCCGACAGGGTCCATAATTGTGACTATATTGTCTTACTTCCACCTTTATACATTATGGTACGCAATAAAGAATTGAGAATTGAATTGAGACATATATTGGTCCCAGAAAATGTTCAAGAAGAGCTCAGAAGATAGCAGGACGAGCTTGACCTATCGACAGAATTAGTCCACACTTGCCCAAAGCCAGGAGGAATGGAAAGAAAGAACTAAGGAGTGGAATTCCCTGCCAGAGTCTGGGAGTCTTTAAGTCAAGAGTGAATAGGTTACTTCTAGGCAAGCGTGCTCCATCTTCGACCACAACATCGCTTACCGTCAGGTGTGATAGTGGTCAATCGCGTGCCTATCAATAGTGAAAAAAAAGAAAAAGAGGCCTTTGCCCAGCAGTGAGACAGAATAGGTTGAAATTAAAATCCTTTAATATTGAAATGAGTTAGTGAATTTGTTTGTTTCGCTTTCACTCTTAAATCAACGAGCCGATTTAAATAAATTTGTATTCAGACAGCATTTGACCGCAACTTCGTACACGCATGTCCAGATTTTTTCTCATTCCTGTAGGAATTCCGAAAAATCTTCTTAATGCTACTACACTTCCCAAGGAACCTGCATTTGCGACGGTAGTAAATAAATGATAAAATAATATATTTTTTGGCTAAAATTAAAAAAAAAAGTTGAAAGTCACATTCTGAGTTATCAACAATACACAAAATTCTTCTTTACATTTTCTGGGCTGCTGGTCCAATTTTTTTTCAAGAATCATTATTTTTAACCTCCAAATTCCTTACAACACTTAAGTTGTCCCACAACGAATATAAACTTGAAAGCGTCAATAAAAAATGTGACTCTCAAACATATCTGATAAGGTCTCAATACCGAGGAGGTCTGCTTTTATACGATAAGATAATAATGAGTATATTTAATTCTCTGATAGTGTATCTGCAGTTGACGGGCTTGGCGCCAAACTAATGTATTTGGGGTAGTTAGGATCCTGGCTTCGGCTGTTTTCGGGTGACGTCGGGAGCTTTCGTGACTGCAGCTTGCGAAGATATTACGATTATAATAATGATACAGTTACTTTTATAAGCTGCGGTTGTGTGTTTCTATGACAGGCGCCAAAATTAATGCAGTAGTGGCCATTGACCTACCTACATACATTTATTCATTATATTTTATAAACGGAAATAAAGGCTTAAAGTTGTGCTGAATTGACATCTATCGTGATCCTTTGCATTTTCTAAAAAACTGACCAAGTGCGAGTCGGACTCGCGTGCAAAGGATTCCGAACGATTTTAATTTTTTTAACATGTTATTTTAACACTACAGTCTTTTAATAGGTTTTCCTGTAATGTTTAAGTAAAGATCTATTATCTCCATTTTTTTTTAATTTTAGGCTCAGTAGTTTCGGGTATGGTCATTTTTCGTCTAATTTCTCACAGTAAGCCCTTTCATTTGATTTATCACACGATATTGTGCAAAAAACTTATTTTTTAATTTTCTAATTGGACCCCCAAAAATGACACCCATACTAAAAACTAAATAATTTACGTGACGCGTCCATGTTTGGGTCACAGAAGTCCATTTGTGTACCAAATTTCAACAGAATCGGTCCAATGGATCTAGAGAAAACCGGCTGTGACAGACGGACAGACAGACAGACACCCGAGTGATCCTATAAGGGTTCCGCTTTTTGTTCGGAACCCTAAAAACGACTCATAGTTAATAGTTCTACTACGAACAAAGATATACCTATACAGAGAGGTCAATGCACTTACTGCAAATTTATCTGCCACCTTTATTTTAGAATTTATGATAGCAAATTCGACTTCCTTTCTTTCAAAAGCTTCTTTCTTCCATATGCTCCGTTTAAGTTGCTGAAACTGTGAGGTTTAATTCAGTATCTCCTCTGACTTCTTCAGCATCTTCAAAATCACCTCTAATAGAATCATTTATGTTAAAAGCCTTAAAAATATCCTCGTCTCCAGTTCCACAATCCTTTTCCCATCCTCCTTCAAAACTCTTGGCCCCAAAAATCGTAAACACAACAACAAAAACTGTTATTACCTAGATTCCTATCCGCCATATTTTGCTCATCCGAAATCTGCAATCTGACGTCATTAATCTAAGGCTATCTGCACACGAGTTTTAGCTTACAAATTTTAATTCACGAAAAAAGCTTTTGAAGCACGTAGTGATAAGCTGGCCGGTCGTTACAGACGATAACTCGAGTTAGATAGCAGATGAGGAGATAGTGCAAGTCTGTAGATTACTGCTGCTATACTTTGCGGTATCTTTTGATAGGTATGGGGAGATATTTTTACGTTTTATGTTGCAGCTAAAAATAAATTGTCTAGACGATGAGATAGGGAAGTTTCTTTTTAGGCTTGTCTGTGGTGGCAGAATGGTTTTGGAGATGGGTAGATTACGATGCAACAGTGACTTTTTCGCCAAATTTGGAAGATGGACCTAACTCTTTAGAATGTCTGAAGTCAATGCAACTACGGGTTAAATCTAGTCAGCCTATTGATTCATCAATAGGCTGACTCTCTTTCCATTGTACGTAGTAAATTTACCTATTACAGTATTTCAAATGAATTTCTAGCCGCCTCCCACGACGTCCAAGTGGTGAAACTCTATCTTATAGGAAATCAAGACCACACGAACATGTCCTAAAGTTATGTTAGTACTAACATTCAATATCATTTTCAATAAAGACGCATGTAACTTGACCAATTACACGATAAACATTAATTTCAGAGACTCTCACAATAATTATGCCATAAAAACTTATTACCAATCGTAAAACATAACAAGAGAACACTAAAACAAACAAGACAACTGTAAAGTACACAAAACACGAAAGTTTTAATAAACTGACAGTTCGGACTGATAGTGATCTAATAAAAGTCTCGTAGAACAATATTATCGATCGTTGGGAAAAGGGCGTAACACTATATAACACGAACTAACACAAGAGAAAGGGATAGAAGATAAAAAGCCGAGACTACCGGCGCAAGAGCACCTACTAACAAACGTAGATAAATCCGAGAGCACCGATTTGTATCGGTTTCATTGACGGCTACACAAGTTGTTGTGTATTTGGAATAAGAACAAAAAGAGTGATGGAAACAGAATTATTTCGTTGCCTTGTTACTTTATAGTTGGGGAGTTGTTTAAGGTTGTATTTGTCGTAACAAATAGTTCATTGTTCAACGTTTGAAACACTAAACGGTACGACGTATCGATATTCGATCTGGGCGATTGTCACCATTATTTTCTTGTTTATTGGTTGAGGCAGGTTTGTTGCTTGGTGGTGAAGAAAGTGGAGCTTGAGGTCGTAAGTTCGATTCTGGGCTGTGGAGATTTACTGAATTTCTTTCAACAGCAGGTCTAGGTCTAGGTTAATTGATTTGTTCTGAGATTTTGAAGAATCTTAATCTAGATTTTATAAAAATGATAATAGCATGACTTTTGATGCAAGTGTGTATGTAGTCGTACTTTGAGAACCGTTGAACAACTAGCATTAATAACAGAGCTTTGATCATATAACATTGACACAATAAACTAAAGATTCGATCCTTCGCAACCAGAGAAATGAACAAGTCAACGACTGTTCAACCCTGCCTCCTAAACTCCAACCAAATCAATGGTAACCTGATCTTAACAATTTAACATTTCTGACCTTATAACAAATGTGTTAAACGGTTTGGGAGTATAAACACTAGAAGGCATTGTTCTTGCGATAGCTATCTCCACACAAAGGACTGTGACGCGTATCGTGGTAGCGGGCTCAGTTGACAAATGAGTGCTGCTTGAGCCCACCCAACAAGAGACCTGTATTATGAGACGCCTATTAAGTTATTCGGATTGTTTGGAACTTGGAATTGATAGTGAGGTGTGGTTGTAGATCGTTTTAATGGTTCTTGCTGTACACGAAGAGAGATTGAAATCTTTCTTGGTGTTGATTGTTTGGTTATTGAAAATAATTGTAGAAATAGGAATATGCTGTTATTTCTAAATGTATTCTTCTAAGACCTCAAATGTTCTAGTTCCCAGACAAATAAAAAAGGCGTATTTTCTTTACATTTGATAACAATAATTTGTTGCCGGTCCCAAGATACTTCCTTGAGGAACCCAAAACATTTTCGCTCAGTATATTTCAAAGTGGTACTGTAAAACCAAATCTTATTAGGACAAAATAAGTAAAATTGTTTGGTTACCTAACAACAAACACCAGAAAAAACATAAACAACAAATTCAAGTAAATAATTCTAATTCTGTACCAACTACATCATGTCCAACGCTTATGTATGTTCCCTCTCAGTTAACTATCGGGAGCAGGGATCTTGTTTAAAGTAATAGTATCGTCGCTCGATAGTGTTCGGCCATTTTTCTTGTACACAACAAAGGATGAAATCGACCGTGTGTTGCTGGTGTAACCATGCCTTAAGTTATGAGCGATCGCGATTAGGAAGATACTGCTGTAGTTAGTTTTTGTGTTGGTCTAAGTGAAACAGGAGCTTGTTCACTGTCTTTGTGGTAATATTCTTTAGGTACATCGATGCCAAGACTTTCGGGAATTACAGATGTGATACCCAGTAAATTTTCTTATTTTTTTAAATATAGGCTTTTGCGTAGGTATATTTGGTACTTCTTTAAAAAAATTGTCGTAGTCACATGATTATAATCTATTTGCTCAAGATTTCAATCTATAACGATTTATAGTTTAAACTTCATTTTAGTACCGCATTCTTAGTTAATACACCCAATTAATTTGAATACAGTTTATATTATTGGTTTCTGTATAATTCATTATGTTATGTTTTATTAGGGTTCCTTGAGTACAAACATTTTTATTAGGGTTCTGTACCCAAAGGGTTACCAACGGAACCCTATTACTGAGCCTCCGCTGTCCGTCTATCCGTCCGTCCGTCCGTCTGTCTGTCAGCGGGCTGTATCTCTCGCTGAAGAACCATAATAGGTAAACAGTTGAAATTTTCATAGATTGTGTATTACTATTGCCGCTATAACACCAAATAATAAAAATTAAGGTTTATGGTTCGGAACCTTTCGTGTTCTAGTCCGACTCGCACTTGGCTGTTTTTTTTCTACTTAGTTCAATATTACTACCCGCCTTTTTCTCATAACTTGTAGATGTCCATTCAGCCACATTGGGCGACGCGTCACCTACGCCCTCTATCGGGTGTTTAATGATTCACTCGATCGCCAGATTACAGCTTATTATACGAAATATGAACAAAGGTGACAAGATTAGCAGATACAAAAAGGAATCGTATTACTATTGTGTGTGGCTTGATTGTCACCCTGATCCAGAAGATTTCATTCATCATTCTTTAAGTATTATTTTCTTATACCTGCTAGTTAACTTCTATAGGCTGATTATGGATGAATCCATTTCGTATCCAGGCAATCTTCGTCCATTACAGGTTGCCTGGAAGAGATCGCGGAATGCGATAAAGCCCCTTATCGAAGGTATAATATGTTTTAGTTTATAGTTTTCTTTATGTAAGGAATGTTGTTGGTGTCCAATATATAATAAATAAACCAGAACCCATTTATAACTTTTACTTGAAAGGTCTGCCAGATATCTCTCTACTTCCTTAACCATGATATTGGTACCAAAACTTAATAATTATTATGCTTATGAAGCTTTGTCTCGACTTTTAGTTCAGTATAAGTTATTATGCTGTGGAAAAACATCAGCTTAATTGAATGTTGACCACTGCGTCAGAAAATGCCTACTACTTAGGATTTAATTTTCATTTACAGAAGTAAGTATACACATTAATTTAACTCAGAAGAAATGAGGTGAAATAGAGAAAAGAATGAAATGAGAATGAATGAGATGAAAATGAGAAGAATGGAAGAAGAAGATAACGGCACTGACCCAATTTAATTCAAATAAGGGAAGAGTGATAAATAATTGTGTTTATTCAATCACATTCCAACATCTTAGTTTAAGAATTTCAAGATATGTATAGCTTTAGCAATACAACTAGTAAAAATCCGGATAATGTAAAATGTGCACGGACAAATATCAAGTGGTTTCAAGAACTGAATCACACTAACACCACTTTAACTGAATCACTTGGATATTTCGAGCATAATGCTGATAAAAATGCTTTTGTAACAAATTGAATAGCCTAACGCGGTTTTGATAAACACACATGATTTGAAAACAAAGAATACGGCAAATGAACAGATGACGTGGCTACTATGTATATGGTATGACTGATATACAATTAATTAGGTATTTCTGATTAAATATGGAAAAGACAATAGGTTTACCTTATGATTAACTACATAGTTGGTGTTGTTATTTTTTTTATAAATTAATTCGTTTTATATATCTGCTGTATTGTTTCGATTGTATCTAAAGTACATTATGTCCACTCGCTTTTTGATGTAATAGATTTCCTATCCTACTCTATTTATATTTCAATGCGTCCAGCGCTATTTTCTTAATTGTTGTCATTCTAATTAATGTGCCTGAGTTTTTCATCTTCAACAGTGAAATCATTCGTCTGCTTCTATTGGTAAAACTACCACATCGTTCAACATGTTTATTTATTTATTACTAGCTTCTGCCAGCGGCTTCGTCCATGTGATCCCCAGGGAACATATTCCCGGGATAAAAAGTAGCCTATGTCCTTTCTCAAGCTCTAGACTGTGTACCAAATTTCATTTAAATCAGTTCAGTAGTTTTGGCGTGAAAGCGCGACAGATAGACACAGAGTTACTTTCGTTTTTATAATATTAGTAAGGAAATAAGGATTTTTTATTAAAACTGTTTGCACAAATAAAAACACTACAAAGGCAGACGTAATGGCATAGGCATTTTCTACCAGTCGACCAAAGGGTGGTGCAGAGACAATATGGCACGTGCTATTCATAGGAAAGACAAAAGAAAGACCACTATATTATTCACTACCACTACTACACTACTACTATACTATCACCACATTATTATTTTTTTTCGATTTACGAATCCTTAAAAGTTATTACTTGGAGAGTAATTGTTACTGTATCCGTTTCAGTTAATTTTTATTTAAAGTAAACTATAATAAGATACACTTATGCTACTGCTTCATTTCCACTGTTATGTTTACTGACAATGAATATTCTTCACTGCCTACTATTAAAAGGATAAACTACTAAAATATATACGTATTATACATTGTCTCTTTGACTTTGTAGGCCTACATTAATATTATAATGTAGTCATAACTTTTACGTATTTCCCATTTTAAAATGTGTTTTTCTGACCCTTCAGCTTTAACCACTCTTTAGATTAGTTTATTACGATCGAACTTCCTTCCTTAATCGTTCCCATCATTCATTAATAATTGTAATAAAATTTCTATTCCTTATCTAAATTCAAAATCTTATTGATCAGTTTGCCCATATGTGATATCGTAACCGAGACTTTATTTTTTAGCTCACAAATCGATACTCCCATTCTTTATTTTAATTCATTTGCATACGTTTTCGGACTTAGATTTATTGATTTTAACACATTTTGATCGTATCTCTATAATAATTTATGTTCTTATATGGCGATCGGCATTGACAGATGGTTATCAACGAAAATCGGTCAAGTGTAAGACGATTGCTGCAATTAGTATTCCGTATCGTAAATTATTAACGTCTCACATGTTTTACAGGTCTATAAAGTTAATACCGCTGTTAATAAGGTTGTATTAATCAATCAACTTTGTGTGTCTTTAATTCTATATGTAGGATTTAACTATGGGAGAGATTTCTACTGAGCCATACTGAAGCAGTTTCAAGTTATTAATTGAAAATTTGATTTCATCATCAAGATATTCAATATATGTGGTAGGCTTACAAAGGGACTCCATACTTCTATCCTAAATATCCTTTACTTAATAGATATTATTTATAATTTTTTCGGTCTTACTGTGTACTGGGTATTAGAAATTTCCTTATAGAAAAACCATTACTACTTTCCATGCTTGGGTATCGAACACATAACTACATTTAACAGTATCCACGTCCACTAGACTACCGAGGCAATCAACATCCTGCCTATTGTGTTACATTTACAATTTAAATGTTTGCACCAGACGGATCTAGCCTTAACCAACTGTCGCAACCACTTTGTCTTTTAAATGTCATTTTGTAGCAAAAACTGCTAGAAACACTTCCCGTCCATAAAGATCGATCTAATTGATACAGTGGCTAGAATTTATATTCGTATGTTTTTGCAATACATGTCATCCTTTTGCTTTCTCATTTGTAGTTGTGTTAAGTGAAGCTCTTGCTAAACTGATGGACTGCATGAGAATTGCTGACCTATTATTAACATTACCTAATGAATGATTATCATGATTTGATATGATTATATTTTTAAAGGTTTATCCCCATTATCCAGCAACTCAACTACCAACTAGTTTTGCACCCACTGCTAAGGCATCGTCAGTTTTATGATAAAAATAAAACGTTTCTGCTAAGTGGTCTCTCATAACTCGTCACAGATTTTTGAATGATGAATACTTACTCATGATCTAAGGAAGAACTTTAGAGATATAAATGAAAATTTGTAACGCATGATAATCAATGTGTTATAAATTATTTTATTGAAATAGTCATCCATATTTTCATAACAATTAAAGCATTTACCAAAACAGCAAAAGCTCTTGTCCAAGAAACTTCTAAGCTACACCAGATGCAGACAAAACATAATTGTTTTATCAAATTATTATTAATAAAACCTTAAACACAGGTGCTGTTACCATTATACACGTAATAAGTAACACAGCCAGACAACAAGGTGTATCTGAGCGATACGTTTTATCGTTCAAATGGATCTTGCTTCTCTAATTAAAGTTTATGCACCTTTTTTTCAGAAAGATCCTTATCTTCATCGCTGCGGTCACGATATGGTATTAATTTTATTAAAGCAGCGCTATTAATAACTAAGTTATCATTGTAAATATTGTTGAGAATGCTGCTTAAGATGTCTTTGAGATTTTGTCTTTTTATTAAGTTGGTTGGTCTAGATATGATCTGAGATCTAGACTGATAGATCTTAGGTGGTATAGCAGATGTTACAAAGGAATTCTGCATGGTATAGAAAATTGGCAGTAAAGAATGTCACTGTGCCACCTATGTATAGGTATATGAAACTAAGTAAATACAAATCTATGGGTAACAGCTTAGGTATTTCTTTCTAGCAAATGTGATGTAGTATTTCAGGTAGTATTCACAGATCGTTAATTTTCTGGTCAAGAAGATTGTTAAGACAATCCTTTTTTTCAAATAGTGATCACATATTTTTTTTTTGTTTCTTATATTGGCTCAAAACTTATGACAGTCCACTGGTATTCTAAAACTAATGCTACTGATGATATTTGGACCACAATCCTCAAAATCTCCGCATCATCAACAATTGGTGAGACATACCAATTTTGAATCTTACATCGTCAGGATGAACAAAAGCAACTAACAATTTCCCGTGTGGGTTAACGTCGATAGTGTAACGGCCAGCTCTAGTACCGTGATCTTTTGTTCGATTGACCTTTACTTCAATTGAGGTATTGCAGGCAGGACATGAAGCATCTGGTAGTTCCAACGTGATGATTATAACTTTGAAATATCTTACGCTTACTTTTCTCGGGTCTTTTATGACTTTTGAAACAATTTTCGTTATTCGATCTATCAGTACTACCAGAGATTACGTTCTTGCAGCAAACTCTTCAAACTTCTTTATAAAATATGATAAAATTACCTTTAGCTTGGGCTAGAGTTATCTTTACCTTACAATGCAGGATTGCCAACCAAATGACATGCATGTGCGCATTGAAAACTTTGATCAAAAGTATAAAATCAAACCAAATTCTTTAAGGTACAAACGTCGTGATGACTCACGTCCAGGGTCCAAGCGCAGGGTTGTCACAGATTGAGTCTCCGATACATGCAGTGTTCCAGGGAATCAACACGAGTGAATAACACTCGATCGAGACCAATTTCGCAAAAACTACACAACGCGATCCGTTGTTCTGATCGCTGATAGCGACGTAGGGTTCGCAGATAAGTGGGGGAGATGTGACCTAATTGGTTTTCTTCGTCTTTTTATGAACTGGTGGAATTGGGGTCTCTTGTGATCGAGAATTCGTGAGATCGTCGTCTGTATTTATGTTTGAGATAGGTACCATTTTTCCTACTGCTTTGGTTATGTCATCCGTTTATGCAGAGGAAATAAAGAATAAAGACATAAAACAAATGGTTTTGATAAAATCTAGTATAACAATAACTAAGTTTTGTAGAGGTCAAAACTATCAGATAGACAAAAAGGATTTAGTTTTAGTCACAGAAGCAAAAACTAATTGTTATAATTATTACGTATCAAAAAGTGGTCTTCATTGAATTTTGAAACGATGACTTTTGCAACCGAAATCTTGAAAGACCACTTACTAAACATCAGCCAACACAAGTACTAACACAAAAAAGGAAGCTAGCCAAAAAAAAAAACGAACACAACCAAAAATGTTTCGTCCGCTGCTATCGGTACGAACACACAGCGCGTATCGTGCGATCTAATATTATTCTGGGAACGGCCTTAATAAGTCACTACAGAATGTTATCTACGCCATTTTATCGGTTCAACAGATAAGCATCTCAATCCAATTAGCCTCACAATGCAATATGGGCCGTCTCAGCGGTTATGATGGCCACTGTGTGTGTTTTCAGTTTTATGTGCTTTTGGGGTAGGTAGGCGAACGTTGAAAGAGGATGTGTTGTTGCTAAAAGAGCGAGAAGATTGATAGATAGTACTGTCTGTGCTGCTTTCTGTTTTAGATCTTTTAAACTTTCATTGCTGGTATCGATTAATACATCGATATACTATGCTTTTGCGTCATAGCTTTTCTGTATTTTTTCAATTTGGCTTGGGCCGGCTTTCTGTGTCATCACACTCATCACATTAGTGTCAGCTGTATGACTTCTACAACGTGTAACAGAATAAACACAATACCTCTTAAGGGGTCATTGTACTCATCATTTTGAACAACTTTTGCGATGGGACCTATCCCTAAATCACGAAAAAAAATCAGCTGTTCAGTACATTTTGTCGAGTGCGCACAGAAATGTATGGGGGAGTCGATTTTGTTTTCGCGATTTCAGTGTTGGTCCCATAGTGAAAGTTATTCATAATGATGAATACAATAACCCCTAAAGAGATATTGCGTTTATTCCGGTACAGGTTGTATAGTGAAATTCTTTTAATTTACCTAATTAAATTAATTAATTTTAATTAATTAATTAAATTTAATTAATTTTTATTTAATTTTCAAGTTCGTCATTAAAAAGTGTCTGTCTAGCCCTGTTTTGACTTTTTTACGAATGACTCAATATATCGGCTAAAAAACCATATAACAACATAATAACTCATTCTATATAAACTGGTAATTAACTGATAAAGCTTGACCGGAAAGGCAAACAGCTGGTCGCGTTTTCTTGTAAATACTTGTAGCAATAAGGTAAGTCGTTCTGCGCTTCACAACCATTTTTGTTGACCTATCAGTGGATTGATCCATTGGGGCAACTGCATCAGATTGGAATGGGCGATGACTAAAGTTCTTGGAAAAAAGCTGGCACGATAAATATGTGACTCATACTACAAAGATCAGAATCGTTCATAGAGATATTTCTTTTATCAGTACGTTTCGCCAATACTGCGCCGGTTGTTAATCGTGGTTTGTTGTATTATCATGAAGGATGTATGTTCTGCCCACTCTTGGGATATCCTTTAGATTTTTTTTCTTCCAGCAATAGAGAGATATTAGACCAGGGCTGAAGCCTTTAAAAATGGTAAAAAGTGAAAAAAAATAGTAGGATGAAACCCATTGGAAAAGGAAGAGAATATAACAAATATTAAAGGAAAAATAATTTACGGGCGATCTGAGATTTACCTTAGTAATGTATATTTTTTGACACCATCAGAAAGTAGACATTTCAACAAACAAAAAGCCCACAGACGTTTTAAAAAAGCTGATAATTTGACGGGAGTATTTTCGATTGAAAATTAGGGTGCTTTTTCGACATTAAGTCAAAATAAGGTGAAAAATAAATATTTCAAAGTGAAAAAATGACCGTGTGTTTGGGACATAAAAAGGTAAGTTTACACTAAATTTCGTGAAAGATAAAAATAAAAAACCAAAGACTTGGTTATTTGAATTTTCCACATAAATGAGGTTATGTGAAAAAAGTGTAAATACAAAAGTTGTAGATCTTTTTATTACCTACAACTTTGCTATTTAACTTTTTCCATAGGACTTTTAGTTTTCCGGAAATCGAGATAAACTGTTTTTTTTACCCTTCAAAAGTCACCCCCATCCACTTCCCGACCTCAGATCGCCCGTAAATTATTTTTCCTTTCATTGTTGTTATATACTCTTCCTTTTCCAATGGGTTTCATCCTACTATTATATTTTTTGTGGTTTCAAAAATTATCGACTCTGGTCTATATTTGCCTTGTGTAGTCTGCTGCCGGGAGCATCATTATTTCATATAAATAAAAGAAGTTAACTGCTAGAAATTTTTGCATATGTTGTACTATATGCCTTTCTCCGTGTGTGTGTGTGTGTGTAAGAGTGAATAGGCTCCTTCTAGGTAAGCTTCATCGTCGACAACAACATCACTTCCCATCAGGTGAGATTGTGGTAAAAACGCGATCCTATCAATAATAACGAAGCAAGCAATAAGCATTACCTTTGTACCTATTTTTCTGTTTCCTTCTTTTTATCTTTCTATGTAATGTGTGTACATAAATTGTTAAATAATAAATAAATAATAAGAAAAAGAAAAGTTAGAATGCTCCTCCTCAATATTCAATATTATAATCAGTTCCTCACATTCTGTGACCATGTTACATTGCCCTTCTTAGTTAACCGACTCCATTTTATTAGAAACACAATCTTACCGTAGATCTAATCAGGGCCGAAACAGAATAAAAAATATTACATCTGTTGTGAATCCGTGTGGTGAGATCAGATTACACATTCAAGGTGTCTTGGGCAATGTATTACAAAAATGCGGTTCGTGGAATTTGTATATGAGATGTCTGGGACATCAAAATGTAGTACAACATGATTTCATTTTAATATCATCAACAATAGGTGTTATGTTTTAGCTATTGGCTTCTGTGCTGCTTTTGGTTGAATTTATCCCTTAATTCATTATTGTATGACTTGCAGACAGTAATTTCTAAAGGTTTTTCCGTCTTGATTCGTATTTGTAACTGTTTACACTATCCATCAAAAAAATCTTTTACAAAAGTTTTTGCTAAAAGTTGTTGACATTGTTGCGATCGTGGGTAGTGGGTCAAAGTCGGGCTTTGGATGATGACGATGATGATACTTTGGAAACCGTTGCAATTGATCAACCATTTCCAAGTCTTTCTACTGCCTTTACTTGGGCATCCTTGTGTGTGATTACTTTGTCCTCAGTTAATAATCACACCTTACAGAGGAAGCTTGCAGGCGTGGTGACCCCGCTGGTAATTTGATCGGCCGATTATCAGTACCATCTCACCATCACATAAATGTGGTAGCGATAGGAAAAAAGTTGTCTTCCAATTTTTTATGTTGGTAGACCTGTGATGGTCAATAGTGAACGTGTTAAATGGATTAGTACCTAATAAGGTAGATGTTTACATTCGTTTAAGAAAAGGAAGTTAATACTGAAGATAGAAACCAAAATAGACCAAACATAGAAGAAGAAAATTATATTGAAACGATAAATAACGATAAAATTGGTTTGAAGATTCAAGGGCAAAACTACAGGCAGTAACAGTTCTCTACGCCTCTGAAGAATTATGTTTTGTGGTTTTTATGCTTGATCATCGTCAGAACGAAATCTGGATTTAAAACTAGACTTGGGAGGAAACAAGAAAAAAAAATTAACAGCTTCGAATGTAGATCCACACGTCATAGTTCCAGTACAAGTTGCCTCTATTCAACCTAAAAAACGGGACATATAATTAATATGTTTAATGTAACCATCATCTTTTGCTACCATTACATCCAACACCTGTGGGGACCGCGGGGGGAGGACAGATGGTGCTGATAGCGTATCGATTGACCGCCTATCGCTCCATCGACGAAACGAAACGCATCAAACCCGATACGTTTCGTTACCTGTGTTTGTGGTTATATTTTGCGGTTTATTTTGGGTGGTTGTGGTCAAGGTAAAAATGTGGTAGACGCTATGACTGTGGTCTTTATCAATTATTTGGGTACGTGAGTTGAATTGAATAGCTTGACGGTGTTACCAAAAGAAATGTGCTGTATCAATTTGTTCAACAGCCATGAGAAAACGCTTGAAGGACTTTCTTTGTAGGTGGTGTATGCTGTTTAGTGTATCATCAACATCTGTGTCCAGTGCAAACATAATTTTAGGTTACTTTTCCATTTTACCAAAAATCTTATCTTTACTGCCCAACAAATTGTTTCCAGCCTAAAAGTCATTTGATTTTTTCATTTAATTGACTCGACTATACAATTCTTCCGTACATGTAGCTATAATTTTAAAACAATAAAATACATTGAAAGTTAAAATTGCAGACAACAAGGTTACAATTAAAAGTCATTATGTAAATTTAATTTTACACAATTGTAACCGGTAATAATGATATGGAGATAAAAATTATGAATACAGTAGCTCACTTTGATAAGAATCTAGATGGACAGACAAACTGGGAAGTAGGTTTAAAAATACATGCTCATCTGAATGTAAGAATCATTGTGAATCAGCCACTTGCAAAGTTTTAGTTTACTCATTGGGTTATTTCCTAGACCAGTTTTGGCAACCACTGCGTCTTTGTGTCCTGGGTTATGTCTTAAAAACTACTATTCTAATTTTGCTTCGCTTTGAAGCTTCTTTGAAATTTTCAAAATACCATTGAAATTTTATACAAACTACAAAGTAATCAAAACAGCAACCATGCAAAATCTGATTACAAAAGTCCTTAAACTAAATGAAAAACAAGAAGAAAAAATCATCTATGTTATTTCAGTATTAAAAAATCAACTTCCATCACAGACTCCCAACAATCAAACGCCTTCCAGACGTCCAAAAATGGCGCTAACACACTTAACAAATTCACACAACAAAACAAGGGCCTCAAAAATTCTTCGTCCACATGACGACCGCCGCATTAAGAATCCATTAACTTCGACCGATACTGATTAATGTGTTATCTGCCCTTATCACTAGGCACCGAGACGGGTTGATTTATTCTGGGACTTATCAACACATATGGCTGGCGCCGACCGCCTATCACACTGGGCTTTCTTTTATGAATTTTCGAGTAGATATGATGTACTTAGCGGCTGCCGTTTGATTTGTGTTTCGGAGCCCTGTGCTCTGGTTTTTTAAAGGACATAGTTTTATTTCAACTTATAAAATGAATCGTTCTTTGATCCAAAATCAGGACCAGATGCTTTTTTTAGATTTTAATTTAGTAATGCTACTTTTTTCACTCAAAGGGCAATGGAGAGGGCAATGCTTGGAGTTTCCTTGCGTGATCGAATCAGGACAGATGATATCCGCAAGAGAACCAAGGTTACCGACATAGCCCGAAGGATCGCCAAACTATAGTGGCAGTGGGCAGGGCACATTGCTCGCAGAACAGATGGTTGATGGGGCCGAAAAGTTCTGGAGTGGCGACCGTATACCGTAAGACGTAACGTTGGAAGGCCTCCCACAAGGTGGACCGATGACCCGGTGAAGGTCGCGGGTAGCCAATGGATGCGAGACGCACAAGACCGGTCATTGTGGCGACGCGTGGGGGAGGCTTATGTCCAGCAGTGGACGTCTTTCGGCTGATATGATGATGATGATGATGATAGCTACTTTTTGACCGAGGAAAATATGACAGGACGTCTTGGATAGCTTCTAATTAAGTTGGCGTGAAGAAGTCCACCTAAGAGAGAAACGGAAGGAATGAGGAGAAGCCTTTGCCCAGAAATGGGACAGTTCAGGCTAAAAAATAAAGCATCATTCGGGGATTCCTCGGAAAAATATGTCTATTACATCAGGCGCAATCACTAAATCATCAATACCGTTGGCTTCAGATTCAGTTGCATGGGTTTTGTAAGATATTGCATCAAGTGAATGGGCAGGAGCATCCACTTGAACTGATGACATCATAGTGCAATTAACGATCTGCGTACCTTGTGTGGTTACTATGGTTCAAGTATTATTATCCTTAAAAGATCAGCTGTGGTTGTGATTTATGAAGAAGCTTCTATTTTAGGGCTATTTTAACCCGGGACGTTCTGTTGAAATTTTTCAAGGAATATTATTTCTGAGGGTTCCAATAACGTTGCTTCAGAATTTTGACAGTCAATACTTAATATCCATACTAATATTATAAATGCAAAAGTAACTCTGTCTATCGGTTTGTTTGTTACTTCTTCAAATCTTAACAGCTGAACGTTTTCGGATGAAAATTTATATGTCCTCCTATTACGGGTAATAGGAGGACATGTAAATTTTCACCCGGGAGTGTGTTTGCTTGGAATAATTTTAGAATTTCACGCAGCCAACAAATAAAATACCTATTACACAAAACCCTACAAAACTAGCTATGACTTATTAAAGCACACAGTATAACAAAAAGTTAATCGATGATAAAAGATAAAGGCATGGTCGAAAAAATAATAGTTTTTATGTAAATGAACGTTGCATACGAGATGTGAGATAACACAATCTCAGACGGGGATCGCACACAAGCGTCGCCCTCGTGTGTGTGTAGTGGTGCCAAGTGCTGTGCTGTACGGGACAATAATCTGTGAAAAATGTAGCTGGCATTTGATACAACGGAAATAAATAGGCTGCTTTTTATCCTTAAAATTAATTACTAAGCAAGAGAACACCGAGCATCAGCAAGCGTTCGACTAAAAGAAAAGAGAAAAAGAAACGACTACTCTAAATATGACTACTATGTATGTATGTTCTGAAATTCCAAATGGAGTTCCCCAAGGCAGTAGTACAACCCTGTTATCGCACTGTAATTGTTCATACAAATTGATAAGTGGACATAAAAGCCCCGATTTAATAAGATTTTTGCCATACCACATTTAAAATCTATGTGTCAAATTATTCACACATAATTTTCATGAATTCTGACATTGCTGTGGAAAACTGAAAGTTCTAAAGTTAAATTAGGAAATACGTCCCGGGACTGTGTTTATTTTCCCAATATTTCTCCTCACTACTGTTCAGCCACCTGCGTCCGTATCTAGTAAATCATAACCTTGGCAGCTATCGGAGGATCAGCACCGAATCTTAGACTGCTATTAACTGCGTGCGCGCACTTAGGCCATATATGCGAATAAATGTACAATGAGCAAAAACTAGATGTTTGTTTTAAATTATAGGAGACTTGGATAGATTTGAAGATGTTTTAGTTTCCAATTTTGTTTTACATAAACTTTAAGTAATACGCTTAATTCTTCTCTATAAAATTTAAGTAATAATGGTCTAGTTGGTTGTGTTATATGTACGATTTTAATTACAAAACGATAGTGATATAGGCCATGTTTATAAAAAATGTCTACTGTTATTGAATAATTCATAGAGGAAGGAAAATATAATCCAAATTAAAAGGACAGCTGTTTGCATGTCCTTATGGATCAACTTGACCTACCTAACATTGCTAGTGATCTTACAAACGTGTTTTCTCGCTCATAAATGCCAAAGTTCACAACAAACAGATTTCTAAGTGTAGTTACTGCCATTCTGATAAAAAGGTCATCAAAGTACGCATTATATTTGGTCAATTGATCCGTGCAGTGTGTCCAAAATGGATGGCAAAGCCAAGAAAGGCTTTGTTAAGTCCATATACTGGAAGTACTACTGGAAGTTATCGATATAGCAAGGCCCCGTATATTCAGCACACGAATGATTCTCGTATAAAGTCGTATGCTTGTATTTGATGGAACCCTAGAAGGAAATCTACGCGCGAAGACTGTTAAATGTCAAACGAAACTGACTCAGAACTATGTGGACCTGCATTTAGTTGATGACCCACTTCGAGAAGTTTTCCTCAATGTCACCTTTGACCATCACGTGTTTGTATGGCTAGTTACCACTTCTTCGTATATTCAATATGTAGATTGGTAATATGGGTACGTTAATTTTCATATTCAATTTTATTTTGGGGAAATGAGAAAATTACCAATAATTGTCAGTTTTGTAACTTAATTTTGTACATTTTTTTTGTATTTGTAGATACTTATGAGTCTGTTTTCTTTTCAGGTAAGTCCTGTACCCGATCAAAAGAAATTAAAATTTATAATTCGTAAGTATGAACAGCAAAATTGAAAAATAATATGGAACAAAAACTTGTGACCAAAAACTTGTAAACTCTGATAACGTTGCCAACATAAGACCAGAACTTCCACATTTCTAAGAGCTCATAACAAATTCTCAAAATCATAAACCTTGCACGACTTCCGACATCCCAGGGGTATCAAAAAAATCGCCGCTAGACCGACGTGTATGGCGCGCAGCTTTTTTGTTTGACATTTTATACAAGTTTATTCAAAGAGCGATAATATCGCTGACTCTTATCTTTCAATGCAACGTTACCGCGAGCCCGGAGTGATAGCATCTGGGGCCAGCCATTGCTAGTTAAACCAACCTGATAAGGGATCGGCCGCGTCTGTGTGCGGCTGTGTGCGGACACGCGCGCGTGTATGCGGGGAGGGGCGCGCGCTCGCCGGGCCAGTCACTCACTTTACGCGGCAAAAGTATGACGGCTGAAATGTCGCGCGCACAAATATACACAAAATAAATACCAAAAATAGTGCTGTGCTGTGGATATTATGTTATTGTGGTTGCGGTATCTGAAGCAGCTGGAAGTGGCGGCCGGGGACCCGCCGCCAGGTGGCGCTGTCGACTTCAAAACAATGTGTAAGATTTGTTTACATATCGTTCGGAGTGGCTAAAGTGTTTATATTGCTTTGTTTTTCGTATTTTTATGGACTTTCCAATAGTTTTAAGGCTGTTTTAATGTACTCCGTTTAATTCCATTCGCGTAATCTAAAGCTGGCTCCTTGTCTATCCAATCTGCGATGGGTATCAATGAAATATCTCGAGAATAGATGCCGATACCGATTACAGGCATCTATCTCAAGCGTATTGAATGAAATGTTATATCAAATAAGAATTACTGTTGTTAATACTCGTCCTACTATCGTTATCTATTAAACTTTGACATTTTTCTTGTTACCCAACCTGCTAATGCTGGAGCAAGAAGTAAGCCAATACCAATTTGATTTTCAGATACGAAATTGTAGCTAAATATCCAATTTTGTATGAGAAATCAACAAGATCCGTCTGGTAGTTTCTAAGTTCTGCACGAACAAAATAAAACAATGTTGCAGTCGGATCCTAGTTATTATAATAAGTATTATTAGTAATTACTGAAGTATTTTCTACAGTACGAAACGTAAACAACTCCTAAGAACGCATTGATTTAAAGGAAAACAGAATGCGTTTGTGGAATTTGTTGACATTAGATAAAACAGCATTCTTGGAATTTACATGTGGACGTATAACTACGGTTTTATCAATGATCTGGATAACCGGAGTACCAATTAGTGTCAATGAGGTATTAAAAACACTTATATGTTATTAAAGTGGGTCTAAAGTGCACTTTACGATGACAGATTGGGCTTAAAACACCTTCACCTGCAATTTTGTTTGAAAACTTTTTCTAAATAAGTGTAAACAGTTTACAATTGTTTAGGGAAACGTCCTTCAACTCGTACATAATTGTAAGCGAATTACAAAAACTCATTTATTAAAAAAAACAAGTGGTTTCGACGGGTGAATGAACTCTACTCTTTATCAATACTATACAGTTGTAGCTGTACACAAAAATACAGTGAATTAAGCTTGTATAATCCGAAAATTCCAAAGAGATCTATAGTAAAAAGGTTGCAGGGCATTTTTACCATCCTAAAAACACCAGAAAAACAAAAATAAGGGCCAAGTTCGTCCAAAAATCAAAACAAATAAATAAATTTTGGTCAAAACGCTATAGTATAGCAGTTTTCTCTGAATTCGCGATAAGACCGTCGTTAAGATTGGTCGGTTTTTATCTCCTCTCTGATAGCCGTAACAGTGGTACTAATGTATTATATAGGATTTTTATTACCCTGTAGATACATTATCAGAATATGAACGAATGTAAATCATTGATAAAATGTAATTACTGTGAGTTACTTAGATTTTCATGTTTTGAACTGCATTGCGGGTTCGTATTAGAATATCAACGGTTTGGACATATTTTTTGTAAGGTTTGATAAACTTGTTTATCTTATTTGATACCCCTGTCAGTTATTGTGAACTTGATAGTTGAATTGAAAACATTCATTGTTTAATTTTGTATTTTGCACTACTTTACTTTAACTTTATTTCCCTCTTCAATCTGAAATCACAACGTTTGATTTAGTCTTCTAACCTCGAAATAGTGATGTGACATTACAAAACTAGATACCAATCTTAAGCCGATACCAAATCAGACTGCAGACATAGAATCCATTTTTAAATACCGAACTCGTGAGGCATGTTCCTATTTTGACAGCTCCTGTCAATGTCAACTATGTCTAAATAGTTTGTATATGTTTCGTTAGAGCTGTATCTCGTTGCTTCATCGGTATAACGCAGTCCAACTGTCGGTGTTAGAATCAGATTTGTGATTGAAGAATTAATATTATACTTCTTCATTTTTAATACTAACTACTAGGTACTACTTTTTCTTTCTACGGGAGAAACTTTATTAAAAGTACAGCTGCTACTGTTCATAATATCATTATTACTATCTTAAAAACGAAATAAAAAAAACTATCCATCAGCCCTACATTTAGACAGTCGTGGCTTACGATAAAAATGACGTGTGTTCCACTCAATGGGACCCAGCCTCCCGATCCAGCTGATAAGGCGAGGGAGAAACGTTATCTCTGTTCTGATTCCACGTTCATTATCAAATTGTACGCCTGTGTGTGTGAGAGAGAGAGAGAGAGAGAGAGAATATTAATGTGTGTGTACTATGTGATAATGTGGGGTGTAATTCTTTTAAAATTCCTACAGGGGGAATGAAAAGGTCACGTTTTTATTCTTCTTGAATTGTGTTTAGTTTTTTTTTTTGTATTTGCCGTTGCTCTTTTTTTTAGATTCAGTAGGTATTGCATTTATAATAAACAGGTCTGCTATTAAAATTTCCTAATGAGTTTACCGTTCACGAATAACAGTATTCAGTTGTAGTCAATTATCATTTATCAGTTTATCTTGCATTTAAGAAATAGTGAGTTAATTGTTGCCAATGGCGTATACCTAATAAAATATCTATTAATGCTCTCATTTATAAGGTAACAGTCTTTTTGCTACTGACTTCTTTACTCCTTCAAAATGTCAATACTAACTTTTTACTGTTGCAATAACTTTATGACATTTAACATCTGTAAACCCCAATCAGGGCCCAATCGTATTGTCCTACTATCTGCGTGATCGGTGCCTGACGGGTAAAAGTGACTCCGCTTATTGTTACACCTAGGTACCAGACCAGAAAAGTTAAATATATTTAACTGTTTCTTAAAATTCAAGAATAAACCCGACTAAGCAGCAAAGGCCTTTTTACTTCTATTATTTTATCAGAACTATCAAGATCAAGTCATATCCATGTTAATTCACTCAATGTAACGCATAATTTTTGACGGAAAATAATTAACATACGGAATTAATTGTATCTCATTTAGAAATAATTAGAGAAAAACAAACTAATTTAGGTAGATACTTATTTTTTAAACGGCCTAGCCTGAGGTTGCTTAGGCTTGGAAATCAAACTAGTTTTAACAGTAGACAATAAAGGACATTGACCTTTATACTTAAAGGGATGTTCCAAACTGATATCGGTACCGAAATTTTTTGATCGCCGCATATCATTTAGGCAAACTCCTTATCGCCTCTGAAAGTGTGTTATATTTCCTCCGAGATAAGAGTTCTGGTAATGATTATTAACTTTGTTGACTTTTAATTAGCAAAATACCTAACAGTGTAATTTATTTTTATCGGTTCCACGGATAATAACGTTTAAGGTCTTTGGAAAAAAAATATTTACGTAAATATTATGATAGTGGGACTTACCAGAGTAAACATTTAGAAGAAACCTGGAAAAGAATATTTTGACAATAATATTTTGCTGAACGAAATCTATCTGCGTAACCTAATTTAACACTGGAAAACACATCACAATAGAGAGATGTGTCATATTTTTGTTTAAATAATAATATCGCATTGGAAATTTATTATTTATTTATAAATAGTTATTAGGTACCAATAACAATTACTTAATTATTAAATTTATGTCTATATTATTGCATCACTTAATAAAATTATGTATTTCTTAAGCAATTTTTGATCAATGTTATTTATTAGTCAGGTATGACCCGTATGACTTAAGTGGCAAATAAATGGTTTATTTTGTCTGCATACAAACTCAAACCAAATTTTACTTTTCCAGAAGTCTGATGCTGAAACAAATACAGTATTAGAAAAAATCTTCCTTAAGTTATTAAAGTTTTAATTATCTAGCCCGATCTCTATCACGTTACATAAAAGATAAATTATCAACAAAATTAATTCCTACAACAATGCCATTGTTTAACTTTAAAACTATATTTTTTTTGTACCGAAATAATAAAATTATCTAACGAAAACATCGCTCGGCCGGGGAATCGAAGCTGTTATCAGGAGCTTACATCTACACCGCTGCGCCGTTGTGTTATCTAAGTGATCTATTTTTGTAAGCACCTTGAAGGTTTGTGGTCCAAAATATTGCTATTATTATTGCTCTTTTAAAACATCAAGTACATATTTCAAAACTAGTCGATATTACGACGGTTAACTTAATCGTGTTGCGGTTTTTTTAGCGGTAGTATCGGTATCTGCTTATATAAAATTGTGTCACAAAACTAATTGCATTACGAACCAATTATTTTCCTACTGTATTTGAATAAATTACCAACCAAAAAACATACCAACAATAAAAAAATCAGGGTGCTAGAAAACAACTTTAATTATTGAACTGTAACTTGGCACTTTTATTAACTAGGTAGGTGCTATTTCCTCCTATACCAAAATATTTCTGTTCAAAAAATAAATTCCCCTCTTTTTTAATTTGTGATGGGCTTGCTCTTGACTCTAGTCTAGATCAGAGATGACAGAGACAAAGTCTGCGATGGAGCGAGCTTACCCAGAAGGAGCCTGTGCACTATAACTTTGAAGAAATACGGGTTGTAAGCGTTTGGAAACACAGACGCAGGCAGAGAGTTCCACTCCTTTGCTGTGCGCATTATAAAAGACGTTTGGAAACGCTTAGTGCGAATGCCAAACTCTTCTCAAGACACCAAGTTATTCATATTGTACATACTTATTGCTACAAATATCCACCTACACTCTCGGACTAAGTTCCTGGGAACCCAAAGACTAGTCGGTGTCAAAATACGAGACCTACATCATGCTATCCAATATCTTGACGATAGAGCACATTCGCCCTATACACCATGCACTGCGTTGATGTGCAAACTTTAAAATCATATAACGCATTATGATAGAATGAAAAAAATAGTAATTTGATTCATATGTCTACAAAAATCTCTCGCTTTATGAAAAAAAGATAGAAATATTTGATACGCATTGCTACAAACATCTACCTATTACTATTAGACTAAGTTCCTGGGAACCCATAGCCCCACTCGGTGTTGAAATACGGGACCTAAATTATGCTATCGAATATCTTGACGATAGTGCACACTCGCCCTATACACCATGCACTGCGTTAATGTGCAAACTTTAAAATCATATAACGCATTATGATAGAATCAAAAGAATATTAATCTATACTTCTATACTAATATATAAAGCTGAAGAGTTTGTTTGTTTGTTTGCTTGAACGCGCTAATCTCAGGAACTACTCCGTCCGATTTGAAAAATTCTTTCAGTGTTAGATAGCCCATTTATCGAAGAAGGCTATAGGCTATATATCATCACGCTAAGACCAATAGGAGCGGAGCACTAATGAAAATTGTGACGCAGACGAAGTTGCGCGGGTCAGCTAGTTTGATTCATATGGCTACAAAATATCTCTCGCTTTGTGAAACAAAGATAGAAATAATATTCAATTGATACACATCGCTACAAACATCTACCTATTACTATTAGACTAAGTTCCTGGGAACCCATAGCCTACTCGGTGTCGAAATACGAGACCCACATCATGCTATCCAATATCTTGACGATAGTGCACACTCGCCCTATACACCATGCACTGCGTTAATGTGCAAACTCTAAATTATTAATTCAGTGCATTATGTAGAAAGAAAGAAATAATATTCATTTGACATTCAGGCTAAGGCATTGAACAGGCGAAAAAAAAAAACAAATTATAATCCAATCCCACTAATATTATAAATGTGAAAGTTTGTGAGGATGGATGATGGAAGGATGTATGGATGTTTTTTACTCTGTCACGTCAGAACGCCTAAAAGGATCTTCATGAAATTTGGTACAGAGGTAGATTAGGTATAGCCTGGAATAATTCATAAGCTACTTTTTTATCCCAGGAGTACATACTCCCGGGATAAAAAAGTTGCCAGGGAACATTCCCTAGGAATCACGCGAGCGAAGCTGCTGACAGAAGCAAGTGTTCATCTATCACTTGTATGTTGTAAAAATGGTGATTATGAGGCGATATCAGAATGTTGCTCTACGCATGACATGCCATGCAAAAAAGGTAATGTGCTGTTTAAAAAAAAAATCAAAAGACAGCAAAAATTTTGCGTGGTTTTAAACTCTTCGTTTCTTAAATTTGCTAATAACGTAAGTTAGACCCTACTGAATTCTTTTTTTTTGTTGGTGCTATTGATAGGCATACATTTGACCACTTTCTCACCTGATGGTAAGCGATGACGCGGTCGAAGATAGATCACACTTGTATAGAAGTAACCTATTCACTCTTGACTTAAAGACTCCCAGGTTGTAGCTATCAGGAAACACAGACTCAGGCAGGGAATTCCTACACAAAATCCAAATATAAAAAAGTGGTGTTTTGTCATCAAAAGCGACATTCCCACACCAAATCTCCGCTCTCAACACAGTCGCGTGTTTAATAATCCCCGTTTCGGGGTCAATCTCGTTTAGCATCAATTTATGCGCCCGCGCCGCGCCGTGGGCCGGCCGACTCACGCGCACACTAATTGATTCCAGATCGCAAGGGGCGGGGCCACGGAAAGGTCGCGGCGTCGATCTCGGATGACGTTGACGGAACTGTGAATACTGTGAAAGTTGCTAGTGATAAAGATGTGTCGTGATTGGCACTTTTGAGTTGGTGTTGCCATGTTTTAGTTGTAAAAATGTTGAGTTTGTGAGGACTGAGTAATGTTATTTTTAACAGGCTAAAAATCAGCTGATCAAATGCTGAAGTTGAAGCAATCGTTTGAGCGATATTTTTGACAACAGTAATTTGAACGTCTTCTGTCGGTATATTCTGTCAATATCTCAGGGTAAAACTTAAAAAACCCGGCTAAGTGCGAGTCTGACTCGCACACGTAGGGTTCCGTACCATAAACCTTAATTTTTATTATTTGTTTTTATAGCGGCAATACAAATACACAATCTGTCAAAATTCTACCTATTACAGTTCTTGAGATACAGCTCGCTGACAGACAGACGGACGGACGGACAGTGGAGGCTTAGTAATAGGGTTCCGTTGGTTACCCTTTGGGTACGGAACCCTAAAAAGCGTGAAGTCAGCTGTCATTCACCAGTGACCACAATGATTGACAGCTCACCCCATGCTCACTTCACCTAAGTTTTTACAGAATAGGACTGCAGTAGTTCTGGTCACTTTCCTGAAACATTTTAGAAAGAAAACACACGTGAAGTTATCCCAGCCAACCCAGCTCGCGACATCACACGTCCGCGTATCACACCGTCACGCTCGAATCCACCTTCCATTTATTACAACGGATCGTAATCTAAGATGGAGAGCGGGCGACTGATAAGAAACGCCGCGACGCGCGACGCCACATCGCGATAAGCGGGGTGTGTTGCCGGTAGGACGAGGTACGCTACGGTGTGAGAGGGGGCCGTAATTATAGGAGAGAATGTTATCACACCATCTGTGATTTAGTGACTAGATAATTTCGTATGAAAATAGCTGTGTGTGTGTAAATTATAATGAATTTAGATCTTATTTTCATTTTATTATTTTAATATCGGCTGAGACGCAGTTATAAACTAATTAAGTGACTGAAATTATGCTTAGTGTGATAAGATTTGAGTTTGAGATAGGCAAATTAAATATTCGTTAGAAAGTGTTATAAAATGAATAAATAACCAATGCGAGCATTCTCTTGGGGGATCACTTTAAATGAGATATACATATTATATTGGTCAAACTAGTGCACTGTTATCCAACGAATTTATATTTAAAACCACATTTTCATATAATAATTATGGTAAAAATTAACTTAGTATCTTTGATGGGCCCTAAAACTCACTGATCACACGGCAGTTACAGCTTCCCTCGGAAATACTTAAAAAAATACACCAATACAATCCTTACAAATTCGAAAGTAACTCTGTCTGTCGCGCCATCACGAAAAACTACTAAACCTATTTAAATGAAATTTGGTACACAGATAGTCTAGAGCCTGAGAAAGGACATAGACTACTTTTATCCCGGGAATATGTTCCCTAGGGACCACGCGGGCGAAGCCGCTGGCAGAAGCTGATCAAATATAAACTAGACCCTCTCAAACTTTAAAAATACGCCAAAACTTTGCCCCTCAAAATATACTTAGCACCAAAAAATACAACAATACCAACAGTAACATTGTACGTCCAAAAGGCGCCTAGCAAGTCGCGCGGAGGGAGGGGGGCGGTGGTGTTTTATCGCCCAAAATGCGCCCGATCGCTGCGAGATTCGCCGGGGCGATATAGACCGATTCTTCGGCGCGATAAAGCCCCACTCCCGAGCATGCCTGTATCTTTTCAAAAAGGTTTTTGTCTCTAATCGCTTGCTAGAATCTAGTTTTAATGACTTTTTATAATAGGTTTACGTGGGAGGAATATTTATTAGTTTTTTTTTGTTTTGAAATTTTTTCTTCAGATGGTAGCAATTTTGATGGAAATTATATTCTTGAAAAGTTGTTTATTTAACGGTTTTTAACCTTCAAATAAGTCTCCGTAAGTTCCTCCTTATTTTCTCAGTCCGAAAATGCAAACCACCTAAAAATCAAATATAATAAGGGCAAATAAAAAATAATAAGAGTCAAGAGCAAACCTCTCAAATGCTCAATGAGAATTCTCATCTCTTGTTAAAATGTTCAGTTCAGATGCTAAGCAAAACTAATCAAATTAGGATTTACTTTCAAACCCCCAACAAGATTTCATAATTAACACCATGTTACATATTCAATAAAAAAACGCCTTTGAAAAAAAAACTTCTACAGTCAACAAAAAATTTACTAGGTACTATTATTTTTATTTTCCCAACTTGCAACACTCACTATCATATCAACACTAAACTGCTACTTAGCACACAACAATACACAGTGTAATTGTTTTTTATCTACACCGACGCCATAGGGGCGGTATCGTAGTGATGCGCCGCGCCACGATAGCGTCTTGCCCCTATGTGACTAGAACTAACTGATTAGCCCATCAAATATGTATGTGACAATGATGTCAGCTCAATATGGGGTTGCTAGTCTAATAAATTGGTTATCTATGTGAATAAAAGAAAGAAAGTAGTTTAAGTGTGTTTATTTGGACAGCTAACAAAATAAAGTAAAGAAAAAAGAAAAAAAAAACTTAAAAAGACCTGTGCGAGGCCAAAAAGGCACTTACAGGAACTGTATTTGTAAAGTGAATGGCGTTTTCTCTGTATAACTACGTGATTATTTTTTTTTATTAATTTATCTAACAATACTTATGCATACAAACATAATAAACTATTAATACTAATATTTTTCTCTTTAAATAATTTTTTAAGGTTAGTTTTGACGTTTCGGTTTTTCATAGAGATCCATGGCATTAATAAGTTTTTTAGGTTATTGGTCCCAAAAAAAAAGTATTTTCACACGTGTCCAGCGTGTCCAGACGAATCAAATAATATTATTAGAGTAAAAGGAAAGCTAAAATAAAATAAGAATGACATTGGCAGAACTGTCCAACGCGACTCCAATTGCCATAAATAAAAATGGAAACTTGGATAGAAGATCTAATAAAGACACATAAAAAGCCGTCGGTACGGTCCATTAGATAAAAATAAAGTGTATTTTATTGCAAAATCAAAATACGGTAAACAATAAAAAAAATGATAAAATAAAATATCAGTTCAAACCCGATCATTTGTAAAACAAATTACTAATAGCAAAAATTATTTTATAAATAACATGCAACAGTCATAAACAAGTATTTATTTACATCCGCTTATCCGAAAACAAGGTGCATTTAAGTGAAACATGGAAAAATATAAATAAAAGCAGATTATTTCACTTATAATGACAAACACATGCTAATCTGATTACAATAAAATTTTATAAATCCATTTTTTTTATTAAATTCTATTTCTGTAGTTTGGGTGCGTCGTCACCGTTTTTATTTATGCGATCATTGAACACGGTTTTACATAAACATTGTCAATGTTAACTGCATTTATTTCTTTTGAATTTCCAAGCACCTTTCGTATCCGGGTCACATTATTCCAAACTCAAAACTAAACCTTATCTCGTTAAAGTACATTAGACTATCGCTTGACCGTTGTCGACTTTGAGTTTTTTTTTCGCATGCAAATAATATTCATTTTATTGCCTAATGAATAGATTGATTTAATCGTGCTTTGAGCGTATAAATCTAACATGTCTTCACTCTTTTAATTTTATACTGAATATGTATTGCATATAATTATAATTTTGCTGTAATTTAATTATAAGTATTTAAATAATTAGCAAGTATTTTAATTATGACGTACGAGTTACTAAGGCCTCAAAGTGTGACGATTTCACGAATATAAATAGACTTTTTTGTACCAGATTTGGACGAACCAAAATCGCATGTTTTTTCTTACAATAGTTATATTTGTTATTGTGTATTTTCTTAGTCGCTGAAGGAACTTCACATTTTGGTAACAGTAAAAGGTATAATTAATATACTAGATCATATTAATTAGCATACTTATAAAATTAACACGTTTAGCTCCGATTTTACGCGCGCAGTCTTATCGTGTGCGCACTCTATCGAAATATCGAAAAGTCAAAAATTTATGGAATGGCATGCGCTACTAAAATGACAATCGAAAATGTCACATTGACTGTGTTCCAAAATATAAAACAGTACACTGGCCAGTGCGTTGACGTCATAAATTGACGCCATATTGAAACACTAGCTTCTGCCAGCGGCTTCACCCGCGTGGTCCCTAGGGAAAATACTCCCGGGATAAAAAGTAGCCTATGTCCTTTCTCAGGCTCTAGACTATCTGTGTACCAAATTTTATTTAAATTGGTTTAGTAGTTTTGGCGTGAAAGCGCGACAGACAGATAGACAGACAGAGTTACTTTCGCATTTATAATATTAGTAAGGATTCCTCAAAGTCTGATGCACACACGCCCGTTTGACGTTTGATATACTACTAATACGTCACATTTGACATTTGTCTCACCAGTACACTATGGTGGCACACCAGTAAAATATGGCGTCGGATTCATGACGTCATGAGCACTGGCCAGTATACCGTTTTATATGTCGGAACACAGCCTTTGTCTATACTTTTCACCTTAAACCTTTCTTTCAAAACCTCCTCAAAATCCCATTCAAACTTAAAACTATACAACACGGTAATTACCGCAGCACACGTTCGCAATCGTCGTCGTATCGCTATCGCGTAGTTATCGCATCGCTCCCGGAAGCGTTGCCGCCTTATCGCTGGCCAACCATTGCAATTACCTACGTCAAATGGGGGTGAGTGTTTATAGTTGTGCTGCAACAAAGCTTTGTTTCTGTTTGCTGTTGTAAAAATACTAATAAAATTTAATGATAAATGATATTTATTTAGTAAATAGGCTGTAAATAACATTTACACGTCAATAATTTTTTGTCGTTTTACTAGATGAGGCCGGTGTTTCCTAGCTGACTACCCTGAGAAGATACACCGAAATTTTTTTTTTCTTTGGGTGTTCTTCCAATTTAATCTTATACGATTAAATTAGATTCTTGGATTGGGATTTTTTTCTTTAGTTGGGGTCATCTTTCAATTTAATTTTTAAATTTATTAAAAATATAATTAAATATTCAACTATTTGTAGGTACAGACATACTAAGTATAGAATAATGAGGGATTCCATCGAATGTCGATACCGACGGAAAATTCGGTGAAAAACTGAAAACTTGAGCTGAAACCGAAGTTCCTTAAAAGCTGCAGATTTAAGTGTTACTGGAAGTAAAGCGTTTTTCAGAATTATTACAAAACATCACAATCACCTTCTCTTGAGCTTTTGTACCGACGGCAACGCGAGATGAAATTCACCTCTAAAAACATTTCATTGTTTTGTTTTGATAGTAACACCAGCAAGGCAAAAACAAGGACCTGCCTAAGTACACATATATAACTATCGCTAGCCCCACAAAAATAATAACAAAACTAACCTTTCCGCTAACAATATCCAGTCGAACCGAACAACAGATTCACCGCCATTTCTCTCAAAAACAACAGACGTACGACTTTATAATACAAGCCTAACAAAACGTGGGCGCGCCTCACGTTCTAAGGTGCGACAATAAAATCGCAAGCGATCTCCTTGAAGCGTTAACAAGGGGGCAAGACAAGCGCGTCGTCGCCTTGTCGCGATTGCATCGCGCCAATTTGTACGCACGTCCAACGGCTACGATTTATTGGGCACGCGAGGTACGCTCATTGCTAGATAGGCCACTCATAGGTGGCCCTGTCTCGGTAGGGATTAGCTGGCCTGGGCCAGTGTAGGATGTATGTGTTGCTGCATGATTGTAACAGGTTCATCTCAAATTTTCTTGGGGTAGGTATCCAAATTGTGACCGCTTAATTTGGTCTTGGTGGTGATGACATCGGAATAACTGTCCGTTTATTTTACAATTCTTATTGGTTCAAAATAAAACCACGTTTCTCACAAATTAGCAACTACAAGGAAGGAGCTTACATTAAAGAAAATTACAGAATATGTAGGTTCAAGCAAGCACAGAAAAACATGAAATACAGAATTTCCAAATCATTTGTAAGCATATTTCTTAAAATCGGTATAGTTGGACCCCAAAACCATCTTGTCTATCTCTAAAACCAGCATTCACAGACTGTAAAACTTACAGAAAAAAGCTCTCAATAAATAAAAACATCCTCATACCGACAACTTCTCTAAAACAACGACCATTCTCGCCAATTAAATCGGCTGGGTTTACAAGCGCGACGCTCACGCCGGCCGAGAGTGAAATATAAACGTTAAGCTGCGCGTGAGTCGATAGATCGGCACACGGCGCCCTATCGCGGCCTGCGATCGCGCCGTAATATCATTATTGTACCCCCCACCCCGGGGGAACTAGCGAGGACAGTCGGCTGTGTGAAATAGGAGAGGGATTTGGAAAAGAGGCAAGTTTTTGGGAAGGGACTTTGCCTGAATTGTATGGGCAACTGGTCTTTTTTTTCTTTGCGTGCTAAGTACTTCACACATCTAACAAGGTGGCGTTAGTGTGCCAACAAAAAAGGCATCATTTTTGGGCATAGTCCTTATGAGGCGGAAGGGTTTGCTTTGACATCGGGTTCTGAAAGTCATAGAATCAGTAGTGCTGTCAATGCATCTGATGCTGGGGATTGACAGCTCACTTCGGAAGTTTTCTCGGTTCGATTTATGTAGAGGAGGTAAACCAAATGTTGTTGTTGCATCCCATGAGTAGATTAAACCTACCGCTTTACAAGTTTACACGTAATTAATTGAACATAGGTGATAATTTAGTAATCCGAAGGGTGCCGCCCACTCAATCACAAAATCTATACTCTATATTGAAGAGTTTGTTTGTTTGCTTGAACGCGCTAATTTCAGGAACTATTGGTCCGATTTGAAAAATTCTTTCAGTGTAAGATAGCCCATTTATCGAGGAAGGCTATAGGCTATATTTCATCACGCTAAGACCTGGATAGGAATAGGAGCGGAGCAGTAATGAAAATAGTTACGCAGACGAAGTTGCGCGGGTCAGCTATCTATCATAAGTTTTGTAGATTCAGGTGCGCTCCACTGTTCAGGAGATCAGAATCCCTGAAATGGAAGAAGAGAATTCAGATTAACTTAGCATAGGAAAAATAGCACTCCATCGTTGATTTTATCTCTGTCACCTCTGACATAGACTTGAGTCAAGAGAAAACCCACCTCAGAAAAAAAAATTAGAACCATCTATGACTTTCCAACCGTTATTTTATTAAATAAACGAAGCATATTTTTTCATATATTAAGGCCTTTTACACATATGTAGCAATAGGTACTTAATTATATAAGCCTTAAAGATCATAGTCAACCTTGAGAAGGCAGATTCAAGATAATCAAAATTAATAGTAAAACGTTTCTTCATCAATAAAAAAATCATCACCATAGCTTATTACCATATATTTGAGGCTAAACTCCAATTAAAAGCGAGATAACGCGATCAGTAACTTATTACATACCTACGAATTATTAATATTCTTGACATAATGATATCTTAAATGTAATAAAAACTTTAATGGTATTACGGTAGGTGGATTCGTTGCCATCGAATTGTATAAATAGGCATATATGAAATTTAAATATAAGGTAAGGTATTAAAATAGATGGAAAAACTTTTAGAAATCATTTAGACCACCAAAATAAGGATGGTACATAAATATCAAGAAAAACCCTTAGTGTATGAGTTTATTCTAGTGTGCCTGCAATTTATTATTTTACGTCAAAATAAAATCACTTTAATCACTGTTTTTTGCTGGGATATCTTTGGTTAGACGTACTGCCGGTCGATTCTGTCAACATGTCGAAGTGATAGCTTGGGTGAAGTGATCACGAAGTGAGCTGTCAATCCATATACCCAAGATGGAATGACAGCTCATTTCGTGATCACTTAAAAACATAAAAAAAGAAAAACAGAAAAACACAGTGAAAAATACACCGTATTTTTCACTTTATCCATAAAGTTTAGCAAACGCTTCTAAAGCTTTAACAAATCAAATCAAACACAGGAAGTAGTACTTTAAAAGCTTCGTTACAAAGATATTTGTAATTTCATGTAATTGAGCTATGCAGAATGAAAGGGTCTTAGTGCAATTAAAATGAAAAACTGGCCAAGTGCGAGTCGGTCTCGCGTGCAAAGGGTTCCGAACGAATTTAATTCGACGACTTCTAATAGGTTTTCCTGTAATCTTTAGATAAAGATCTATTATTTCCATTTTTTTCAAAATTTTAGGCTCAGTAGTTTCGGAGATAAGGGGGAAGGGAATGGTCATTATTCGTCTAATTTCTTGAATAACTTCAAAACCATTTATTTTAAAATTATAAAAAAAAATATAATTAAAACTCTCATAGTAAGCCCTTTCATTTGATATGTCACACAATATTGTACAAAAAACTTTTTTTTTTTTTAATTTTCTAGTTTGACCCCCAAAAGTGACACCCATACTAAAAATTTAATGATTTACGAGTGATCCTATAAGGGTTCCTTTTTTTTCGGAACCCTAAAAAGTACACAGGCAACTAGGTTGCTAATAATTTATTGTTTTCTCTATTTATTTGACTTTGAAACTATACTTAATGAACAGATAACTATCTAAGGCATAATATTACAGAAAGATTTGCTTAATCTTGCAGACCAATCGAGCGAGTCACAAACCTCTGTATCAGTCGATTTTGCAAAAGAAACAAAGATAATTTAGTACCAATCCCATAGTTACCCAACAAAAATAATAGATAAAAATCACTTTTTATCGCACTGCGCAAGACCGTGCCGCGCTAAGGGTTACGTTAGACAAATATATTGCCACAGTGTTCCAAGGAGACGGTTTGATACATGGAATATAAATACGTTGGTACAAGAACACGGAAATATTATGGGGAACTACAGGCGTGAGCACGGATTGAGGAGGAAACAAACTGTAAAGGTCTTAAAGTTAAGGAGGTTTTAGTTGTTGATTTAAGGCCACAGTTGAAAGTATGGAAAGCTCGGTTATAAGAACAATGAGAATTAATATTGACTACATAATTTAAATTTGCATAGACTCCAGTTGAAACTATTTGGACTTTTATTAGAGTCATAGGAGCTATAGGTATTGCTATAGACATAGATAACTAAGCGTTACTTAAAGATGAGGCATGCTTAAAAGTCACTCAAAATTAAAATGAGAAAATAAATCAAAATGATTGCTTTCAGAGCCAATATAGTTCTGAAAAGTACAATGGCTGATAAGAAATTAAAAAAAAAAACATGAAATGTGTTGCTTAAATTGCAGAAATGGCACCGAAAAGTTAGCGACAGAAATCTTCTACTTAAAACGCCACATTATAATAACGATACATCTCCTTAAAGACATCTTAAAACCGCAAAATAAGAACGCTAAAGCGAACCAGTAAAACTGCTTCATAAGTTTTACAACCGACTGTACCGAAAGATAAAGGTTTAAAATGTAAATGAGACGTGTTGAAAAAGTTAAAGATTATCTCTCTATTAGGTATAAATTAAGGGACGGGGAGTGAGGTATGCGGTACAATTATATTGTCACGAATGTGGCGATCGTGGTCGCACCTGCGAGTGCAATCGCTCCTGCCATCGGCGCCTGCGCACGCTATATTGACGGGAGGGGGGACTTTTTCCTTTTGGCAATTATTGGGTATTTAAATTTTGTTATTGAGCCATTTTTGGCGTAATTGAAGGGTTATTTGGCAATGATTTTGATTGGTGATGGGTCATTAAGTGAATTGGAAATCACGGTGCTGTTTTTTGATATGCGTTGTTCTGTTCAAGTTGACGCCAGGTGTTTAATGAGTATGTGAACAATTTCAGCAACCAAAACTGACGTTTACATAATCATAACGAACGAAATCAACATAATACTTTCAAACCATCTACAAAACCACATCACTAACAACAAACGCCTAAAGAACACTCACTATTCTTCACAAACAAAACCAAAAAGAAGAAAACTACCGACTCTTTCACATCACTAGCGAAACCATCGACAATGCGGCCCGTAATCGATACTGCAACGGACTCACCATATTTTATTGTGTGCCAATTAAAATTATTCCCTTCCTTATGCATTGTGGGAAGTTAGTCAGTGAAACAGGCTGGGTCTATTTGAAATATGGCGTCTACCCCATGACGTATAGACGGAAAAATAATTGAGACTGTCTGTTTAGACGCTGCCAGTTGTTTGTCAGTTGTGGCAACAACTTTGTTAGTAACTGTTTAGTGTTGGAGTACTAACATGATTTCTATTGAGTGGCGTTGGGTGAATGATTTTGGTTGTGACTTTTAAAGAACCGATGAAGTTTTGTATGTTTGGGATTTTCACCCCAAAAACGTAGTGTTTCTTAGATCATCAACGATCTGCTAGATACAAACGTCCTTATTTATAACAAAAATCTAAGCTTACGGTTATTTTAAAAAGATACTGTTAAGCAGTTTCTAAAGTCAATATTTATAGATAGGTATTTAAAAATAAGGTCGCGGGTAGCCGATGGATGCGAGACGCACAGGACCGGTCGTTGTGGCGACGCTTGGGGGAGGCCTATGTCCAGCAGTGGACGTCTTTCGGCTGACATGATGATGATGATGTAAATATAAAAATCTGCCTATCAATGCCAAAATAACATAATACGCTTAGATTTTGTTTATAAATAAGGTTTATAGTTTTATGAATTGAATGGTTCTTGGTTTAGTGATCATTGTGATTTCATATTTCGGGCCTTTCAATTATCTAACAATTTCTAGGACGGTAATACATTCATTTTCATTGATTTCAATTTGCAGATATCTTTTCTCATCAAACTTATTATTGAAGATGCACGTATTTGTGTTTCTGGGTCCCACTATTTTATAATAATAAAAAAAAATATTATTATCTAGATAAATTAACCTGATTATGCTAGCAACGTTGAATCTCCGCTAAAAATAAAAGACATGAGACAATAATCCTTGACTTTTGTACGTCCAATAACAATTAAAAACTATTTCTATCTAGATTCTTATCTAATCGTCGTTCTCAGACACACTTAAGTATTTTTTTAAACTCGTTTACTTAGTTCTGTATTTACATTGCATTTAATAGTACCTATTTCTTAGTATTAAATTTGCTACATCTGGCTGATCTAAGGAGTTCTTGGATATGTTATGTTAGGTCCTACATTAATTTTTACTGCGTTGGAGCTAGCCACCAACAGCCAGGCCAGGTTGGCGTTTTTTGGTTGCCAGGTTGACGTGTTACCCAGTTAATGGGTTGTGGAGGTCTGGTAGGCAGGCGCTTCACGTAAAATACTGGTATTCAGCTGAATCTGGTTTGACTGGAAGCCGACCCCAATATAGTTGGGAAAAAGCTAGGCAGATGATGAGGCTCGCGTTGGAGCATTATCTCACCTTCTAGTAAGCGATGATATATTTCAGGAATAAAGTGACACATCTGTCTGACTAAAAAACAGTAGGTCCCACAGTCCCAGTCCCGTACCAAAAAACTCCTCCACGACTTTAAAGACAAGGGTTTGAAACTTAACAATGAATGATTTGAATTTGTTAATATGAATATCAATCTTTTTCATTCACCACTTCAGTCAAAATTAGCTTGTCGTAGAAGCCGGTTTCGGTTCTACGACAACCTAATTTTATTTTGGGTCAATTTTGTGGTAGAGATGGTTCACTAACAATGCACCTGTTTTAAGTTTGGGAAATCATCAAATGATTCCTTCTGCGGGGGAGAAGGGAATGTCCGACTCCTACTGACTAAGACTCATCCGTGTTCCTCCTAATGCCCTTTGCGTTCCAGAGAAATTGTTTCTTTTGAATGAATTCCACAACCCTGGGAGGCCGCAATCCTGGCAGGATTGACAATGCTCCTGGACCTGTTTTTGCAATGCAACAAGATTATGGCAAAACAATGCACTTACAAAGTTTTTGCCACCTGTTTTCCTTTGGCGTTGTTCCAAACGCTATGAATCATTTAAAAAAGTCGGCTCACAAGCATCTGGTTCCGTTACCGATCGCCGATCGCATCGATTTGCAGAATTGGCCAGTCTTTGCACGTGTGAACTTACCTTTTGCAACACATCATTGACAACAATAGAACACAACCACCAACCTGGTTCAAAGGAAAACTAACCCTACGGGAACGAGTATGGAGTACAGAATATGTTGCTGGGTTTAGACAAAAACCTTCTTGCATGGACTGCATTCGATTTCAATTTCAAATGACTTGCACTGAGGTTCGTTATTCGTTTAAACTGTTTCGAATCCCTGTATTCAAACCCGAACTTTAACAGTTACTCCCAAGGTTTAAAATCCAATGGAGAATGAAAGGTTTTTATGTTGTCCTGGTTATAAAAAGGGTGTGTTGGCGCGAAAGCAGGCTGCGTACGCGCAGATAGCCATTGCGAAGCGGCTAGACGGTGTACAGACGGTGCGTGTCATCGGAATGCGGTATCTTTCACTTGCAAGTACCAGGAGCGAATGATTGCGAAGAGATGTGTCATAATGTGACGAATATTTTGTCAGATTTATTGAAGGCGATGGTGACTTGAAACGGGAATAAAATAAATTTGATTTAACAGATATGTCAGAGTATACCTTCGCCCTTTCTTTTTGCCTCACAATATGACCGGGGAAGGTTTTGTATGTCCAGTAGAAAAAATAGTAATTTCTATGTCTGATCCATGAACTCAGTCACATGGTTATAGATGACTATATGTAGGAGCAGGAGAAGAAATGGATGGATTTTTTATAAATGAATGAACCGTCAGTATGCCGATGGAATCCACTATAAGCGAGAAGCACAGGTTCAGCCGATAGGGCGACTCTTGAGAGAGACCTATGACATATCCCATGAGGACACCATTCAGCTGAAATAATGATGGCGATGACACAGTTGTCACGAGGATAATGACGACCATGTGAAACCATTAGGTACATCCTTCTAATACAGTAATGATTCTCTAATCAAGTCCCAGTAAAAAGATAAGAATAACAGTTAAACATAAACCTATATGATGACTAAGAGCAAAGATACTGGCAGTTGCGACTGTGAGTCAACAATGTGAATCAACGATGCAACGATAGCGTTAGCGACCCACGCATGCTACAGACAAACAAAGATATTGCTGATATTAGTGTATTATGATGAGCAATGTTCAATAGTCTTAGTAACAAGGTAACTATTGCATTCAAATAAGAATAAGGCTGATCGAAGTGCCTGGACCAAGTGCAACTGCCGCGCTGGAGTAGTGTGTTTTGCTGCAGAACAACTTGCTGCTCTTGTCGCTAGCGCGGCAGAACCAGTGCCGTAAATAGGGCGGTGCCACCGGTGCCCAGGCACAGGGCGTAGACTCTGGGGGGCGCAAGAATGGCCAGAGCAGGCAGGGCTATTATTTTTTCGGTTTGCTCCTGATAAGTTCCCGCTGCGCCCCTAGTGCTCAATTCCAACACATACGTACTTACATGCCAGTATCATCAAAAACGTCTTTTAAATTAGACAAAACATCGCGCTAATTTTTTTGCTTAAAACTTGCTTATACATAGCATTGCTGCAGCTTAGGGTACGTATAATATCTATTTGATTGACAAAACTTGACAATTCAAAAGTGCCTGTAGCTGGTCTATGTGAAATATAGGATTTTGTATTTGTATATCTTGATAGATTGTCATCGTCATCATCGTCCACAGATGGGCTAAGATAGCCCAAGTTTCTTTTTACTTTATTGGTAATCTAATTTGCCATTTTTAATAACCTACGTGTCGCAACTGCTTTCAATGAAAGGAAATCCCGTTTTCTGTAATCACTTCAAACCTATTTTCACACTTTTCATTTATTAACAGAAATCATAGTATTCTTAGAAACGTATCTCCATCAGTTTCAATTTCCCATCCCTTCAACTATCATCCAAGAAACCTCACCATCCAAACATACATAAAATAATTAAATATAACCGCATGCAAGCTCTCGGTGGTGACTAGGGATGTGCCACCGATGTGCTAGGGATGGGATGGGTCAGATATTTCAATTCTCGGTCGGATATTGGCGGGTGTCGTGACATCGCATACATCTGCGATCGTCCCCGCCTTATCGTAATATTAAAATCTTGTGTGTTATGTAAGTTATGACGGGTAGCCTTTATGTACGGATGTGTGGTGGCAAATATATTGCCGCGCTTTTTTTGGTTAGTCTAGCTAGCCGGTTGGCATTTGTTTTTTTTTTTAATTCGTTCTTTATTTAAAAGTAGCCCTTTGGCAATTGGTTTGTTTTTATTTTTAAAATGCGTTCTTTATTTAAAAGTAGCCTGTTGGCATTTGTTTTTTTTTCTTTTATTTTTTAAGATGCATTATTTATTTAAAAGTTTATGACTGATAGTCTTTTGTCTTATGTTCTTCGACTATTTTGAATCGTAAATACCCAATTTTGAATACTTGCTTCTAGAAGAGTAGGTATGCAACATAAATACTGAAATATATGAAGGTAATAAATATGAATCTAAACAGGTGCTTGACTACCACATTCTTTTTCAAATGTAAATGGGTGATTAGATTATTTTTATCGTTATTAAAATAGTAAATTCACAGGTGTTTGCTTTGTTTTATCTTTTTCATTGATATTTTTTGTAAAACCTTCGAAAACCGTCGTTATAAAGAGTTTAGAAGATTTTCATGTATGGCAGAGCATGAGTCTGAAAAGATAACTTCGCCTTTCTTAAAAAATCTTGGGTACATACGTACTTCGGAATTAACAGCTGATTTTAGTAGGTATACCTACGTACTAAAAGTTTTTTAAAACAGGGCTAGGTCAGTATAGTGACTCTAAATAAAATATTGTACACTCTGATTGAAATATTTTAAAATACTTTAAAAAAAGTAACTAAGCCTAAAAAACAGTCCAGTACAGTACAGTCACTCAAAAAATATGTATCGTATAAAATACAACAAAAAATTGAATAACATTAGTATATTGACGCGTTGACAAGATCCCGCGATCTGGCTCCGCAATTTCCTATTCCGTCCGTCCGTCCGTCAGTGTTGCCAGCCATGTTTATTTATTTCCTTCTAACATTTCATGACTATTTATCTTTGATATCGTTTTCTATAAATGTGTTTTGCAACATGAAAAAGTACCTTTTTGTGGTGTTGTGTTTTGGTCAAGCTATCGATGGGGTGGTTCACTGCTGTGTATTTTTTTCAAGTAGGCGAATGCTAAATTCTACTTTGGAGTCTTTAACTCAAGAGTGAATAGATTACTTCTAGGCAAGCGTGCTCCATCTTTAACCGCATCGTCGCTTACTATCATTTCAGATAGTGTTCAAACGTGTGCCAATCAAGAGAAAAAAAAATTTTTTTTTTTTTTTTTTATACTACTGTCCATACACGATCGAACTTGCGCTTGATAGAGTTTGAGCTGCTGTTCCGGCGTCAAGTATCGTCTCATACGTGATGAATCTCGTGAATACGTATTACGTACATACAAATGCTCCAGAATATTTAAATCTCTACCGCGTTTTATTCAAAGTAAACAAACAAAACTTTCTACACAACGGATAATAGGATATTTCACATCAAAACCCGTATTCCTATTACAATTGATTAAACATTTAAAAGATAAACAAAATTTAACCCAACCTTTAGCCAATCTAATAACGGATCACAACTTACAATTCAAATTTCGAAACAAAGGCGCATCATTCAAACGAATGAAGTGAACGAGCAACGAACGAGTGAACAGATTGAGTGAACAATATCTTATTTTGCAATAATCCTCTAGGAACTGTGGTAATTTCCTGAAAGAGATGAAACAACGTTGAATGTACCATTTTAAGCACAAATGTTTACAATAAGCGATCGTTTTTGAATACAAATAGGGTATATTTGGATGATGTAGTTACTGGATAGACGGTTTGTTTTTGTCTCTATTCGATAAGTTTTCTATTATTTTGGGATTGGAGGATATTAAAATAATAACGACTGCCTAAGTTCTCTTTGTAAATAAAATACAGCTCAAGTTTTTAAAGCTTCATGTCTACTTACATGGTTTAAGAAACTGAAAACAATAATCAAATTATTCTTCTGTCTGTCGATGGCAAATACAGTGTTAGTATTTTTTTTAACCTCACAATCCAAAGTATATCATAGCTTAGTTTATATAGGTATGTACTAATTATTCAAATATTCTAGACAGAACTCGAATTTAGAAAATCTGACATTATTTCGACAGTACACTCTTACGGTTAGATGAATAACTATAGTTCGACTTTTAATTGTATTCAGAAACTTGACAGTTCTACTGTCAGATTTTAATAGTATTTTTAATATTATATATGGTGTTATTTTAAGGCAACTCATTAAATTTAAAAGTAAAACTTTGAAAATAAGTTTATATTTAAGTTCATTCAATTTCGTCCATTCTTACACCAATTACCTATCTTTTTTTGTGAAAATCTGACACTTGAACTGTCAAGTTACTGAATACATTTAAAAGTCGAACTTTAGAGGAAAATACGATTCTGAGTATTTTAATATTTCTATTAAAATTTTCTTTTTCTTATCTACATAAGAGCCTATAGGCAAAACGATAACTTAATTAAAACTGAAAGAATAAAAAACCGGCCAAGTGCGAGTCGAACTCTCACACGAAGGGTTCCGTACCATAAACCTTAATTTTTAATATTTTTTGTTATAGCAGCAATAGAAATACACAATCTGTGAAAATTTCAACTGTCTACCTATTAAGGTTCTTGAGATACAGCCCGCTGACAGACAGACGGACGGACGGACGGAAAGCGGAGGCTTAGTAACAGGGTTCCGTTGGTTACCCTTTGGGTACGGAACCCTAAAAATCAACACCAATCTACCTTAAGAAAGATAAACAAAGCAAAACCGCGGATTAACGGCAGTCACAAACATCCTTAAATAAAGGGAATCCGTTTTACGTTAGTAACACTTGAATACTTCATTTGTTTACCGTTCAATCAGTTGTTTTATTTAATTAAAAGATTGTCACACTCATGCTTGAATAAAGCTACAAAGGAATAAGTACTTTCTTCGTGAATTGATTTAGAAGTTTGTTTTAACAGATGGTAATGAAGATCTTGATTTAATTTCAAAGAAAACATTTGGAGAATTGCGTAGACATAGGGCTAAAATAAGTTGTGTGTTCGGAACCCTATTACTAAGCCTCCGCTGTACGTCCGTCCGTCCGTCCAGCAGTCCATATGTCTGTCAGCGGGCTTTATCTCAAGAACCGTAATAAGTAGAAAGTTGAAATTTTCACAGAGCGTTATAGTATTTCTATTTTCTATACAAAAACAAATAATAAAAATTAAATATGATGGGGTTGACATATCCTTATTGGACAAAAACCCCTAAACATATGTTAAAAAAATAAAGATCTAAAAAAAATTAATAAAAGGAGACTCCCATTGCTTACGTGTTTTTTTTTTGGGTTTATGGTATGGAACGTTAGTGTGAGAGTCCGACTAGCATTTGGCCAGTTTTTCTTGGCAATAACTCACTACAAGCAAAATCTTTACAGAAATATGAAGTTGTAGATTGGTAAGGTAAGGTAATAAAACCATACTCATTATATTTTGAGTGAATCTCATGTGCATTTACCTAGTTATATGTGCATGCTGTTGTCTCTTATAACTGAAGGAGCACAATTAGGTAAAGAAATGTTGAAAACTTACGTAATAACACGGTAAAATGTTTTTTGTCTCACTATGTTCGACTTATTAGGCGTGCAAATATTTTTAGTACGTGCATGTCGGCGTAGGATCGCCGTCGTTGTCGAAATCACACATAATTTTCAGCAATATATCCACACAAACAGTAAAATGCAATAGTTCAAGGTTATAGTAGCAACAAAGAAATACTTTACTTGAGTCCAAGGTGTTTATTTCACGAACAGCCAAAGAATTAAGAATGATCTTAAATTCGCATTACATCGGTTTTTATTTTTTATACACGGAAAATGGCATCATGAAGTTGGCAGTGGATGTTAAAATTACACAAAAAAGGCGGGAAACATTAAAGAGAAGGTAACAGAATAAATCTTTATAATTTTAACTCAGACATAAGTAAAACGGAAATTGTCAAGTAACTTCTTATTTAAATATAACTGGATGCTAAATGAAATAAAAAGAAGCTACCTATCAAATTAAAGCCTTATTAAAATCCAATAGAACTTACAATATTTCTTTAAAGAATAACAGAATATTGCAATATGTTAAACAAATAAAAAGGAAGTTAACAAGTTAAATACTTATAGAAACCAAACAGGATGTTACAATATTTTTTAAATAAGATGGAATCGCTAACATTAGTCCAATTCAACATGAAAGTCAAATTAAATACAAGATAATCATTAAAACAAGCAAAACCATGCCTTATAATGGTTTGGCGCCCATACGGCCATTCTGATCCAGCGCGTTCTCTGCGCTGTACAACATTTCACATCCAACGCCAAAGTCAAAACGTTTATTTCCATTAGGCCATTAAACGGTACTTTTGAACGTTATCATTAACATTTAAAATAAAATAATAAAATGACTCTACTGTCCATTCGGAAAGGTAGATTCTTATGGAGAAGAACGGACAAGAAACTCCATAGTTACTCTTTTCAAATAAATGTTTTACAATATCTGGTACCTATACAAAAAAATTGTATACAGTATACCCAGTATCATACATAAAATTGGCGTCACCCTCATCAGGTTAGCTTAAACAACAAAGCACCAAACATAAATATGCATCAAATCGGCGTCACCCACAAAAGGTTTGCCTTAATTACTCAGCATCAAACACAAATATTTAGGCATCAAATCGGCGTCACCCACTTAGAGTTAGCCTCAGTTACACAGCATCAAATATAAGCATGCATCAATCACATATCGGCGTCACCCACATAGGTTTAGCCTAAATTACACAGCATAAAACATTTTATGTGAAATCGGCATTATTACCTACACGGCATCACCCGCCTAGGATTTAGCCATATCTTATGGCATCACCCGCCTTGGATATAGCCCCCTAACTAGCATCACCCGCCTTGGATCTAGCCATACTCCTTCGTGGCATCACCCGCATAGGATCAGCTCTAGACCGGGATAAAGGATACGCTGGTGATCAATCAACGCTTAAGGAGGGATGGTTTGGATAGGTTCGAACAAGAAATTTACACATTTATTTTATATTAACACAGTGAACCGATTCACATAAATCACATAAAATAAACGGCATCACCCGCCTTGGATCTAGCCATATTCGTTCATGGCATCACCCGCCTAGGATATAGCCCCCTAACTAGCATCACCCGCCTTGGATCTAGCCATATCCCTTCATGGCATCACCCGCATAGGTTCAGCTCTTAGACCGGGAAAAAGGATACGCATGGTAGCCAGCCAGCGTAATAGGTGGGAAAGTGGAACTTGTTAATACAATAAAACTTAATTCACAATTCTCCGCCCATACGGTCGGTTCAAAAATAAATAAATCATGACGATGTTTCGAAAAGATCGCTGTCTTTTCGAAACATCTCCATAAAATCACATAGCTTAGCTTATAGCAATTATTTGGCAGTTGAGTCAGAACTTCCATACCTAGAAACTTTATATTTAGGTAAAATATGTGTATAGTCATAAATGTTTGTTATGTTTATCCATTAGGACAAATTCACTTTTTCAAAAGGGTCTGATTAGAGCTTTGACCGTGTCAAAAATTATCTCCGTGTCAGAAATGATCGCTCGTCCATCCCAAATTTGCATGCGAGAGCTAAACACACAGTGGCGAAAATGCAACAACATGGGTAACATTCTTGTACAATTTGAAACGGTAAACAAAATAAAAATAAACGATAAACAGCACAATACTGGTTGTGGTGGCGACCCTTGGGGAAGCCTCTAAATTCCGAGGGTAGGTGATATTCATACACCCCGTATGTGAGCCCAAAGGAACGTCAGGCTTTCTATAAAGAATCGATCTTGAATCTTTCAGCTGATATGATGATGAAACCAACTGCAAATCTCGAATAACAGTGCCATAGTTTAATAAACACAAGTGGAACAAAAGGTTCCACTGGGACCGTAGAGATTATAGATTATACTCTGCAACTTTTAAGATTTTCATAGTACCTACATACGTTTGTCAACCTGACAGTATACCCCACTAGCATCTTTAGCTACTAGGTGTGTGATAACTGCTGAATCTCTATGCCAAAATTGTTAGAAAAAGATATTGATTTCAAACTTATTTTTGAGTAACTAAAATAAATAACTATTTAACACCAACTCAAATTATACCCGTTAAAGAATGTCAAATAATTGATAAGTAAGACTTCAAATTATTGACAAGTAAAGACTAACTCAAATCTTGTCAATTTATAACCATCGTAAAAATATTTACAAGTAGGCACTGGCATTCAGCTGAAGCCAGTTTTACTGGAAGGCGACCCCAATATAGCTATGAAAAGACCAGGTAGATGATGAATAATTTTTACAAGTTTTTATTTTCTACTAGCTAATACCCGCGACTTCGTTCGCGCATATACCCTTTTTCCCGTTCCCGTAGGAATTTTGGAAAATTCACTCTTAGTGCGGGGAGCACTAGCTTATGCCCGCGACTTCGTTCGCGCATATCCCCTTTTTCCGGTTCCCGTGGGAATTTTGGGAAATTCACTCTTAGTGCGGGGAGCACTAGCTTATGCCCGCGACTTCATTGGCGCATATCCTCTTTTTCCCGTTCCCGTGGGAATTTTGGGAAATTCTCTCTTAGTGCTCTCCTGCTCTGTCCAAGGAACCTACATGCCAAATTTTAGCATTCTACGACTAGTAGTTACGACTGTGCGTTGTCTGTCAGTCACTCACTTAGTAACGGAACAATTCTATCTAATAGGATATGAAGTTTGCGTCTGAACAGTTTATTCTGGTCTAAGGCGCCCATCACACACTCATGCGAACGTCACTCAATTCCAAAAGTCATGATTGATGGAATTTAATCGACGTTAGACACTATTTCTCAAATACGTGACGATATAGCATTGACTGTTAGACCGAATCCGAAAAAGGACAAGGACTGAACTATTACCCGTTCCATAAACATATGAAAACAGACCCATTCACTTAAAAGTCGTGACTAGTGAAATATTCAGATCTTCGTCAGATAATTTCATGCAACTATCAGTCACTGCATTACACGATAGGTTATCCGTCAGTCACAGCGTTGACTGTGGTTAAACTGACAGCAAAACCTTACTTTACGGAATTGTATCAGAAACCGAGTCCTGTTTTTGTTCTATTCAAAGTCAGAAAGTAAATAGTATAGAAAATGTTGAAAATGGGATTGAGATTTCGACTAAATAAAAACTGGCATAAGTAAATCGCATCACTTTTCCTATACTCTATATCAAATTTTGATTTGTACAGAAACGTACAAACGGAGTAATTTTCTGGTACTACTTAAAAGAATCTGCTATACAAGAACTGGCGGAAATTTTAATAGTTAGACTACAGCCGTTACGAGCTTATATGAATGGTACGGGCTCCCAGCATAGTCTTTCACATACTTAGATGAGTAAAGTGAAACAATTATGTCGCTGAATAAAATTACCATGACCTAAATAACTAGCGTGTTAATCAAGGTCAAAAACTAAACCAGATCCAAAAATATTCAAGAGAGAAAACGTTTAACAATCTCTCACAATTACCAAAATACTTTTTATGATTACCCACAATTATCTATAATAATTATTAGCAGGCTAATAAACAGACTGAGTAAGACCAAAAATCGTGCTCAAAATCTATTTTAATATGAACGGACATTGTTGTTGACAGATAAGGTTCACATTTCTAATTCTACATTACAATATTCATGTTACTGGAATCGAACCAGTACTAATGACAGAAATTCGCAAACGATCAAAGTCGTTTTAATTTTGAGGGTAGTTATGAAACAAAAAGAAATCTAGAATATCGAATTTCTACTTTTGGTCGGTCGATTTTGAGTTTTAATTTTGACGGTAGTTATAGAAAAAAAGAAATCTAGAATATCGAAGTTCAATTTTTAATCGGTCGTTTTTGATCTTTGATCATTTTGCCTATGGCAACAAGATTTTTCTGAATTACCCTTTTATGCAATAATCACATTCTACGGCAACTATTTTTTTTCTGAACTACCCTTTTTATGGCAATAATCACATTCTACTGTCTTTTGATCGTCTGATGTAATCAAGGTGTTTGGTTTAGCGGAAATATTAGAATTTTAAGCTGTAGATTTTTCCTTACCGTCACAGATAAGGTGACCAGGTTTTTAACAATGGAAACTAGTTGATAAATGGCGCGATGATTCTGGGGTTGCCGAAAGCCGGGGTATTTTGATAGAATTATTTCTCTCAGTACCTACTAACAGTTTTCAGTAGGTCACGTTTACGAAAAGTTTTTAAGACAGACTAGTTTGGGCAGAGTCAGGCGCGTATTACGCAACAATTCACATTTCACAAAAGCAGGGTAGATACCAGTAATAAAAGCGCCATACCTGAGCATCCGTGGCTTTGAGCCGCACTCACTTGAACAACATCCATACCATGGTTGCGAAGTTTGCGTAGCTGCCCGCCTGCTCCGACGTATAGCCCGCCTGCTCCGACGCATAGCCCGCATGCTCAGACGTGTCACGCCACCTCTGGATGTAGTTAGCATACCGGAACTCTTCGCCGAACGTCTGGAGCAGATCTTGCTTGACTTGCTCCCAAGGTCCAGGTCTTCGCTCCTCCCATCAGTTGCAGTATTTCATGCGAGCTTCATGTGGCGATATGCCAATAGTTGAAATGGTGTCGTCAACATTGGCACACAAGTCCCTGATGTCGTCAGAGCGCACATCGGGGTAGAATGGCGGTAGGTAGAAATTGCCACGATCCCGTGAAGGCGCAGGGGTAGCAGACAGCGCTGCGGTCACGGCGCTTAATGTGGCTTGCTTCGTGATGGACGTCACGGACTCATCACTTGCTCCGTCGAGAAAGTTGGGTCGGCACAGGTTTGCGGACCCGGAATCCAGAAGACTTCAGTAGGGGTGAGCTGGATCCCACCGCTGCTGTCGGCGTAGGATCGCCGTCGTTGTCGAAATCACACATAATTTTCAGCAATATATCCACACAAACAGTAAAATGCAATAGTTCAAGGTTATAGTAGCAACAAAGAAATACTTTACTTGAGTCCAAGGTGTTTATTTCACGAACAGCCAAAGAATTAAGAATGATCTTAAATTCGCATTACATCGGTTTTTATTTTTTATACACGGAAAATGGCATCATGAAGTTGGCAGTGGATGTTAAAATTACACAAAAAAGGCGGGAAACATTAAAGAGAAGGTAACAGAATAAATCTTTATAATTTTAACTCAGACATAAGTAAAACGGAAATTGTCAAGTAACTTCTTATTTAAATATAACTGGATGCTAAATGAAATAAAAAGAAGCTACCTATCAAATTAAAGCCTTATTAAAATCCAATAGAACTTACAATATTTCTTTAAAGAATAACAGAATATTGCAATATGTTAAACAAATAAAAAGGAAGTTAACAAGTTAAATACTTATAGAAACCAAACAGGATGTTACAATATTTTTTAAATAAGATGGAATCGCTAACATTAGTCCAATTCAACATGAAAGTCAAATTAAATACAAGATAATCATTAAAACAAGCAAAACCATGCCTAATAATGGTTTGGCGCCCATATGCATAATAATATCACTTGTATTTTATCACTGTGATCTATATTATAGCTTTTGTTGGAGATCTAAATAAATAAATAACAACGAGTAGGTACATCAGGCTTACCTAATCTAGAATCTTCTAGTCGAGGATACAATAGGTCTTTTATTAACAAATTGTAAATGTAATGAAAGATTGTAGCAGTAGTAGCAATAATAGTATTATCGGTTTATAATTTATCAATTAATCGGATTAATAAAAAAAACGGTAATAATTTTCTAATGGTCATAATATTTTAGCCTTCCACGAAAATATTAAAAAAAAACCTTTACAAAAATTGGCAACCAACTTTCAAATGAAAACCACGACAAAGTACAAGATACATTTAATTTTGGAAGTCGGTGTCAAAAAGCGGAAAAACCACACCAGAGATAAGTCGATGGCCTTTTTTAGTAAAAGTTTTATTTTTTATTTTTCACGTTTTAGTGCTGGTACCCCCCAAAAATTATTTAAGTCCATATCTACTTAATTGTTTATCTCCGAAGTTCTTCATCAGATCTTGAAGAAATTTAAATAAGACCATTTTGCAATAAACCTCTTTCGAACAAAAAGAAAATTTTGCAAATCTGTCTATATCTGGCTAAAATATACGTAGCATAAAAAAATATATCAACATCCGAATTGATACGATAGCCTCCTTCTATTTTGAAGTCGGTAAAAAAATACCAGACTTCAAAAGACATATCTTGCTGTCAATTCCTGGCACCATTTTCGTAAACTTAATTATTGCTAGACAATTTGTCGCAAGTTAATAAAGAAGCAAGAAGTGGCAAGTTCTTTGTGTGGCGCTGGATTTATCGGCTTCTCCCGGGCCCGCTTCATTTCCTGAGCTTGCCTCTTGTCGAACTTATGGGTGGCGCAAGATGAAGGTGAGAGAGTGTGGTGCAAAGAGCGATGGGCATTAAAGGAAGCGTGCAGAAACTATAGGTGGCAACACAGAAATGTCACTGTCAAGTATATAACAAGTATAAAATTCGAAATAACCACGCTAGATGGCACAGTCTACTTCCACTAAACTGAGCGTGCAGGAACCGCAGGTGGCAGCACAGAAGCGTCAATGTCAAGTATTCTGACCCTTAAAACTTCGAAAATGCGACACTAGATGGCATAGTCAACGCTGTGCACGGTCCCTATTGATGGTGGCTGTGAATTGGATCTATTCTCGAGTGGTGGGGTAGTGGAAGTGACTTTTATAGTGTTCTTATTCGTTTAAATAAATTTACAATATTTTTTAAAGCAAACTGTACGAACTTGGAAAGTCAAGTTCGTTCATTACAGGCATTTCAGAGTTTCCGAACGATTCCAAAATATAACTTCTTTCAAGCCAGTTCGCTGAAGCTTCTGGAAGAGTTCTCTCGAGAAAACTGCTGTAAAAGATGCAAAGAGTAAATGTAACAGCTTGGATTATTTCTGACCAAATTAAAAAATCGCGTCATGAAAAAAAAAATTGCCATTCATCATTGAACGACCGAATAGAAAAATAAAACGTAGTGCACTAAGAAACATGGGATAAAGGCCCATGCCTGTATCCCATGTTACTTGGCGATGTTCATCTCCATAGATGATGATTTACCCATTGCCCACCCCTTCCATATCGCTTCTTTTTCCATATACCTGTGCCTCCTATCATACCCCGCCCCGCTGTCAGCTCGTGCCTCGCGCCCCCACTAACACTACAACGCAGGGATAATCGCATTGTTTTGTTTTTGATTCATTGCATTTGTTCTCGTAAACTTCGTATTTATTACGTTTCTTGCACCGATCGGATATTTCTATGTTCACTATTTACCATTCCCTTGATTTACGTATTGTTTATCTTTGAGAGGTTATTAATAAAAAGGTTGTGTTTGTTTATGAATAGATCGGGATCATCGGCTGTGGCATGAATTCTGTTTCGACATTGAGGGTGCTCTCTCGAGAAATGCTTAAAAACAGCGTGTAGATGAAGCGACTTTCCGTCGGCATTTACTGAGAAGTTACATCTGAAAAAAATAGATAGTAATCTACATGATATAATACGCCAGAATTTATGTATCGGTATCACATAATAAGGAAAAAAAATCACCAAATCACCTCCAAATCGTTGAGATGAAACCATTTTATTCCTTCATTTTTTAACAAAAGTCTAAAAAAATATATATATATACTGCTTTGCAATACAAACGAAAGTAATTTGGTTTTGTTATTTTTTTTTAAATATGTGATATTTTTTTATAATAAATAAAAATGCGGGTAGCGGAGTGGCGCGTAGAGGAGTAGTTAGCTCCGTTTATATGCACAAGGTCATTGTCATGTATCCAAGCCTTAATTTAATTTGTAGCTTTAGCACTTTAATTTTGGACTAAATTGTTTATTTTATTCTTTTCAGGTAAGTCTACTACTCCTTAAAAAGAGCTGGTCAATGAATTCGAGGTAACATATGGAACCAATATTAATATTCCTTCTGGAGCTATTGAATAGTTCTCTAATTATTAAGTTAATAGTCTAATCATTAAGAACTGGAAAATAATAGCAGCAAAAAAGTTCATTGAGAAGATTTTAAACTCTTTTTCAAAGAAATCAGTATTATTTTGGAAGTGGACATTGACTCTTGCAACATCCTCATCTATTTCTCCTGTTATTCTCAAATGAACAAAAGCGTGTACAAGTACATAATATACCTACTCCTACATAGGCAGGTACTCTCAGATACCGCAAAAGGCGAACTTTTCAAAAGCGCTGAAGTCCCATCGAGGCGTGATGGTAGATTAGCCACTCTCGCGCTTTTAGCGCCGTCCTACTCGCACTTGAGTGGAAGAAAGAGATAAATGGATTTTTGATTCTCATAGGTATATAATGTACATCTTCAGGCTTGTTGTCATATAGGAGGTGATCAGGGTATCTCTAAGGTACGGTCGATCAGCATTAATTTTAGACTTGATGAGGTTTTCAAACTGAATTAAATCTTATAGATTACCATTTGTAAACTTTGCAATCCCATTATGAAAATAAATAAACTATTACCTTCTGATCATGATAGATAGTGTGAAAGGGCTCGTCGAGGGGTAAGTCCTATTACTGCAACCAGTACCTCATCATCATCATTCTCATGACAGCCGAAAGACGTCCACTGTTGGACGAAAGCCTCACCCAAAAAGGGGGGGTTTGCCATAATCGCCACGCTTGGCAGGCGGGTTGGCGATCGCAGTGTATGGTGTTGCGTTTTACAGAGAACGCTGCTGCCCATTCTCTGGCGAGTCCCTTAGTCGCCTCTTACGACACCCACGGGAAGTGATGGGATGGTATTATTCTTTTACGGCACCATACGGCATCAACAACGGCAACCAGTACCTACTACTACCTAATTCTAAGATCATACCTTCTGTTGTGTAGATACAATAGATATTTCAGACTTCGTCTAAGAATTACATCAGAAAACTTGGTGTTGCCAGGTGTGAGTACGCCACGTTAACTTTTCCCACCACCAGCCTGTTTACAAGGCCAATTTATTTCACGAAACCAGACCAAAATTCCATCAATTCGAACACCGATCCTTTGCCACGATAACACAAAATTCTCCACAAGTTCTAAAATGATAATCACGAGTTTTCTAACTAAAACACCGTTATTAGGTAACACTAAACTTAAAGCTGGGTGCACAACGGCGTGGGAATATCCTAACATTTGTTCCGATCGTTGCGCAAGCGCAGGATCTAATCGAGATATTAATCGAGTTAGCGAGTTACTCGATTGCGCGTTATCGATTGTAGAATGAATGTTACATTACAAGCAATTAGAGGTTGATGAAGTACTTATATGGGAAGGTGAAATCTTGGAGGCAGTGTAAAGACTAATTGGTACAGTATCTGAGCTGCATTCTGTTGAGCACTTATGAAATAACTGAAATAGTTTTTCTAGCAGTGGCATGTATTAATGATTTAATCTAGTCAGTCAACAGCAATAAATGGCAATATTAAACTAAAAGAACGATATTTCAAATGTAATTGACATCGTTTCTTTGAACTTATGGCTGGACTTCACGTCAAGATTCTCAACGACCAATATTTTTCAAAACTTGAGAAGTGCTATTTTTTCCCAAAAGGATACAACCAAAGATATACAGAGAGTATATTGCACGATTTTCTTTTCCACTATCATTTCGACCTTCAAATTTAGGTAGATCTAAGCATGACATCATCCAAACGGAGACATAATAAGACCTTAAACCACAAAAGACACCCTCTCTATATCTGGATGATATGGTGAGGGTGTCTGCTGTGGTTGAGAGAATACCTAGCCCCATAGACATTCTTGGCCTATAGATAAAAAGTTTTATGTATAAGGCGGCGACACTTTTCCACTTTAATATGAAAAACACCTCTCAAACGACAGAAGACTCCCTCATATCATCCATATTATTATAACTAATGAATCTAAAATAACGATGTTTGAAATCTAATTGTTATCGATTATTTGAACTCATGGCTGGACTTCACACAGAGGACAATATTTTTTCAAAATTTGAGAAATGGTATTCTTTCCCAAATCATCGGAAATTGGTTCAGGATACAACCAAAGATATACAGTGAGAGTACTTAGCACAATTCTCTTCTCCGCTATCCTTTCGACCTTCCAATTTAGATAGATTCAAGCAAAACACCATCCAAAGGGAGTCAATTATCCACTTTAATATGAACAAAACTTCTCTAACCACAGAAGTCGACCTCACTTTATCTGGATGATATGGTGAGGGAGTCTGCTGTGGTTGAGAAAATGCCTAGCCTCGTACACATTATCGGCTTATGGATTTTACGAGTAAAGCGGCGACACTTTTCCACTTTAATATGAATAAGACCTCTCAAACTACATAAGACGCCCTCACCATATCTTCCACCTAACCTAGCAGAACGTGATACTTGTTCCCGATCTAATTCAGCGCCATTACTAATTGTCGACCAGCCTCTCAAAGCCGATCGTCTCCCGAACGCAGATTACCCGCGCTCACCCTCTTGAGCCACTGGGATGATGGTACTCGTGGATGATCGTATCGGACTTGCTCTTTCCAAGTCGGCTGGAGAGGTTATTGATACAGGGATACAGGAATCTTTTTGTGGGAAGTTCTGTTGTGTTTGGTTGAGGAAGACTGGTGTGGTTACTTTGGCGTTTTGTTTTTGAGAAGACATGATTTCTCTAGTGGAATGCTCAGTCGAAATCTATAACAGAAAGAACGGCTGAAATTGAGAAATGCGGACAAACAATAAGGTTAAATCGGACAGTAGCTTTACTTACGGCTTTAGTAGAGGTACATTACTTTCTTGAATAATTCATTGAACCTCAGCTCCCTGACTCAAAGCTAAGAAGCATAGCCTAACATTATATTCTGAGGTGTAGTTTCCTGTAATTTATTACGAGAAAATATCTAATCTACCTACTTTAACATGATTTACATGAATGTGAACGAAAATTTAAGCCGGCCAACAGCAGACGTTACTCTATCGAGAACAAGCGTATCTCTTGCGGGAACAATCTCTGTATTATCTATGCGACCGGGAGGCTACAACCAGTTGACAAACTGCACTACGTGATATTGCAGCCATTACTCCTAGTGATTCATATCGAACACCCTCAAACACCCCTCAACACCCCCAAACACCCTGAAACCCCCAACACCCCAACTCCCTGAGATAACGGCCCGCCCAATATACCTATTAAAATTTAACCTGCATACAAAAAGTAGGAACTCATGCAGTATGCTAATTACTACAATCAATCATTTTAGGATTCGTTCTGTTTGTTTTCTGAATATTGCGAACGAATTAAAAAGGGAGCATTGCCTGGACCAAAGACAATGAGTGGAGCATTAAAACGAATTGCAATCACGATAGTAACAAAAGTTGTCACTCAGAAACGTAAAAAGTACAAAATACAAGTAAAAAATAAAAAGCAGGCATAACATTTTAAAAAGTTAATAGGCTTGATAACCTTTCCCCTTAAATGAGTCGAATCGAAAAAAGAGAGCTGTTTTAAAAAAGTTGAAACGTCAAAGTGACAGTTGGAGAGCGCGCCAAAACTACCGTTGACAAAGCACCGGTGAGCCGAAACAATCAACAAATTCACATCGTACAAACGGATCGGACATTTATTGTTCGCTATCGTTACATTCCACCTCTGTTGTTTATAACAGAGACGCCCAATTTGCTAGGGAGAGACTTTTTATCTCGTTTTTTGCTATTTTTTCGGTACACGTCGAACAAAGGCGATATGACAGGTCTCAGTGTAGGACGGTATCGCTAGTCGGGCACGACGAAAAACGAGAATATAGTAATCGAGCAATCGAGTAAAAACAGAAGGAGAGGGAGCGCGCCCATCGGCCCGTGACAATTGCATCTGCAGTCGAATTGCAGACGCCACGCGCCATGTTGGATTATTGCGCACCTCTATTTCGATTAAGTGTCTCGATGGCTTTGTTTTAGTTTGCCGTCCCATGTTCGCACTTCTTTATTTCTGTTTGTATTTTTCCGTGGACGATTTAACAAATTAATTTTCTGTTTATTTGATGCAAATGTCCTCACTAAACTTATATTTAGACAGGCAGGTAATAATGACAAGACAAATGGATGCATTCGTAATTATGTGAATAATTTGTTTGATTCATAATAAACTTCCAATAAAAATATAATAACCAAGACAAAAACATGTGTAAAGAATTCACAGCTTTTTGAATGCGATATCAGCTTACAACCTTTCTCGGAAGGTCCGTGCGCCTCACAATAGTGTTGTGCCTTAAAATATTCTTATTTTAATCGAGTAGGTGTATCGAGGAAGCGAGTATCGAGAGCGCTCGTGTGGAATATAGATAGTGACGGACGGTGGACGGCCACGACCGATACGATAGAAGGCGCGCCATGCTAGAAATCTATTCATATTTTTCAATTTTCGTCCAATTTTGAACGCAGGTGAAAGCTTTGAGTCAGACTTTCAGCCTCTTGGAGATAAGAACATTTTGTAAACACGTTAACACATTGAACTATAAGTAAGTCATGGTGACGGGCTGGGGATTTGGGGGACTGTCTTCATTTAAATTTTGACGTTCAAAAAGTGCTGATTTTCAGCCTAGTTTGAATAAATGCCTTTTTATTTTGATTTTTGATTTTTAGTATTAGGAGAAGAAAAGCACACTTAGCTTTATTGAAATGTTTTTCAATTGAATTATGCATGCAATTTTAGAAAAACAAAAACAAATTAGATAAATCTTCGCCAAAAACGACCGTCTAAAAGCTATTGAGCGTCATCGTCAAAGCTGTCAAAACTCCAATTCGAAATCAATCAACTCAATCCTCTGACGTACGTCATCCAACTTTGACAGTTTAAAAAAATGGCGAAGGAACCAATCGGGTTGTGACGTTGGCAACAAAAGGGCGCGCGTCAGCGACGATGGATTCGAAAATTAAAATCTCGCGTTAGTTGGCAATGTTGGCAGTGGTGACGGCTGTCGGGAGCTGCCGGCCGCGCTGGCAGCCAGTTCGATTTCAGGCTTGTTCTAAATATGTCAACACTTCTTTGTTATCGAGGGACGTGCGCGCGGAAATGAAAGTCCATCGAGTAGACGAGTCTATTATCGCATCGCATATTATATGGGAGCGTCGTACGGAGCAAATTAACGGCAATTTACTTAGCAGAGGCTTTCTGATGATGCCTCCTCTGTCGCAATGTCCTCAATTTTTTGGGTCTTAGCTAGGTGGAGATTTAAATCAGCCTGTAGATAAAGAGCGTCATCATTACCGTATTGACTTTATATTTCTATGAAAATGACAAAATTCTAACACGCAATATCTTTACAAACCAGTTCATCACTTAAACACAATATTAACATCTTTTAAACTTTATCAACGGCCATAAATCGCTCGCATTAGTAATGCATGAATACCTGTGTAAGTATATCGATAAAACCTAACCCGTAGCGAAACCCAAACATTCAATAAGATGAGTGACACACGATTAAGTATCAACTTACAGCGAGGGAAGTAAAGGATACGTACTTTATATTAAAAGTCATCCAAAAGTTGAATGACAATATCGTTGAGAGACATCGCACAGTGCGCCAACCGCGCTCCATCCTAGGAAAAAACCGCGCGAAATTCCAATTTCAACTTCTATTCGATAATTCGCGGAAACGCGAAGAAAACTTACATGAGTGACGTATCAGTGCGAGGCAGGCGGCTGCGAGATATCCACGTATTTACCTACGTACCTGTCGCCGTCTCGTCACCGGCGAGCTAAGCCGCGCCATTCTGTAAACAGTTGAAAAACTTTTCGACTGTTATGTGTGATAGCGACGTCATTCGCACTAGAGTTCAGAACAAAATAAAGACGGTTTATTGAAAGCCACCGTGCAGTCGGAATTTTTAATCTGTTTGTGAGCTTTGAAAACCGGTGTGAGCGATAATTAGATTAACTGTAATCTAGCAGCGGAAACTATAAACACTCTTCATTAATAAAATCATCTAACATTTATTCATCATAAATGTGGCATAAATTCGGCTATAAAATATATGTGTTTTTCTACGGGCACTGTATCGTCACACGTCACCTGTCCGAACAGATTCCGATCGCGATCCGCGCCACATTATGTGTGCTCAGTCGTCAAAAATTCTTTTGTCCCGCGAGATAAGCCTCGCACCAGTGTGCCACACTAGCTATCGTCGTGCAATTTTTTAAACTAATGTCGCGTATCGGCTTCGTTTGACTGATACAGGTTTTTATTTAGCCTTTTTTTTCTATTTGACTACTTTTATTAATTTTTTGTTATCTCCAAGACCTTTGTAAGCAATTGTTATTTTTTGTGAATATTTTCATCCATCTGCGCAATAAAATTTCTGCCGTAAAGTTTTTAGTGTTGTTGAAAAACTTTTTATAAAATAATTATTTTACTGTCACATGTGACATTTACGGCACTAATTAAACTACATAATTATCTTCTAGATTAATTAAGTTTACACCTAATTGTTTAAACAGTTACCAAGAAGTTTCTTTTACATACTTATCGCTGTTTCTAAGGCGCTATTAATTTGCGATAAAAGTACGAATATCTATGCCAATTCACTAGTTCCATACAAGTTATTGATAAGCTAATGCAACCTCATTTAAAGTGTTGCAAAAAAGAAAATAAGTTCTTTTTTCTGAAGATTACTAGCATTTAACTCTATTTTTTTCTTCAACATTTTAGAATCGATAATGTTCAATTGTAATGCTTTTAATTATGTACTCTTTGCTACAAAAAATAAAATTGTTAATTTAAAACGTGGATTAAATAGTGCGAAAAATTCATGGAACCCACGAAAATGACAAATAAGATAAACTTATCAAAATGAAGCTCTCAAAACTCATAATTGACCGTCATAGGTACTGGTACGAATTTTCAGCAATCTTATCAATAAATATAATTATAAATCAATAATTATTTTATGTTTTGAATCGCATTGCATAATGACGGACTAAAATGTAGCCGTGGGTCCGAAAAATTTTACGCTTTGCACATGCACTGGTCCGAAAAACTTTTAGAGTTGGACGCTGGATCGAAAATAGGTCGAATTTCTATCGAATGACAACGTTCATTGCGCTTACGCATTTTCAAATGAACCTAACTTCGATATTTAAAAACGATTCCAAAATACGTAATCTACCAATAACAGTACACACAGTTGCTATCAGATTTCAATAATCAGTAAAAAAAAAACTTTAGGTATTATTTTACCCATCCAACTATCGGGTGTAAAGATAATAATCTACACAGCTCCTACAATAATTGTGATTGTGATTCCTATCAGACTGTGTAATCCAGCATGTCGTTTGATAAAAATCGTAAAAATCGCGCTCGATTAAGTTTTTATCGGTTTTTTCAACGATAAGAGTCGCGCTTGGTCGAAAGTAGTTAGTGCGCGATAGATTGTCGAGGCAAAACAGCGTGCATGTGATTGGTATTTGAACCACTGTGCGACATGTACGAGACTTTGACGAGGTTTGTGATATTATTTGTATTCTTTTTTTTATATTTTTATCGGTTTTTTTAAACTAATAATTTAACGAGAGTTTTTGAAAGTCAGGACTTTTTTCGAAATTTGTAAATTAATTATGAGAATCGAGAAAAATATAGATGATGAAAAGATATCGTAAATAGAGTGTAATAGAATAGAATAGAGTAACGGTTTAAATTAATGTTTTAAACTCACAGTTCAAAAAAATAATTAGTTAAGCAAAAAATAATCTTATAATTAAAACTGTGATAGGAAATATACACGTTATCATCACTATCTGTGTAGATTGAAAACAAACTATCTAAGATTTGCTTAGAACTTATCAAAGTTATCATATCATGGTTTGAAGGGCACGGATTACACGTCCTTCACAAAATATTTATTTTGTGGTTATCATTCTCAGATTATTATCAGATTTTTTCTAACCAAATTTTATTCAACAAAATGACCCACTGTGCAATTTCGTGAATTCTATTTTTCTAATGCAGTATTATTCAGCATTGTTTAATTTTTTTTAATAAATATTTAAATGACATTAAAAAAATAAAAGACAATGCTTTATGGAGCAGAGTTCCTCGTTCCTCGTGTGCCTTTTTATGTTTTTCATTCAATAAATAGCTAAAGAAATATTATAATGATTTTAAATTAAACTAATCGTGTGCCCCCCCCTCCCTTAATCCCAGGTTAAAAACTAAATTACTTCTCCCATACTTACCACAGTTTTGTGAACAACTCCTACCATTATATTCGATAAAACACATACCATACAGTGTTGTTGTTTAAATTTCTATTCTGCGCCTAATAGATAGCAGAAGCGAAGATAGCCTATATCAAACAATTTATTGTATATTTACACTTTATTTTTATCTTCACATGTAAAATTGTTTCAGTGGCAATAGATAACAGATGTACGGGTTCTTATCAGCAAACATATCGCAAATGTTTGAACCAACAACCAACCTCTATTGGCGCAAATGTTGGCGCCAATGTCAGTCTTCAGTTGGCTTTTGTTTGCTGCTGAATTATTTACTTAATAATAATTATGAATCAATCAGTCTATTTGGCTTTTTAGGGTTCCGTAGTCATAGGGTAACCAACGGAACCCTATTACTAAGCTTCCGCTGTCTGTCCATCCGTCCGTCCGTCCGAAAGTCCGTCCGTCCTCTAGGGTGTGTAGGGTCGTTAGACCTTACTGCCCACAAGATAAGATGAAGTGCTTTGCTAGCCAAGAAAGAGTCTCATTATGTATTGGAGGACCATCGACCTCGGCAAATGTTGCCATCTTGAAGACATCATTCCGGATCCGTGGCACCCCAGGAAGATACCCCTGGGGGTGCCACGGGAACTTGGATTCGGACCCGTGGCACCCCCGGGGCCCCAAGTCTGCTATTACAATAGTGTCAGAATGGTCTATCATTGATTTCATAATGGTTGATTTTGACAAGATTCTATGCCATTTCTTTCAATGGAGTGTCAGTGGTTGACCACTGGAAAGTCATAATGACGCTGTTATATCCAGTGGTCAACCACTGACACTCGATCGAAAGTCTTCAAATCCATACAACGGTGTATCAGTGGTATCACGGGTCCTATTTCCTAGTTCCCATGAATCTACCAATCGAATAGTGATGGGACAAAAGTAAAACCACTGCAGACCCACTGTAACCCTGGCCGTACCTCTGGTGGTACGGTGGGTATTTTAGAGTTAAACGATACCACTGTATGAAGTGACCGTAGTGACACAGTCTCTCATGTCATGTGCATGTTGTTCCAATGTTTTTTTCCGAACATTGGCACGAATGTTAGTGCCAAGGCCAGTCTTCAAATGGCTTCTTTACCCAATATTTTTATTTACATTCCAATAATAATGTGGTGATAAAATAGCATTGACGTTTGATTTTTCGTTGTGATAAAGTGGATTTTATTGATTTTCGCATGTCTATAAATTGCACATTTTATTATTTCTTAATTTGTATTCTGTACCAATAAATTAAGTTAATGAATCTACTATTCAAATACTTAGTTCAAAGCCAAGTCTAGTATTTAAATTAAGATCTATGTTACATTTTATTAAATAAAATATTTATTTAAAGTCATTTAAAACATACTCGACAGTCGACACTCAAATCCAAAGAAAAAAACGGGGCAAGTGCGAATCGGACACTCACACGAAGGGTTCCGTACCATAGAACGAAAAAAACACAGCACTCTTTATTTTTAATTTAATTTCAACTCTCTACCTATCACCGTATGGTGTCGGCCGATGCCGTAAAAGAATAATACCATCCCATCACTTCCCGTGGGTGTCGTAAGAGGCGACTAAGGGACTCACCAGAGAATGGGCAGCAGCGTTCTCTGTAAAACGCAACACCATACACTGCGATCGCCAACCCGCCTGCCAAGCGTGGCAATTATAACAAACCTTGGGGGAGGCCTATGTCCAGCAGTGGACGTCTTTCGGCTGATATGATGACCTATTACGGTTCTTGAAATAGAGGCCGCTGACAAACAGGCAGACAGGCGGACGTACGGACGGACGGACGGACAGCGGAAGCTTAGTAATAGGGTTCCGTTGGTTACCCTTTGCGTGCGAGTAAAGAACGAAGGAGAGAACTGAAATAAAAATCTCTAAGTACGTCTATCATGTTAATCTGATCAAAAGTTATGCCTACTTAAAACTTAATTTCCTAGTTGAACATTATGCTGGCTTACGCATGACATTCCATTCCACACCAGCTCCACAACCATTTGCCACCAACATTGGCCCCAACCGCCCGCAGCATGCACTTTACCGATTTTCGCGTGTTACCGCACGATAAGGTCGATTTCTTTCTTATCTCTACCCCTCTCCCCGCGCTATACTACCTCCCCTCACCCCCTTCACCGATAACCAACGCGTTACTGGTTACGTGATGCTTTGTTTTCAATCAATAACTAGTGTTATGAGTTATTTCTAGTTGTGGACTTGCGAGGTTAGCGTTTATTCTGTTGTTTGATACAGTTTCTGAGCATTAAAGGGTCCTAAACTCCTATCTACTACTATCAAACTTACACATATGTGGTTCTCCAGGTTTTCATTCATCCTAATATATAAAATTCTTCCGTTACTGACTGACTGAGTGACTGATTAACAGACAGCAGCAGACAACGCACAGCCGAATATACTAGTCGTAGAACGCTCGGCATGTAGGTTCCTTGGGTAGCACTAAGAGAAGATTTCCCGAGATTCTTACGGGAGCGGGAAAAAACGGGATACGCGCGTACGAAGTCGCTGGCAAAAGCTAATAGTCTCATATTATTAAAATGCCTAGATTTTACCCACGATTTCGTACGCGTATATCCCGTTCCCGTAGTTTCGGCTGTGCGTTGTCTGTCAGTCACTCATCAGTAACGGAAGAATTTTATACATTAGGATAGGATAAGTCATATCGGACTGCGATATCGTATTTTGTGGCACGTAAATTAAATATTTTACTAAGAAGTCAGTCAAATTTCCAACTTACGTCCTGCGTCATCTTTCAGAAAAAAAGCTAGTCTTCAATGAGAGGTACCTATCTAAAACAGAAATCGTTGAAAATTCATGTCTTAATTTCAGGTATGTCTGTATTAGAGCATACAGGTTTGATAAACTTGAACCGTATGTTCTAATGATGATAATTTTTAGACTTAGCCTTTATCTACGAAATCCATTCATGAACAATCATGCTGAAGAAATAATCTCATTCGATATGATAGTGCATACTGTGCTTAGTAACATATCAATATATAATCATACTAGTGGATCCGCGCATACTTCGTCTGCTCCGCTCCTATTGGTCTTACCGTGATGTTTTATAGCCTATAGGCTTCCTCGATAAATGTGCTATCTAACACTGAAAGAATTTTTCAAATCGGACCAGTAATTGAGATTAGCGCGTTCAAGCAAACAAACAAACTCTTCAGCTTTATATATTAGTAATAGATATTAAAGTAAAATGTAATGCAGCCAAGTGCGACTCGGACTTACACCAAAGGATTCCGTACCGTAAACAGAAAACATCTTCTCTTTAAGTTTTTGTTTTGCTATTTGTTATAATTTACGTGGAAACAACCGTCTATCTATCATGGTTCATAAGATACAACATGCTGACTGACAGACCGACGCGCGACGGACAGCGGATAACTAGTCATAAAATTCCGTTGGTTACCATTCAGGTACTACACTATAAAATAATTTTGATGCTCGGTTCCTCTCAGAAGAAATGCGTAAAAGACGGGAAAAAGACACAGACCCTTTATGTTGAAAAAAGAAAAATAACTAAGTTCACACATAGCTATAGTTCATATTTTTGTTTAATACACAATGAGGTCATTAAGAAACTGATTAAAAAAAAAAACTGGCCAAGTGCGAGTCGGACTCGCGTGAAAAGAGTTCCGAACCAATTTAATTTTTTTTACAGTTTCTTGAATAACTTCATAACTACCTATTTATTTTAAAATTATGGAAATAATACGATTAAAACCCTTTCATTTAATATGTCACACGATACAGTTTGATAAACGTTTTTTTTTAATTTTGACCCCCAAAAGTGACCCCCATAAAGCGTCCGTGTTCGGGTCACAAAAGTCCATATATATGAATCAGTCCAGTAGATCCGGAGAAAAACGGCTGTGACAGACGGGCAGACAGACACCCGAGTGATCCTATAAGGGTTCCGGTTTTACGGATGTTCGGAACCCTAAAAAACAAATAACGTCATGTCTGTGCCCCAAAATATATTTCGAAAACCAAATATCAATGACATGATCAATATTCGAATATATCAATGACAACGCAAAGATAGCACAATCCTTATTAATTGCATTAATATCTTGTAATCAATTAATTATTTGTAATGACATAAAAATTGTAATTTTAATCAAATTATTTTTATCTTTCGTTACGTAAAAGTAGTAATATTTTCAACTATATATTGCTAAAATAATCTTATCGGGTAGCAATGTAATATGTCTAAAGTTTTGTGACGAATTTGATGTGTAAGATACATTACATTTTTGATATGGTTGCATTACATAAGGTTTTACCTTTAACAGGTGAACTAGTGTTGTCACCTGTACGCAAGAGTGTTCTTGTAACTTCACAAACATGCAAGTTGCGGTTAAATAATAATAGTAATTAAGCAACCCTAAGTTTTATTTGTGCTCAATAAAGGACAAACTTATTAGCGGCTTGCCATTATATGCAAGCCGCCCATAAGTTAGTCCTTTATTACATAGGGCTTTACCATTACAGGGGAACTGACTTTTATTCGGGAAAAAAATTGCGTAAGAATTTAGGTGAAGTGAGCTGTTACCAAGGTTACTGAAATAGCCCGAAGAATCGCCAAACTAAAGTGGCAGTGGGCAGGACACATTGCTCGCAGGACAGATGGTCGATGGGGCCGAAAAGTTCTGGAGTGGCGACCCTGTACCGGAAGACATAACGTTGGAAGGCCTCCCACAAGGTGGACCGATGACCTGGTGAAGGTCGCGGGTAGCCGATGGATGCGAGACGCACAGGACCGGTCGTTGTGGCGAAGCTTGGGGGAGGCCTATGTCCAGCAGTGGACGTCTTTCGGCTGATATGATGATGAGCTGTCAATCTCCAGCTGTGCGATTTTGTAAACATCTCACCGTTAAGGGGCAGATACGGCTTAGTTGCTGATTTTAAAATGAGAATCGCATCTAAACGGCTTGACGTAGTTTTTTTGGAAAAAATGTATGTTACATGAAACTGTTTTCTTAACAATTTGATATTTGAAAATGTTGAATTTTATTCGTTCAACATAGTGTAATTAATTTGTAAAGTTATGTCTAACAAGGACATTTTTTTTGTTCTTTGCGTATCTTGCAATCAGTTTTCAGAAACTATTAGCAGATGAGTTGAAGGAGGATTTGGCAGGCAAGAGGTTTTCCCCATCAGGAACAACTCTCTTAATATCAACAACTCTCTCTACAAATTATTCAGTTGTAGGATGTTGCGTCTTTTCAGCCTTTTGACACAATCTGGTATTGTGAGTTGGGCGGCCAATTGGTTGGGGTGTCTCTCCAGTCTGGACTTATATTTCTTAGAGCACAACCTTATTTCTTCCTTGACCGTGTTCATGTTCATGTGTTCGTGTACTTCAGTGTTCTTAATGAACCATGGAGCATTCGATATCTGTTTTAAGATGTTATTTTGAGTTCTCTGAATCATGATGATATTTGAGTCACATGCGGATCCTCACAGTTGAATTCCGTAAGTCCAGATAGGCTTTAATATGGTCTTATAGGTCAGCACTTTATTGTCTATGGACAGTTTTGAATTTCTTCCGAGGAGCCAGTACATGCCTTTGTACGTAATGTCGAGCTCTTTTCGTTTTGTTTCAATGTGCCTTCTCCATGTCAGTCGCTGGTCCAGCTGCATACCCAGGTATTTGACGCAGTCACTTTGCGGGAGTTGATTAGGACGACACGGACATAAAATATATATATATATATATTTTTATATAACACGGACATAAAAACGACAATCGGGCCAAAACCTCCCGGCGTATTCTAATGGAACTTACATTATCTCAAAGACAATTTAACTGTCTACATTTTGATATACGGTTATTTTTTTAAGTCTTACAATAATAAGGTGAGTACAAATAACTACTGAATTTTGGGTTGCGCGGGTGCGTGTTTTGTTCCCTTAAGGTCACTGGCGTATGTCGTCGCCTTAAGCTTACTTCACCTTGTTTCCCACTCCGAGATTTTTGCAGAATCGTGCGAGGAATAAATAAATAAATAATAATAATAAAATCACGTTTCCGGATGACAGCGATGCGGAGAATTCTTCGTCGCCTAAGTCTTGTTTTTAACCGACTCCAAAAAAAGGAGGAGGTTATCAATTCGACTGTATTTTTTTTTTATGTTTGTTACCTCATATTAACCGACTGGGTGAACCGATTTTCATGATTCTTTTTTTGCGAAAAAACTAAAAACACCGACTTCCGAAATTAAAGTTATTTTATACTTTGTAGTGTTTTGTTTTGGAAGTCGGTTACATTTTTTGTAAAAAAGTTTTTTATTTTTTTGTATATTCATATGTATTTAGTTAGGTTGGAGAAGTCATCAATATATATTATAAACAATGTGGGTCCACTGTATGAAAGACTTCCTGAGTACGATTGGTCAGATAATCTTTAAAACTTAATTTTCTTTATTCAATTAAACTATACTAAATATATACACTTAAAATAAAAAATCCTAACTAAAATAAGGCGTCAAAAAATTCGTCCACATCGCTGTCCACTGGAAGTGAGCCCAAAAGACTGGCGGCATTGCCACGTTATATGGCAATGCTTATCCTCTGTCCGAGGTAAAAGCCAGCCTTTGGGTCACGCGAAGTGCCAACTAAGCGTCTAGAAAGATCTTTAAATTTAGGTTAGGTTTAGTTGTTTTTATGTTTTTAATAAAGATAAAAAAAGTTCAAGTCACATTAAATCCCAAAATATTATCAAGTGTTTATCTTCCTCTATTAAAAGCAATTTTAATAAAATAACAGTCACAACCAAGTCAAATTAAACTCGTCCTACACATTTTTACTAAACCTACGCACCTTTTATGATAACCAGATCAGGTGCTATTAATGTAATTTTACACCGATACTACGTTAAAAAACCTGGCCAAGTGCGAGTCGGATTCTCACAAGAAGGTTTCCGTATCATAAATCGAAATAAAACAGATTTCTTGTATGAGAGCCCCCTTAAATCTACACTAATATTATAAAGAGGAAAGATTTGTTTGTTTGTTTGAAATGAATAGTCTCCGAAACTACTGGACCGATTTGAAAAATTCTTTCAGCAATGGATAGCTACATTATCAGGGAGTAACATAGGTATATATTTTATCCCCGTACTGCCACGGGAACGGAAACTACGCGGGTGAAACCGCGTGACGTCCACTAGTAATTCATATTTTATTATTTTTTGTTATACAAATACACACTCTTGTGAAAATTTCAACTGTCTACCTATTACGGTTCTTGAGATGCCTAAAGTCTGCTGACAGACAGATGGACGGACAGCGGAGGCTTAGTAATAAGGTTCCGTTGGTTCTTCTTCTTCTTATTGTGTGGGCAGTAAGGTCTAACACGTTGGTTACTCTTCGGGTACCCTAAAAACTCCGATTACGATTATATTAATCGTTACAAAAAAAAATAACCGTTTCCCAATCGATAAAATAAATCGTTAGATACCAATTCGATTGTAATTTTAAAAATATCGATTACAACACTAGTAAATACCAACCTAATAACACGAAAACAAGATGGCGTCGTTACGATTATGATGAAAGTAATTCCCAGCGATGGTAATCCTTATTTTATTCCTTTTAATTTTGTTCTCAATGGCGGTAACAGTTTTAAAATTAATAATTTTCACACAATGTTTGGTTAATATGACACCTTTGAGGTTATTAACATACAAACTGGTCGAGATATGATCTGTAGAGGTACTCATGAAGTATCCAATGGCGTTGATAAAATCGCCATGATTCTAGTGTTTCTGGTCATTTCTTGGGTTTAGTGTGGGATTCCCATGTGTGGTCGATGTGGGTGATGTAACGTCAGTCGTTTTCACTTTTAACTTGATTTAAACCGTGATGATGATAAAATGTTAATCGATTTGTTTTCGTTTTATATCAGATCTTATGACGACGCTTGTTTGCGCTTTTGAATCTTCAACTGTATCAGTCTTTCTATTGTGAATGCTGTAGTCGGTCTTAAATATTTTCATTCAATCAAGCATCCTTGTTCTATCCAAACTAACTTTACATAATATGTGAAACTGCAGGTCGATTCTGTAAACCTGTCCAAAATCTAAGAAGTCCGACTTGACAGCTGAATAGAGAGGGATAGAAGATTGCTATACCACTAAGTGCGAAAGAGATTTATTTTTATGTCTCTTTCATACTTACTAGTAAAGCAATGCTGTCAAATCGGGCCTTTTATTTTTTGACAACTATCTATATCTATACTTTAATATATAAAGCTGAAGAGTTTGTTTGTTTGCTTGAACGCGCTAATCTCAGGAACTACTGGTCCGATTTGAAAAATTCTTTCAGTGTTGGATAGCCCATTTATCGAGGAAGGCTATAGGCTATACCGGAATGGGAAATTCCTACGGGAACGGGATATGCGCGTACGAAGTCGCGGGCAAAAGCTAGTAATAAATAAAATTCAATTCTATGATCAAAATCAAAATAACATTACAGATGATTACTGATCACTATTAAAATTAAAGTTGTCCGCAAAATAAAAACAAAAATCGGCACGAGTCATAAAAATAAAATCCAAAAGGTCCAAATCAAACGGATCCACTGCACATGTACCTTCGTCCTTTACTAAGATCAAATCTAGTATCTAATTGTACAAAACCAATGCATGCCAATTAACCCGTAATTCGTGCTCCACAGATAAAACCAACAAATGTCACCGTTCTAATTCACATGAGTTTTAAACTGTTCGTGTATTATCGTGTGCATATCTGTGAAGAAAAGCTTGAGTGGATCTACTGCTTATCTGAGAGTCAAGAGTCAGTGTGTGACTGTCTTGGGAGGCTGGAAAGAAATCTGATGGTGGAACGTTGATATGGTGTATGCAAATTTTGCGTATTTTTGTGGAGAAATGGTGTAAGACGTTGCGGAAGTCTTGTTAATATGTAAGATATTGTATTTTAAAATTGTGTTTTACACAACTTATTTTTGCATAGGATAAATAATATAAACTGCGTAGATATCTATATTAAAATATAAAGTTGAAGAGTTTGTTTGTTTGTTTGAACGCACTAATCTCAGGAACTACTGGTGCGATTTGAAAAAAAATTTTCAGTGTTAGATAGCCCATTTATCGAGGATATATCATCACGCTAAAACCAATAGGAGCGGAGCAGACGAAGTTGCGCAGGTCAACTATTTTTTATAATTGTCCTAAGCATATAGAACTCGTACCATTTTCCACAGAGTGGATACTACAAAACGGCACTTTCTACAATCCTGACCTACTCCTTTTGCTCTGTTAACACTCGTTTATGGTCATACAAACACACACAATCAGTACAATCATTATCTTTATTTTAGAAGGAAATTAAGTTATTTTTCCTACCAGTTGGTATAACATTATATTCGCTAGCTTCTTTATTTCTGGTTCCCGCAAATTAAGAACTTGATATAGTCACAGGTTCATTCATCCTACTGCGATCTGCATTATTTAAGCGACCTCTCTAGCATTACTATATTTCGTCTACCTTCATAACAAAATCATTCTTTAAATAGTAAAAAACCTACTTTGCTTACCTTGCCACTACCTGTTCCTCCACATAGATAGTTAAAATTCAAATATTTGAGTAGGTAGAGATTATCAAATTTATGCTTACCTAGATCTTTGGCTATGTCGCTAGATCGCAATAGATGAAGGATATCAATATCGTCATAAAAATTACCATTCCAATACCTAAATGAATATGAATGAAATATTTTATTATCAACCTATTAGTTATGCCTTAAACCAATATTATAAATTCCACTTATATCACTTCAAATGGGAAAATTCCCATCACTGCCATAATTTGTAAAACATTTGATTTATAAATATGAACATCAAACAGTAGCGCGAAAACTTGATACAAGACAAATTCAATTCAAAAATACGTATTTAATAATGTAATAAAATATTTGATATCCAATTTAAGAATCTACATATTTGTTCCCAATCGGTTTGAATTCGATTGGAATGCCAACAAGCTATTCGAGATAGAATATGTCTGTCACTTATGTCAGATATACGTCACAGGTACGGCCCACCCGAATAGTTACTAATCGATTGGGAAAATCGATTCTCGAATGAGAAATTCGAAAAATACTACATAGGCTTTATCGGTAGGATCTACTCTCGTTAAATATCATTAAAGCTCCCGACTCGATTTATTGCCGATCGATAAACGTGAATTATTTGTTTTCGTATAGATTTTTGTGATCTGTTACCAGCTTGAATGTTTATTGGAATTATCCTTAGTTAATATTGTCCTAGATCGTATCAGTATTGGTTAGAGTTTACAGTTATTTCTTGTGTTGGAAATTCCGTAATAAATATTTTAGAAGGTGAATGCTCCAGTAAATTCAAAAAACTTCTTATTTCATTTTTATCATCATCCACAATCGGACTTTGCCTGCTGTTGACCATAAGTCTCTCTTTTCATGTGCCAATCTCCACGTTCCGGTGCTAGCCTTACGCAGGTTCTGTCCACGATGGCAACAATGTCGTCTGCCCTCGAACGAGTGATACTTCTGGACTGACAGATACAGCTAGATCATCGGCTTACTTTACCTATCACACATATCACTTTCTTCTTTAATCTGTGTAGTCCTACTAAAACAAACTGAAAATACATAATTACAAGTTTATTTAAAAGAACAGCTATAATTCAATAATTTAACCATTAAAATGCCAAAACAATACATATGCATAAGATGCAGAAAATAATAAAAACACAATAGGACACCCACACACGACCAAGCCCAAAAAAAACTAAAAGAGAAATCGCGAAGCAATATTTTAAACCCTAGCCTCAAAGATTTTCATTATCTAAAAGATACAGCTTATCTACATAACAGAATACTAACCAAAAAGTAATAAATCCAATCTTTATAACTGAATAATAAAGAACTACTTGTCCATATTTGGCTAATGTAGATAAAAACCAAAAAAAAAGAACAGGAAATTCTAAGCGTAGACGCGTGCCTCTGTTGCTTCTCGAGTTCTCGACAAATTCGAGCACACTTATGTCAACAGTATCCTGGGCATTATGTAGAACAACTGACACGTGTGCGTAATGGCTAAAATATTAAAATAATTGGATAATCCAGTTTGAGATAAGTGTATAGTAATGTGTTATTCTAATCTTTACATTCAGATTTGGCGTTGTTTTTTTGTTCGAAAAACTGCATTCCTTATTTGGAATTGATGTGGCTTGTGGAATAAGTATTTAAATTAGTGATTTTATTCTAAATATAGTTTTAGTATCGTTATCATTCACTTAATTAGTATCGAAACATTTGTTTCTGATCGTTTATATGATAAAATTTCGTTACTATTAAAAACATTTTTTCTCAAATCGTTGAGTCAATTTGCTTCATGAAATACTTCATTATGAAAGTGAACTTATACCAAACTTATACGAAATACAGGCGTTGAAAGATGTCTATGTGGAACTATTGAACCTTATCACAGATGTATACAGCTTGCCTTTTTTAAGTTTGGTTAGGCATCATATTACTCCTTCCGCTAAGCAAAAGGTAGTGTCAGACTGATCAGATTCTTACTGACTAAAACCCATCCGTGTTCCTCTAGTGCCCTTAGCAATCAAGGCCCGCGGTGACTCTTTCGAACAAATTTCGCAATTATATAGCTTGTCTGGAGTTGTCTTTAAGCATATAGCATCATCTATATCTCTATACTAATATATAAAGCTGAAGAGCTTGTTTGTTTGTTTGCTTGCTTGAGCACGCTAATCTCAGTAACTCTTGGACCGATTTGAAATTTCTTTCAGTGTTAGATAGCCCATTTATCGAGGAAGGATATAGACTATATATCATCACGCTAAGACCAATACGAGTGGAGCAGTAATGAAAATTGTGACTCAGACGAAGTTGCGCGGGTCAGCTAGTCAGCTTATAAAATTCCATCTTCTGGTAACTACCGATTGTATTCCGAGCAACAGGAACAGGCGAAGCGGTAGAAGGCCCAGGTGGAGATGGTGGGACGAGTCAGACTCCTACCTAAAGGATTGGCCAAATATAAAAACAGACAGAGAAAAGTGTAAGGAAGGAAGGGCGGCCTTTGCCCTGCAGTGGGACTCAAAAGGGTCATAATAGTAAAATCTTGTGGTAAACAGGGCTTCTCTCTCTAAAAACCCAGAAAACAAGTAGTTCCATTGTGCGGGACCAGTGTTAGTTGGTAGATGTCACACAAAATGTCTTAAAATTATTGATTCTTACATGCCATTTTCCTCACGTACTTTATTTCATCGTTTAACGCAGATATCATATTTACGAAAAGGTATAGGAATATTTATAAAGCCCATAAATTATTTCTATCTCAAAATACTTATTTCATATTTTTTCTTTACAGGTAAGTTCGATTGCACATACATCATGGACGCAGACCTCATTAGTATATGTTGTGTCATGTAACGAGTAAACCCGCGCCAAACAAGATGTATGGCAGGAAACATTAGCGTGTGAGTCGTTTATTACGAATTTTAATACTTATTTAAAACGTTCGCATGTTATTGTAATGTGCTACTGATTTTGAGGTGAATTATGTGTTTATTTTTTATAGAATTTTTGTACTAATGTGTTACACGTGTTTTTCTGTGTTTTTAGGGTTCCGTAACCGATGGGCAACTAACAGAACCCTATTACTAAGCCTCCGCTGTCTGTCCGTCCGTTCGTCCGTCCATCCGTCTGGCTGTCGCAATAGGTAGACATAAGACATTAGACATAGACACACAGTAGTTAGGTAGTAGACATTTTCACAAAATGTGTATTTCTATTACCGCTATAGCAACAAATAAAAATTAAAGTGGGCTCTCATACAAGAAACGTGTTTTTTTTTTAAGTTTATAGTACGGAACCCTTCGTGTAAGAGTCCGACTCGCACGTGCCCGGTTTTTTCCGGTTCTGGATTTTCCAAAAAGTTGTTCGATCTGGCATTCTGCAGAGTGCAAGAACCTATTCCATGTCTGTAATTGACGCAGGAATTATGAATATTTATAAAGCACTTTCATCTTAAATATAGCTAAAATAAAGCCAATGAAACACTTAAGACAATAACCATTAGTTATCAAAACGATATCAGACATCCTGTGTCTGATACCTATCTGGTTTAATTACCTAGCTAGCTTAAATCTATAAAGCACCGAATCTGCTTAATCTACTGAATATAAATAATACATTTATTAATTTAATGACTGACAACGCACAGCTAAAACCACTATACCGTTTTATTTTGCACACACACATTCATACATATAAAATAATAATAGTATTTTTTAATACTTAATATTATACCAAGCTGACTTTTTCTGTTTGTCTATTTGTTACCTCTTTACATCTTAACGGCTGAACTCTTTTCGATGAAACTTCGGCAGCACTGAGAAAGATTTTTTTTAATTATCCACCTAAGGCAGTGGTTCCAGGACCACATTGATTTCCTTGTTGTTAGCAGGGACCAGAAATCAAGAAGAAAATTAAACTGTGCTAACCTAAAAATAAACGTATATCAAATATATATTCAAAAAAAATATATATATATATTCAAAACATATAATATGTAGACTTACTATTGTTTGAAATCAAAAGTGAATGAAGAGCATATTGCTATAGAAAACACAATATTTCTGATAGAAACTTAGAATCAGTTTGCATCAATGACATTAATTTGAGGTGAAGTTATTGAAATTTTAAAGCTTTCGCGGACCATATTTTGGCCCTTGCGGACCACCAGTGATCCGCGGACCACAGGTTGGGAACCATTGACCTAAGGCGTTAATTAGGAGATGGCAGTTTGTACATATGGAAATTCGTCATGTTCATCATGAGGAATCCCATCGCCGTCAACTGAAATAAATCTTAAAAAACAGTACAGTTTTCCTTAATTTTATCCAAAAGTCCCAAATGTATCGTCTCTCGTAGTTAATTCCGTCAGATTACAGAGCGTACAGATAGTGACGTCACGGGTCGTTGGCGACATCGCACTCTGACCGGCTAATGTGGTAATCCCTAACTATTAGGTACAACTTGCAATTGGGTTTATTTGGAGATGAGGTCCTAACAATTTTACTTTTTACCGTTTTTCCAGTCAATTAAAGAATATTAATTACTTTTAGAGACTTCCAAATGTTTATTAATTAACTTTACTTACCGTGCACAGCGTTGACTGTGCCATCTAGTGTCGCATATTTGAAGTTTTAAGGGTGAGAATACTTGACATTGACGCTTCTGTGCTGCCACCAGTGGTTCCTGCACGCTCAGTTTAGGGGAACGTGCGCGAAGTAGACTGTGCCATCTAGCGTAGCTATTTCGAATTTTATACTTGTTATATACTTGACAGTGACATTTCTGTGCTGCCACCTATAGTTTCTGCACGCTGCCTATATACAGTACCAATTTAATCATCTTACAAAGGCGGCCCACTTAATGTACCCGACATAAACTACCTCTAGACGCGATTAAAATAATTCATTAAGATAATAGGTGCAATGAAAATAAATAATGCATTAGAATTATGAAACACCCTGTGAATAAGGTTTACATTTCGAAACAATGTAGCCGTTTCATTCCGCGCCGTCCTTTCAACATAAGGCCCCATTTTTTTAATGTATATTTGTCATAGGATAGGTTAAGTGGGCTGCTGTTGTCAGATGTATAAAATAGCACCGTATAATTAGACAGGTATAATCAAACTCAATGTTTCTGAAAACGATATAGAAGTAGGTATCACCTCACCACTAAGAATTAACAAAAACACGATTTGATAGTTACTGTCAAATCGTATTGTCATTCATTCTTAGTTCGGGTTTGGGACTAATAGTAAGTCCGTTGGTGATACGGAGTAGACTACGCCCGCAACTAAGCCCGAAACTACGGACTTCGGGCTTAGAGAGTAGCCCCCTGATGTCACACTCTCAACCTTGCTTGTTCATGTCAAATAAGTAAACATTATCTAATAACATCAATTGATCTATGGCATTTTGAAGACCACTCAGACTCAACCACCTCATCCTTACTAATATCATAAATGCGAAAGTAACTCTTTCTGTCTGTCTGTCGCGCTTTCACGCCAAAACTACTGAACCGATTTAAATGAAATTTGGTACACAGTTTAGAGTCTGAGAAAGGACATAGGCTACTTTTTTCCTGGGAGTATGTTCCCTAGGGACCATGTGGGCGAAACCGCTGACAGAAGCTAGTGACCTATATTCCACACTAGTGGACGTCACGCGGTTTCACCCGCGTAGTTCCCGTTCCCGTGGGAGTACGGGAATAAAATATATGTTACTCCCTGATAATGTAGCTATCCATTGCTGAAAGAATTTTTCAGATCGGTCGAGTAGTATCGGAGCCTATTCATTTCAAACAAACAAATATTTCCTCTTTATAATATTAGTGTAGATAGGTACCTCTTAATCTAAATTCCAACATCCCTAAAACTACCCCATTCCGTAAAGAACCTTCCAGCTAATCTCCGCAGCCCACATCTTGTCACAGGCCAGATAAAGCGTCCCACTCCACAGGCGACCGCAAGACAAATCTGAACAATTATTTCTGCTGCTAATGACGCCGATACCGATGTCGGACGATTTATTGTCGCCGCATCGGTGGCCGGCTTTACATACATTTTCATATTTTTAGATTGTCGCCGAAAGGATTTCTTTGGGTTTTCGCTGATTTTTCTCTTGTCGTCTGATTATTTAATTGGAGTTTTTTTGGTGATTTATAGGTACGACAGCTTTAAATAAAATCTTTTATGAAAGCCTTCGGTAACAATGAAGGAGAAAAGGGGTAATTAAAAAAAACCGGCCAAGTGCGAGTCGGACTCTCACACGATGGGTTCCGTACCAGAAACCTTATTTTTTATTATTTGTTGTTACAGCGGCAATAGAAATACACGGTTATACGGTTCTTGAGATACAGCCCGCTGACAGACGGACGGACGGACGGACAGCGGAGGCTTAGTAATAGGGTTCCGATCCCTTTGGTTACGGAACCCTAAAAACAGCCTAGATACTGAAAACTTCTTAAAAAAACCAGTTAATTTCTAATTGATATACTTAAGTAACAAGTGTCGATTTCAAGGTTAAGCAATGCTTACCGAGGTTGGTATGTGGATGGGTGACCATCTTAACATACCGGGACTCCTCGGAAAGCACGTTAAGCCGTTGGTTCCGGCTGTCATATGTAGATCTTTGGCAGTCGTTACGGATAGTCAAAAGCCATTCAATCTGACACCAGTCTTGTCAAGGAGTACTGTGTTATCCAGTTAATGGGTTGTGGAGGTCTGGTAGGCAGCCGCTCCACGTAAAATACTGGTAGTCAGCTGAAGCCGGTTTGACTGGAAGCCGACCCCAATATAGTTGGGAAAAGGCTAAAAAGATGATGATACTTAAGTAACAAAAACTTTTCGGTACATAAACCGAATCCATACCTTATAAACGCTTAAAAATGGCTGACATCACAAATCTTTCAAGAAAAAAGCCCCCCTCGGTAACTGCATTTTAAACCCAAACTGTCCAACAGTGTCAGGTCACATTTCTTTACTGTTACGCCCAGTCCATCAGCGAGGCCGCCCGGAGGCACCAACAAGTTAACCTGAACTGTGCTTAAACTCAGTTTAATGTATTAACCTCGTTTAGCCCGCTGACTTATCGCACGACAATTTATCCGCGGAACGTACTCGGAACTCGCAAAAAATGGTAAAAAAAAAGTTTAATAAAGTCACTTTGTCGAGACATATCGCGGAGATATGACGAGCTTTTGGGCATATTTAATTGTGTAATCTGGGGGAGTAAATATTGCTTTAGTTTTTGTAATATTTTTTGTGAAACCGAAAAGGCCTTGCTACAGAGTAGCATTTTACATTCCTAGTTATCATTTATTTAATCGGCAGTGAATAACCTACGTTATCCTCTAAATATACGCATAAAACTGTCAACAATTTTATATCCAGCTGAACTGATAGCATCAATACGTTACTAGTTTGATCACTTTTTATTAAAACCTCTCCTTTACGTTTAACTTGTATAAATAAAACTTTTTATTACTTTTCCACTAATAAAACAAATTAATCTAACCTACAGCGACTTCAAATGTCTTTACAACGACTATAAACTTTAAAAAAAACTTCTTAAATATTTACAAAAAACATTCTAAACGACCTCAATACACAGAGCGTTAAAAATGAGCAATAAAAAAGCATCTAGTTCGTATCACCGATTCGACAATCAGGTTCCCAGAGAGCAATTACTAAAGTTTGCGCTTCCCCTGACAAATACCTACTCCACTTTAACAAATACGGTCCGGGCGATTTTTTCCTTTTATCTCGACGCCACAGGGCACGGCCTGAGATACACAATTTTTCAGGGCGATATAAAAGCTGAAGCAAGTTGAGTCTTTAAAAAGTTTATCGTTGAAAGTTCGCGTACCTCTCCGTGTCGCGAATGATATATCGGCCGGCATTAATCTTTGTTAAACGTTAGTTAGCTGTGTGGTGGAGTCGGACGTTTTTGCATTTCTTTTTGAGAGGAAGTTAAGGTTTTATCTGTAAAGGTACACAGGGTTATGTGTCAGTAGGGGTGTATGGATTGCCGGCAGTATGATATGGCTCGGAGTGAGCTATGTCTGGAGGTAATCTAGTGACACAAAGTTGCCCGCCTCGTGTTTAGTGTCACGATAGTGTTCCGCTATCATTATCAATGGCTTCTGAGCTGGAACTTATAAAAGTTTTTTGCGGCTTTAAAGTTACTTTAGTTAAAGTTTTTCCTTAGTAGTTTCAGGATCCTAGCTACTTTTAATTTTTTTTCTAAGGCTCGATTATGGCCACAATCTGACCTGATGGAAAGCGATGTCGTGGTAGATGATAGAGCACGCCTGCATAAAAAGGTTGTAGCTACCAGGAACACAAATACCTACTTATATATACGAACTGACCCGCGCAAAGACGTTTGCGTCACATTGTTCATTACTGCTCCGCTCCTATTATTCGTAGCGTGATGTTATATAGCCTATAGCCTTCCTCAATAAACGGGCTATCCAACTTATTTTTTTTTTTAATTCGGTCCAGTAGTTCTTGATATTAGCGCGTTCAACCAAAAAAACTCTTGAGCTTGAATATATTAGTATAGATAAGTATAGATTAGTTGGTTATATTACAAGGAATAAACAGTCAATGGTCCAATAAGGCAACTAATGGGCAACAGATGATTTTCGTATGCCTAAATTATTTGACCGAATACCAACCGTTGAAGTACCAACATCACCACTTAAACTCAAGCCATCCTTCAATCAGTCACCACATCTGTCACCAGCAGACATCGTACAAAGAACGCTATTGTAAATTAAGATCCCGGCCCGATACGCCCACACACATATGGACAAACACGCACACATGCAAGGTAACCTTTTAACGGATACCACTTATCTCTAGAATCAGCATGTATGAACGATCAACCCCCTCTGTAGGCATTATTTATTGTGTTGGTATCGACGGGAAAATAATAATATGTGAGGAAGTGCCTAGGACACAAAGGGTCTAGTTGTATCTGTTTCCGGAAAATTGCAGACTCCGTAAGATTGTAAAAAATCTTTAATAGACTATGATATCTCGATATATTATGAAAAAATCGTATACAAAAACGTGGCTTATTAAGAAAAAATATTTTACAATTTCACGCGATACTTTACAATTCTACGACGTTTAAAATTTTCTGGTGACATATCCACGAGTTTTTGTATTGCATTCAGTCAATGAAAAACAAGAGGACAGTATTTGATTCAAGACTTTGAGTCCTAATTTAAAGTCTGACCACGGTCGATCATAAAATGGTTGTTCAGTAAAATCGTCGCCATTTTAATTTGTGAATAACAATTACTTCTTAGAGTTTAAAAAGAGGACATGTGTTTTAAAAGGGACCATGACCTTTAAATTTGTTTCGGTATTTCTGCACAGGCATCATTCAACTAAAAAATGCTAGCGCCGTGTTTTGACGACACATACACGACTGCCTTAAAAAGGAGTGTTATGTTTTTAAAATTATGCCTAAAACATTGACGTGTAAATAAGTTTTACAAGTTCTAAATACATAAATAAATGTAAATAAAAACATAAATAAATAAAATACTTATAGTATATTGACACATATTTCCATTTAATTTAATTTCTACTCATCACACTGTCTAGAATTTAGCATAGGACATGGTTTCTGGAATAACTCGGTAGAAGTTTTCGCCTTATTTCAATTTTTATGAATCACTACATCACTTTAGTCCCTATCCTGAACAATAACTTCTTTTCTAAGCACAGTCTTCTTCCAATACCCGTAACAAAGCATCAAAGAAACGCAAGATAATGATTCCTACCATCAGCTCTCGTGACATTAGTAACATACCATTTTAGGAACTTGCATATCAACTAAGGAAGCCCGCACAACGTGACCAATTTTGGCATCCAACAGATAGCCATCTGTCTCGATTTTATTTATTCCTTCGCATAATATTCGCTAGCTAGTTCGAATAAATTATTATTCGAAATCTATTTTATCTTGCGTATCTCGATGACGAGATTGTGTTATTTGTTCGGACTCTCGTCGCCCACGTGATGGGAAATGATTTGAAATACGATGAAGGAATTTCTAGCATATCTAGGTATTCGATTTAGTAATTCTTTTTGTATTTTGCCGATGCTTGAGATGTTATCTAGGTTCAATGGTACCGATCGATAAAAATATTTGCATTCTTCAAAAAGATTTCCTATATCAAAGTTTTGCCGAATTCGGCTGAAGAATACTTAGGTAGAATGTAGGGACGAAAATGCAAAACCAACCAAAAATTCTCTCACTTTCTCCGACATACTATCATGTTGTCCCAATGCCAAAACATCAATTAACACCCCGCATTCTAAACCGAAAGAAACTTCAAAATGTAACGAACATCCACCACCATTCAGCATAATGACGGCACACTGCATTCTCGGGACCTCTACCGAACAAGAAAGTATCAAATATTAACCATTGGACACACCTGAAGCCAGACAGCCTGGCATGCATATGAAGAGGACAGATACAAGTCCACAAACTTGCCCAAACACCCCCGAAAATATGACTAAACTCGTATCCCTAAGCAAGAAGAGTCAATTTCGAATTATATTCGACTTTCAAAACGATTCGAATAAAGTTGCAGCACTGCTTGAGATAGTATCATTTCGTACGTTAGCAAGAAACACATTTCAAGCGAAACATGGACGATGTTGGGGTCGAATCGAAACAAAGCGTTGTGACATCGAGATAAGAATCTATAGGCTCGCGAAACGTCGCGCCGAAACGCACCAAACAAATTATCGATTCATAAAAACATCGATTTTAAAATATTGCCGCGAGTTTATCGCGTCATTGTTCCGATAGGGTGGCCAGCATAATGTTAATAAGTTGCCAGCATTAAAAATTCTTTGTGTGTGTTGACATTGTGCGCCCTTCGGATTCTTGTCGCTGTTTTAAGAAGAAACTTTTTAGTGTTGCTAATTAATTATGTTATTGAATGGAAATTAAATTAATATCAATTTTTTAATCTTGTTAATTGGTTTGAGCTTATGAAACCCATATGGGTTCCTTAATTAGTTGTGGAGCTCAAAGAATTCATGTCATGGTGTATTAAATTAATTATGATCGTTTAAACATACCTCTAACCATGTTTGGTACCTTGTAACAGGTATGTTTTTCACACCTTAGTTAATTAAGTCCCTCAAAACACTCCCTGATTGAAATTTTAAACATATTTTCCCCTTGAATAAAACTCCAAGATCAAAATCATAAAGCAAATTACACTTGAAATAAATCCTTCAGTTTCCCGCGCGGATACGCGACCAGTGCATGGCCACCCTGCCTGCGCTCGCGCAATCTCGCCCGTCCGTCATACACTATCGCGCGATCGTCGCCCCACTGTGGCGCGACTAGCGAAATGAGCTTTTGTTTGTCACTTGCTATCGATGATTTTAATACAATGTATTGTTGTAGCAAAAAATATTTTATTCTGATATCGGGGAGTAAGATCTGATGGAAAAAGTGGAAGTTTTATGTGAGTCTCAGAACCGGTGTAGATGGCAGCACCTGTCACTCATAAGTAATCATAAGTTCCACAATGTTTTGCTTGGAACCAGAGGAGCAATTTTCATATTGACTCAGTTCTCGTATTTGCACTCTCAGAATAAAAGTTCATAAACACCTGTAAATTCCCAAAATTTTGACATTTAGGGTGCCTGTCCACAGATGCAGCGGAGCGGAGAAACGGAGATCATGTCAGTCAAAATGTCAGTGACTCACGTGGTACGGATAATTTATGCAATTCCGTTGGTTAAAAATTTCTCCGTTTCTCCGCTCCGGTGCCCAGTCAGCTAGTTTCCTATACCAATTCACGCGGTTGAAGCCGCCTGGCAGAAGCTAGTTACTTAAAAGATACCATAACCTGTGCAAGGTGCCTCCAACATCTCTGCTTACACCCCAAACAGAACTAAGTGGCTCCAGAAACTGCAAAAAGGTAAACAGTAGACATTAGTACATTAGACACCTGTTGCCACAATCAGATGGCGTTCCGCGTCCATTGCGCGCTATCTTGGCTCATTACGACCGCGACCCCTTCACAGCAAGTAATGGACAGGCAATTGCAAAACTATTGGAATAAAGTGTTTGAAATGTAGGTTACGGAAGTACAAATATTAACAAAGAAATGAGTGTTTTTTAGTACTCACGGATATTACGATGGGCAACTGCGGGTCTAAAACGGTCACTTTAGCAGAATCATATTAAAATCATAATATTAATCACACAAAAATCTGTCAAATTCATTTTCATCTTTATCGCTGACGCATTAGGTTCAAGATTGATTGGGAAAATTTGACAGTGACGGGTAGCGTGATGTGCTTTCTGATTCCGCTAAAGTAGCCTTTTTAGAAACGCTGGTTCCAATTTTGATCCTCCTTAAATAAAAACATTTTTATTGTTCATATTTTAGTTTTTCGTTATGGTTTTTTTTTAAATTAAAATTCGCGCGGGTTCCTTTGATTTTAAATCGATTAACAATCGAAGGTCGTCGAACTAATAAAATAGTTTTGAGAAACGATGATCCTTACTGATAAGAAGACCAGAATTTTGCGACACGATTTTATCAGAATAGAGGTAGTTGTAATGTCGAGTTGTAAAATTCAAATCACTGCGACCCCATGACCCATGTATTGGGTACTGTTAACTGCCTTTTGAAGAAAAACACGACTAATTACTGAACTGCTATATTTTATTACTGAAGGCTCGCGTTTGTTCAGAATCTCACCTGATGTAAAACGACGATGCAGCACGCTTGGCTAGAAGTAACCTATTCACTTTTGACTTACAGATCTCCAGGTAGTAGCGATCAGGAAACACAGACTCAACACTCACCTAGGAATCGAACCCAGGACCCCATCAATAGTGCTTGTGATTAATAGACAAACGAGGTGCAAATATGAAAAGTAGTCTCCTTAATCCGGGTATTCAGTACTGCGACAATTCCAGTACTCCGGCACCCACCACCCACGCCTTCCCCAACTTACCCCCTAAAATAAAGTGAAAATGTAAATAGCCTATGTCACCCAGAACATTTTTACGAATCTATTGATACCTCATTCAACAAACACGGTTCAGTAGTTTAGGCGCTAAAGTGGAACATATATACATTCATATACAGCTAAAATCATAACCCTTCCTTTTGGCTTTGCCGTAGTAAGTAGCCGTCTAAATTAAAAATAATTAGTGATTTAGGAAAGGTTTTTTTTAATTATCTTAATTTGTTTCTCTTGGATTTTTTTTGTCTTTAAGAAAGACCAATTGCACGAAACGACAACCCAAGATCGCTTGACTTGGCGCAGGAAAGTGAGGAGATCTGACCCTTAATAATATGGAATAAGGAGAGGAAGAAGAAGAAGAATATTTTTTTTTTCTGAACAATTCAGTAATCCGAGTATTCCAATAATCCAGCACCCCCTAGATTATTGGAAGGCTCGGATTTTCGGTCGCTAGGCGATCGGTACCTATGTCGAGACTTCCAGACCTGGTTTATAACAGTGGCGGATTAGTGAGATTCCAATGTACTACTGAAAATTTCCCTTTTTCACTAAAACTTTTCATATGAACATCACCTGTCTCTCAAACTTATTACTCAATTTTAAACACGTTTAGTCAAATAATATATAAATATTATTATTCTGCTTACCTTATCACGAGGTCGTGCGCTGAGGCCTTACTTCTAGGAACGAACAAATCTCCAGGCTCTCCCAAACCTACAGACTCCCTAGGTTCGTGGTAACGGAAAATAAACTTTAAGATGTAGTTTTAAGAGTGAATTTAGAAGATTTCTTGGCAAAGTTTGTGTGCAACGGCCGTGTGTCACACAGTAGCTTGGTGATTTTATTACTTAAAAGCTTTTATTTTAATTTGACAGTTACGATAGTTTAATTTTAGTGCTACTGTGTCTTTGGCAGTGATTGCCAAAGTTGAAGAGTTAATTATGCAAATTAAATTAAATTAATCCTTTGTTGTAGTTTTGCAGTCTTTAATCAATTTTATCCTATAAAATATAACTTTAAAATGAATGCTACTTCAGAATTATCTTTCTTTTTTTTGTCTCAGAGCTATAATCTAAGTCATTTCCTCCATTCGAGATAATTATAACGCATTTATTATCATGAAATTTCCTCTTGTCTTAGTGACAAAATCGAAGAAGTTTCTTTTAAATGGACTTGGTGTCAAAAAATTATAATTTTATGGCAAAATAAAAAGTTGAGAAAATAGGCTTTATAAATTTTCTAAATTTTTCACACGAACATTCGCTACGGTGTAACTGGCGGCCGTTATCGCGATATCGCCTTGCGGGGTGGCCGCGCGTCGCGCGATCCTCCGGCGCGATTACACGCGGGACGCGCGCGATATTTAGCAGAATGACACGACAATGTCGCTTCGTGGGTAGCTGTTTATTGTGTCGTGAATGAACGGCCTTATATCGTATGCTTGCGTTGAATATATCATAAATTAAATTATGTATGTTATGCTTGAGCTATATTTTGTTTGGTATTGTTTTGATCCTGATTTGTATTGGTAATAATCCCCTGTTTCTGAAAATAAATTATCTACCAGACACAAAGCGAAGGACAAAATGTTACAAATAGCTAAAAATATACAATGTGATAATGATCGTTCTGAAATCTGAGCCTACAGGCGATAATGATCGTAAATGTACAAAAAATAGTTAAGGTAAAGTCATAAATCCCGTACAGTTAAAACTGCGTAAAAATACCAGTTAAAATCCGTGATTCAAATCACCAAAGATGAAAAATTAAGATATTTATCTGACAATATAAAACCAGTTACAATCACAAACTACGCCGTACCGCACAGAAATTAATTCATTCACCACTCGTTTTAAAATTCAAAAGGTGTTAATTTTTTCTTAAAGAATATCATATTTTCTGCCGACGCAGATGGCAAAATAAATGCCGATATTGACTATAACTATCACATTATGACTATTAAAATATAAGTATCGGCATATCATATTTCAAAAGCATTTTATTTTCCCGTCGTCAACACGTAATACTCATTCTTAATTTATGAAATTAGAACGTAATCCTATATTTTATAAAGCAAAATTCGATACGATAGTGATCTTTGTCGTAATCTTTGTGGCGATCGTAACAGATACATAGACTGTATTTACATAATCTGTATATTTAAATGCTTATGTTCTTAGGCGTGTGAATGGGCGGGCCTAGCAACTGAGATCCGGTCAGGCAAATGATTTTGTAGGCGTATGTGAGAAATAGTTTTGAAACTTAATTAAATGACACCACCATTCTGACAATTTTGATCTACGATTATGATTTTTTTCGAGTGGTAAACTGTTCAATTTGTAATCCTAATCAGTTACTTTAATTTATTGAAAACAGACAGAAGCTAGTTATTCACGGTCATTTGTAATTACCAGTTTAGACATACACCCATTTATCACACCCCAATCACCTCAATTTCCCGTAAATTTATATTATTAAGGTTTTTATAAATATGTATGATAGTCTATATATATGTTATGGATCTTTGTTACCTGAATTAAATGATATATTATATTATTATTATTAATCTGCATAGCTTTTTCTCAACTAGTTTGGGGAGATATCGGATGCAGCTGACTATTAGTACAAATGTTTACCCATCGGATCTAAACTCTATGTGACAAATTATCTCAATAACTAATGACATTTTCTGCCTAATTTGTAACTGTGCTATATTCTCTTCATCAGCCTCTTGTATCCCATCATCCACCGGCCCCCTTCCACCATCGGACATCCAGACGCACTGCATCTTACCATCCCTACCTTGTTGCTATTCCACCAATTTGCACTAAGCGTTTCCAAACGTCTGTTATAATGCGCACAGCAAAGGAGTGGAACTCTCTGCCTGCGTCTGTGTTTCCAAACGCTTACAACCCGAATCTCTTCAAAGTTAAAAGTGAACAGGCTCCTTTTGGGTAAGCTCGCTCCATCGTAAACTTTGTCTCCGTCATCTCTGACCTAGACTAGAGTCAAGAGCAAACACATCATAAATAAAAAATAAAAAACATCCCAGTGCTGGAGCAAGACTTGCTCTCCCACCTGCAACTCCATCAATGGTGTTTGAGCTCTAAATAAATCAGTAGCTCATGTAAATAAATATTGACATGAGCTACTGAAATGTCCCGTGGTCTTACTATGATCCCAATTTATTTTTGACAGTCGTTTTTGCTGATGGAATGTCTCTATTGCACGATTTTTTAACCGACGAAAAAACGGAGCAGTTTCTCAAGTCGACGCGTATATTTTTTTGTTTTTTTTTTTATTTATGAACACGCATAACTTTTTACAGAGTAGTCCGATTTTGATCATTCTTTTTTTAGTGGAACGGGAAAAATCCTAACCTAAGGGGGGGTGATTATTGTTCACTCACAGATTTTTTGCTGAGTTGTTTAGCATTTTTTGTAGGCCTACGCATGTTAGTAGTAATTAGTAGATTATAGCCATTATAGAAACAATCAAAAACACCGGCTTCCGATATTAAAGTTATTTTTTGTAAAAAGGTTTATTATTTTTGCGTTTCAGTTTTTTCGTAGGTTTAATTTTTTAATTGAGAATATGGGGTCTACTTTAATTTTCACAGGTTTTCAGTCTACAGTAAAATTTTTCAATAGCGTCTCATCATTTTCGAATTTCTCAAGACCATCGTAATCAAGCCCCACACAACTCAATCATCCGTACACTTACATACCATTGCAGACATTGTCACCTCTATGTTCAAATCGGAAGCTGGATCACAGGGCCGGTTAACCCGACAAAGCTCTTGTTAGCGGACAATTTAGCGATAGTCCGCGCAGCCAAGCGACGGTAGATGCTACGTCTCATTAGCCCGCTCGGGTTTAGCGCGTGTTCGACGGGTTAAATTAGGAAGTGCATCATAATGGATGGGGTACACGTGATCGCTCGCATCCGAGATGATTATTGGGGAGTATTGTAGGTGTGATAGTGGTTGCCTAGCTAATTTGAAACTGTGTATAACTTCTGAATTGTCGGAATGGAAATTCATATCTTTATTTCCTTATCAGTCTTTTCATTTATCATTTACCCAACCCAAATTTTATTTAAAATCGAGATTCAAACTGATAAGTCCTCATCTTTCCGTCTCACGATTAGCTCGAACCGGAAGCCTATCTTCCAAGTTCTTAAAAAGCTTTTGCTTCAATACACGTTAGCAATCTATATCTGCGCTACGAAGGCACTAGCAAGCAGCAGTAGTAAGTCATAGGTACATAAATCGAGCAGTATTCGATGGCTGTAGCCGTCCCACTGACTAACTCCATCTGATTTCAAAAGTGCAAAGGCGAAAATGAGGTTCTTGCATATCCTAAGATCCCTCTAACCGGAAAATAAATCTTCCAAAGCTTACACCGCAGAATTTGCTCGAATACACGTAAGTAATTTTTATCTGCGCTACCAGGGTACCAGAAAGCAGCAGTAGTAAGTCATACATAGATCGTGGACCGAGCAGTATTCATTGACTGCAGCCGTCCTACTGACTAATTCACCAGATTTCATGGGTAAAAAAGGGGAAAATGAGATACTGCCGTTTCATCGTTTTTATCCTAAGACCTCTAACCGGAAAATCAAATCTTCCAAAGCGTACACCGCAAACTTCTCTCCAATACACGTCAGCAATTTGTATCTGAACTACCAGGGTACCAGAAAGCAGCAGTAGTAAGTAATGCACGGTCACATGCATCACGCACATAGATCGAGCAGTTACCGATGACTCTAACTGTCCTACTGACCAATTTCATCAGATTTCATAGGTACAAAGCCGAAATTGAGACTCTGCCATATCATCGCTTTTATCCCAGGATACCCTCTAACCGGAAAATCAAATCTTCCAAAGCTTACACCGCAGAATTCTCTCCAATACACGTCAGCAATTTGTATCTGAAGTACCAGGGCAACAGAAAGCAGCAGTAGTAAGTAATGCACGGCCACATGCATCACGCACATAGATCGAGCAGTTACCGATGACTCTAACTGTCCTACTGACCAATTTCATCAGATTTCATAGGTACAAAGCCGAAATTGAGACTCTGCCATATCATTGTTTTTATCCCAGGATACCCTCTAACCGGAAAATCAAATCTTCCAAAGCTTACACCGCAGAATTCTCTCCAATACACGTCAGCAATTTGTATCTGAACTACCAGGGCACCAGAAAGCAGCAGTAGTAAGTAATGCACGGCCACATGCATCACGCACATAGATCGAGCAGTTATCGGCGGCTGCGGCGATAGCGCGGCGTGCACTCGGACGATAAGGCTCGCTCGACTCGCCTATATTTCACACCACACTGGTTGCCTGGCCCAAGTTGGATGGAATATGGAGTAGAAAGTTTTTTCGAAATCTGTTTGGAATGGAGACTGTTATCTTTGAGTTCCATATTAGGTAGTGAATTAAGAAAGAAATCAAATGGAAGGTACTTATTTTTGTTTTTCATCTCATTTTTTCTCTCACTCAGCAGACGGCTTAGATTGGTGTGGTAGTTAAAGGAAAATATTCCGGAATCCGAACGATCGATCCAACTTCGAGATCTAAAATGTTACAAAATACACTCCTTTCACTTCAATTTTGAAACAAAAACTATCAATTACCATCACAGTACTTGAACTAAAAAGAAAATCTACTACAGAAATCTTGAAAATCAACAATATTTTTGTAGTACACCCATTACAGTGCAGTTTTTTTTAATCCAAAGGTTGACTGGTAGAAGATACCTTGTTGCATTAAGTCCGCCTATGCACTGCTACTGTACATGTATTTTAAAAATAAATAAACAAAATTAAGAAACGTTTCCCACTGAAACAGTTCCACAGCATCACTATAAAGCCACCGCCACACCCTCCCGACTTGTACCACACTGCGCGACGGCGACGACTAATAAAACGATTTAATATCCACTTCCGAACGCTCTGTGCGCCCCGCCTCGTAAACCTAACGGTCCACTACTTACGTTATAAAATTAATAACCGCATTTAAATAACCGCTCTCGATAGGTGTTGTTTGTGATGTGAGCTTGTGGTTTTGAAGAAGGAACACTAAAAGTATGACAGAAGTGTATATGTCACTTTGGGAAGTATTTTTACAATTTCGAGTTGGATCTATTTGGTTAACCTTGGAATAGGTTTACTGATTTGTAAGTACAGTATCTGCAGGAAATGTAAAGCTCAGAAGACACAGAACGAATTAATATCCACTTCCGAACGCTCTGTGCGCCCCGCCTCGTAAACCTAACGGTCCACTACTTACGTTATAAAATTAATAACCGCATTTAAATAACCGCTCTCGATCGGTGTTGTTTGTGATGTGAGCTTGTGGTTTTGAAGAAGGGACACTAAAAGTGTGACAGAAGTGTCTATGCCACTTTTGGAACTGTGTTTACTAAGATGAGAGTAGGATCTGTTGGGCTAACATTGGAAGAGTTGATGTGCAAGTACAGTATCTGAAGGAAATCTAAAGCTCAGAGGACACAGAACGAATTAATATCCACTTCCGAACGCTCTGTGCGCCCCGCCTCGTAAACCTAACGGTCCACTACTTACGTTATAAAATTAATAATCGCATTTAAATAATCGCTCTCGATCGCGTTTTGCGGTTTTCAAGAAGGGTTTTTTAGTGTGACAGGAGTGTCACTTTGGGAATCGTCTTTGTAAAATGGAGATGGATCTATTGACTATTGGATTGACTTTAAAAAAGGTTAGGTGATTTGCAAGTTTAGTATTTGCAGGAAGTGTGAAGCTCTGTAGATAATATATCATCAGCTGTTTTCTTTTTGTACTTTTTTGTACTCTATGAACCCCACTTACTTATGTTACAAAATTAATAACCGCATTTAAATAACCTTGTTTGTGGTTTTCAAGAAGGGTGTGACAGGAGTGTCACTTTGGGAAGTGTCTCTGTAAAATTGAGATGGATTTATTAGCTAAACGTTAAAGGGTTGGCTAATTTGCAAGTTAAGTACATGCAAGAAAGTGGAAGCTCCGTAGATATTGCATCAGTTGTAAAAATACTTTTTTACGGGTTTAAAGGTTTGTGAAGTATTCGTTTATTCTAGTGATTGTTAAAGTATTTTTTGCAAGATCTCATCATATTAGTAATGCTGCTTTCTCTGTCTGGAGTTGAGAAGAAAATTTTACCTCTGTTGGAGAAACATTCAACCTCTCGCGAGAAACATTTAGTAGGAACCAATGAAGCTGCAATAAAAATGCGTAGCATAGCAACTTTGTACCAATCCTCAGAGCGTTTCTGAAGTTATAGGAATATAAACTGTAACATTGTCGACTTGAGAAATACCATAACTTCAATAAAACTTCCTTAACTTCAATATAAATTTCCATCATAACACAGGACCAATTCTACTATTTTTAAGCAACGCATTCGCGGCTCAGTCGCAATCTGATCAAAAATTAGTAGAGTTGGCACTCAAACCAGTGTATTTACTAACATCAATATAAAACTCACAATACTGTCCATCCAATATCGATAAAACATGAAACCAGCAATCAGCCATAAACTCCTCCAGACTTTAAAACATGCACTTCATATCAATTTCTTTCAAACGCTCCGATCCGTTTACGGTCCGTACATTATCTGCGTGAATCGGACCGGCGCGGCGCGACATATAGCGCGCGGTGTCGCGCCTTATCGCGCGGTTGCACTCCCGATATCGCGCGAGTAGGGCTGCCGCTGCGAAAATAAACTAAATAAATGTTCTTGATTCGTGTGGTGCGGCTTTATGCGGTTTTGGGGTTAGGGGTGATCTAAATTTGGTTTTTGTGGCGTTAGGTTAATAGAGAGGAGCTCGTGACTCGATAATAACAGCCGCACGGGTCGATCTTCAAGGTTAAACACCGCTTGCCAAGGTTGGTCTGTGGATGGGTGACCATCTTAACATACCGAGTTTCCTCCGTGCCTCGGAAAGTACGTTAAGAGGCTGTCATTTGTAGATCTTTGGCAGTCGTTACGGACAGTCAGAAGTCAATAAATCTGACTCCAGTATTGCCATGAAGTACCGTGTTACCCTGTTAATGGGTTGTGGAGGTCTGGTAGGCAGCCGCTCCATGTAAAATACTGGTATTCAGCTAAATCCGGCTTGACTGGAAGCCGACCCCAATATAGGGAAAAGACTAGGCAGATGATGAGGTAAATAGAAATGTATCAGTCAGTCTATTCTTTTAAAATGGCATCGTGAATATTTTGGTGAAGTGAGGTCTAATTCTACCTAGAAACTAAGGATTGGCAGCTCACGTCAAGCTTACTTACTCATCTAAGCTGTCACGGTGAGATATTTAAAAGCACTGCTGTATTTAGTGGTGAACCAATGTTCAATGTTGTGCAAGGAATTCAGGTAATTTCTCAAACTTACTGAAGCTTGACCATTCAATGAACTATCATATTCTGACTTATCTTAGCCACAAAAGATAATGATCAATTCTTTTCCTTCTTTTTTTTTGCATCCAGAACTGTCCTACTCCTAAGCAAAAACCTTCCTTCATTACTTCTATTTCTCTTTTTGCTGGGCTTCTTCACCCTATTCTTTGCATCCTACTTAATTATTACGATCAGGTTTTAATGCATGGCAAGGATAGAATACGAAAAACATTTACTACACATGGACACAGCACATAAGCAACACGGAGGTGAGAGGAATAGATAAATCTGTCTATATCTATGTAGATGAAATATACTTTTTATTCACCAAATATTTACTCAACTCTTTTACAAGTTGAGTGGCCGGAACAAACCACGAGGTCACAGTACAGATAACTTCCTGAAATATTGTTAAAATCAATATTCATTATTAACAACTGCATTTCCCTACCACAAGTATGAAAAAACGAAAAATGAAAAAAATTATTGCAGAAACTTGTACAAACTTTTACTCTCACATAGAGACCTCCTTTTAAGTAAAAGATATAAGTACTCACAAAACAAACACAATCTTAGGTAGCCACAAATCTTTATCAAAATTCATAGAGCAGTGTCGAGATTCACGAAACCCAGGAGATACAGTGTTCGCAGCGATACGCCGGGTGTTTGACGGCGATAACGGGTCGCCTGCCCTGCTCGGACGCCGCTCCCCCCGCGTAGGGTAGCCAGGCTGCGGGGAAAACTGGGACATGTGCATTAAATGTGAGGTTAAAATTTAATTTTACAAATAAATGTGCATAACTAACTTAAAACTTTTTACTTAACTATTTATGTCTACTAAACCCAACTATATATGTATATTTATTTATTTACACTTCATGCACAAAGGTACAATAGCGGACGAAATGGTTAAGGCATCCTGTACCAGTCAACCAAGGGTGGTGAAGAGATGACATGACAGGTGCACTGAATCAAGCGAAATAAAATAATTATTGATTATAATTAATACCTATATAAAAATAATATTACAAATATTAATTGATTAGAGGATGTCGTGGCTAAATAATAGCAGCCGCAGTCAATTTTTGAGGTTAAGCGACGCTTGTTGTCCGTGGATGGGATCTGTACGTACCAAGACTCCTTCGTGCCACGGAAAGCACGTTAAGCTGTTGTCCCGGCTGTCATTTGAATATCTTCGACTGTCGTTACGGGTAGCTAGAAGCCGTAATTATCGTATTCGTATATACGTTATTCTAACACCAGTCTTGCCAAGGGATATCGTTTTACCTGGGTTACTGGGTTGTGAAGGTTGGATGAGCGGTCGATTCATGTAAAATGCTGATACTCAACTGCATCCGGTTACACGAAAAGCCGACGTCAACTTAGTTATAAAAAGGCTAGGCAGATTAAATGAGACTTTTTTTGACTGACCTATTTTGTTCCACCTCTCTTCAATTTGTTCCCTTTTACAAACTTGCACATCATCTAGACACAGGAAAAAAATCCTAATCAGTTAGAAACAACTCCAGTAATATCTTCAAAATATCGAGCGGCAGTCACGACTTATGAAGATAGTACTTCTACAAATTGGTATTATCCTCAAAACATTAGAATTTGTAGTCACCACCAAACAGGCGGCTGCGTCTAACAGATGCAGTGTCTTGCGTCGTCGCAGGGCGGGCGGGAGTTATCGCGACCTATCAGCCCGCCCAGCTTGTTTTAAATGTTCAGTGTATGTAGGTTGTCATATTTAACCTTATCAGAAAATTGTACAGACTGATCAATCATAAAGCTTGTACGACTAAAATATAATTGAAAATAGACTAGCAACCTGTATCGGCTTCGCTTTTCTGTGATTCAAATGTTTTCGAAAATTACGAACACAACAAATAAAAATCAAATCAATTCGGACATGCGCGAGTTTATGCGAAAATATCGCAAGGCAATTGATATATATGTACCTACTATGCTTTAAAATACTTGCATACTTACCTAAATTGCTGAGTGTCATTTCTTAACAAAATAATGTAATGTGTAATTAATTACACTGGCTAATTAGATAGTTTTCAAGTTGTATAAAACACAATATGTGTGTTTTTTTTAATTTAAACTTGGTAACGGGATAAAGAGCGAATAAAAAATCTATATTCATATCTCAAAATATGTCCCGATTAACATCTTAAACCGTAGTCACAGCACAGCGACCGACTGCGTCTAACAGATGCAGTGTCTTGCGCCGCGTCGCCGCTCGCCGCTCAGGGCGGGCGGGCTATCGCGCGCGCCCAGCCGGTATCGCCTATCAGGCCGCCCCAGCCGCCTTAACTTTCTAACGCGATGTGTGAATGTTTTTATGTTTATTTCGTTTAAAATTTGGCTGTTAATCTTGGGAGGTAAGATAAGAGGTTTTGAATTGAGAATTTAAACTTTTTTTTTAATAATTTACTTTGCGAAGGTTTTTTTTACTTTAATTTTTAATTTTGTTAAAATAAAAATAATTAATACATTGTTACTTTGACAGGTAATAATTAGAGCTGTATGTAAGCCATAGTTCAAAGAAAGTGTGGAATTGAAGAATTTTTTAAACACAAAGATAAATTGATAACTGATGGAATATTCATATTCTTTATTGCACACTCGAAAAATACCAACACAAACATAATATTTGAAACTTATAGATTTAGAATCGTGTATAGGAATAACGAATAAAGTGAACCGATAACCTGGTGAGGGTCGCGGGTAGCCGATGGATGCGAGGCGCACAGGACCGGTCGTTGTGGCGAAACGCGCGTGGTGGCCTATGTCCAGCAGTGGACGTCTTTCGGCTGATATGATGATGATGATGTTGATGATGATAGGTACAACGGAAAAGAAGATGAAACTTTTTCATACAATAACAAATAATAAACAGCAAAAACAATAAAATTGATCAACAATCGAACAAACTAAGAATAGTTGGTACCCACTTATAGAACACCAGCATCTCTGCTCACATCTCAATTGAGAAACAATGATATCTATTGCAACACAACCTTACAACTAAAAACCAACCCAAAAACAAAAGACACAAAATCTAAAATCCATTGCCTTTATTATAAAATGTCAATTTCTAAAACCAATACAAAAAGACATAACCACCATGCACTGTCAATCGGAATCGAATTGAAATGCCTGAAAGATAAGGTTTGGAGTTGTTTGAGAGATATGTGCGAGATATTTTATTAGAGGGGTGCAAGTACGCCCTCGCAATGTTTGAGAACGCAAGACAATTATCTTTATTAAGCTAAATACGTGTAAAACTTGCCTTCAGGCGGGCTTGTGTGGGCTAGAAGTCCTTCGATAATATCAGCGGAATAACAGATATATAAAGTAACATTTTTACATATGTAGCATCTAGCTTTTGAACATCAACGACTAGAGTCACTATAATATTTTATTTTCATTTGACGTTCAAAAGTGCCTTTATTGGTCTAGTTGAAATAACTCATTTGACTTTGACTTTGATTTCATAGGTCTTATGAGCCAGTGAAGAGTCAGTGCTGAGCGGTATGTCCTTGGTATGATGGGGTTCAATAAAAAAAATTGGATTCTCCCATTAGGAAATTCTCAGTAGCAGTTTGTTTGGAGCTATACAATTTGAAACGAAACTACGTCAAGTTTTTTTAAGTTATATTTTTTTGAATGAAATATATTCGGGGCCAATGTGTCAAAGTCCAACATTATCAAAAATATCTGGCCTATTGAAGAAAGAACCTGAAACGGTTTGAGTAGGCAAACGTAACCCAGCAGACGGAAAAAGTGAATCGTAACCGTGAGTTCAACTCCCACTTTGGGAGCTCATCGACCCAACAACAGGAGCACCAGTATGAAAAAATATAACCGACTTCCAAAAAACACAAAATAAAATGTAAACTTCGGAAGTCGGTGTTAAAAACGAAGATACAAAACCAAAAGCACCGACTTCCGAAATTTAGACTTTTTAGTGGTTTTTTGGAAGCCGGTTATATTTTTTTGTAAAAAGATTTTTATTTTTCACTTTTAAGTAGAAAAAATGTGGCATTTTTGCCACATTTTTTCTCATAAAATAAAAACCACTTAGCCAAACTGAATCATATTTTTACGAGTCCAAATAAAATCATCGAAATAAAAAAGAATCACACAAATCGGATCAGAAACCTCGGAGTAATCGGTGTACATGCGTAAAACAAAAAAAAACACCCGCCGAATTGAGAACCTCCTCCTTTTTTGGAAGTCGGTTAAAAACTACCCAAGCCTTTGGATACCTCTACCTATAATTTTGCGAAATTTAACCGTAATGGATGTAGAATAGAGTCCAATCAAACAAGCAAAACCACACCATTGGGCGATAGCCACATTAAAACAGTTAAGACACACTCTTCCCCTACTCATACAAGTTATAAGAAACGTAACAATTTGATAGCACAAACTACATCGCTTCTTCCCCTTATCTCTATTCTAATTGTAATTAAGTTTCGCAGCAATGCACCCGCGGGCATACGATACGACCGTAATGTGTTCTGCATTCTTTGCTGAGATAACACTGGTAGGTGTATCACGCCTGTTCTTGTGTGGGATCAGTAGAGATAGCTCTTATCTTTACGTGACTGGCAGCAGGCTGAAAGTAAGTTATAATTATATCGATTTTAGTTCATAAACTTATGATTATGAGGCAATTAATAACTTAAAATAGATTAATGTTAGGTATGTTGCCAAGACAACCATAAATTGATAGTCTCCTATTTCCAGCGGTTACGTTGGAAGGCCTGAACTGTCACTTCTTTTTATCTGACCACGGGAAATTAAATACTTTTAAACCAAATAAAAGTTGTTCCAATTCTACTAATGTTCGTATTGAATCTCAGTCGCTATCTGACAAAAATGTATGAAAATTGAGGCTTTTTTGAAATTATTAGATTTAGCCATTGATATATGAAAAACCCAAGATGCACAGTCTCGAACAAATGCAACACTCGAAACTGTCGTCAAAAACTGACATGTATCAAGTGTCATGTGTGAGTTGTGTGTAGTTATGCTATAAACATTTTTTTTGCAAATTCAGCCTTACACGGATCGCTTAAAGTTGTTTTTACAAAGCAGTGCAGTATGGCGAGCGATGCGAGACTTTTTGAAACTTGCGCACAATTATACATTATGCGCTTGTTTTTTGCGGACGTTTTTGAGATGCTGAGTGTGTATCTTGGTTTTTTAAATATCAATGGATTTAGCCCTCGAGAGTATTGCTTTACATTAGATATGGTTTCTTAGTTAAATTTTAAATAGCAATGGCAAGTTTTAGCCAAAACTTAAAGAGAGCCCTTTCAGAACTATACACTGCCTAGGCATACCTTTTCCATTCAAGAATATCAAAATAACTCTTTACCTTATTGACATTCTATAGGAGAGAAAGGCATGAATCTATGTACCTATGTGCATGTTTTTTCTAAAACTACTACTTAATCCTTAAACCAAAATTAACTGAGTTTCAGGCCACTAGGCACAGTACAACATATCTCCCGCCGCCAGTACAAATGGCAGCAATACATTAAACGCCAGTAACTCAACAAGTGTACACAGTGCGCAGTACACAGTAGCACAACGTTACACAATCTACAATACGAAAAACACTAATAATTCCGAGTTTTAGTTTGTTTGGTAACCGACACGGTTTTAGGTTGCCACGGATTTAGTGGGACTGGATGTGACACAGAACGTAGTACGGTACACTCATACTGCCAAACAGTTATAGTATACTTCAAATAAATTATTCTGGTCTGCGACCGATATTAATATGCTAATTTGTGTATGATAAGCCGTCTTATGTCAGAAAATTATTGTCAGTATATTGTGTGTACATAAATAAATAAAATTATAATCACGGTTTGGCATCTTGAGCCACATACTGAGATGGTGTGTATGAAATGCTCCACCTTGTGCCGCATGTCTTCATAGTAAAACATGCTTACTTTGGCCCAACCAAATCTAGTGCAGTTACCAGCCCTACCTTGTTGCTATTCCACCAATTCGCACTAAGCGTTTCCAAACGTCTTTTATAATGCGCACAGCCATTTCCAAGAGCAAACCCAACACAAATAAAAAAAGTGACTTTTGTTTGGGTCACTTTGACTTGTAAAACTGGTCACGCCTAAGAATACTGCTTTCTTTTTCAGTGTCGATACTTTTCATACTGGAGACTGCCAAATTTTTCTCATAATTTTTGTGATTGACTTCTCTTCCTTGCTCAAAAATTACAACGGCAATCTCAAAATACTGCAGGTATTAAAATTTAATGCTGATAATATTTTGAACGAGATCAGTATCTGCCTGTTATTAACCTTTTCATATTTGCATTCTTTTCAGGCCTAATAACTAGCGAGCTTTTTTTCTGTGGGACCAAAACTTTTGAAGCATTGAGAGAAGCTTGCACTTGTCTTTGATAAGCTGTCTTTCTGGTAACAACAAAGTTCAATTCTAAAATTCTAGCCCAAGTTTCGGTGTCACATCCAGCGTCCTACCTCCTGACACTACGTGCCGTATCTCGAGGCGAGCTCACGCGCCGCTAACGATTTATTTAGTGACGCAGTAACGACGTTTGTTCTGCCGCGCCACACGTCACCACTTACTTGCGTTTTTATCACCAGATAACGTCACTGGGGCAGGGTTTTTGAAGGTTTAGGGTGTCTGGAAGATACCTTTGCCTAAGCAAGTGTCTTTTTTCCTACACAAATGTCTTCTACAAGTAAATCTGGCAGGAAATCTGGACTAGATTTTGTCCCTCTGAACTATGAGTAATCTTGATTCGAGTTATTGTGATTCCTGTATCCTGTCCTAGTCTAACATATTAACATCCTCTATTAGCCCTGTCAACTGTCTCTCAAATTGATAATAAAATTGATAATAAACAATTTTCGAACCTTCGACGTGCTATTAGAAGCAGTCTTGTATCAGTCGGCAAGATTCTGTTAATTAAAGATTTTCTAATTATTCGTTGTATTGTTCTTGTAGCAATTACTTGCTGTTTAGCTGGTTTAACATAGCAAGTAAATATTGGAAAACTAGTTGACCCGCGCAACTTCGTCTGCTCCGTTCCTATTAGTTTTAGCGTGATGATATATAGCCTATAGCCTTCCTCGATAAATGGGCTATTTAACACTGAAAGAGTTTTTCAAATCGGACCAGTAGTTCCTGAGATTAGCGCGTTCAAGCAAACAAACAAACTCTTCAGCTTTATATTTTAGTAAAAAAGCTTCAATTTTCATACGAATGCGAATATGAACATTGCTTAAAAATTTGCAGAATTAGTCTTCAGATCTCAAAGCAAAACTACTAAACCGATTTTGATTTAATTTATATGGAACCACCTCTAAAGTATGATCTACCAAACAAAAAAAGAATCCTCAAAATTGATTCATAATTGGTGGAATGATCGCGTAACATACAAACAAGAAAAAAAACACAGTCGAATTGAGAACCTCCTCCTTTTTTTGAAGTCAGTTAAAAATTAAGCGTAAAGAACGACATAAATGACACTATTACCGGCGCAAAATAACTATTACAAAATCTAACAACCAGTAATTTTCAATGAAGCCATAATGTATTCATCTACCTCTATAAAAGCCGATCCACATTCCCCTACAAAATTAGTAAGTAATATCTTTTGAAAGCGTATTAAAAAATAAATGAGTTCCTGTAATCTTCGAGTCGGGCTTGAAGACACGGCTTCCACTGAAGGCTTTGGAAAGACAAACTTTAAGTTGAGACACGCGGCTTTTAAATAAAGTCGTTTGGCGAAATAAATTAAATATTTTCGCGGGGATTTTGATAGAGCATTTTTTTTTTTTACTATTTACCGGCTCGCGTTTGACCACTATCTCACCTGATGGTAAGCGATGATGTGGTCGAAGATGGAGCACGCTTGCCTAGAAGTAACCTATTCACTCTTGACTTAAATACTCCCAGGTTGTAGCTATCAGGAAACACAGACTCCGGCAGGGAATTCCACTCCTTAGCGGCACGCACTATGAATGTGTTCCCAAAACGTTTTGTGCGCGTGGGTGGGATGTCCACCATGTACCGGTGGCGCATCGCCGTTCGTCTTGTGGTCCGATGATGGAACGGGCTGGGCAGAATCAAATTATGCAATTCCGTCGCACATTCCCCAAAATGCAAGCGATAGAAAACCGACAGAAAACCATTTTAGAGTAGGGCAAAGAAATCTTCTCTTAGAGAGGGACAGGGACGTGCTGAGGTAACCAGTGGGTGTTAGTGACTTCAAACGAAAACTCAGAGGCATTAGGTTCAAGTTCAACCTCACTTTTGACATGCTCTTTTGAATGTAGTTACTACAAAGAAGAACCAAAAAAGAGTCATCAATAGACGACACAAGATAGGGCCATTAATTTGACAGAAAATCCAGCTTTTCAGTATTGAATAACACCTAGCCTACAGTGTCTCATTTCAGTGCTAAGTCTTCTTTCAACAGTTATTTCCATTTGTCTCCTCGTATATACTGTGGGTGTCATAAGAGGCGACTAAGGGACTCACCAGAGAATGGGCAGCAGCGTTCTCTGTAAAACGCAACACCATACACTGCGATCGTCAACCCGCCTGCCAAGCGTAGCCATTATGGTAAACCTTTGGGGGAGGCCTATGTCCAGCAGTGGACGTTTTTCGGATGTTATGATGATGATATAATGCTATCCCTTTCTCAACCCTTTTACTCAAAATCCATTTTATTCAATCATCTCTTTCTCGATTTACCGACAAGAAATAACCATCAGGGATCAATGATGACAATTCAAATTCAGCCTGAAATTGGCCTACATAAATGTAATATTTTATTTTGGTAAAAAAGCAGTAACTATATAAAAACAACATATTCCTTTCCTATCAACACCCTCTTAACTGCCCACCACATACCAAATAACTAACAGTAGACCCACTCAGTGTGACAGACTGCATCCGCAGCAGTCGCCACGTTATCGGAATTAACATAAGAATCCAGTGTAATCAAGGTTTAATGTTAATTGAGGAGTGTCGTGTTGGACTCATCGCAATTTGTTGAGTCGCACTTTCTTTTCTTTGTTTCTTTTTGTATTGACGGCTGTTAAGGGGGAGATTTTTTCAATTTTTTTTTTTTTATTTCTGTACTAACTAGTTTAAATTAGTTTTTGATTGGAGCCTCCTTTTAATTTTAAGCATGATAACGCCTGTGTTAGGACTTCGGAGACCCCGCTCTTCCATAGCTTTGGATGTTTGTACTACTTACAATTTTCTTTTACAAAATTATAAATGATAACTTGATTTGTATTTAAAGGAATTTTTTTTTGGTTTCCAGGTTTTGCTGTTTTTTTTTTTATTTAAATAAAAGTAATGATTGGTGCCTAAATGTATATTTTTAAAGTATCATGAAATTAACCTATGTTTATTTGTTTTCAGGTAAGTACAACAAGATACGAGACCAAAACTTATCAAACTCACACGGTAAATTATGGCTTAGTAAGATATGTACATGTTATAATTATGTCTAGCTTCACTTCCAATTTACAAGAATGTTATTTACATTTTTGGAGTGGTACCTTCTGAAATCTCAGTTTTTTTTTTATAAAATAATTAAGTAGTATTTTTTTAGCGTTACACCCTTTTGGGGGTTCATACTCTTCTCTCTAAAAAGCAAGTATAAGCACGCGCGCCTCAAAGAGATGTCAGCATAGAAGAAGGGGTTCCCTAGGGCCAGTAAGAAAGAGTCACCGCGGCCCTGGGGGGCTACTCTCTAACGAAATCCGTAGTTTCGAACTTAGTTGCGGGCGGGCGTATTCTACTCCGTATCACCTACAGACTTACGATTAGTCCCGAACCGGAACTGAGAATAAATGACAACACGATTTCACAGTAACTGTCAAATCGTGTTATCATTAGTTCTCAGTGGTTAGGTGATACGGAGTAGAAAATGCCCGCCCGCAACTAAGCCCGAAACTACGGATTTCGTTAGAGAGTAGCCCCCCTGGAACGCGGCGGGCACTAGGAGGAACACGGATGGGTTTTAGTCAGTAAGAGTCTGACACTCCCTTCTGCTCCAGAGCGGGAGGAGTCATTTGATGATTTCCCATACTTAAAAAAGTACTAATTTTTAGTTAATAACTTTTTAGAACGGCAATTCTCTCAATGTACAGTCAACAAAGCTATTGGGAATACAGGCAGCTAACTTGCAACTACTTTTAAACAATTTTGTGAGTGTGCTGAATAGACAATTATTGTACAGCACACTCCTAAGTATGTCAAAAGCTTAAAATAGAAATAAACATTGGCAGTGCTGTGGAAAAATTAATATTTTTACCTGTATACCGAATAGCTTTGTTGACTGTAAACATAGATCTTAAAAACTTAAATCCAATAGTCTAAAACCATAACAAACCTCACCATAACTCAAATACAAAACAAAGCCTCCAGCACCAGTTACCACGAAATTAAAAGGTGTTAGTATCCGCCCGCCCTGATGCTATCGCCGCCCGCCCAACTCTAATTGAATATATATCGGCTCAGGTACGGAGCTAATGTTCTGATAGTACGCGCTCTATCTGCTGTTGTACTTGAGCTTCAATTATTGAGGGTAGTTTTAAGTTTTTAGTGTAAATTTTAGTCACTCAAAATGGATGCAACAATTCTTTTGTAACTATGCATTTGAAAGAATGTCCGTGGAGTTTCTTGCACGTTCTTCTCCATAGAGATTTATGCTTTGGAACGTACAAATAGCTTCATCTGTTTGACTGAGCTACCTTTATTATTTAAAAGAGCCTGTAAATAGTCTATCCTAAATCACTACACATATATTATAAAACAAATTCCTCCGCCGCGTCTGTCTGTCTGTTCGCGATAAACTCAAAAACTCCTACACCGATTTTCATGCTGTGTTCACCAATGGATAGAATGGTTCTCAAGGAAAGTTCTAGTACATAATTTGACAAGTTTTAAAATATAATGATATTTGTTGGATGTGTCGGAAAAAAATAAGCGTCTGTGGGCTGATTACTTTTGGTCGCGATAACCGACATCCACGCGGGCGAAGCCGCGATCATCAGCTAGTTATATTATAAATGCGATACTAAGTTTGTTTGGAACGCTTTCATGCCTTCGTGAAACTAATTTTGATAAGTTTTAGGGTACAGAGATCATACTAATAGGTACTCATCTATATCTCCCTGGACACGGTTATAAGCTACTTTAATGCGAGCGAAGCTGCGGTACAAGCCTGGTGTAAATATAATGAAAGAAAAGTCAAAGTCAAATGATTTATTTCAACTAGACCAATAAGCACTTTTGAACGTCAAATTAAAATAAAATAGTATAGTGACTCTAGTCGTCCGTTCGCAAAAGGTAGATTCTTATGGAGAAGAACGGACAAGAAACTCCATAGTTACTGTTTTCAAATATAAGCTTTACAATATTTGCATACATTAATCAGTTGATTATATGTGAGGACGATGCTACCAAACAACACTTATATACTACTTTTTCTTACTTTTTTTATACTACTAATAGGTACAATAAAGATATGCCAGCAGAGGTAAAATTAATAAGTTTGCTAGTAAGGGAACATATTATTCACATATGTACAAATTTTTGCAACTATTGATTTATATGATCAGAGTGTGAGTTAAATTAAATATAAAAATCAGTAAATACACCTGTATACATAGTAAATATTAATACAATAAACACAAACATATCAACCAGTTTCACTATGTCTACTACACCCTAGTTTGTCTTACGACTATTCAATAATACTAGAAACTTTAACTCGAAAAAAAGGAGCAGCACTTTTGTGGTTTGATTTAAAAGTTATTTATATCAGGCTTGATATATCAAAATACAGCGGTATTACTATTAGAATCAAAGCGACTAACAGCCCACATAACCAATTTACTCTCATGAACATCCCCCTTAAATTTTTCTCTCACGCTCAAACAAAAATGGCTGACACAACCTACGTCATCAAATTTAATTGAAGACGCTTAATCCAGCGGAAGCCCACAAAATAAACATTTACAACAACATTTAAAATCCAGAAAAACAATATTACGGAACTCTTACTGGGTCCTGTGCTTACCTGGGTTCTGATGATAACCATCTCAGGAAACATATCGGGCGGCTTAACAGGGGAATAAATAAGTGCGGATGCATTAGGGCGGGCGGGGCGTTAGCCTCAGGTGATCTTCCGCCCGCCCTGTATCGCTGATAACGTACGTTAACGGCTGTTAACGGGCGTTAGCGGGCGTAACGACGCCGTTAGTAGAGGTTACTTCCTTTAGCATTGTATGGAGTGGCCGAACTTTCTAGAATGGCCGTTGTGCTCCTCGTAAATTTGTTCGGCGATCGGCGACTACGTTAAATTTGTTATCTGTGATGCTGTTGCTCTTTTGAGGTGGTCTTAAAGATGCTCTCTCGAGAAATGCTTAAAAACAGCGTGCAGATGAAGCAACTTTTCGTCGGCATTTACTGAGAAATTACATCTGAAAAAAATAGTTAGTAATCTACATGATATGATACGTAATTTTGTAAAAAAAATCACCAAATCACCTCCAAATCGTTGAGATGAAACCATTTCATTTCTTCATTTTTTAACAAAAGTCTAAAAAAAATATCCACTGCTTTGCAAAACAAACAAAAATAATTTGATTTTGTTACTTTTTTTAAATATGTGTTATTTTTTTATAATAAATTAAAAATGTGGGTAGCGGAGTGGTGCGTAGAGGAGAAGTTAGCTTCGTTTATATGCACAAGGACCTTGGCATGTATACAAGCCTTAGGATGTGGTAAGATGTTGGTGGTCAATAGAATGTGCTAGGGACTGATACTACAATAGCTAGGTGTACAAAATACAATACAGCTTCTACTGTCGTCATTAGTTATTAAAGAATAGGTAATATCGAGAAAATTTTAGTTATCTGCGCTGTCAAAAGAGCAACCTCATGCTCTTTTGAAGTAGTCTTAAGATGTTAGTGGTCGATGGCTTGTACTGGGTACTGTCAGCAAAAGATTACAGAAGTGTACAGCCAACAGTCATCTTCTTCTATCAACATGCTATGTATGAGAAAAACAATCCCATACTGTTGCTTTCAAGGAGCGACCGTTCATTTTCTATTCACATCGGAACATTACTTCCTCAATTTCAATGTTTAAACATTTGTTATCGCTGTAATAATATTGCGACTTGTATTAGAAAGTTTTATTAGTACGGAATTTAGCCTCTGACATCCTAGATCCTGGGTTTAGTTTATCCCGCATTAGTGTACTCGAGAAGATTCCTAATACCTAGTTCTTATGTACTTTACAAATATTACGTCTCTTTAGTATGACAGCTGTCACTGTATTTGTCAGTTATCATTGCCGGAATGCTTTTGTCAAAATCATAAAAAAATTACATGGTTGCTATGTTCATATAATACTAACTTCTGCCCGCGTGATCCCTAGGCAACATACTCCCGGGATAAAAAGTAGCTTATGTGTTATTCCAGACTATAATCCACCTCTGAGCCCAATTTCATAAAAATAAAAAATAATTAATTATTATAAATAATTATATTAATATATTTTTAACTTGATGATAGCTATAACCTGGGAGTCTTTAAGACAAGAGTGAATAGGTTGCTTCTAGGCAAGCGTGCTCGATCTTCGACCGAATCATCGCATACCATCAGGTGAGATAGAGGTCAAACGTATGCCTATCTGTAGTAAAAAAAAGATCCTTTCAGGCGTTCTGACGTGAAAGAGTTACAAACATACATCCATCCCATTGATATATAAAAAAACCCAAGATGCATAGTCTCGAACAAATGCAACACTCGAAACTGTCGTCAAAAACTGACATGGTATCAAGTGTACTATAAACAATTTTTTTTGCAAAATAAACCTTACACGGATCGCTTAAAGTTGTTTCTACAAAGCAGTTCAGTATGGCGAGTGATGCGCAATTTTTTTTGCAAATTCAACCTTACACGGATCGCTTCAAGTTGTTTTTACAAAGCAGTGCAGTATGGCGAGCGATGCGAGACTGTTCGAAAGTTGCGCACAATTATACATATTGCGCTTGTTTTTTGCGGACGTTTTTGAGATGCTGAGTGTGTATCTTGGGTTTATTATATACTAGTGGACGTCACGCGTAGTTCCCGTTCCCGTGGGAGTACGGGGATAAAATATAGCCTATTGTACTCCCTGATAATGTAGCTATCCATTGCTGAAAGAATTTTTCAAATCGGTCCAGTAGTTTCGGAGCCTATTCGTTTCAAACAAACAAACAAACAAATATTTCCTCTTTATAATATTAGTGTAGATCAATGATCCATCCTCATAAACTTTCGCATTTATAATATTAAGTGGGGTTACTTTTCGTTTGAAAACAGAGACATTAAATAAACAATATTAAAGTGTCCTTCAATAGGGAATACTCAATGTCAGACAGATAATTTTCCAGGCGTTCAAAATGGCTAGATATTGTGATTTAGATCATATCGAGATACTAATATTAGACAATGTCCATTAAAATGATACATTTCAACGTTTCGCCCGTATGTTTGACTATGCTTGTTATTTATTAGTGTCTTTATTATTTTCGAGACTATAACTTAAATTGTTTTTATGAGCTGGCAATGTGAGGTGCATTTTTGGGGAATTTATGTCATTTCATCTTTATTGTTGTTTTTCTGTTTTGTATTTAGCCTCTATCTATATATCTATATATCTCAAACTAATTGAATGTACCTCTTCTATGTGCCATTATGATATTAAACATTTGGTTTTCAAATTCTATAATTGTATCGTTATTAGTTGCTGCTTTTCAGGGTTGCGGAATTTGTTTGAAAGAGTCACCGCGGCTCTGGAACGCAAAGGGCATTGGGAGGAACACGGACGGGTTTTAGTCAGTAAGAGTCTGACACTCCCTTCTGCTTCACCCAGAGCGGGAGGAGTCATTTGATGATTTCCCATCCCTTAAAAAAAAACTTTAGACTTTATATTTATTGTGTGCACACTTATGAAAAAAGCTTCAAACGCCCGCAAATGGAGACAGTGTTTAAAAGTATAAATAGACATATTTGCATACACAAAAACAAAGGAAAATACTGACTTTAATACAAAATTCAACCAAATAGACAGTTAACAGAACTCAATTTGGTTGAATCAACCAACCCAAAACACGTGCTTAAGTGAACCATGTTAGTACATACTATTTAGTAAAAAAAAGACCATGTTCTAAACCGTGATCACCATAATAGAGATGCCCACGTATCCCGGTTTTACGAACCGATAAGGCTAAGTTATTAGCCTCATAGCCTTTTAGACTTTACAACTATTGTGTGCATTAAAACATGTTAGACAAAGGCTATAAATTGTACTTTGATACAAATAACTTTTACGACTTAGGCGAAGATTGTATTGACTTAGTTATTTTTTGTTTGTTGATTAGTTTTGAGTACTCATTTAAATTTAATTGAGGTGCAGTTGTCAGTGCTTTTAAATACCCTTTATTTTTAATTTCAAAAATAATATAAACAATGTTTTTATTATTTATTTGCACCTTTTACGGCTGTAAATCCCACTTCAGCGTAAAATGGCATGTTAATTTTAATCTCAATTTTTTAAGTCAACGCAAACTTTTTGATGCTTTCTGATTTTTAGTCACCATCAATCTATTTTTCAAAATATTACGTTTTTTATACACATTTAGTTTACATTTACATACACATTTACATTTACACGTTTACATTTAGTTTTTTATATTTACCATGACAAATATAACTAACCTGGCAAAAAATACTTAAATATTCCACGAATAACAAAGTTCAGCCCAGGTACACATGCTATCTAAAGTAAAACCTAAAAATTCTACAACAATTTCAAAACTTTGTAAAACTTTAGTTTAATCTGAACAAACTATCCCGTATCTAGCAGCGTTATCTATCAAACTAGCTTATTTACTTTAAAATTCAGAACAATTCGGCGAAATCTGAAGCATCCGCGTTCTCAAGTTGGTATCGCGCTCGAATATATCAGGGCGCTGTATCTTGGCTAGTGTTGCCAGTTGTAAGGCTGGGAGTACCGGGATTGCCATATTAAAATATTGTTTTAGCTGGAAAAAGCTGGAGTTTAACTCGAACCAGCAGATCACCATCACCATGCTGGTCTGATCCCAATTTATTTTTGGTCGACGCAGAATACTCGTATGTTCTTCATTCATATATCTCTTTTTGCCGTCATAATAATATTCACCTCCATTCCAGCTATGAATTGCCATGCTCATAAAATAAAATAAAATATTATTTTGCACCAGCAGATGACAAAAATAATTTAAAACCATAAAGTTCTTTATTTTATATTCAAACAAGTAATTATACATTCAATTGCATTTTTTGAGTTCCGTACCCAAAGCCAACGGAACCCTATTATTAAGCCTCCGCTGTCCGTCTGTCTGTCTGCCAGCGGGCTGTAACTCAAGAACAGTACTAGGTAGACAGTTAAAATTTTCACAGATTGTGTATTTCTTTCTATTGCCGCTATAACAACAAATAATAAAAATTAAGGTGTATGGTACTGAACCCTTCGTGTGTGAGTCCAACTCGCAATTAGTCGGGTTTTTTGTTAAAATATTACCAAAAAATTCTACCGCCATTTTTTCCGGGACACGGCCAGCCTCTTACACTAGCAACACCGGCTGGCAAAGTAAAAGTTTCGGAGGGAAGTGCAGTGCATCGAGATACAGCCCAGATCTCGGACGTATAAAATTTCAAACTGCTCTCTAAGCTGCTCAACATTTTTCATCCACAATGTACCCGGATAAGCCCTGGAGATAAAACTAGCTATGATACATTGGGCTGTGCAAAGATTCTGATCAGTAATTTTAGCTTTTTGCTCGTTCTGTAACGGGAATGGCGGTTCGAAGTTTTTATTCCTGTGATGAACGGTAGCGGTATGAAATTCTTCTTATGTAATGGTTCGTTTTAGTTTTTAGTAGAAAATTAATATTGTTTATTGTTGATTAATTTTGAAAGAAGCTTACGTCTTCTCATTATTCTTCTGCGCTGGGCTCTATACAAAGTTTTTTTTTTCGGCTTTAGCGATTGTAGATATACCAAAATGTTTAGGATTGTGAGATTTCGGTAGAGATTGTTAATCCCTAACCTTAATTTTGACTTGGCGGCAATCGCCTCCCACAAGGTGGACCGACGACCTGCTGAGGGGCGCAGGTAGCCGATGGATGCGAGACGCACAGAACTGGGTGTTGTGGCGACGCTTGGGGGAGGCCTATGTCCAGCAGTGGACGTAGACGTGGATCTTTCGACTGATATGATTATGATGAACCGTCACACTATCTCTCACTGCCTTTTTTTTTCAAGATAGCTTTTTCACTAGCTTAAAACTAGAATAATAATAAGTACTTAGGTTAAAGGTGAACTTAAGGCTGTTCTTTAAAAACAGCGTGCAGATGAAGCAGCTTTTCGTCGGCACTAACAGCGAAATTTCATCTGAAAAAAATAGTAATCTACATTATTTGATTCGTAATTTGGTTTAGCCAGAATTTATCTATCAGTATCACATTATACGAAAAAAAAAAACACCAAATCACCTCCAAATCGTTGAGATGAAACCATTTTACTCCTTAACTTTTTATCAAAAGAGCATAAAATATATATTTACTGCTTTGTAATACAAACGAAAATGATTTGGTTATGCTACTTTTTAAAAACATGTATTATATTTTTTATAAAAAATTAAAAATGCAAGTAGCGGAATGGGGCATACAGAGGTAGTTAGCTCCGTTTGTATGCACAAGGTCATTGGCATGAATACAAGCCTTAATACAAGCCAATACATCATCGTATCATTCTTCTCCTCTTTCGCATAGTTTTTGTTACCCAATAAAGTTTATCTCTCCTTACAACAACGATTACCCTGATAATCTAGTCCCCACACAAAAGCAGTGCAGCCATAACGCGCTACATTGTATTTGCGACCGTTTACAGTGCTCAAGACATCGACAACGATACGTTTGCCGATACGACTAACTTCGCAAGATCCAATACGAAACACCAAAAGTTGTTCTAACTTGGCTTGGTGCAAGTAAAGAGCGACAGCGTGGGATGGCTAATAGGGAATATGCATGCGATTTTTTTATTTGAAAAATGAAATACTTATCAGCTCTATTAAACAATTATGAAATTATTTTTTAAATACCTTCATCAGTGATGAAGTTATAAAGCTTCAAAGTTTACAATTAGAAAGAGAAGTCCGATATGAATTGTGACGTCAAAGTTTTTGGCACCTATACAGCTGCCATAGAAAACAGCGTTTTCGCGAGAGGGACAGATATATTTGTTTAAAATAATTATATCTCGTTTGTTTTTCGAGAAATTTTGATTCTATTTTCACTGTTAGTATTATATTTGTGTATATTTTTAGATAAAGTGTATAGATAATAAATATTTTTTTCGTGCATATTCCCTATTGTTTCCTTACAAACATTGTGTTTTTAACTCAAGATTGCTGAACAGTCAGTCAGTCAAATGTAGGCCTTTACAAAAAGAAAGTCCTGATTTGATTTTTACCTTATGAAATACTAGTGGACGTCACGCGGTTTCACCCGCGTAGTTCCCGTGGGAGTGCGGGGATAATATATAGCCTATGTTACTCCCTGATAATGTAGCTATCCAATGCTAAAAGAATTTTTCAAATCGGTCCAGTAGTTTCGGAGCCTATTCAATTCAAACAAACAAATCTTTCCTCTTTATAATATTAGTGTAGATAAAAAAACGTGGGGGACCTTTTCAGCCTCTTAAAATGGACGTCTCTTTACATAGATCATCGTCATATTTAACTTGACTGTATTTATCCATTTCGTACCTATTTGTACCGGCACAGCTGTTTTATTACCTAACTGTTTTTTGTGTTTTTCTATATGTTGGCTTGCGATTGATCACTATTTCATTTTAACTTTTCAAAGTTTTTCACAACAATGAACTAGTCAAGATCTCCTTGATTAATCCCCTTTTTAATGTTTCTCATTTAGTTCAGAATTAAATAACAGTGGCTCCGATCTTCTTTGCGTCTTCTCCAATGGTTTCACAGTCCTTTTAGCTGTCAATTCTGTCTCTCAGTAATGTTTTTTTTTTGTCTCCAATTAAGAAGCTTAACAGACTTTTGAGCTATCAATTGTGCCTCTCACTACTATGGTCAGATCGTTCTCATCTAACCGCTCTCGCGTACATCTCAGACCACACCCTGCCTACATTGCAACTAATACTGCTTAGATGCACTTGTAATTAAACTGTTATGTTAGTTTGTGTCTAATGTGGCGGGACGTCGCGCCAATGTTCCGCTAACGGTGGAACGTGCGATAGCATTGTTTTACGTACGACACCGAACTATTTGCAGTCGAGGTTGGGTGTCGATAGCGTGGCGGGGTTATCTCTAAGATGATGGCGTAGCTTCTTTTGGTGGTTATAGTTCTGCTGTGCTATCTTGAGTTAAGAAATAGTTTCGTGGTATCCTGCATCAGGCTGAGTTTTTAGTTCCAAGAGATACTTGAGTTCATTGAGCAGACGACTTTCTGGAGAAAACTTTCTTGTGTCTTCTTCCTTCTCATGGTTTGTTTCTTTCTCAACCTTGCTGCTTTGCGGAAACAACTTTTATACAAACGACTTCCAAATAAAACACTACAAAGTATAAAATAACCTTAATTTCGGAAGTCGGTGCCAAAAAACGGAGAAGTAAAACCAAAAACACCAACTTCCGAAATTAAAGTTATTTTATACTTTGTAGTGTTTTATTTGGTAGTCAGTTGTATTTTTTGTAAAAAGCTTTTTATTTTCCACGTTTTATCGATGATTCTTCACAACTAAATTGACATCCACATGCGTGTACACCTTCACGGCGTACTGGCGTGATGTTATGTTATGAACTGGTGTAAACAATAAACAGACATGCGATTTCAGCAATCCCGGTCCATTTGCTATCATTTATCGAAGAGTTCCATTGCCTATCTAAGAAGTTCTTCATCAGATTTTCACCAAATTGAAATGGGACCACTCCGAGAAAATACTCTTCCCTGCGAAATGTTTAGGGGTTGTCAGTGTGCTTCATCGATGACTTGAGAATGTTTGTAATTCTGTTATCATTTATTGACTGTCATATATTTTTACATGCTGACAACTCGTCTTTAATATTTTAACGAGTCTTCAATTAAAAACTTCCTGACATACATATGTTCTCGTAAGTGTCGCATTTAAATTATGAAGTTGACTTTTCCGTGATACCATTTTGTGAGAAGCCTATGTTAATGTACTGTTATGTTAATATAAATGCGTCTCAAGTCGCGATGTTTTGCCTCCGATAACAACTTAATTGATCCACTCTCGTTTTCTTTAGAATTTTTGGTCACAACATCTTGAACAGCTGATTATTACATTAACATATCCTGAAGGTTATATGTAGGCGATATTGTTAAAAGCCTTTTAAATAAGTTAAATATAATCTTTCGGGTGGTACCGGGTAGCACTATTTCTGGTCTTATTAAAGTGCTGCATTCGTCATCCTGCACCCTTATTACGTAACGCACCTGCGATCGCAATGGCTTTTAACAAGAAGACATTTACAAAGACGTTGTCAAACAGTTAATTTAAGAATAACGATGTGGAATTATGTACACACAAAACACTTAAAAGAGAAAAGAAGATGTACAGATAGAAGCCAACAGTGCTGAAGCACCAGACAGCACAAAGATGCTGATTTTTAAATTAACAAAATCAGTCTGTTGCCTATAATGTAAATAATATAGTATTTTTCGCATTTCCATAAAAATCATCACCTGCCTAGCCTTTTCCCAACTATATTTGGGGTTGGCTCCCAGTCACACCGGATTCAGCTGAATACCAGTATTTTACGTGGAACGGATGCCTACCAGACCTCCACAACCCATTCACTGGGTAACACAGTACTCCTTGGCAAGACTGGTGTCAGATTTACTGGCTTCTGACTATCCGTAACGACTGCCAAAGATCTACAAATGACAGCCGAGAGCAACGGCTTAACGTGCTTTCCGAGGCACGGAGGAAACTCGGTATGTTAAGATGGTCACCCATCCACAGACCAACCTTGGCAAGCATTGCTTAACCTTGAAGATCGACCCGTGTGGCTGTTATTATTTAGCATTTCTATAAAAATTCTTGAATAAGAAAGGAAACCTGCTCAAAGAATAAAAAATCCTAGAAAATACTCCAAGAACTTATAAAACAACATAATTAAAAAACATTATAAAACAAAAACAAACGTCATATTTATTAGTTTATTATTTTAGCATATATTTGTATTTTATTAGTATTAAATAAATTATTTGTATATTGTTCCCCAAAAGATTCCATTTATTTTTATTTTTTTGTTGTTCACCTTCCACAGTGTAGTCTTTTTAACCCAAAGGTTGACTGGTAGAGAATGTCTTGTTGCATTAAGTCCGCCCATGTGCCACTACTGTACATAAAGTTTAAATAAATAAATAAACTTTCGACAACCGACACACCACTTCAAAAACAAAGAACACCACCTCAAGCCACCCTCTTCAAACATCTATGCTTAAAACCCAGTTTTAACACAAACAAAATCCTATTACACTTACCCGTAACTTAATTACTCACATTCCTCAGCGCCTAAGCGACACATAGTTTATCTATGAGATAGTCAGCTAACGCCGAAGCATTAATTTAGTGCCCCCATCCACAGTTATCTGTGAAAACTTAAAACATTCGGATAGCTGTGAGACAAATGAATCACTCTGCGATTTTAGAGCTGAGTGTACAGTGGGAAGGGGCCTTTGCGACTTTCAATTTACTAGTTTGGAAGTTGATTTTGGAAGTGTGTTTCTCTTCTTGTTCCTTTTAATGGTTAACCATTAAATAATTTGGATCCAGTAGGTGGCCCCGTTTGTAGGTCTGCAAATGTCTGAAGTTAGTGGTTTGATTTTGTGTAATTATTAGGTAGGTAGACGTTTTAGCTTTGCCTTTAGGAAAGTAAAGTAACTGGTATACTTGTGGTATTGCAGAATAGACTGAGTTTCAGGATTAACCTTCCTTCACAATGAAAAATAATAATTTATTCAAATTCGGCTTAGTGTCATTACTTTTTGAACGTCGTAGTTAACATAAAGACTATCTCCAGTAACGCCCGCCCGTCACCACTTCCTTCCATTGTAGCTGGGAAGAAGAACTAGCGCAACAAACTCCCCAGCAACACATCTGGGTGCTAACCAATACCATTCAAAATGTAAAGATCTAGAGTTAAAGACACAAAAAACTGTATTACTCCTTTTAAACACTTATTCACATATTTAAAGAAACCAATAGACCTCCCCTTACTAAATTTTTCGCCCTTACAATTTTCTAGGCCAAAAACATACCCAAACTTTAAAAAAAACCGCCACCTAAAGCCGTCTGAAATCTCCACTTGTATGCCCCAGCCCTTAAAAGAGGATATAGGCACATAATATGTGAGATTGCGCCTGACCAGATAACACAGAGTGCTTTTTAAGATAACTGCCCTTCGTGAGAGACGAAATCCAAGTATGATTTAAATACATATCTGTGATGACTCCTTGCGGCTTATCTGGCGCAAAATGTCAATGGTTTATTACGAGATAAAGTTAGGCGCGTGTGCTAAATGGTATTAACATATTGTGGCTAATTGACGGCCAGTGACTCACTGGAGTTCGTGTTCTTTGTGAAGAATTGCTTTTATTGCTAGCAATGTGGGTAGTATATTGCTAATTGATATGCTTAAGTTTATACGTTATTTGCACCCTGAGCCTTGGTGACTTGCTGAGATTTTTTCCACGGCATATGTACGCTTCTTAATCAACATTATTTTAAAAAGTTTTTGTGAAAAGTTTTATTGATAGCAATATTATATTATGTGACTAATTTATATGTCTAAGTTTATTTGTTTGCACCCTGAGGAGTCATACGTATTTGTGTTTCCTTGCTGATGTGTTTGCGACGGTTGTTTCTACTATTCATGGGTTGAAGTCGTGGGAGAATTTTTGCGGGTCTGACCAAAAATAAATCTTCTTCTTTTCGAGTCAATGGTGACCCTTAAATATTTTGTGCCCAGTAGGTAGCCACGTTCACAGCGGCATCAGTGGCGTTCAACATGTCCACAACGGTGAAGATATAAGGGCACTTGGGGCATTCCAACAAGTGAGCCATATTTTGAACGGGGGCTCCGCACTCACACTCGTCTTCAAGCGGATCAATGAAACCCCATTTTGCCAAGTTGTATTTGCAGCGGCCTACTTGGTGTGCAAACGATTGAGCGCTCTCCATATTGGCCCCTGTAGTTCACGTCCAGGCTGCAGGTGTTCCTGAAGTTTCAAGAAATCAGGTGTTGGAGAGTGCAGTTCTTACCAAAAAAAAGTTGCGTCCTTAGACATGACTTCGACCTAGACTAAAGAGAGAGATTTGGGCTAGAAGTTATTAATTCTTGCACGACGGTCAACACTCGCAGTCTCGCACCGCTGAGCCTTGCCAATTGAATTTTGATCTTGTTTTAGGGCTAAATTAAGGAATTCTCAGTCTAAGAATTAGTGACACTAAACATAAAGTTTTTACCAAAAAGAGAAGACTAAGAACCAGTCTCTATAATAATTGTGTAAATAAAGTAATTAAAACTAATTAGCATAGTTAATTTCCGCTGGAAAGTGATGTTTTTTAAAATAAATTAAACAACGAATCCACTTATAATAACAGTTTTAAATTATTTTAATAGTTAAGCAATAACTTCAGTTAAGTGAAAGTGTGCCAATCTAAATGTTATCTTTTAAACTTTATAAAGATTACTTTTAATTTTGATAGGGCCGGCTCGTTTCCGGAGGATATCTTGAAGATTAGAATTAATAGATTTGACGATAAGATTTCGTGTGAATTTGTATAATTTAATAAGAGCATTATGAGTTTTTTGATCTCAGAAACAGTTGGCTATATGGGTCAAATTAGCAAGTCGGGCATTCGACCAATGTGTTAATGGGTCTTTTTTTATTATTGATAGGCACGTGTTTGACCACTATCTCAACTGTTGGTAAGCGATGATGTGGTCGAAGACGGAGCACGCTTGCCTAGAAGTAACCTATTCATTCTTGACTTAATGACTCCCAGGTTGTAGCTATCAGGAAACACAGGCTCCGGCAGGGAATTCCACTCTTTAGCTGTACGCACTATGAATGTGTTCCCAAAACGTTTTGTGCGTGTGGGTGGGATCTCCACCATGTACCGGTGTCTTTTCTCGGGTCTGTCATATTGGGATACAAAAGCGTGGCGCAATCGTAATTAAAATGATTTCTTTTTCACAACGTGTAATTATGTTGATCCAGTTATCGACCAACAGAATTGTTAAACACTTGGAGCAACAGATTTCTTGTGTTGTCAAAATAAAATCGATTGTGACTATTAATATGTTACGCAGAACTTACCCTGCAAATCTAAGCCGCTTTTTCGCGCAAAGTAATATTATAGTTAAATATATAGAGATTATACCAGTATAATCTCTATATATTTAACTAAAGTAAAAGTAAAGTTAAGTAAAGTAAATTGACTAGAGACAACCAGTTGTCTCTAGTCAATTTACTTTTGTTAATCTATACAATCTATACTAATTTGCTTGAACGCGCTAATCTCGGAAAGTACTGGTCCGATTTGAAAAATTCTTTCAGTATTACATAGTCCATTAATCGAGGAAGGCTATAGGCTATATATCATCACGCTAAGACCAAAAGGAGCGGAGCAGACGAAGTTGCGCGGGTCAACTAGTATAATATAAGATCCATCAGTTAGGTTATAAATGATGAATCCTAGACGGCTGATACCAGGTCATCTTTTAGACACAAAAAATGAATTTATAATGTCCCGATAACAATCGCTACTATTCACCAAAAGCCGCGGTTTTTCTATGCCTGTCGTAAAAGCGATCGCGGTATCATTCAATCTGAATAATAGCCAAATTAATGTTAATATAAGCGATCTGGAATTAAAAGTTAGATATAATATCTTTTGAAAAGTGAAGGCTGTTAATTTAAAACTAGTTGGAAATATTCATCACGTGAATAGTAGACAAGGATGTTGGCTTAAAACTTGTGCCTAGTTATGTGATGTCGCAGTCAGCATTGCGATTTTGAAAATATGTCGGATTTAAGGCTTTGGTGAAGTGATCACGAAGTGAGCTGTCAATCCAAGTAATCAAGATGGAATGACAGCTCACTCCGTGATCACTTCAACCAAGCCTTCACTTCAACATGTTTACAGAATCGACCGGCAGTTTACAGTTAATTTTGACAGTTTAAGTTGCTGGGAAAAGAAGGCCAATTATCGAACTCAAAAAGCGTTCAACTTCAAATCGAAATACCAGCTTAGCGACAACCAATGTCATAAAGATGTCAAAATGTAGGGAAGTTAGAGGTACATATTTTGACAGATCGCGATGCGACTGCGAATGCCCCTTACATGGGAAGATGCCGAAGTGGGATTTGACCAAACATCCAAGAATTTCCCCTTTCTAGCTGTCAAAGAGAGCCATTCCGAAAGTGACGTAAAAATAACGTCTTTAAGAAGTCAATTACTGCGGTTTAACTCTAAGTCATACATTAATCTGTATATTCCTTATGAAGTAATTGTATTTTATTAATTAAAAGCAATTGTTGAAACCACCCTTTTTTATTAAATATTTGTCGGAACTAAACTAACATGGACCGACAAATATTTCATATTCGTCACAGCTTTTCTTCTTTTAAACACGTACTACTTTTTTACAATATCCATAAAACTAGACATAAAACAGAAACAGATTTCATATCAGTCTAAAGAATATAAAATTTGATTTAAATCGGCAATGTCATTCCCAAAAAAAGGACAAGAAATACCACTACTAAAGGTACCATTTTCTTCCCACCCCATCCTTCACCCCCAATCAGCTATAAATCCTAGTATAATTTCTGGAGGCAGCAGTCAATCACGCACTGCGTCAATGGCAGGTTATCTTGCGCCCAGCAGCAGTCTATCGCTCTATACATCACCTACCCCCGGCGCCGCCCGCCCTTATCACAGCCCCGCACGCCCAACTCGTTATTTTACAACACAAGTACACACCACGTGGACTTGTGCAAATATCAAAATGTTGTAAAATTTTATATGTGTGTTGTGTTTAAGTGTGTGTTAGGTTTTTAAGTGTGTTTTGTGTTTTGGGAAAATTAAATGGCCGCAAAATGTGGTAAAATTTTAATTCAATAAATAGGGCTAATATATTTAAAAAGTCTAGAGTCTTGAGTTCAGGCTGATGTCAGCCTGTGATCTAAAAAAATATTAAATCATAGAGAAAATAAAAAAAGATTTTGACATAGAAAAGCAACCTGAAAGGTGACGTAGAAGATTACATATTTATTTTAAATTAATTTGCCATAAAAATAAACTTACAAAAGTTCTTGGATTCAACGGTGTTAAGGACTCCTATTCAATATGTCCGATAGTGGGACCCTACATATCATAGACAAAGTATAAAAGCATTCGTTTCCATTTTTAATTACCAATAGATACAACAAACTGTATGTAGATAACTTAAAACACTTCTAATCTTGAGTATTATTTATAAAAAAAAGAGATTATAACAATGTGGAGTTATTCCGTGGTGTGTTTACCTTTGGCCGCGTTTAAGTCAAAAGGGTGTTATCAGTGTGGTGCATCCATCACACGGCGAACGGGTTGCCAGTGTAGAAAATAATATTTATTTGTTGAGATTGTTTTTCTTTGGTTTTAGAATTTGATTTTGTGGAAAATTGAGTAACAAAATCGATGTACAGGTAGCTTTTTTAAATTGGTTTTCGTTCATTTTTATTCTATGATAGAAGTAAAAAGGTTCTTCATTGTTAGCATAAAAATTAGTTACTTAATAATTTCATAAAACAGTTAATTGAACCATACTTAGTGGCTTGATTATTTGCGTGATTATATAATACGATAATAACAAGGAAATACACGGACGGATAACAAGGAGGAACTTATATTTGCTGAATTTTCAGGAAAACTTCTCAACAACATCCTTCTAAATCCAAACATTTTTATAACCCTCGTACTTCAATAAACAAACCAGCAATAAACAAACAACACAACATTCTAACCCAAACTAAAATCCATAGAGCAACATAAAAACGTTGAATGTGGCAACACTAGGCGACGCGGCACGGCGGCGCGACGCGGCTCGACGCTCGCCTCGCGTTATCAGCGCCCACCACCCGGCGTTTGTCGCGTTTTATTTCAGACTACCTATAGCCTGTTTAAACTTCACACTCCCAAGCCTTTTAATGCTTGAGGTCAAGTCAACATGCTTTGTAACATGTTTTCGGAAAGTGACGCGTTTCGCATGTTTTATGGCGCGATTTTTGGGTTATCTGTGGTGGTTTAGTGGTGTTCTGTTATTGAAATTGATGCTTTTGGGTTTTGTTTTTGGTTTTGACGTTATAATGTTACGTTTATTACCCTTCAATTATTCACCCAAAACAGAACACTAATTTTTATTTTTCGTACAGCAAAACACACACCTTTTCTTAGCTGTAGTTTTTTATTTTATTATGCTTTACATTATATAATATATTTTAAAACTAGAGTGACACTTAATGGCTTCATACCACTTTTTAAAGTTGAGGTCTAAATGCCACAACATATAAAGGTGGGTATCTTAAGGACACATAGATACCTACTAGACGTTACATTTGCTAAGTGCCTGACTCAATTCTAGAGTGTGACATTACAGTTAAATACAATGTAACAACACAATTTACACGAGTATGGTCATGAACAGACTCGCATTTGATAGAAAAGGTACTTTTTAGAATAAAAAGGAGTAAATTTTTAGATTGAATTGAAATACTTAGCAATCTGAAAAGATGGTGGTGTGTGTGATAAAAGCTTTCTGACATTTAGGACTTTTAAAAAAGAATTCGGTTGTTATTTAAACAGCCGATCTTTTTTATTTAGAATCTATGTCTTTGTTTGCCATAACTACCTAATGACAAAGAAAAAACGGTAGTTATCCTTGTATCATTGCCCGTCAATCAGGATAATAATTACCTTCAAGGCCTTATCATTAGCAAACATAAGTAGACCCATTTATTTAATCTAAAAGCTTCATAAGTTTCATATTCAAATCAAAACACTGCGATCGCACAGATTACGTATGCAACCATAGACACGTCATCCCACAATAATCCCGCCTTTTATACGGCCACAGATTATAAATAGGATCCTGTCATGTATAGTGGACAGCAAATTGCTGTATAAAACGCCACTTATGGCATGATATGGACCCTAATTAAACAGTAAGTAGCCTTATCTTGGAAATACGAGACGACGTTTAGCACTATCTATCGTTATGACAAAAAGAAACCAACACAATCTGCGTGCACATCTCTACCATTAAAGAAAAATAATCATAGACTATGGTATGTCGTAATTAGCTATTTAATTTAGTTTTATCTAGCGAACCCTTTCCAATATTTTATATCTGATAAAGTTTAGCATTGCTTTTTATTATTTTGTTTTACAGGTTTGCAACTCAATAGAAATAAATAAAACGTCGTCTAGATAAACTGCAATTATTTAATGTTTTAAATAACACGTATTTTTCATCTCATAGTTGAAAACTCACGCGTGTAAACGTTTTCTTTTTCACTTTTATCACAGGATGATCTTATCAATTGCCGAAGCTATCAATCACAAAGCCATTACAGTTTCTACAACATATTCGTACTTGACAAAAGCCAGACGAGAGATCCAAAAAAAGAAACGAATAAGTTTTTCACGAGAACTCGCCATATCTCTGTAATCGGTGCTCTTAAGGCAATCCTTATCCCATTTACGTGTCTCCCATTACCATTAAAATCTGAAGTTATCTCGCTCAATAAAAACGTGAACCGGTCCAATATATAAATAATACACAGAACAATAACGGCTGGTAATTAGGCAATAAATTCTTCAAGCAGATATGAGAGATATTAAGAAAAAGGCAACGTTTGATTTGTTTGTGGCCGACTATGTGCTGTATGTGTCCGTTTTTTCATACGATACGGTATTTTATATGTGGTCATAAACGTATCCATAGAGGGTTGTTTCCTCAGAAATCCTTGCCTCTGTTACCCATTTGAGTACTTGCCCACTCATAAATACAAATATTTCTTCTCGAATAGCACTGATTTTTATTAGATAATATCAAACTTGATGAAACTGCCTATTATTGACAGTTGCTTTCTTTTGTTACTTTAAAACTACCATATACACTTTAGACTTGGCAGTCCCATTAGCTGACACCTAAATAAACTTTTCTTCTAGGAATAAGATAGAAGCTTGCGCGAGAACACCAGCTTCACCATCTCTCGAAATACTCAAGCAACCACATAAAAAGTCGTACCGTATCTCACAATGTACATTCCATCCCGAAATCTCGCAATAAGACCGCGTTCAGTTTTATATTTACCGTGAGATAAGGGCCTGCCTGCGAATCGATTAGCTCACTCTAACAAACGATGCCTATCTGTAGGTCTGGTCATCCGCTTAGCGTTAAAAATAACCAGCATCATAATCTTGTGGCATCCCACAAGATTATGATGCTGGTTATTTTTAGTAGCCAGCTCTTGTAAAGCTGCCTATTCACTACAAATGTAAAGAAAACATCTTTTCTTTACATTTGTAGTGAATAGGCAGCTTTACAAGAGCTGGCTACTGACTGGCTGGTGACAACTCTTTCTCTATGGTCTTGAAGAAAGCTTCGAGACCTTCTGTCAATGTCAAGTGTAAAAGTTCCCCCGCGCAACAACTGTTTTTTCGGAGGTTGTATATTGGATAATCCTTCTTTTCATTACGAGTACATGCAAGTTTGGCTATCCGTACCTATTGCTGAAGGCTACAGCTTTGGTAACATACGTACCAAATAATTTTTTCAACAGTTTGGTGACACTGCACAGGCATTTCCCTTTAATTTACGACTACAAGTTAAGTGGCTCGCTGGTTGCTAGCCTTAAATAAATAGCCGCAAGTTATCAAGCCGGCCATTTGACCGTCAAATTCACATTCCCTTCAACTTGGCATTTCAGATAGATCGGCCACCCACGTCCGTCAGATAGGCAGGACACAGTCGGCGATAGGTTCGGGCGCTCTCGGGTCGCGTCGGGCGGCTTCGGGTCCGCTCGTAGATGTTCGTGATTATGCCCACGCGCACACAGATTGAAGTGTGGAAATTTGTTGCTTTGTCATATTCTGAGATTTAGATACTCGATACGGACAAGTTATAGCGAATTGTTTGTGAATATTGTTTAAGAGATAATATTAATAGAGACAATGTTTCTTGAAATGAACTGCGGCGAAGCATATCTGACTGTGCGGTAACATAAGTCAACTACAAATTGATTTCGACTTAGCTATAAAAGGGAGGCTATAAGATATAATTGTTGAGATAATGCTGTCCACTTAGATTTTAGAACAAGGACTTGAGTTGGTCCCGGACTCTGCTCTCTTTGTTTCTCGATAGAACATGGCTGCTGAAGCCTTCTCTTCTCCATTTAAAAAGTTACCTTTCTAACTATCATGATTAGTGTTGTAGTCCCACGACTAATTTTTATTTTGGGGAAAAGACCGCCACAGTCCACTCTGCCCCACTGCTGGGCAAAGCTCTCCCTCCACTTCTCACAGCTATGAGCTGTTGTGGCCCAATCCCTCACGAAGCAGCCCAGTTCTTCCCGCCACCTTACCAAAATCAACCTCACCAATAGTTTTCCATGTACATCCAAGCTAGTATATCCCACTTTAACATGCAATACCTGCAACAGCATACCATTTATCTCCTCCTTCCACAAGAACGTTATCAATGTCCAAAATATCTAGATATTAATTCTCAGCTGCACTACGTGTGCAGGATAACGAAATTTCGCCCCCATCGGGGGTAGAGTGGGGGTGTAAGGGGGTGATAGCGATCGCCTATTGGTCGATACACCAGATTTATGCGGTCTCTCTGCACTGTCTTAATTTACGGTCAGCTTGTGCATGGATCATAAAGTTTTAGGAAAAAAAATGGGAAGACTGGGATATTCATTTTACATGATTTCGACAGATTGCGACTGAGGTGCGAATGCGAACCTTGCTTGAAACGTTCACATTCGCATATGAGTCGCAATCTTAAAAATGTATTAAAAATTAGTTTTTTTCTTTGTAAACTGGTCCTCTGGATTCTTGATTTCACTCTAATTCCGAATAAGCTTTAAAGACTAATTTATTTTAAGTTTTTAGTATATGAATACCGATTAGCACTGCTAACGCTAATCTCGGATAAACAATGCAAAAAATGTTACGAAACACGTGCCGCTTGCCGATAACATATCTAATATATGAGATCTCTTAATACAATAATAATAATGTTATCTATGTGCTCTTTAAGAAAATAACATTAAATTAGTTTTAATTCTGACGTAAACGTAACACAAATCAGAGACCCGTTTTTTTTTCGCAATCGTATTTCAGTCACAATTTGTCAAAAAAATCACTATATTTGAGAAGCGTAAGACATTGCTGGTCACAGAGATGATAATGCTACTTTTTGACAGTTTTTTAAGTACGAAAACTAGCCTTTTAGCTCCATAAACCACCCAAAATCTCAAAACGCCTTACAGTACAGAGACAACTAACACCAAATCGATTTTCCCATCCCATCCTGACTCGCCAAATAAATCAAACATAACCTAGCCATCAGAGCAGTCTAGACCAGCCTTATCTGAACACGTGTAGCCCATTGCAGATGCCTTAGATACGGGGCTTTTAGCCCGCGATAGGGGCCACTCGGCAACCATCACACTCAATCTTGTACTCGTTAAAAATAAACGTATATGATATGAGGCTATTTACAAGCTGTTCGAGCGAGCTTGTGTGCTGATTGGCTGGATGTGGAGATTGGTGATTGGTGTAAATAGTTTTTAGCGCCAAAATTTGCCGCGTAAATATAATTTGGCAAAACGACAGTTTCAGAAACGGATGGTTGATTTGTTTTACGAGTAATTGTTATAAAGGATCTTTATTTTTTTATTAGCACTTATAAATGAAACAACTTTTTAAAATTCATAATCAATATGCCGAGCCTTTTCCTTACAATGTTTACACGATACGCCTTGCAAAACCTTAAATTCCACATTCACATCTGATCCAAGAAGCTTTTGACTACCTTTGACGCCAATTTTTTTTATAAGACCCCATACACTGCAACTTGACGCTCTAACAACAAAAAAAACTCATATGTACCCATTCTCTCTGACTAACCATAGATAACTTAAATTGTTGATTAAGATGCAAAAGAGAGCTCAAAGGAAATCGATTGCGTTATTTGAAAGCCTCTACAGGGGGAAAATGGCTTCCGATGGTCCTGATAACACCTACCTGTTATGCACTATTGCTACATTTAAACTTGATAAGTTATTGCGATCTGCTATCTTTTAAGTCCATATTTTATCGATATGCTTGATACATATTTAATGATAACTGAGTAGCGGGAAATGGCTGAATCAAGAATACTTTCCGGTTGGATTCTTGAACGAATTAAGTACAGTAGTTATTCTGGGTTTTGTAGATAATTTCGATAGAAAACTTTTTTACAAAAAATATAACCGACTTCCAGAAACAAAACACACAAAGTATAAAATAACTTTAATTTCGGAAGTAGGGGTCAAAGAGCGAAATAATCAAAAACAGTGTTTTGTTTCTGGAAGTCGGTTATATTTTTTGTAAAAAAGATATTTATTTTTCTCTTTTTAGTGGTACCTGCGTACCCATTCACAGCGTACCGGCGTGATGTTATGTTATGAAAATAAAACTTACTAAGTGCTTTCGGTGTAAAGGTCTCGTAAATACGAATGAAATAAGGCCAAACGCTTGGTAGTTCCTACATACCGATGTGGAATTCCCTTGACTCTCTGTCGTCTCCATCATCAGATCTGATCCAAACCTTCATTGTTTTGTAGTATCACCGTGCCTACAATTTTCGAGAGTTGCCCTCGATTTCTCAGGGTTTCCATCATCAGATCCTGACGTGGTGGCAATGGGACCACCTCGGAAGCATACCCTTTCATATAAAAAAAGATTCATCGAAATCAGTTAATAAACGACGAAGTTATCCGCGGTCGAATTGAGAACTTCCTTCTTTTTTAGAAATCGGCTAAAGAGGTTAGTCGCCTGGATGTCGCATTGTCGCATCATGCCCGTCTAATAAGGCCCTGTAATCCCAAAAATGCGAATATAATAGACCACTTCATTAAAAACTAAACAGGGAATGTTACTTACGACTACCAACTTTAAAAAAATCTATTGCTGTATAAGCTTCACATTGACACCACGCCTTATCTTCCTAACTTTACTTAATTACCATGAGCAATACACAATTAAATTCGATACGATAAAGCTGACCAAACATTAATTAACACAACTTAAAACTCATCTACAGGTGGTTTCTTTTTCTCTAAATCCTTATACTTACATAAAAATCATCTGTTACTGACTGAGTGACTGACAGACAGCGCACAGCCGAAACTACTGGTCGTAGAAAGCTGAAAAAAACTTTGGCATGTAGGTTCCTTGGAAAGTTTAGGGGAGCAAAAAGAGACAATTTCCCGTAATTCCTACGGGAACGGGAAAAAACCAATACGACTTGCCTTTTCCCAGATATTTTGTGGTCAGCTACCACTTTATTTGGATGCCTCTATAACACAACTTGACAAGGAGTGTTGCCCACTCCTTGTCAAGTCTAGTGTCAGTTTCTGGCGTCTCTCGTAACTACTAGGCAACTGCCTCCGTGGTCGAGTTGTTTAGGCATTTGCCTTGTGACCCGGTGGTCGTGGGTACGATCCCACGGGAAGAGCATACTTTGTAAAGTTGTTTTCCAGTTTGGCTAGGACATTGCAAGCTTGAATCACCTAATTGTCGGATCATAGTTTATTTGACGGTCATCAAATAAACTATGTCAGAGGCCCTTGAGGCGGTTTAGAAACTCTGATACAAGGGTGTGTGGGGTCTTTAGACCTTATTACCCACACGATAAGAAGAAAACTTCTAGGCAACTGTCAAAAAAAAACAACAACAAACAAACAACAACCAACTGGTTCCAACTGTCAAAAATCTACAAATGACAGCTGGAACCAACGGTTTAATGTGCTTTTGGAGACACAGAAGAGTCTTGGTTTGTAATTGTTGGTCACCCAGCCACGGCCTAACATCGGCAAGTGTTGCTTAACCTTGAAAATTGTCTCGTGTGGCTGTTATGAATTAGCCACGAGCTACTTCTTAAATTCTGAAAAACAAAACTTAACTTTTTTTACCATGAATTTAAAATTGTCACTAGTTTTCAAATCTATTTACCGTTACTGTAAACTAGAGGAGCGGAACTACCTACCACAAGCATTTATTTACTTAATTATTGTATTGTAACTTACATAAGTTGATGAAAAAAAAAACATTTTTACATTTATTATTTGTTCACACCACCTAAAACTCATGTATATGTTGTGTTACAAAACATTATCAAAAACCTCATTTTTCAACGAGTTACTCAGCTGAAAAAGTGACAGTATAATATGGTAATTCAGCCACCATAGTTTATTATCAAAACAGATAAGTATTAGGCGCGGCAGCCAAGCCCGTTTATATCGTGCCGCGATATGGATGCAAGCTTAATTAATATATACAGACCTACTTTGTTTACGTTCTAATTATGTTTGAGCACTGTACTGGGTGAGAATGGAGAGGTAAATTGTGTGAGAACTGTTCATTCCAATCTTGTGATGCGTTTGTCAAAAATCTCCCCAACTCTGGGACTTTTAAAACAGGCTTAAAAATATCATTTTATACATCAATCCTTTTTGGTTAGTTTAAACTGAATGAGGCCGGTGATTCCCAGCTGACTACCCTGAGACAAAACACCGCAACAAACTCAAGGTTTGAACACAAAACATTTCTTTTAACAAAAAAAGGGGAGAAAATCTTTAATAATATTATATTACGAAAAACTAGAAATCGTTTTTGACATTTTGCTATTTTATTATTGTACATCAAAACGAGTTCTAAAACAATCACAAACAAAATTCATATACAAAGACAAGCCAAACTTAAAGTTCAATTTTCTTCCTGCAAACCTTTTAGTGATAGAGTTCTCTCTATCGACTATCACTCAAAGGTTAGTTGGAGGAAAACTAAACAATAGAGGGTAGGCTACAGTTTAGAATTAATTAATTTGAACTAGTGTTCTAATACCTGTATTTTTTTTAACTTTCTTCCAAACTTCCTGTTGACGGTAGAAACGACCATCGTAATTTGGCAGTGTAATTGAACCTATCTTGAACTATTTCTTTACGTGTCTACCCTATCTCAATCCTGATATATAAAATTCTTCCGTTATTGAGTGACTGACAGACAACGTACTGCCGAAACTACACTACCAGAAATTTGGCATGTAGGTTCCTAGGGTAGGGGAGCACTTACTGAGAATTTCTCGAAATTCCAACGGGAGCGGGAAAAAACGAGATATGCGGTGTACGAAGTCGCGGGTAAAAGCAAGGATGTTTCTAAAAGATAACTTACATATATCCACATCCAAAACATCATATAATTCGGCTAAAGGCTGTCCGTACATATAAATTGGCTAGCCAGGCCGGCTTGATACGCAAATCTATTAACTGAGACCCAGGCGCAGACGCGGACAATGCCTAGATGAGTATCTGCCACCCACGCCAAGCTTTGTAACCCCCTGTGAGCTTTAATACGCTAGTAGATACTAAATATTGTGGTGGAGGCTGTGCATATGTATGTGGGTATGTCAAAGGATTCCGTTAGTGCAGACGATGCCTTAGCTCGCCATCTGTAATAGTTGTTGGGTATACCTGGGTATGGTTGATATTCGGCTTGTATTGAGGAGGCTCGTGGCAAATAATACGGGTCGATCTTCAAGGTTAAGCAACGCTTGCCGAGGTTAGTCTGTGGATGGTAGACCATTTTAACATACTGATACGCATGAAAGCATGTTAAGCCGTTGGTCCCGGCTGCCATTTGTAGATCTTTGGCAGTCGTTACGGATTGTCAGAAGCCAGAAAATCTGACACTAGTCTTGCCAAGGAGTACCGTGTTACCTAGTTAATGGGTTGTGGAGGTCTGGTAGGCAGCCGCTCCTATGCAATTGAATTTGGCTTGACTAAAGCCACCTCCAATATAGTTGGGAAAAGGCTAGGCAGATATTTCAGGTGAGACAATATCTTTCTTCACAAGAAACCTCTATTTTCAGTTCTAGATGTTTTCAGAATTGCAGACTAATGAGAATGTAGGATAGAGACAGTTTTATCTGAGACTCAGTCAATCTACCTAGCCTGGGGTCGACTTGCAGTCTTACGCGATGCGGCTGAATACCAGTACCTATTTTACAAATAAAAAATAATTACACACACAAACAAACAAACACACAAAACAAAACACACGACACACATGGAGCAACTGACTTATTATTACTTAGTAGCTTCTGCCAGCGGCTTCGCCCGCGTGGTCCTTAGGGAACATACTCCCGGGATATAAAGTAGCCTATGTCCTTTCTCAGGCTCTAGACTATCTCTGTACCAAATTTCATTTAAATCGGTCCAGTAGTTTTGGCGTGAAAGCGAGACAGACAGATAGACAGACAGACAGAGTTACTTTCGCATTTATAATATTAATAAGTAAGGAAGTAAGGATTTTGTCCGATGACGTCATAATCCGTAGAACAAATTTTAATGGGAGCTGAACTGACTAACACGGGACCACTTGTGAAGACAGGTAACAGACTTTCTGTCTTCTGACTGTCTGTAACGACTGTCAAAGATCTTCAATGACAGCCGGACGCATTCATGCGGACCCGTCACCCTCTGCGGACGCAGTTCTTCGCTCAGAATTCGGCGCACCGCCATCTTGGACTTTCGGCAACAAAATCCTTAACTCTGACACCAAGAAACTGGGGTAATTTCAACCTCATAATCAGCACCACCATGAAATCCTCACCATCATGTCAGATGGTGTTATCGTTTGCTGAGCTGAGAGCGTGTGATTCGGTACTACACGCTCTCAGCACACTAAACCTCAGGTCTTATACGATCACAAATAGGTATAAAAATCTTCTTTCTTATTATATCTATGATCGCAAACACCAAGCCCTTTTTTTTAAGGATGGGAAATCATCAAATGACTCCTCCTGCTCTGGGTGAAGCAGGAGGGAGTGTGACACAAAGCCCTAGGTTGCGGAATTTGTTCGAAAAAGTCACCTGGAACGCAAAGGATTTAAGGAGGAACACGGATGGGTTTTAGTCAGTAAGAATCTGACACTCCCTTCTGCTCCGCCCAGAGCGGGAGGAGTCATTTGATGATTTCCCATTTTTAAAAACTACTCCCAAATTCCAACAAAAGCAAAATAAACAGTCCACCTTACTGACAACTCAACTCCCGTCTGATTGATCGTCACACACACACACTACGCATCAAGTATGTAAAAAGCATGAAAATAAGGTGCGTTGACACGCCACTGGCGTCACGCGTCACGCATGACAACGTGTGTCAGTGGCGTGCTGATGGCGTGATAAGCGTGATAGTGGGCACGCGATGCGTACAGCCGCGCTGAGAAAGTGATAGGCCCTTTGGAGTGGTGGAAGGTAGGGGATGAAGAGAGTTAACAAAGAAAATCTGAAAATGGCGCCGTGTTACCCCCCACTCGGCTAAAAAGTACAGTCATACCAGCTATAAATCAGCCTTCCTTCTGAACATTGTCTTTTTCTGTATCGAAAAAAGCAGAATAAAAAACAATTAAACTAACTCTCCTTTTGATCACTGTTGTTCGGCATTTTTTGTTTTTGATTTTTATTATAACACGATCCCAAAAGTTGTCAATTGTTTACTCACGTTTTGCAAAAGAAAATACACAAAAGATATACATGTTGAGATAATACAAATCATGTTTAGAGACAAATAAAATTCACTGTGTTTTGCAAATTATCACTGCTTTTCATTCGATGTCTCTCGTAACTTGGGCCACACGGAAAACCGCTCATATTTCTCTGTCACCAAAGAAATCTTATTAAACGAGTTTCAGATGTAAATACGAATAGTTTTTAGTTTCATAACGCTATAACATTAGTTTAGAAACGGCATCAGCTGTAATATATTACTCAACAAGTCAACATCTTATAGTTTCCGAAGACAGCTTAATTTGGTAATAAGATTCATTTTATCGTTTTATTAATATTTAATATTTGGTTGGAATTATTTTAATGGAGGTCAGAGTGTAGTAAATTAATTTAAAACTTGATTTATAAAGTGTAAACTTCATTGATACTTGACACCTTATCGTTGTTTAATTTAGACCCCCCTTGGTGTCGGTTGAGGTTTTTCCTTTTAGTCTAAACGACTGAGGCATTTTAGTTACTTTCGGGCCTGAGTTTCAAGGTTTAATACTCTAGGCGAAAAAAGTATGGCTGTGGAGAAAATGTGTTCCGAAGATGCTGTATTTCGAGTCTAACTGGAATTTGTTGTTCTACTATTAAAGCATTATTATTAGCAGCCCAAAAGTTGACTTGACACCAGAATCATTAGATCAACATTACAACTTGAGCAACCTTAAATGAACACCTATTTGAGTACTCGTATCAGCCAATGCCTTCATATCTCACCACGAATCACTTCACCTCCGTCAGAATGCATCCAAAACACTTCATATTCAAATAGCCTCAATTTTCATACTTTCCCAGCCCATACAACGGAATATTTCACATAACTACCAATAAAACGTCACGAGTAGTGTGCTTTGACAAACGCCGGTACTTTTATTGACACAGAGGGCGCAGTGCGTGTCGATAGAGATCTATTTCCACTTCCTCATGCCTTAGGGTGGAGACAGAGTGAGGGGCTTAAGCGGGTGCTGAGGCGGGTATATGGAGCCGCTGTATGTGTCCACCATGGCAATGAAACTAAGATGGACTGGGAAAACAAAGGGTTATTATTTTACAGGTCCGTTTCCTTCCTTCAAAGCAGTGGAAACAAATGGACTGAAGAATAGTCCATCGAATTGGGGTATTTTGAATATGGAGGAATTTTATTAAGCTTTCAGTCAAATTGTGGACTGAAAGCTTAATAATCTGTCTAACAATAGGCTAAACTAGAAAGTGAGCCAGTCAAATCACATTAACCCGCCTGTAACGAGTTACACACCCGTAGCTATATCGGGACCCACATTGTAGCTGTATCGGGATACAGCTACAATATACACTGTATCTGATATCCTAATGCCCTAAACAAAGTAACATTCTACAACAACGTCAAAGATATTGATTATCAAAAGTTCACGTAAGATTTAGCTAGTGCTTCAGTCCCATACATTTCAGACTTTTCACGTGACACGTTGGTTAAATGTAACTTTGCCTAGGCCCTCTAGTCGCGTCCGCGGCCGCTCCCGCTACCGCTCAGGCCACTCTGTACGAGGCCTTATGAGCATACGGCTAATGTAAAGGTGACATTATGTGACAGGGTGCAAACTTTGACGTATTTGTGTGTCGTGCTCGTTGTTTTTCGAGGGTAGTTTAAAGTTTGGAAGTGGGTCACGTCTTTGCATAGCCATTGTAGTAGTTACCTGTTGTTGTTATGAACTTAGTGATTTTATATTTTTTTTAAAGTGTGCTAGAGGTAAATTGAATAGTCCCGGACTGGTATAGTATGATTAGTATCTATTTTTCAGATGTTACGTACTAAAGTTCATGTAAACTAAACATACCTATTTCCAAGGGAAGATTTCAGGACTAACGATTGTCACTGAAAAGTTCAAGCCGATGAAAAATTCAACGGCTTTCATCAAATGACTCAGACTCCGACTCTTACTGACTAAAACCCATCTGTGTTCCTCCAAATGCCCTTTGCGTTCCATGCCTGTAGCACAAACTTGACCGAAACATTATAAAACCCTTTAAATATATGTGTGACAACCATCAAACTGACCATCCATTTTGTTTTCAGGTAAGTACACCAACAAATGGCCGAGATAAACCACGCCTTGTAAGGTAACGTGCATATTAACTGGCCACTCTGCATAATGCCGCCAAACTGGACGACTGGACAACTGCCTAACGACTACAAAATGCGTTTTAAATTCACTCCAGCCAATAGTACAGAACTCTTTACAGCATAATGTAACATTAATCCTTTGGCTCCATTCAATTTTAACAGAATAACGGACGCATAAAAACGCGGGATGGGAAGCCGAAATAAATATCGATTCATAACTAGGGTTACCAGATCGAGAAATTGTTTTAATAATTTCTTGAAGTAGCAATTTGTTTAATAAATATACTTATAGTATTAATTTCTAGGTCTTTTCTAAATTGACTAGATTTATTATCTGAAATGCTAATTCTAATTGGCTTTTATAAAAAAAAAAGTTTGAAATCAGGTTTAATTTATTTAGTTTTTAATCATGTAGGTAAAAATACTAAAAAGTTCATATTATTTTTTCTGTTATCATCGTTTTTTGTTTTGCAAAATTATTCTCAAAAATATCTTTATCTTGTAAATTAATAATACAAAATATTTGTAAGCCCTATCCATAATACAATACAATCTGTAATCGAGTAAAAAGTAAGGGTGACCACACATCGCGTATCTCGGCAGAATATCGCGCGGCTGTCCGTTTATTGTCATTCGCGATATCTCGGCAACGATCGTGAATTTCGATTCGCAAGCGAAGACAGGTCAACGCGGTGTAATGATACCATCAGTCAAAACTTGGCTTTATAATAGACGGAATAAGGAATAAGCTGTCGTATTTAAAATACCGTTGTAAATGTAATAGATTAGAACTAAATTCTATTTTCTAAAGTACTGCCTTTACTATTTATTTTATAATAATAATGAAAATTTCAACATTTTAATATAGGTTTACTAACTAATAAAACCTTCTTAACACGATCAAATTAAATTGATATAATGTCGTTAACATTTCGTTACCTATTAAATAAAAGTTTCGAAGTAGGTATGACGTTCGTTATATCGAAAGCCAATCAAGTCATTTCCATTCGTTTAAAACCTCAACAAACTATTTTCCAAATAAAAAATATTTATCTAAGAGTAAAATACCCATTACAATTTTCCTAATCCAACTAAAAACAACTTAGCATAATCTATTAATTCGTTAATAGATTGCCTATAACGTTATAGGCATAATAATATCTCGGCCATCAATCAATTTGAGTCGAACGCGTTAACATGATTATATGGCCACGTTCTACAAAATCAATATATTATACATTCATCACCAATTACTTTAAATCCAATCGAAGAAACCATTTTTTTCGTCCATATTAACAATGCCATAAAAACTCGAGTCGTTTCAAGTTTAACCTTAATTCCTTATGTTTAAATTATGTACATATGATTTAAATTAAATCGTCTCCTATGTGCGATACGATCTAGATAATAAATAGTGGTTTACATTAATATTTATAGAAGTAAATAAATACGTAATTAAATGGTATGGCGACAATAAATGTGTATAATATTGGTTCAGGATTTTTTATTCTTGGGCTTTGATCAATTTTCCTGAGTAGTTTTTTTTTCAATATTTAAGCTACTTTAACTCATCGAATTTTCACTTATTAATTAACTAAATGTCATTATTAAATGAACTGTGAGCAGTGGGAGGAGAGTAGCGATTAGAAATAAAATTAAGCAGTAAAAGACTCAGTGTACTCTGACCTTTATTCTTCAGTCTATCAAAGTTCTACGTATTAGGATTTTACCAAGTTCGAAAAAACCTTACGTTCTATTTTCAAACTCTTGACAAATTGACATTCGAACTTTGTCAAAAGTTTAAACGACACATTTCGGCAGGAAATGTCAATTCCATACATCTTTAATTTTTGACTGAATAGAATATGACTTTATTTAGACCTCTTCACTATCAAAACAATGTGCCAACGAAGCATTTTTAACAGTTCCGTAACACATCAACTTCACCCACATAGCCCAATACATTTGCCAACAATCTCTTCGCAACAACTCAGTATGGACACCCCTAATTGCCCTCGCGAAATATCGTTGACATCCTTACACCAACAACTGCCAAAGAAATGTCAACCTTATGCGCTTAAGATAAGTTTTTTAATAAAACTTCAGAGGGTCTTTCTGGAGATTTATCCGCTGTATGGCCTAAGATATTTATAGTGAGGTGGCATTGTACAGATTTGTAGTCGATTTGCTAGCTTTGTGCGTTTTTAAACGGCATTCGTTACGGATTTATTTGATGTTGCGGTTTTTAACGTTTGTATAATGGTTGCGTGGCGCGGTTTTTTAATGTTGGTACTTAATGCTACAAATGTTTCAGTCTGTTTAAAGAAAAAATACTATGATGATTTAAGTATACAAAAAGGATAAAAGGAAATTTAATCCTTACTAATATTATATCCTTACTAATATTATAAATGCGAAAGTAACTCTGTCTGTCTGTCGCGCTTTCACGCCAAAACTACTGAACCGATTTAAATGAAATTTGGTACACAGATAGTCTAGAGCCTGAAAAAGGACATAGGCTACTTTTTATCCCGGGAGTATGTTCCCTAGGGACCACGCGGGCGAAGCCGCTGGCAGAAGCTAGTTCTAAATAAAACATATAATTTTGAGGGACAAAAGGTCCCGAATGTTTTGTATTTTTTTAACCAGCATGATTTTCTTTTTCATTCCTGAAGAATTTTCTTTTTACTAGCCTGTGTTTAGTTGCACTTCCGCGGGTCTAAAAAGGCCAATTTAGTAAAATCAGCCAGCACATCAAGCTACCTGTAACTATCAAATTTTCCTAATCAACTTTGAACATAAGGTTCTTAGCTATAAAGATGAAAATAAAAGTTGACAGATAAGATTCTACTAGTGGCATTTTTGACCCGCTGTTCACTGCTAAAATTCTAGAACAATACCTATTTTTTAAATTTGCATTCTGGTTACGGAATGTATTTCGATATGAATCGAAGTTGCTTAGGCAGATTAAGCATCTTATCTCTAATAGATAGATATTTCTAGATTTAGATATCTAAAAACTTAGATAATTTTGCAATCCGAAATTCCTGATATCTTCTTCTGATAAACATTTTATAACTGTGTCAAGATTTATATAAGGATGCAAAAAATGAAAGTTTATGAGGACAGTTTCTTACGAAAAATATCACAAAATTATTGTGACAAATTGGTTACTTTCCTGAAAAAATATTGGCCCATACTGGGGTATTGAATAGGCCTAAATGTGACTGTGGCGTAGGTAGGTAATTATGTTAAAATTAGATGGAATGTAAGTACTAACACTAGTTTCTAAGTTTTTGTATACTTACTAACCAAATAACTCTGTCTGAAATATATTTTTTTTTTATTTTCTGTTTTCACGTTGACATAAAAATAAGACCACACAGTGCGTAGAAAACTCGCGTGACGACACACTTCAGTAGGTACTGTTTTTACTAAAAAGTGACGTCACCTACCCCCACTCTTGAACTTTGATAGATACGCTTAACCTTATCAATTTTTATCTTTTTGAAATGGCAAAAAATACGTGTCCAATATTTTTTCAAAATCTTTGGAACAGACTAAATAGGGTTATTATTATTTTATCTAGGAAAGTAACAATCGATATTTGTTCCCTGAAAAGGGGGCTAGAGCAGTTTCAAAAGCTCGTCTTCTTGATTTGGCCCGACTTATATTTTTATTGTTGTTTAAAATATCCTCTAACAATATAAGCTCAAGTTAAAAAGTCGTGGAATTAGAATTTTACCCCGTTTTCTTTTTTTTTAATTACTGCAGTCGAATATATAATATCTTAGTTGAATTTGGTGACAAAATGTTTTGCACCGATGTCGTGTTACTTTTCTTGACATTTATTTGATTACCTAAACTAATCTAAAATTCCAATGACAGGTACAATTACGGTCAAAATTAGCAAATGTCAACTATGTAGCACATCATTTGCGGCATTTAAAATTGTACCACTTATTTTTTTTACGAATTAAATGCTAGTGACGTTCCTAATTCTGCCAAGCCTTAATCAATAAATTATTCTCAATGTCATATTCAACAGATAACATAGATAAAACGAATTAACTTCAAAACCAATGCCATCCCTCATTTTAGCGCCATGCCAACCTGTTGAAAGAATTCACTTGACTAGACTGCTATGTTAATGTATTTAAAAATTCTAACAGTAAAGGATAAAAACTGGCATAAACAATAATTATTTAATTAAACATAAATTATCTTATCTAAATATGAATCTATCGAGATAAGTGTGAAACGGCACAAGTCCGTCTCATCTAAAAACTTATTTGCAAAACATCGAATAGAATTATTGTCGTATCAAATGTCAGGATCATAATAAAATCAGTATTTTTAGACTTAACTTCAGACATTTGTATTCATTATTTGTTTATAATAATCGGGTGTCGAAGTTTTTTTTATATTAATTAGCGGCTTTATTTAATTATAGAACTGTGGATATTATTTTAAGAGAGCCTATAAAAATATTGCCAGATTTTATTATATGTGCACCGATTAAATCGTTCATTTAAGAGGGATAGCATAAGCAATACATATCTACAATTTAAACATGAAAATATCTATGGAACAATTTAAAAGCAACATGTATTCAAAACAGACCATTAAAAAAGCAACCACTAGTGATGGGCGATCGCACAAGAATCGATCGATTACAAATCGCCTATCGATACTCGATACGGCGGATTCCCGCGGAATTGCACAATTTCCCGCGTCGAGTCGACAAGGCTGGCTAATGAGAGCGTGGATACCAGTACCATTGTTTACAGATGCGATCGCGGTGTTATCTCAGCTATTTTTGTACGGTAGCCATGTTTTACTTATCTTGTATACATTCGTATGCGATGTTCGACGATTGTTCCCCGGTTTTTCGTCAGCGCGATCTCGTTATTGTTTCGCGATTCTTTGATATTAATCAATGTAGGATTTGGAGGGCTGTGCAATTATTTGGATTGTTTTAATACGTACGATCGCGATATGAGATTGTAAACAAATGATCGTTAGCATAATAAATATGGCGTGACGGTGCGTCTGCTTTTACAATAGCGTTAAACTGACATTATTAAAACTTTCATTTCTGTGATTTATTGTTAGGTGCTTACATAATTAGGTAGCTAAGTATTTTATTTGTAATAATTTATGTTTGCTTATTCTAGGCTCAAAAACTATCCTCGTGTCAATTAAAATATCCCACCGGATCCGATTCTTCACTTCCCAGTGACTCGACACTCAATACTTTATTCCATCCACGCAAAAACACAGCTATAATAAAACCGTAAATTTTAAAATGCAGACAATAACTAAACAGGTGCTGAATAAAGCACGAAGCAAATTAGGGCGGGCGAGATGACGCGATAAGGTGTCGGTCGCGCGTCACAGCGGCGACACAAATCGCGTCGATCGCGCGTCAATCGCGGCGCGTAACGAACCGAGTATTGTATGCAAACTCCAGCGTTGATATGTCCTAACTCAGATATAGAATCTTTTACATACTATAATAATGGAACATTTATTTACTTGGCATCGACGCATTGTTGTATTTTTGCTTAATTTTTTTTGGTTTATTTTATTTCAATCGAATATAAGCCACTTGTTGATTCAAAAGAAATTATTGGCATAAAAATTATAAAACATCAGCAGCAGCGTCAAAAAACAATACTGAAAGAAAGAAAAAACTTATACAGAATCCACGATTTGCGTACAAAATTCTTATTATCAATTTTTCCGCAATCACCCATATTATAAGTTCCATTGTGCGGCCGCGATAGCCTCAGGCTTCGGCTCAAACTGATCCTTTCCTAAACCGTCCCTCCAGCCTTGTAATCCCGCGCTAACAATTTAAATTCGACTCTACAAGCGTTCATACTTGCGCTCATAATCGCTCGCTCCATTCTAACTTATATGACGTTCCGTCATTACGGCTGGGTGGCTTTTCCCGCGTAACCGCCAGTTTGACCAGTTGTAAACCGGATTTTATGTGCCTTTTTCATAAGGTTCTTATTTGAGTGGAAGGTTGAGGTTGTATAAGGCATTTGTTCCGTGGCTGTGCTGGCGCTATCGGCATCACCTTAATGATGTCTCGATGGTGGATAGCCATTGTGTTGGATGTAAATTTGTAGCCGTCGGCGCGGGTAATGATGTGAGAACAAACTGAGATCCCGATAGCCAGATCTGGATCGCTTTCGGCCCACTGTGCAAGGGATTGTATTCAACTTTCGGCGCTCAAACTCAGCCCGTGCGATCTCATTGTTGTTTTATCTTTTGGAATGTTGAATAAGCTTCGTTTTTTAATGTCCACTGTCTTGTAAATCATAAACTGTATCGATGTTTCGATCGTTTGAACAAGAAAGAAAAACGCCAACTAAGTTTGTTTTATACGTTTTGGTAAAAGGGGTATAAAATAGTTGCCTTTCAACAAAAACTGATGTGCACACCCCATTATCTAGGACCCTAAACCTTTTCATACTATTAGGTAGACACAACGCAACTTAACAAACAAAACGTTACAAATTCAAAATGGCTGCGGGAAAATGGCGACCGTGATGGCGTCATTAGCACAGTTATCGCACTATTTTGTCGAATAGACAAAATTTTCAGTCTTTCAACGTGCGTCGGCGTTATGAAAGCGATGTAAATGATGTTTTGAGGAAAACACGATAAATAATAAACCCACTAAAATGAGGTTGATGAAAAACGACACGAGCGATGCGGGTTATTAATTTTGGAGGGAAATTAGAGCGCCATTTTGTTAGGGTAGTGTTGTGACCTAATAGGATAATGTTAAGTCGACCGACTTAGAAACAAGTCGTTGTAAAGGATAACACCATTATACTTAATTATTCGCTTGTCTCGTTCGATCCGTTTTATCTTTAATACGCTAAGAGCATCCACCTTGTCGTAGGTGCAGGTAATTTATTCTAGATATTAACAGTTTTACAGTCCTTAGCATTCCGCACTGAAATTGTTAAAATGCCTCATTCATTATACCACTCGGGAATGTCTAGTTATCGTTAGATTGTAAATTACTTTTCACTTAAGTATACTTTCAGTGGCAAATTACAAATACAGACTTTTTCTATTCAGTCCATAATGGATTGAAAATTTCAAGAGTACTTGAGACATTTTTTTCAGCTACATATTTAAATAAAAAAGGCATGTCTCTGTCCACATCAATATCTTAATTAGATTCAAAGTTTGGTATAATAAGCTTCCAGCATTTCTAATTACGCCCATAATGAGCCGATACTTATAAAAATTAGTAAAACATAAAACTATTTTAATACCGATACAGAATACCGATCATTCCTTCGTCTCCCACTTAACCTGCATTATCTAAATATAGTAAACCCAAACATAAAACGGAGCATCTGCTTAAAACATTTTTAATCACAAAATTTATTATACCACGTAAACATAGCAAAGGAATCCACAATTAAGTCACTCGACTACGAAAACACGGCATAACATCTTTATCGGAGTTGAATCGATCCTTTTCTCTTTTAAATCGACTAAATACAATCTGTATCGAGCATGGCGCCGCCCGATCTGTTTTTATCGTTGTATTATCGAAGACTAATGCACTGGCCGAGATAACGCGGACATAAGAGCGGGAGCCGATAAACTCGGTGTGGCCATGTTAAAAATAGTTTACACGCTTAGTTTGTTGTCTGGTAGGGTTATTGGTTTAGTATTGTAATGGATTCTCGTGTTGTTGAAACAATAAAATTTTATATGAGTGCAAATGTGCAGTTGAAAATAACTATTAAGTAAATTGTTCGCTGTGAAATAAAGACAAAAAGCTAAGACGTGACATGAAAATAACAGCTAATCTTAAGATAACACCCAACTAAATTTTCATTAGAATCATGCCTAATTAAATATCGAAAAGTTCAAACATAACAGTCCCAACTATCGATTTTTTATAACAATTATACCAAACTATGCGCAGCCCTATTCCAGAGTTACCACTTACAAATTTTCTAAATTCAAATCCCGGTTATCGTTCGAAACGAATACGTCTTCCTTATTTAAATTGTCATTACGAACTCTTTCGTTCGGCATTTATCGGTCGCGGCCGGCTCGGGGAGATGGCAATAATAAAAATTATCTATACAAATGGGCCCGGATTACTCGGCGACATAAATTTCTACTCGCCCAATGAGAGCTGCTACGGAAGATAAAGGGTCAACGATTTTTAGAGCTGTGTTTTTGCTTCATTTTTAAGTCGGTGATTCTCTATTAGGGACGTAATACACATGCCTGTAAAGTATGCAAGTATCTCGCATGTGTTGTGCTAAAATGAGTTCTGATTGGTGTATGTCACGTAGCGTGCAAGCCACTTGCATACCTCTTTGCAACGTACGGTACGTCTATGTGTATGCCTTGCCTTGCCTTGTGTGTGTGGGTGCCTATCGGTGTGGAGCTGGATCTGGCATGGACTAGCTTAGCTATCAGCTAGTTTAGTAAAGCGGTTTTTATAAATCAGTGATATCTTTCATCTACCTGCGAAAATAAAAGAATCAATCAGTTTAGGCAAGTTGGTGGCCTATAACATTTGCATAACGTTAGTTTAAAATATATCCAGCATTCGCACCAAAATATATCTATTAGTTGTACCACTGTAAAAAAAAAATAAAAAAAGCTCTAGCTGTGAGTGTGCACAGTACTATTCCTAGCTCGTAAAACAAGTGATTGCCAAAGAATAGAGAAATATTTTAAAGTCCGATCCTGTTAAAAAGTGTAAAAAAGCTGAGATTCGGCCAGCTCGTCGGTATCGGGCTCTGTGCTCACCGGCTCAGCGAGACACCGCCACAGAGTTATTCGACAAAAATGCTAATTTTCAAATCTCCAACGCGTTCGCCCGCCCGCGATCCAAACGACACCGCACACTTTTTATTTTAAGAAACAAACCGATTTTTATCCCTTTACCCCTTTGCGCTGACAGACCACTCTTTATTTTTTTTAAACGGCAATTTGAGCAGTAATTTGACGCAATCGACGATAAAAGTCACGTTATTCGATTAACATCGTATAAGTATTCGATGGCAATCGCGAGTTTTCTTTAATTATATAATTTACATTGTGGGCCCGTATCGATTCCATCTCTCGGGCCGCGCTAGCAATTTCAAAGATACCGGATACCGATTAAACGTGAATTTATTAAAAAAATAAATACCGGCGCGTCCTCGTGCGTCGCTTTCTCGCATTTATGAAACAGCTGTAAAAAATATTATGTCGCGTTGATAACAGAGCGGGACAAGTTTATGCGATTTATTCATGAATTCAATTGATTTCTTTCGATTTATCTGGGATCTGTTATTGTCCGGTTGTGCTTGGATACACAGTAGTATGTTATGAAGGGTGTCAGGTAATAAAGTGTCATAAAAACCGTGTATAGGTTCATGAAAATTGTAGTAGTGCTAAGAACATCGGTATTAGATTGTAGCGCGATCCATCAAACGCTCGTTAACACGTTCTCGGCGACGAGGCGAGGCCGACGTTTTTTTTTTTCAAACCAGTCGGGGCTAGTGTTGGGCCGTTGGGCGCTTGTTTTTGTGAGTCGATCGATTGTCGGTAGTAATTGGTATGGGAGTAGCCGATGTTAAACATGATGTTTGACGGTGGACCGAGTTAATTATTTTCGTGTCGTAGGCGTGCTGCGACTGCTCGATGCTATCGACATCAGATTGTGCTGTAATACAAAAAGGAAATGGATCGGTTTGACGTGACCGTCTCACTGTAACAATGCTTTGTTAGTTTTAATTTAATTCGTTTTCTTTATTACGTACCTATAGGCCCGTCACACTGTCATGTTCACATGAATACAACGCAGACAGTACGTCCACGGAATGCAAATAAACTATAAAATCAAGATCACTCGATGCTAGCAGTTATAAATTGTGCTTTTATTTTTCTCAGTTGGCAATAACTATCTTGAATCTTTGCGGAAGACCGTTATCGTGTGCATCTGTTTCGCGGAATGTCGCGGACTCAAATCAAATTACGCATTCGAAATTCGAACGGCGGAATCAAAGGCCAGGCTGTTGATATCGCCGCGTGCGCAATCGACATATTAATATTCGATCTATAGGCGTCTCGATGTTCTCGATTCGTATAATTAAAATCGAGATCGATCCGATTGGCCGTCGGATTCCGTCACGTTATTCATCATAAGTACCGCCTACTTTTGACGCCTCCAGCGATGCGTGGACGCAACTTTTAAGCTGTTTATTTATGTGTATTATCACTTTATCATCAATTTCGCGGTTTATTACGAGTATTGTTATTAAAAAGTGTGTATTCAAATTATATTATAATCTGGCCTGCTGTAATCCTGGGTTATTAATCAAAAGGTGGCACACGTGGAGTTATGGGGGGACGTATTATGAAATCGCATGTGTTTTTACAGAAGGCACGGTGGGGGGGTCGACTCGTGAGCCCGTGCAACGTATCGTCGCGTTTTGCATAGATTTAAAAACTCGATAGTTATGCAAATGGCGGGACTGCCGTGTTTACTTGTTTCTGAGTTACGGCGTGCCACAGTAATAGACCCGGGCCTATCAGAATTAGACTTTTTTGTGTGTTCAAGAGTTTTTTAATGTTTCTGCGACTGCAGATTGCATGTCGAGAGGACATACGAGTCTAGTATTTGGAAATTGAAATTGTTTTCATGCATGATGGGGAAAGATTCTGAAGAATCTTAAGTGGGTGCAAAAAGTTTCTTTATCGCTGTGAGGATTTCCTTCTTGCTTAGTTAAAGGAGTTTTATTTAAGTCTTTGCATTTGAAATGCGAGTATTATGTATACATATGTAGTTATGAGACCATGCTATTGAAATTAAGAGAAGGTACTATTTATCAACTAAGATGGTTCTTAGTCAACGTGATTGATATCAAAAGATTTAAAACTAAATTGACGAGTGTTTCAATTTGCCAACTAGGGACGGGAGTGGTGCATAATAATGTCATCGTTCATTATGTTCGTCACAGGTTTACCTACCTACTCAAGTACTTTCTTACCTACCCACTAATCAAGTAGTCATAGTGCCTTGGTATTATTTAATAATAAATAATAACTACCAACTTTTTTGTGCTGGCAATCATTATTACGTTAAGGAAATGTCATGCGGATTGTTAATGTCAGTCGTTCCCGCGCAATAATTAAAAAACAATTTGTTTTTTTTTTTTTGTACTTACTGAATTTTTTTTAAGTAAGTAATAGCGAATACCACTCGATTATACTCGGTTAGATTCAGCCCTTGAGAGATTAGATTCAAAACTAAGAAATATTCTACTTGACCATTTGAAATTAATTTAAAAAAAGAGTAACTTACTTTATTTTTTATTGATTTACAAAAGAGTCCATGGAGTTTCTTACACTTTCTTCTTCATAGAGATATACGCTTTCACCTGACTGCCACCTTTCACGAATTGCCAGTCAAAAAGTCCCTGTAAATGGTTTAATTGAAAATAAATTATTTGGAAGTTCTCTGCCTGACCAGCCATAGTAGCTACAGCCCAGAATGTACTACCAAGTGCCAATGATCTTGATTTGTAGATAAGCTGACTCCATATCGTAATGGGATCTAAAACCGTAATCGACAAGTGTGGGTGTAGGATACAGCACATCACTATCTAACTGCTAAAATAATCCAAGATGTACGTTGTACTGCGATCTTTTGGCTTAGAAAAATCAGTACAAACTGACAATTAATGAAAATAGGTATTTCTAGCTGGCTCTCCGAGCATGACCATCTCAAGAAATAGTGACCCATCCAAGACAAGCCATCACTTTGTGTAGCTTAACCTTCCGAATCATAAGATGCGACCACGATTCCAGTAACGCAGTTCTGCCAAATTAAGAAAAAAAAACGAAATCAAAATTGGTTAATCAACTTGGGAACTACGATACCATAAACAGACACACAGATATACAGATACTCAGATACACACGTTAAAACTAACCCTATTGCCTACGGCCCTGTTTTCTCGAGATCTAAAAATGTAACACATTTTATTACAAGCTGAATGTCAAAAGAATTCATGATAAATAACAAAGAAAGCAAAAGAAGCAATTACTTGTGAAATGTTTAATTTCCTCAGTCGTATCTACATTCGATCGACGGTACTTGGGTACTTACTTGCGTTTTTAAATACGCACGGCTCGAAGGAAGGAAGGAATAGATATGGCATTTTGATATTATGCTTTTGCTCCTTTTATTATCAAATGACTCCCGCTCTGTGCGGAGCGGAAGGGAGTGTCAGATTCTTATTGGCTAAAACCCACGCGTGTTCCTCCAAATGCCCTTTGCGTTCCAGGGCCGCGGTGATTTTTTAGAACAATTCCGCAGCCCTGTCAGTCACATTCCCTGGCGGGCCCCGTCAATTACGCTAACATGCGTTAGCTCTGGGGTGCCAACAGTAACAGTACCGGCTTGAAAATTAAAAACAATCCATAGGTACTAATGATGCTAAATTAATTCTGCCTGTCATTTGTCTGCCTGTCTCTTTGTCAATCAGTAACTTCTTCACGTCGAAACGGCTGAACGGATTTAGATGAAACTTGTTGTAGATAAAACATTGATTTAATGGCGGATTGATCCTTAATGAGGCTGTCGTAGAGAGAGAGAAGACAAGGGATGTCTAACAGTGGGCGAAGTCAGGCTAAGAAATATAATGAGGAATGTGCAGTGCAATGGCGTTTGGACTTAATCTTGGCATTGCTTCACTCAGTCCACAGTTTTTAGGTCCCTAATGGTATTCATTGCACCGATTGCTTAACAGTGGTACACAAAATTGTTACCTCCACAATAAGCATCAATGAAAGTATTAAGAAATTAAATTCCCCCATTGCCCCAAATTAGGGAAGCTATACTGTACATCAGTGAATCAAAATACCGTAACTCATTTCTGACAGTGTTTAAAGTAGCCCTAAGGGCTTAATATGAGCTCTAAATGTGAGGCACTTAAAGTCGCTCAGCTATAATTTTGTATGTAAAGTTACCGCTACCGACTGACTTTAAATTGACTGGCAATTAGGCCTCATATTAAAACCCCTTAGGTGGTACCTTTTTCTAATTAAATAATGAAGTTTCTGAAGCCTTATTTTATGTTTTTTTTTTTATCCAGCCTGTACTGGCCCACTATTTGGCAAAGGTGTGTCCAAAAAAGATATACTTTTCCCGAAAAAACTCGAACCAGCCGTTGCAGTAGGCACTTAGGTCGTCTCGCCACTTCAGCAGCGCCGTCCATTCTCATGTTGCATAACATACATTGCCTACATAATCAACGTTTCACGATCCTACAGCTGGGACACAGGAGTCTTCTCTGTGGGAGGGTATGGGTTGTAATTCACCACGCGGGTCCAGTGCGGGTTGATAAATGTCAGTCTTGTTTTTTTTGGCTCTAGATCAAAGCAGTCTTCTTTGGTGCTTTCCTTCATTGTTTCTTGAACAATGTTTTTGGATGGGAAATCATCAAATGAGTCCTCCCGCTGTGGGTGGAGTGGATAGGAGTGTCAGACTCTTACTGACTAAAACCCACCCGTATTCCTTATAATGCTCTTTGCGTTCCAGGGCCGCGGTGACTCCTTCAACCGTTTCCACAACCCAGGCAAGTGGTGATGCCTGCCTGATTCACTGCTCCACTGCTCCCTAATGAAGTGTTTGATTCAACAAACACTAAGTTACTACTTTTTAAGTTAACGCATCCCAAAGACTTAAGATGTGAAAGCGAGATCACATGATCGTTCGGTCGATAACGTGTTAGCTCCAAATCTTGTAAGCAAGATTGTTAGTATGTTAAACTTTAATGACTCGTATACGTGTCGAAACAATGTTGATCTGCCCGATAAGCTGTTATTAAACATTTTTATCGGCGATCATCGACAAATGCTCACTACAGGAAATAACGGTAATGTTAAGAGATTATAGACAATCTTAGCAGAAATATAAATATAAGATAGCAGGACTGCTTTTAACTCAGAAATCTTTGGTTTGTCAATTTAGCAAAAGACGTAGCCCTCTCAATGAGACCACGCAAGATACAACATACAACCATCCCAAAAGTAACACTTTGAAATGTAACTTTTTGTCAAAGACTGCACATTAAACTACTCTGCAAATATTGACAATTCTCCGAAGGGAAGAAACAAAGAAAGTAAGAAAGATAATTTATTTGTCAAATATGCGTTTACATGAACTGTCGAATCAGACATGCAAGGTATTAACAGCGTATTGTAATACAGTTTGCATTTTACTGTCTTGCCAAAATACCACATCAAAAATCTACCAAACCTACCTCCTCACACATGTGGCAACACCTCATGAATATTAAATCCTACATCAATCATACACGGAGGTTGAGATTTCGCTAAACGATAAGCAGCACTCGTTTGCCGGTAAGGGGTTGCTTTGACGATATTTAGTTAGCACGTAAAACTGGGTTAATTAAAGTGTGTAATTAATATTGTATAAACGTGTACTTTACGTTCTTGAGTTCCGAGTGTTTATAATCTATTTTTGACGGAAGAATTTGTATGTAATTGGTGGTAAGAATTTTTATAGGACTCTGACATTTTTAAACACCATCAATTGGCTGCTTATTGAATTCTTCTGAAGGTTCACAAAAAAGTCCTTTGAACAATCATTCAATCCGACTTAGGAACGCATTCAATACAATAGCTTTGTAATTTTATCTGGAATGGACATAAATTCACAAATTCACAATGCAAAGAAAACATTACTAATTTCTTCAGTAGAACTTGATATTTTTTCCTCAAGCAACACCAAAGATAACGAACTAAGCGTGGCAACATTTATCGCGGTCTCATACCAACATCGCGGCTGTACGTTACTGTTATCGCGGCCGCGTGGACATCTAGATTTATTCGTCATGAGCCAGGACGTGGACACCACAAGGAAATGTTTATCTACTACGTACTACGCTTACTTACTTACAACGTTTTTGCTCAACACCGTCTCCATTGCAATGTTGAGTAATTTTTTGTTGGGCTATAGTCTTGGATGGTTTGATTGATAGTGTTGATTACGTTTGCTTGATTTTTTTTTTAGAATTGTTGAAGGTCGATTTGAATTTTCCTTGGATCATTTTAAGGGGCCAAGGGCTATCATTAGTATAGTGATTATTTTGAAAGAATTTAAAAGAACTGCAGATTTTCATGATGTAGTGGAAACCAACACCAGGTCAGACCCACAGTGATATTTTTTGTCAAACTAAAGATTAAAATATCTGGAATTGAAAATATTGAAATACGGTATCAATACGAATGTTGTCGATGCCGAATATTGTGGCATTTCAACAATCATCAAAATACGTCACTTTGTCTACACCCACAGATCTATTGTACCAAGTCATCAACATACCCTTAAAAAGCCTATCCACACCCTTTCAACCTTTTTTTTTTTTTTTTTTTTACGGGGGGAAATCCTCATGGATGTCCTCCGCCCTGGGGCGGGCGGAGGGGTCTGTCAGACTCTTACTGACTAAAACCACCCCGGTGTTCCATCTCTCACTACGCCGGGGATCGCGAGAACTTGCGACTTCCGTGATCCCCGGCTGGTGCCGGCCCGCCTCTGCGGGCCACCTCGGGTCAGCGGGGGGAGTGAGGTGTTTGACTCCCCCCGCGACGTCAGAGAGGGGCGCACGGGAACACCACGCGCCGCCACCTCGGGTCCAGATGAATGGGGGGCGACGGACATCCCCAAGTCCGCCGCCCCTGGACCCAGTTAGGGGGGCCGGAAGAGGGCAGCGTATGCCCTCCTCCGACGCCCGGTGCGTCTGCTGCGGGCCGGGAGGGAGGTCGAGATCTCCCTCTCCCTTTCCGCAGCCTCCTTCTGCGCGATAACTGTTTCGCAGAAGGAGACCACCGCGTCCCAGGACTCCTCGCCGTCAACCATAGCACGGACTACGGCTGGCAGCGAGAGGTCACTGCCTACAACAGAAATGAGAGCACGACGCGGCTCCTCCCAAGCGGCACACTCTGCCAGCGTATGCCGCGCCGTGTCCTCCCGACAGTCGACGCAGTGGTGACACCGAGCGTCCGGCTCCCTGCCTATGCGACACAGAAACCTCCCGAAGCAGCCATGCCCCGAGAGGACCTGCGTCACACGAAATGACAGGGAGCCGTGCCTTCTCCCGAGCCACAGATCGAGCACTGGCCGGATGGCCTCGATAGTGACGAGGCCGGCGGAAGGGCGTGAGAGCCTGTCCCGCCATTCCGCCACCAGGACCTCGCGCAGCTGCGACCGACGCAGCTCGATGTGTCGCTGCATCAGTCGCTCGCCACGCGCCCGCGCGTCCTCACGCCACCGATGCAGTGACGCGAGGACTTTTGCCTCCAGGTCCCAGGGCGGAGATCCGGCCAGTGCGCAAGCCGCCTCGTAGGAGATCGTGCGATAACCCCTGATGATTCTGACGGCCATCACCCTCTGCGGTTTCCGCAAAACAGTGATGGTGCTGGCCGTCAGGTCAGCCGCCCAGATCGGGGCCCCATACAGGGCCATCGATCGCACGATCCCCACGTACAACCGCCTGCAGGCGGTGCTCGGGTCCCCCAGATTGGGAAGCAGCGTTGACAGCGCCCCAGCCGCGCCCAACAACTTGGGCGCCAGCCGCTGGAAGTGGGGGCCGAAATCCCAACGGCTGTCGAGCACCAATCCCAGGTACTTCATGGTGGACTCGACAGCGATACGGGCCCCCCCAACAACTATGTGCGATCCCGGCGGCGGCGCCCGTCGGGGGCCATGAAAGGCTATGGCCTCCGACTTGTTGAGGGCCACCTCCAGGCCGAGGCGCCGTATACGGCTCACCACCTGTGAGACCGCGGCCGTCGCCAGCAACGCTGCCTCCCTGTACGAGCTCCCCCGGGCAGTGACCAGCGTGTCGTCAGCGTAACACGTCAGGTCCACTCCCGGAGGGAGCTCGCCCCTCAACACCCAGTCGTACCCGATGTTCCACAGGAGCGGGCCCACGACCGAACCCTGCGGAACACCGCACGACATGGGGTGCTGGTATCTGCCATCACGTCCCAGATAGGTGACATACCTCTCCGCCAAATAAGCCCCAATGACGCGGCGGAGGTAGGAAGGCACTCGATGATAGCGCAGTGCCTCCCGAATACAACTCCAGGGCAGGGTGTTGAAGGCGTTGGAGATGTCCAAGGACACCGCCAACATCACCCCACCCCGGGACACCGCTTCCTCCGCCAGGACTCTCACCCGCGATATCGCCGTGATAGTGGAGCGCCCATGCCGAAACCCGAACTGGCATTCGGCCAGGTCCGGCCCCTCTTCGCACAAGTGGCTGACGAGGCGGGCTGCGATTATCCGCTCAAATAGCTTTCCCACCTCGTCCAGCAGCACTATAGGCCGGTACGCGGACGGCGAGTCCGCAGGGCGCCCCGCTTTCCTGAGCAGGACCAGACGACCAGATTTCCACTGAACAGGAAACTGGCCCTGCTCCAGGCACGCTGAGTAGAGTCCTCTCAGTTGGGGCTCCAGCTCCTTCAGAGCGAGGGCCAACACGCAGCCGTGAATCCCATCGGGCCCCGGGGCAGTGTTCTTCGCCCGGAGCCGCATCACGGCCGCCCTCAACTCTGCTTCTGTCACCTCTGGGACGCTGGCGTTCTCTTCAGGCTCTGCGGCTGCGGGCAGAGCCATCGGCGGCGGAGTATGCTCCGATCGTGCCGGGAAGAGGGCTGCAACCACGTCCTCTAGCAGCTCAGGTTGGAGACTCTCCGTAAGCGGAGGCGCCCAAGGTCCGAGTTTTCCTCGGACCGAGCGATAAGGGCGCCCCCACGGATCCCCGTTTAGAGTCTCCAACATCTCCTCCCTGGCACGCGTCTTCGCCTCGCCGATGGCCAGCCGTAGAGCCTCCTTAGCCGCGCGGTACACCTCATACAGCGCGGCTTCTTCGTCAGGGACCCGACGACGTCTTCTTCGGTATCGGGTGTACTGGCGCCTGACTCGTACGCACGAGACGCGCAACTGCGCGATCTCGGCGGACCACCAGTACACCTGGCGCCTTCTGGGTTGTGTGTGGACCCGGGGCATGGACGCGTCACTGATTTGCGTCATCGCCCCGTGGAACCACTGCGCCTCCTCTTCGACGTCGACGGGTCCGGTCGTCGCCGACTCCCGGATCCAGGCCTGCACAATAGCGGCCTCCTCGAGTAGCTCCCTGTCGAGGCGCTTGCGCGCCCAGCGCGGACCGTCCGTTCGCGGGGCCGATGGACTGCGGCCGCCCGCGGTCTGGGGAGAGACGTCGAAACGGATGTATCGGTGATCCGATAACGTCTCCGCCTCCACGGCGACACGCCAGTCGTGGACACGGCTAGCGACAGCAGGGCTAGCGAACGAGACGTCCACTATGGAACCGCCCCGCTGCCGCACGCACGTGTACTCCGAGCCTCGATTTAGAACAGTCAAGCCGGTCGTGACCGCCCACTCCTCCAGCGCCTCACCCTTGGCATCGGTGACCGGGGATCCCCACGCCGCAGATTTGGCGTTGAGATCCCCGAGCAACAGCACTGGGCGTGGGTGGTACCGGTACACGACGGCACCCAACTCGACAAGGAAGCTCTCGAAGTCGGCGAGGCTCTTGTTGGGCGAGAAATACGCTCCAATAGTGCCGATTCCGTCCGCGAGGGCGGCCACCCAGCCGTGACCTCGGGACGGGTCGGCAAGAGCCCCGCCAATAATGGCCACCGAGTCGTCCAGGTCACCCACCCAGTCATCCCGGGGGGGGACGTAGTACGGTTCGGCGACCACAGCCACATGAATCGACCACTCTGCCATGCTCTGGAGTAAGAGATCCTGAGCCCTGGCAGAGTGGTTGATGTTGCCCTGGAGGAAATGGAATTGTGCCATTACGCACAATCCATTCCCTCGGCGCCATTCTCAGGCCGGGAGTCGGCCGAAGAGCATCCAGGCTGCGGGGGGTGTATAGAGTCCCCGGCAGTCTTGGTTGCTCCCTTCTTTTTCTTCTTCTTGCCCGTCTTGGGTGTGGGTGCGCCACAGGCCTTTCCACCCACACTATGCTCCGCGGGCCTCCCTGCGGCTGTACAGAGGCTGCAGTTTGGCGTCGCGGAGCACTGGGCCACCTTGTGGCCGGGCTTACCGCAGCGATAACATTGTTCGCTGCGGTCAATTGCGGCGGTGCACCGAGCCCTGACGTGCCCAACATCAAGGCATCGGTAACACCGCATAGCCCTGGGTTGCAGCAGCTTCACCCGTGCTGCAACCCACCCCACCAGAAGACGCCCGCTGTCGGCGATTTTTTTCGCCGCCGCTACCGGGCACTTTATCCATATTATGCCGAGCCCGGCAGCGTCGGCGCGAATCTCGCCCGCCCGCACGTCGCCCGGCGGACATCCACCGCTTCGGGCGACTGCCGCCACGACCTCCTCCGGGGTCGTCGAGTCGTCCAAGCCATCGATGCGCAATTCAGCGGTCTTCACGGGCCTGGACACTCGAACATCCTCAACTTTGAGGGCCTCCTTCAATTTGGCGGCCAGGACGTCCGCCTTCTGACTGGCATCAGGGCCCGCCACCTCGAACAGCCGCGCCCCCGTAACCGCCGACTTCAACCTAAGGCCGGTCGGTGTTCCAAGGTCAGGGAACGCGACATTGGCCCTCATCTGCGCGAGGACCTCCTTGTAAGTAAGGCCCCTCTCGATGGCTCCGGGCTGCAGTGTGATTACCACAGCCGCGGAGCGTGGGGCCCTACCCTTCCGGGACCGCCGCTTTTTCTTTTTTGGCGCGGGCTCGGACTGAGCGGGTGCCAGCGATGCCTTCTTCTTCTTGCGGCCCTTTTTGACGACCGTCGTCCAAGCCTCTGAGGTGGGGCCGGACGCGGTCGCCGGGATCGCATTTGAGCTGGAAAGGGGTGCTGCCGCACCCACCGCGGGCTTCTTGGGCCCCTCCGCGGGCTTTTTGCCCCCCTTTCCAGCTTTAGCCGCCACGGACGACGGCCCTGGCCTTACGGCCTCCTCTGTCCTCCTTTTGTCTGCCGCTAGCGGTGGCCGTAGGTTCTGGGCCGGAAGAAGCCTCGTTTCTAAGGCTTCCAGGCGGGCATTCATCATGCTCCCACACTGCTGCATGCAGATGCGGACGATCTTTTCGATATCCGCATCGGGCGCGAGTGTAGGGGCAGGGGCCGACGGCGGGTCCGTAACCACCGGGGAGCCGGCAGCTGCGAGAGCCCCATCTTTCCGCAGCCGGGCTTCCCTTTGTGCGGCAACCTCCCTTTTGAGGTCCTCCAGCTCAGCTCGGAGACGGCCGTTCTCCTCCCACAGCTTCGCCGTCTCCTCAGAGCTTGTTCGATCAAGGAGTACCTCAACCGCCTCCTTGATACCCTCAGCCGCCTCTTTAAGGGCGCGCGTGAACGTGCCCTTCAAGCTGCCAGATTTTGTGGCAACTTTCAGGACAACGTCCACGCCGTCCAGAACTTGGCGACTGAGTGCCACCGCCGTTAGGTCCTCCCCGGAAGCCGCCTGGGCGGCCCGCCGCTCTCGAGCCTGACGAGCCATCTCGCCGACCTCGTCAGCCGCGACCGCTTTCCGCTGCGCTCGCTTTGCAGCGTTTGCCTCCGCTTTATTGCTTTCCAGCAATAGCGGAGACGGGGACGCAGCGGAATCTCCGCTCAGATCAGCGAGCGTGGTCTCGTCGCTCTCTACCTCGGGTGGCCGATTCAGGCGGACCGCTGGAATCGGCGTAGCAGGCCGCAGGAATCGACCCCTTTGGTCGCGCTGCGCCATAGCTGCGCGACCACCTCTCCGAGCTGTCGACACCTTTGCAGCCGACACATCCTCCTCGCTTGATGAGGGATTTACGCCCTCACCGCGCGAACGCTTGCCCCAAAACTTAGAGGGGGCGCGTGAGCCTCCTCGGCTCTCGTTGCCGCTTCCGGCAGACGGCTCTCCTTCCTTCGTCTTCTCCGCCAAAACTGGCCCATCGTCTTTTTTTTGGTGGTGTTGGTTAGACTTTTCCATAAAGTTCCCACGAGTAGATATAGGTACTAAATGTCCACCGGGCAGAGCCTAGGTACCCGGTAAGCCTATATACTGCAGAGTGCGGCAGGTGCTCTGCAGGGGAAACGCTCGCGACTGGACTCCCTCCAGCCATTCATCCTCTCGCCGCGCTTCAAAGCTTAGGATTAGGTGGTTTTTTATCTTAGAGGTAGCCTTCCTCTGGGCCGGGCGGTTAAGCCAAGCCCCCGACGGCGGCATTATACATGCCTCCGTCCGCTGTCCGGTCAACCCGACTCAGCGGATCCGCCGGAAACTCTCTCGTCAGGATTGCTCCGTGAGGAGAGAGCGACTGCCGCGTTGGTGCGCCTGCACCGCAGCGGCATTGGTCGCATCCTTTGCCAATCGACAGCTGTCGATCGGACAGGAGCGACCCCATCTCCGACGTTCCTTCACAGTGCCCTCTGTGAGTCAGAGGGACATTAGGAGGAACCGTCGTGGAGCAAGATGCTCCCCCTCCCGCAGAAATTCGCCACAGACAATAGCCCCCCCACATGGAGAGACTATTGCCCGTGCCCAGAGTGCACCGGCCCGAAAACTGCTCTTTCCCCCGAACGTATTCCTAAGGAACCAGCAGCTAACTACCAAACCAAAACTAAAATATCGTATCGTAATTCGCGACGAAACGGACACTTGTCCCACAGTCGGACTCGGCACAGCACAGGGCGTAACGATAGCGGAATCGAACCGGCGATATGTTAATGTTCGTCCCATCGTGACGCACGACGCTCATCCTGCCGGACACTTGCGGAAGATCACCAACTTGATACGTACTTGAGAATATTTTTTATGTGTAAATAGCGTGGCTGCGAGTCGTTGGCAATTGTATTCAATGGCTTGTTATGATTTTGTGGAGTAATGAGGCGGAATCGGGTTAGACTCTGGGGTGATTATTGTAGAGTTTTAAGCTACTAATGCGGGCCATACACGTTCAAGTAATTTGATCAAACGGACTGGCTCAAACTATTTGATCAAATAGGAATTCGAAATTTTGTATTTCTTCATGCCATTTGACGAAAAAATTTTGATAAAACTGTTTGAACCAGCCTGTTTGATCAAATTTCTTGAACATATATGGCCTGCATTAGGCGGGCTTGCACAAACCAATTATCCTTAACTCCGGGTTAGTTGCTAAACTATAATGTGTGAAATATTCGTTATTTAACCTGTGATGCTTGTCTGTGCAAGTGGACCTAAGTACGATGAACGGTATGTGACATGACTCCTTCCTATTCTATTTGAAAGCCGGTGTGCAAATACCATTTTCCGAGTTATCTTCTCCTAAAAAAAACTTTCATGATTCACTACTTCTTACCAACCTCGCACTCCACTAACCAATGATGCAGTAATCAAGATAGCGTATCCGAAATTAATTTACAAAATCTTTTAATGAAACAAGATTTATTTAACCAATCTCGCATCCCAGTCTCCAATCAAACCAAGCCTTATTATATATCAGCTTCTATTCTAAGAACAAAAAACTCTACAACAATAGTTTGGAAACTTATCAGTAGGTATCGCGAAGCGAGTTACTTACAGCACATCAGCTCCATTCAATACATTCCCACTGTTAGTATTAAACACCTACGATATTATCTTGCAGTCCGCACACATGATAGATGTACACACTCCCTAGCACAACAAACTCAAATAAATCAAGATGTGTGCAACGATAATCTCGTCCGACTTTGTCACTCAACTCTTTGTTAGTAACTTTTTTAGTAGGTTTTTTATTCTCAATCTGGCAACACTGGTAATGGCGCTCATAATGTTGTGTAGTGACGTTAAGACGACATGTTTAAAAAAAGAAAATGTTATAGATAAATGTTTTTGGTTCAGATGAAAAGATTGGTTTTGTTAAGATTTTTGTCTATTTTGATTGACGTCTTAATCATTAATGTAGTTTTGTTTGAATACGTAGGGCAAGTTAGAGCTTTTTTTAATTTGGAGTGCATTGAATGAGCACCCATTATTTTTAATCGGTGATACGAGGAAATAGGAGTTCATTACTCAATAAGTACATTACGTTGAAAACGTAACACTTACAATACAACTAAGTAAGTTTCGGATTCTTAGAAGATATTAAGTAAAATCAGTTCGATTGCACTTAACAAAATTTTCAAAGAAAACGTTTTCCTTTTTGCTCAGAATTAGCAAACTTGCTACAAGATTTAGCTACAATGTGAACCAAGCCTACTTTTATTTCGAAGATTCCTCTTCCGTAGAAAGCCATTTACTTTCACTTCTAATAATTTTCCACTTAATTCCTGAAAAATAAACTTTTCATAAATTCCAGACAAGCTACCACTAACGCCATCTAGCGACGCAAACCAAATTTACAGCTTCATTAAAGATTACAAGGAAAAGGACAGTTTCTCGATGTGGAACAAGACAATAATAATACTCAGTCGTACATTAATATTCAATTAATCAGTTTTTATCTCGCGTTATCAGTCGATCGACTCATTTCAAGGTGTATGTCTGTCGCATGTCTTGTGACCACTACTATTTGTTGTAAAACAAGCTTTCACAGTGAATAAGGAAAACGTCTTTTCTATGCAGGTCACTAGGAAATAGAATAGAACCTGCAGTGGTATTCTGTAAATAACTATTTCGATATCGAGCTTCACCTGAGTGACAAAGCTCACAAAGTGAGCATTATCACATACAATATAATTCTTATATTAATACGAATTTGATAACTCCTCGGAGTTCACTGTCGAGACACGAAAATGTTGTTACAGAATAGCACTACTAGCCCTAATGTGAAAAAAACTTTTTTTATACTGTTAATAGGCATACGTTTGACCACTATCTCACCTTATGGTAAGTAATGATGTGGTCGAAGATGGAGCACGTTTGCCTAGAAGTATCCTATTCACTCTTGTCTTGAAGACTTCCAGGTTGTAGCTATCTGGAAACACAGACTCCGGCAGGGAATTCCATTCCTTAGCTGTACGCACTATGAATGTGTTCCCAAAACGTTTTGTTTGCACGCTAGAGCCACTTAACCCAAGCTTACGTTAAGACAATTACTTAATGTTAGAAAGAAAATGAGGAGCTAGGGCCTAGTGCGAGTTTTTATACTTACTCGATCGTGTTTAGGTAAACTTATAGTTAACGTAAGGTCTTCCATAACATAAGCACTGTACCTACTGACGAAATTGCCATCTCCCATCGGTTAATTGGGGCAGCTGGTTAAAAACCTTAGGTTTTTAACCAGCTGCCCCAAAAGAAAGTTACTTAAGTACCTTATGTTTTTCAGTTTTTTTTTCAGCACCGTCCGTATTACTGTCTGCAAAATAGCAGACACCGACAAATTGTAAAATATCGCGTGAAATTGTAAATTATTTTTTCTCAATAAGGCACATTTTATATTTTGGAAACTATTGAATTTGAAAGGAATTTGGTGTATTAAAAATGATATGATTACAATTTATCGACAAAATATTATTTAAAATATATTTATTACAATCTTACGGAGTTTGTACCTAAGTATCCGGTGACATAGGTACGAGCTAGTTTCCTAAGGTGATGATCCGACTTAATAACCTTCTAGAAATAAAATGGCGGATCTATTCAGTAGTTAATAAATAAAGGTATGTACCTACCTAATAAGTTATGCAAAGTAACTTGATGAACTTTCAATGTGAAGATTAAACGCGACACGTGAAGGACTCGACAAAGTCAGAACATAAATTATTCTACCGTTCACTTGCGTTATATTTACACGAGCACTTAAACAAATATTTAATGAACGTCCATATTTATTTATTTCATTATCTGAGATAGTCTTGAGTGCACAGTGATTACGGTGAGTTATCAATCGAGATATCGTCTGCGGCCCGTGGTAGTAGCGCGTCCTAGGTGATCGCTCACAAGCGTCACAATCACAGATTTATATCACCGCGATTGTGACGCCACTGATGCACGACTATTTTAATTGGACCCTGATCTCAAACATGATAAAACCTCAACAAGATGGCCGCTTTGTTTTTTTTTACCCGACGCGCGACGCACAGTGTTTTATAAACCCAAAAAAAGTGACATCGTCTTTTTATTCCAGATTCGTATAGATTGATTCAAAAGAAACGCTAGAGTAAAATACCGAGGTTTCTAGTACATCTAGATGATGAGATATAAATTTTTGAAAATGCCTAAATTTATATCCGGATTATTAAAAAAAAAATCATAATAAATTACTAGTTAAAATTATTAGCAAACTGATTAAATTCATGCACGAAGATTTTAAAGGAGCAAATTACCATGTTATCAAAAAATATTTAGGTTCATTTAAATCGACGTTATCATTTTTTTTAATATTTTCGATTTTATTTTTAAACTCGATTAATCCTGAATTTCGCTTCTTAATTTTTTTACATAAAATTGCTTTATATGTGGCCTATACACACTAAAAAAATCAAAGCCCGAATCCGTGGACTAACGAAGTTATAATCATTAGAAATTTATTGCTAGGGTTGGCACTTACAACCAATGAAAACCCGGGTATAAATTGATTATTTTTTTTTATTATTTCACATAGGCTTACATGGGCGTCTTACAAAACGTCAGAAGCTAGTGCGTGATTCGCAATTAGCCGTTTCCTATGGAGAAAAACCGGCAAGAAACTCTATGGCTACTCTTTAAAACGAATGGTTGATTTACAATATTTCCATATACATATGTGCTGAAATATATTATATTTTCACCCCACCTAATCGAAGAGGACGGCTTAGTTCGCCTCCAAATGCACCCAAAGGTGGTGTTTTCTGTAAGAAACTTTCAGCAGCCAGTGATGAGTATTCCAATTTCAAAAAGTGCGCGGCAAAGATGATTGCTGCGCAGTTATTAGAGGATTCTGTTCATAAGTGTGCCGCAATTTAAATTGCCACGCACTTTTTGAAATTGGAATACTCATCACTGGCTGCTGAAAGTTTCTTACAGAAAACACGCGTTCAGCTCCAAAGAAATCGAACGAAAATATTGTTTGAATAAAGATTGGCTGGTATGACGGCCCTCAACTCAAAAATGTTATTTTGCTCCCTTATAATACAATCTACTATATATATGTATTTGATTCGAACTGTTATGTCGTGATGGTCCTGTGGTTCAGGCCCGCTTTTTATGCACGAGGTTGCTGGTTCCGTACCGAGCAAGTACAAATGTAACTTTTTAAATTCATATATACTGTCCAAGTTTAATATAGACTAGCCATGTCTATAATATAAATATAATGAAGATACCTGGACTGTGTGCTCCATTAACGCGTCTCCAAGTACAAACCGCGGTGGATGTAGGTGTATTACAAAGTGTGAGAATGAAGTATATTGTGTAAATGATGAAACTTGTTGACCAAATAGATAACTAATATAATCATTAAACTTTAATTGCAGATATTTTAAATATCAAAATCATCAAAAACCAAAAATAAATCAATCAATCATTAATCATTTTCTGCAGTCAACATTTCGTGGTCGTCTATATCTTCAGTAAATTCTTTCTCATTGTGATTTGGTTTAAGTAACGCCAAAGCAGCAGCAGGTAATGGACGTTTTTTCAGATGTTTTCTTCTTTGGAGCTGCATTTCAGCAGCAATAATTGGATCGGAAGACACTAGTGCTCTATGAAACAGATCATACATTGTTTGTTTACGATCAAATTTGCGTGTGTGGTGCTCCCGATCAGATCGCCAATATTTGTTTCGTGATTCGGCGGTTTGCTCGGAAAGCATACCGATTGGTAGTGGTGTTTTGTCAATAATAGATGCCCCATGAATTAAAATTTTATGAATGGAAACCTTTTTCTTTTGAAAAAAGTTTTTCGGTTTTCATCTGCCAAAACTATGCGGCTTGTGTTGCCATCATTCGTGGTTCCGGAATTAGGAAGAACGACATCTACCAATACACCAATTTTATCACGTATAGCATCTTGGATACGTTTTTTTCTCTCCTGTACTGCAAGCCCTTCTGGTGAAGATTGCTTGATACGCCATTTTTTCACTTCACATTTGTATCCGAGTTTGAGAAGAAACTCCAAAACTCGGATCCAGGCGTGCAGAGGATTGATACCATGCGTCAACGTATCTGAGTCAACTGTTTTCGAAAATGCAATGTCCAAGTTGTTAAATTGTGTTGCTGTAAGTGCACAATATGGACAACGCATTTGCGATGGCGTATCAAGTATCGTATTAAGAACTTTACCGTCAATTGCCGCTAAATATAAATTGCTGGTAGCGTTGATTTGCTGCCCACTCGGTAATTTATGATCGAAAGGAGTAAGGTGTTCGATTTCTTGGTTAACTCTGTCTTTTTCGGATAAAATCAGTTCTTTAGATTTTTTTTTATAAATTATTCGCAATGGGCGGCAAGATCTGTAAGACTGAGCTGCAATGTTTGTCCACAATAATACCTTATAATTTTGGGTGCTTTGATGGTAAATTCTAGGTACAAAAGTTGTAGCAAAAATACTGCTTTCGTTTTCTCCTTGATCCTCAAATGCTTGTTTGTACAAAGCTTGCCCCGAACTACCATCAAAACCCCAAACCCCTTCAAAGACACAGTCTAAAATATTTGTTCCTATTTTGTTGCAGTATTGTGAGAATACTTCACCTTGCAATTGCACAATGCGGCTAAAAGTATGCTGCAGGAGTGACTGTAAAGGAACAACCGCTTCTCGTTCTGTAATATTAACAAATTCTGGGTAACAATTTTGTTTGGCTTTCAAAATTTTATAATACGGTGGGTATGCCGGAAAACCCCGCTCTTGCAAATCTAAATGAATAAAATTATATGTCTCAACAGTCATGTTTTTGTCAATTAATATTGCTAGAGCTTCTTCTGCTGTGTAAGGTTTTGTAGTTGTTGTAATTTTGTTGGCTATTTCCGTGACAGCGACTTTCGACTGTAGGCACGACTCAATCACATTTGCAAATACCGTTGATGTATGATGTGAGACTTGCTCTCCACCAATGTGCAAGGTATTTGCAAAGGCTTTGATCCTTTTTTGTTGAGGCTCACATTCCAGTGTAGACTCTAATCTTTGGCGACTACGGATTTGCTGACGTTTGCTAAGTTTCCTGAAACTATCATCGTCAGTGTGTTCAGGTGGAGCGCTAATGTAGCCGCTAATAAACGTTTCACTTAGCCACTTTCCATGTTTTTTCATAAAACTAGACATGTTCTTACATTGTTTATATTTTGTATCACACTTGGACATCAGACTAGAAAGAGTTGATTTTATCTCATCTTCAGTACGAGAAATTTGATAGTCAGCCCCAATTGTGTTGACAATCAAATTTACTCGTTCTGAAAGAGATAAATGGCGTTTCCCTTTCATTAGTTGGAAAATATCCAACCTAGATAAAATTTTTGAACCTGAGGTTCCTTCACCAGACGCCTCTCCTAGCACTGGAGCGATCACCCCCGGAGGTTGAAGGATGTCGGCTGTGGCGCTATCCACAACTTCACTTGCCACTCGTGAACCAACATGAGGGTTGGCGCCCTCATGCCCTCCTAGCATTAAGTCCTCTGATCGGAGCTCAGAATGACATCCCTCAGCAGCATGGGTCAGGTGCTGCTGAGGCAAAGTGGCATCAAGGGTCTGTGACAGCTCCATGATGCCTCACCCCCGTTCCTCCAGGCTACGTGTAATGATATGAGGTTTCAGCAAAAGCCTATCGAGGGTGGACCTCTTCCCATACCACACGTATCCCTTCATCAGAAATTGACACAACTACGGATTATACATAAACGTGTACTGGCTGATTCATGAAATAATTTTTACAAAAATAGTTTTCATCTTTCACAATATAAGTGGAGATTATATTGGAGTGTTATAAACATAGATCGGAATAGGTGGGCCTATTTTATGTACTTGCCATGAGTTAGAATAATATAGATATTCCCCGAATTCCGGGATTTCTTTTTTAAGTAAGTACATAGTGAAATCATAAAATAACTATTCTCGCTCCGGGATAAATGAAAGATTCCTTCCTTTCCGAAAGAAAGATTTTTCCCTTTCTGACGGGTAGGTAAATAAAAGAAGGACGGAATTAGCGGCAACGTCGCGCGCTTATTGGCTTACATAATACATTTTTATACATATTAACAAAAACAATTAAGTTCAATTAAATCCCGTAGTATCAGCCGAAATTCCGTGGAATATCCATATTCCATATCAATGTTTGCAGTCAATGAAACATAATAGGCCTACCTATTCCGATCTATGGTTATAAATCACAATAATTCTACATTTTTCGTTTTAATGAACAAAACAAACAAAATTAACCAAAAATATATTTTTACAAAATTGACAACCCTAACATCAATTCGATCCGGATAAACATATTATCAATCATAACTTCGTTAGTCCACGGATTCGGGCTTTGATTTTTTTAGTGTGTATAGGCCACATATAAAGCAATTTTATGTAAAAAAATTAAGAAGCGAAATTCAGGATTAATCGAGTTTAAAAATAAAATCGAAAATATTAAAAAAAATGATAACGTCGATTTAAATGAACCTAAATATTTTTTGATAACATGGTAATTTGCTCCTTTAAAATCTTCGTGCATGAATTTAATCAGTTTGCTAATAATTTTAACTAGTAATTTATTATGATTTTTTTTTAATAATCCGGATATAAATTTAGGCATTTTCAAAAATTTATATCTCATCATCTAGATGTACTAGAAACCTCGGTATTTTACTCTAGCGTTTCTTTTGAATCAATCTATACGAATCTGGAATAAAAAGACGATGTCACTTTTTTTGGGTTTATAAAACACTGTGCGACGTATGTAGGCACGTGTATGACGCTCGTCCGCCATGTTACAACATTTAACAATTAATTCCATTGCTTAATTCCATGAATTTTCATACAAGAAAACGCAACATGCATTGTTCTCCTGTATTCGTGAGGCAACTCCGCAGTCAAAGGGTACCCCTAATCTATCCAGCTCATTGTGAAGTTCTAGTCACAACTATGCGGGCTAGCTTTCAACGAATACATGAGTCGCATGTTTCTCTCTTGTACGAACGCAATGACATGTTTATAAAGACAAAGGGCACAGATGTATATCATTTAACGAATCGACGTTCAGTTCGCGAGCGCTGCATAAACGACACCGAGTCACGCCATCTATCTGATTCTCCGGACAACCTTTCGCCGAGCCAACAATCACAAGCTTATAACTTATTTAGCGAAAAACAGAAGCTGGAGCGCGACTAACGAAGCTCGATAAGCTCGCGTTCGGTATGACGCTAACATTAAGCTGCCAGATAAAGGCAGCATTAGTCGGCCAATCGCGCGTCACCGAGCAATCGTAATGACCAATCGCAACGCGCGCACACTAGGATAGCGTGACCCGAACGCAATCCGATTCGAGCAGTGTTCGTTACCGCGAGATGGCGGTCGGAGCGCGGCCGCACCAATCGTCGCGTCCATCTCGCTGTCGTGCCCATATAATGATCTTCACAGGGCCAGGAGAATGAAGTTGAGCCTCTCATTAATTGGCGTTTTGAGTCGAGATCGCTGCGCGAAAGATAGGTTAATTCCTCGCTCGGTAGAGATCGTTGTCGCTCAAAAAGGAAGGTGAGCGAGCGTTTTCTGGAAATCAGATCCAATTACAACGGGGTCCGTTAAGTTTTTGTTCTGTTTGGCCGCGGGCCCGCTCACGATATTGATGGACGAGCATCGAGCGTAATGACGGATCAACCGTCCCGGTGTGCGAACTTAATCTCGTTCACATTTCTCGCATTTGTTAAGACGAGTGGCCGGTGCGCGCGCCCCACCCACGCGGCGACATTTACATAGCGCGGCCACGTCTCAATTAGGAGCGCTAATGTATGCCTCGACTCGCGAGGCTCCATCTGACTGACGTCCACAGATACGGGACGAAACGTGACGAGTGACGACTATCGCGGGACGTCGCTGCCAACTCACCATCGCACAGCTATTAACAACACTAATAGGAGCCGATATGGCATGCATTCTTTTTGCTCCCATATTATGCATTAAGGTGCGCTATCGATAGATTTTGACTTTTGTTGTTTTTGTTTGCAGGTGAGGACGAGGAATGGGGAAACGAGAGCGAGGCGATGCCGGGAGAACCTCGCACGCCGAGCTCAGAGGGCGAGCGCGCCGCGTCCAGCGGGGGCGCCTCACCTGCGTCAGGGGGCTCACCCGCCGCGTCGCCACCGCGCCTGCGCCTCAACACGAGCCTGGCCACAGACCCCGCGCTGGCGCCGCAGGCTACCACGCTGAAGCATGAGCCGCCCTCGCCGTCTCCACCGCCGCCTCCTACTGTGGCGCCACAAGCAAGAGACTACCTCGCCATAACGGCGGCGGCCTTCCCTGGTCTATTCCCTGCAACTGGCCCTCCCAGTTACATTTGCAAGCCATGCGGCATTCGCTACTCGTCTCTTAGTACATTGCAAGCACATCAAGAACACTACTGTTCAAACAGACTGCCGAAACCAGCGGAGCCGAATGCTACGGCCGATCCAGCTGTAGATGAGTCCAGCAGTGAGGCGAAGACCCCTCGCCCTGCTGGCAAGCAATATGCTTGCACCTACTGCTCGTATAGTGCGGATAAGAAAGTTAGCTTGAACCGGCACATGAGGATGCACTCCTCGTCCCCGGTGAGCAGCGGCACCCCAGCGCCAACGCCCACGTCTAACGGAGAAGTTACGGAAGGGCCTCCGGTACAGGACCGCTACTGTGCCGATTGCGATATTCGCTTTAGCTCTATCAAGACTTACCGAGCACATAAACAACACTACTGCAGCACAAGGCAAGTTGTGAAACAAGCGCTAGCTGCGGCTCGGGGCGGCTCGGCGACGTCGGGTTCCGCGCCGCCGTCGCCTGGAGCCACCCCTCCAGCACAAAACCAGAACCAGTACGCACTCGCGTTACCTACAAATCCAATTCTCATCGTGCCCTACTCGTTATTACGGGGCGCTAGTACTCTACCAGGCACTACACTGCCTGATCCAGATACGCCATGCTTTCTTTTACCAAATGGAACATTCCAACCAATCAGTCGGGCACTGTCGAACATGAATGCAGAAGGAAAAGAAAATGAGGTTTTAAAATCTGCGAATCGTCCCCGAGAGCCATCAAGAGACGGTGGTGCGACACCTCTGGATCTCAGCGTACGACGGTCACCGGAGTCTGTGGTGACTGATGAGCATGAAAAAGAGAATCGATTAAGGTCTACGACTCCCGAGCAGATCGTATGCGCTCCATCACTCCCAGGATCTCCAGGTACGCCATCTCCCTCTCGGCGGTCTTCATCGCCTAGCGCAGAAAGTTCACCAAAGCGACGGAGATTGAACTCTAGGGGGCCGACCCCAAAACCTCCGAGTGTGCCGTCGCCCCCTGAAGAGAAATACACTCCAATAGTTCCTCCTGCGATTCTGCCTCCCGCTCTAGCAATGCGGCTCGCATCAGAACTGCCAGTTACCGCGGCTTCTCCCCAAGTGCTTGTGAAGCAGGGGGTGTCGAAGTGCAAAGAGTGTAATATCGTGTTTTGTAAGTACGAGAACTACCGGATTCACAAGCGGCATTATTGTTCGGCGGGTGGTGGGGAGGAGCGCGCGAGTCCTGCTCCTCCAGAGCCTGGCCCACCGCCACAATACCGCCAGTTGATTTGCCTGGCGTGTGGGATCCACTTCAGTTCATTGGACAATCTGACGACTCATCAATCGTTCTACTGCACTAAGCGGGAGACTCGGTCTCCTCGAAGCGTTCCTGAGGCTCCTCGGCCCACTTCTGGGTCTGAGGGGGGGTGGAAGTGTCCCTGCTGCGACGTGGTGTCGCCGACGGCGGCGGCGGCGCAGCGTCACATGGACGCGCACGCCGGCGTGAAGGCATTCCGCTGCACCATCTGCCGGTACCGGGGCAACACACTGCGGGGCATGCGCACTCATATCCGCATGCACTTCAACAACAAGAAGCCTGCTGATTTACAGGTGAGTTTTTATCATTACTTACAACATTACAAACCTTAACTCTAAAAGTTTTTTTTTTTTGTAATTAAAAAAATGCAACCAGAAAGAATTTGTCCTTGAAAACTTTTGATTTCTCGTCCTTTCTCCCAAGCAATCAGCCACCTAATTTAAAACACGACAGCAAAAACTAACCAAAAACTCAATATTTTCCAGGAGGAGAGCTACATCGCATGCGTTCTCGAAGAGGACAGCCGCGAGGCGACCTCCCCAAGCCCAGCTGTGGGCGGAGAGCGCGTCCACCGCTGCAGCAGCTGTGCCTACACTTCCACATACCGCGGCAACGTCGTCCGTCACGCACGACTCGTCCACGCTACCGACGAGCCAGAAGAAGAACAAACATCACCCGTTCCTCCTCCCCCAACCACAGTCGACATCAAAAAGGAACCAGAGACGGAACTCGAAGAGACCCCCAACTACTGCAAATCTTGCGACATATCGTTCAAGTATGTGAACACCTATAAGGCACACAAGCAGTTTTATTGTACCGCAAACAATCAGGACGCGACGGCTAACAACAACGTACCGACCTCTGCGAGGGTTACTGACACGCCTGTGCTATGAATCTGATTCTGGCGATGATACTTGGCGTACTCATTTTGTTACATGCGTGGGTTGCAGGCAACTTTGAGCCCCATAGTGCTGATATTTCATCAAAAATGTTGAATTTAACGTTGACTTGACTACTACTAGCGCCATCTGTTATTCGGGAACGACATGACAGTGGTTTAATGACAAACTTCTGCTCTATGGCCAATCTTTTTTTTATATTTAGACCAATAAGAAAGAAATACACTGAATTTGATGAAATGTCAAGTCATACCGATTGTTAACTGAAAGTCCTACTGACATCAAAATGTACTTTGAAACTATTGCTCGCAAAAACATAAATGCTTAAGTTGCTTTACCGGAATTTCTTGTAATTTACCTAGAATAAGAATGTATCCTCTCGTTTTGAAATAAAATAAAATTAAATTAAATTAAATGTGCAATAAATTAATGATTATTAAATTAAACTTGTACTGCATATCAATGCCAAATCGATGTTTGAAATTTTCGATTCAATGTTATAATATATTAAAACTATAAAAAGCAAGAATATTATACTGGCTTACCTTACATCTCGATATGTCATGTAAAGTAAAAGGACTATGTAAGTAGGTATGTCCTGTTGTATGTTAAAATATTACATACAATTTTGGCGTAACTAACGCCGATTATGTTTTTCTTAACTCTTCAAAATTTTTTGTACTCTAGTGAGCACATATGAGTAGGTATGGACTCATTTGAGTACAAAAAGTTACAAATTCTTAATATATTGGCTAATGTACATACAAGCCCTCAATATTTTAAGTTTTTTGTTACTCTGTTATTGTAAATTTTCTAGTTAAAAGTTAAACTTCGTCTTCGTATTAGTATACGGTTATAAAAATATTACCAAAATTGTAAATATATGTAAAGATATTACTAAATATTATTACCATTCGTTCTAAGTGATTGTTCGATTTTTGTTGTTAATTTTTGTTTAATATTAATTAATTATTAGGCGAATTTATCTACTCCTTGAAGCAGGTGCTGATTCCATAATGCGGTTTAATTTACCAGTGTCATTTTAACAAACATTTTTTTTTTACTAAAACTTCTGCATATAAAATTTTCTTTAGCGTGCTCGTCACTAGAAAATTAGTTTATTTTCTGACATCATTCATCAGTTTGCTAATAAAAAAGGAGACGATTGTCTGTCTGAAACAAATCGATATTTTGCCTCCACTCATAAACTTGCTAACTAGTCCCAATAACAGGAAATAATGACTGTCTTGAATATCTTTTCTTTTTCCATTAACTTAGTATCCGAACTACCCTTTTTTTTCATTTTAAAACAGTTTCATTACGTTTACAATAAACAGAAAAATATAATTCTAAAATGTGCCATGTGGACATCAATGCACATATTAGAATATTTTTATTTTTTTAATGTTCTTAAACAGTGTAAAACTGGTTAACCACAGTATTTATGATTCCCCGAACTAAAAGTATCAAAACGTAAGTGTTAATAAAAAAATACTGTGTGCCCAGTATATTTTGACTAGTGGTAAAAACATAAATTAAACTATACTTTTGTATTAACATTTTTTAAATGTCCCTATTTGACAGATCGTTGACATTTGCTGTCAGACGTAGCGCCATCTTGAAATGTCAAGATCAACTAGGTACACAGTAAAATACCATGTTTTGTCAATGCCAAAGCATCGCTAGATTAATCGTAATTTGCATTTATAGTTATCTCATTAATTATAGTTGTAGATTAAGTGACTACAAGACTTGTCCCCTACGTATAATTATTGTAATTTGTGTAACTTTATGTTTTGTCTGTCTGTAAAGGAATGAGTCTCGAATCAGTGTTGCGATTATAAAAATATAGGTACAAAACAAAAACTTTGTCGATCTTCCATTATGACGTATTTAGTAGACAGTCGTTAGCAGAACTGACTTTGAATAAGACTTGTTTATTTATAAATTAAATAAAAAGAGTCATCATTCAGAATTTGATAGTACTGCTCGAAATTATAAGGAAGTTATAACTACAAAATTATAAACCAATACTTCCATCCCCTTTTACACAACATTTATTTAGTCTTCAACAAAGTCACTTCTGCAAACGACATTACAATCAGTAGAGTAAACGTAAAAAAATCATGACATTTTATGTAAAAATTAAATAACGAAACACAGCATCTGATGTTATGTGCCATAACTGTGTTCTCAGTAAAAACATAGTTTTAAATGTAGGGGCGTCATCTCGAATAAACTCCTTATTTGTTTTTTATGTTTAGTGGATGTCTTAAATTATTTTATATTATGTTCATGTTACGAAACGTCACTATCGAATTCAAGCCAAACGTTTTTTTTTTTCACTGAAAACAAACAACAAAAGCTTGATATATTTTTTCAATAAAGTATCATTATCATGTGTGTCATACACATGTATATAACAAAATAACAAAAAAGAAGTGAACTCATAATTTTACCATTCATTTAAGTTAAAATAAATGTTTTAGTTTTTAGTAACTTCTCAGATAATTTAAGACATCCATTCTGTACCTACCAATGTTTAAAATGCAACAATATTATATTAAGACGTTGAATTAAAGTGATAATAACAATTAATGAAAAGTAAACTGATGTAGGCATACAATGATATTGTAAAAATACCGCCAGACAATAAATTATTTATCACATATTAATCATTATTTTTTATTTACCCCAGAAACACATTCATAAATGAAATTACCTAAATAATTAAAAAAATACTGGTCACACTGTACTTAACCATTTATAAATACTCTTTGCTCTATACTCTATACTATACTGGTATTAAATGTTCATATGGTTAAATATTCAAATAACGACACGACACGATAACAACACGGTTGGCGCAGTGGTTGAGTGATTCGCTGCTACGTTGCGTGTCGCGGTTTCGATTCCCGGACAGAAGAAATATTTGTATGGCCTACAGATAGTTGTTCCGAGTCTGGCTGTATGTGGATGTGAATTTGTGTGTTTGTAAACGCACCTACGATACAGGAGAAATTCCTAGTGTGGCAACGTTTTTTAAAAAATAAATAAAAGTGTATGAAACATCGAACTTGGAGTGACTGTCCAGTTTACTGGACGTCTTAGTGCCTATTCTACGAGATTTTAAAATTTAAAAATTATGAAATTTTGGCAGATTGTGAATGAGGTGCGCATGCGAACGATGCTTAAAAGTTAGTAGAATTGGGATTGGCCCTCTTGTATAAGCTGTCCTTTGTCATGAAAATTAATAATTGTTTATGGAACAAAGTCACTTGCTTGTCAAACTCAAAACGACAATCTATTTGTCTATGTGACAGTTAAGGACACAGTGTCAACTTTAAAACCATGGTGAATTTACATTTTACTTGTTGAATGTGGTAAAAACTAGACTAAACTACGGTTACACAGTTATTATGGTACATCAACAATAGAGCAGAACTTCAGACGCCTTGCTCTATAGTCTATTGGATAGAAGTGCGATTGCTAAAGAAGTGGTAGTGGGTTCAACGCCCAGGCCAAAAGAACTGTTATTTTTTAGCAACTTGGAATATTAATTTGTCCCCCGTTAATCACAATGATGCACAAAATCGCAGCTTATTGCATAAGAAGTTCACAGACGAATAGTGCGAGTAACATACACCTCTGCCAGCCCTTTATGTGCGAGGATGCCTAGCGAGTTAGCAAGGGATGTTTGTTAAGAGCCAATAGAATCACTTGCGCTGAGCGAGATGAAGCGATTCTATTGATTATTAACACATCCCTATCTACGCATCCTCGCACATATCTGGTGGAAACGCAGCCTTCATCTCTTTTCAATTTGTCCCGTAGTTCAACTGTCCCGTAGTCAGGCCCCTTTTTACCACTGAGAACTATGGGGACTTGCCCAGGGCCTCGCGAACGATTGGGGCCCCCTAGATTCTGACATATCATCTACCGATAACTTATAAATATAAAGCTAATATAAGCGAAAACGCTGAAGTGCATCGTATCATGTGCTGAAAGACAGACTGAACTAGTGATTGACGATAAAGCTTATCTAAAAACTAGAAGGGTATCTGTTCAATCGACATGTATAGAAGGGCCCCATTATTTTAATGTGTCCAGGGCCTCCAAAGGGTTAAAGACTGCCCTGCCCATAGACTCGTGCTCGCAATCGCAACTTACCGCTGCAAGTAAGCTTAAGGTTACTGCTCGCAAACCTAGCTTGAGGTCCTGGAATCGATACCCAAGTCAGGCAAAAGGTGTTACTGGGTCCATTAGGAATTTTGCAATAGCAGCCTGAAGTTTGTAAGTTGGATGAACGCCCCCGTGTTTCGGAAAGCACGTACCTAAAGCCGTTGGTCCTGCGCCTGATCTCCCCCCGGTTTTTTTTTTAAGTATGGGAAATCATCAAATGACTCCTCCCGCTCAGAAGGGAGTGTCAGACTCTTACTGACTAAAATCCATCCGTGTTCCTCCTAATGCCCAACGCAATGGGCATTGGCCAAGGCCGCGGCGACTCTTTCGAACAAATTCCGCAACATTCTCTCCCCGGTAGTGTCGGATTGCTGTCCCCACTACAGAAAAGGAACAGAGTGCACCCTGTTAGGCGTACCTACACACTTGTGCACTGGAATATCAACTGAGTATTTTGCTTATACCTGTTGAGATTGAACACCGCGCCCATTAATTCGGTAGCTAGGTTTTAAAAAGAACTGTTCACCTGAACCCTTGACGATCAGGGCCCCAAGTCTGCTATTACAATAGTGTCGGAATGGTCTATCATTGATTTCATAATGGTTGATTTTGACAAGATTCTATGCCATTTCTTTCAATGGAGTGTCAGTGGTCAACCACTGACACTCATCCATTATGAAATCAATGATAGACCATTCTGAGACTATTGTAATAGCAGACTGGGGGCCCTGAGGGCTCCATACGAGTTTTTTAACGAATACTATCGCGTTAACGTAAACGACACTAAACGTTTGCTTTGTATGAAAAAAAAAAGGTTTTTCGTCATTGTCACCAGACGGCGCTTTTTCAGTTAGTAAAAAAAATCGCACTAAAGCCACCGAAATACGCCTCCGATGCTGCTATAAACGTGGCCACTTACTGGGCTCAAACATAATGTTTAGACACCTTTGTAATTTCAACAAGAAGACCCCTTCAAGTAGCTGAATATGGGCACGGTTTTTATGTAAAAGTCTAAAGAAACTATCTTAGTATTTAGCACATCCACTGACTGTAGCATACCTCTGTCACCCAGAGGCGTAGCTACCGCCGTGAGAGGGGCTCCCGTACTACAAGGGCCCCCGTACTACAAGGGGCCCCCGACGTGTGGACGCAAAGCTATACATTTAGCCCCGCCGTCTCCTTCGTGGCCAACCAAGACAGTCCTTAGTTAGTAAGGCCTATTATATTGCTCCGCTCCTATTGGTCTTAGCGTGATGATATATAACCTATAGCCTTCCTCGATAAATGGGCTAACTAACACTAAAAGAATTTTTCAAATCGGACTAGAAGTTCCCGAGATTAGCGCGTTCAAGCAAACGAACAAACAAACAAACTCTTCAGCTTTATATAATAGTATAGATAAAACAATACCCCTAAAAACGGCCCCCCCACCAAAAATGTTTGATACAGGGCCCCTTTGAGACTAGCTACGCCACTGCTGTCTGTTTGTTTGATTGAACGCGCTAATCTCAGGAACTACGGGTTCGAATTTAGTCTTTTAATGTTGGATAACCCATATGGAGGAAGGCTATAGGCTATACGATATCACGCTTCGACCAATAGGAGCTGAGCATTCATGAAAAATGTGACGACGGAGGCGAAGTTGCGCGAATCTAGCTAGTTAGATTGTAATTTCTCGACAAATTATGAACTACTTTGTACACAATAAATCCTATCTAAATTCGCTAGTTTCCAATATATCCATCTCTTATTGAGAAAATTAGTTTACTATTTTACGCGATATTTACAATCTTAGGAATCTGCAATTATCCGACGACTTATCCAATCCTAAAAACAAAACTGCTAGCGCCATCTCTGTTGTGGAATAGGAACTACTTAAGGGGAAAGAAACAACAGAATGGAGATAGAGGGCAGTGATCGTAATTCCAAATATTACTACGCCAAAGTTAGAGGAGTTCCTCAGGGCAGCATCATAGGAGCACTTTTATGCCCGCTTCAAACAGTTTTACTGAAAAGTAGTAGTAGTTTTAACACAGCTATCTGCTAGTGGAATTCCCGTCAACATTGGTTGAGCTATTTCGATAATCGGAACAAAATCTATAAAAAAAGTACCTACATACACCCAACTTAGGCCATCAACTTTAAGCTTTTAATTTAACTAAGTATTGGTAACCACGTAACGAAAAAAAAAAAATTTAAAATGACAAACGTAATTCATGTCGTCCGACAGAATAACTAAAGAATACATAATGCTATAGGTATGGAGATGTTAGTATAAGTTAGGATACAAGCGCATAAATCGCTTTGGGAAAAACCTATAATGATAGATTGAAGAAATTAAATCGTAATAATAGGTAGGTACCACAGTACCTTAGTAGCCTACGTCATCGATTTTTTCTTTTCCGGAAAAAAATATCGTTTTGAAAGTCAAATGAAAATGAATCACGTCCAAATTGCACAAGATTTTCTTATAGCACCTACAAAATAATGTAACAACTGAAATACCTAGGTACCTAATTCCCTCAGATATGTGAAAGTTATTGACATTAACACCCCAATATTAATAGTTCTATGCTTAAATAAACCATCATTAATGAAAAAAAATTAGACGATATTGCGCGCTTCTTTTGTTTTTCTAACAGGGCGCGGCGGGGCGGAGAGAGGGGAGAGACAATTCGAAGTGCAGTGCTGCAGTTTATCGCCATTTAAAAAGTAATCAACAAGTTGAAATCAAATCTAAACTTAACCAAAAATTCTCGATACCACAAAAAGCACAGAAAAAACATCTACCCAACCAAGTTATTGTTTTTCGACGTTATTTCAAGGGTTTACGAGTGTTTTGTCTGCATATTGTTGCTAGAAACAGCGCTGCACTGCACTGGTGAATGGCTTGCACCGGCCGGCCGGCCGCAGTGCGCAGCGCGCCTGCGCGAATACGTTCATTGATTAATTGTCCTTGATAGCTTCTCGCTCGTCCTCTGTCACGTGACGCGAAGGAAAATTTATCAAAACAAGAATACTTCTTCAATATCCTTGTAGTCTCGTTCATCCTCGAGTGTCTAGTGTGTGCCCCAGTGTTTGTGTTGTAAAAAAAATGGCGATTGAAAAGGTGAAGTCAACGAATCCATCGTCGCCGTATTACGAATATAAGCACTGGAAATCACCCGCCTTCAGGCAGGCCACGGTGGAAAAACTGTAAGTAATTTAATGCATTACGTGGCTATTTACCTAGTAATCGTAGACTTTTATCCAGTTAGAAGTAAGTCCATCCAAAGGCTTGTTTGACCGAAAATTAATTCAGGAAATACCTGATGCGCAAAACCGGGGAATGACGAGAAGGGTAAGGACTTAAGGAGTTCTATACCCAGCAGTGGGTGAGTACGGGTTTAAGTGATGGCATACCTAGGTACCTTTACACTTTGGCTACTGGAAGTTTTTTTATTGGTCATCCAGACTTGATGATTTTTAGGGTTCCGAAAAAAAAAAACGGAACCCTTATAGGATCACTCGGGTGTATGTCTGTCTGTCTGTCCGACTGTCACAGCCAGTTTTCTCCGGATCCACTGGACCGATTCTGTTGAAATTTGGTACACATATGGACTTCTATGACCCAAACACGGATGCGTTACGTAAATTATTAAATTTTTAGTATGGGGGTCACTTTTGGGAGTCAAACTAGAAAATTAAAAAACAAGTTTTTTTGTACAATATTGTGTGACATATCAAATGAAAGGGCTTACTGTGAGGGTTTTAATTATATTTTTTTATAATTTTAAAATAAATGATTTAGAAGTTATTCAAGAAATTAGACGAAAAATGACCATTCCCCCCCCCCTTACCTCCGTAACTACTGAGCCAAAAATTTTGAAAAAAATGGAGATAATAGATCTTTACCTAAAGGTTACAGGAAAACCTATTAGAAGTCTGTAGTGTTCAAAGAACATGTTAAAAAAATTAAATTAGTTCGGAACCTTTCGCACGCTTGCCCAGTTTTTTTTCTATAATCTAAGTAGGTACTTATAGCAAACACCTAATACCTAGCTACTAACAAAACAACTGCAATGGTGATGGGTAAAACCTACTTACCTTTTCAGGGTTCCGTACCCAAAGGGTAACCAATGGAACCCTATTACCTACTAAGCCTCCGCTGCCCGTCCGTCCGTCTGTCTGTCAGCGGGCTATATCTCATGAACCATAATAGGTACAGTTGAAATTTTCACAGAATGTGCATTTCTGTTGCTGCTATAACAACAAACAAAAAAAATATACGATGGTACGGTACCCTACATGCGCGAGTCTGAGTCGCACTTGGCTAGTTGTTTGCCGCCATAAGAAAAATAATTATTAATAGGTACCTATTAAACAGGTCCCACTCTGAACTTTTCATATCATCGCCGAGCATTAAATTGTCTTCAACAGGCTTTCTGGAATAAAGAGTGTTGTGTGTGTGAATTCTTACTTTACTCAAACCACCTCGGTACTCACATCAGTAGGTACGTACATGGAGAACCGGGTCGACGGCGCGTTATGTTCCACGCGCGCCTCAAGGAGATGTCAGCATAACAGACGGGGCCCGCTAGGGTCAGTGCCTGCCAGGGTTGAGCTATTTGATGATTTGTACATGGAGAAAGCGGCACAGTGGTCTCTCGAAATATCTCGGCACATCTTTTGCCGAGTCGCTGCTCGAACAGTCAGTCCCAATAGGCAGCGCGCATTGTAACATGATCGCCTTTAAAAGCTGTAATACACATGCCTGTAACTTGCACAAAAGTATGCAAGTAGCTTGCATGCCATTATGTCAGAACAAGTTCTGAACCCTTCGTGTACGAGTCAGACTCGCGCTTGGCCGGTTTTTCTCCGGCCCAGCTTTTTCCCAGATAGTTTCCGCGCGTTTCCCAGACCGTTCCTCGCGTATCCCAGACCTTCCTTGGCTGAACCCTTCGTGTGCTAGTCAGACTCGCGCTTGGCCGGGTTTTTTTTTTCTTCGCGATATGTTGCCTTCTCCGGCCCAGCTCTTTCCCAGATAGTTCCTCGCGTTTCCCAGAACTTCCTTGGCTGAACCCTTCGTGTGCGAGTCAGACTCGTGTTTGGCCGGGTTTTTGTTTCTTCGCGATATGTTGCCTTTTCCGACCCAAATCTTTCCCAGATAGTTCCTCGCGTTTCTGGACCTTCCACGGCTGAACCTTTCGTGTGCGAGTGAGACTCGCGCTTGGCCGGTTTTTCTTTTTCTTCGCGATTTGTTGCCTTCTCCGGCCCAGCTCTTTCCCAGATAGCTCCTCGCGTTTCCCAGACCTTCCTCGGCGACGATACCCAGGAGATGCCCCACCTAAGAATCTGCCTCACTATATGCCCTTTCTCTCCACAGCAACAACGTGATCGAGGAGTCAGGCATCCAGCTGCAGTGCACTGGTCTTGAGCTGGAGAATGGAGTCTTCAACAAGGTGAACAGCAAGCCGATGTACATGATCCTCATCATTTGCATCATCGAGAATATCAAGGAAATGGGTAAGAATTAAAAAACTGGTTTTCGATATTTTGAGCAATTTTCAACCTTATTACTTAAGAAATAAAGTTTGGGTATTGGATAACCGCCAACTTTGTCGAGTGTACGTTCAACCGCAGGTCAATGAATTACGAAAATCGCCCTTAGTGCTACGGAATTACAACTCTTTCAATTTTAATATGTTACCATTGATTTGTGGCTATGTTGTACGATCAAATTAATTAGAAAACTGACAAAGTAACGTCGTTATGACTAACTAGTTTTTTTGCATTGACTCCTAGCGAAATCGTTGCTTTTTGCGAGTGGAGCAATTCAATCATAGAGACCACTGCCACTTTAGTTTGGCGATCCTTCGGTCGGGCTATGTCGGTAACCTTGGTTCTCTTGCGGATATCATCATTCCTGATTCAGTCACGCAAGGAAACTCCAAGCATAACTCTCTCCATTGCACTATCCTCCGTTATTCAGCTTTGTTTTTTTTATGATTTTAGCCGAAGACACCAAGACTCCAGGCTGGGGCCTCGTCACTCCCAACCACCAGGAGAACTTGAGTGATTTTGAAAACCTGCTCCTGTACTAACAGAAGAACGGCAGAATCAAAATCATTTTTTAACTCATAATTACACAGAAACCTGCATTAATTTAATTACTCGGTGTTTTTTCTAAGATTGTCGCCCCCTAACCTAACCTAATGTGTAACAGAATTAACGAAATACCTCTTAAGGGGCCCATCATTATGAACAACTTCTACTATGGAACCAAACCCGAAATCGCGAAAAAAAAAACAGCTGTTCAGTACATTTTGTCGAGTGCGCACATAAATTTATGGGGCAGTCGATGTTTGTTCGCGATTTTAGTGTTGGTTCCATAGTGAAAGTTGTTCATAATGACAAGTAAAAACACTCCTTAAGAGGTACTTATTGCATTTATTCTATAACGTTGTATATGGGATTTAACACCATTGGCGAATTATCGAACACCCCAGCCCACCCCATTAGGGAATAGTATGATGTATATTTTCTAAACTTATTTATTGTTGAAAAACAAAATTAATGCAGGTTTCTGTACATCCATGGTTATCATTACCTACGTAGAATAGATATTTAAAATGAAAATCGAAATTCAAAATTTCTGATATCATCCAATTTGTATATCCAATTATGTAATTACTTTACAACAATAAAAAAAAACACATAAAATGTACAAAATATTTATTTACAACCTCTACTTAAACAACACTTTGTTTATTGAAAATCATACCTATTTTTGGTAACACTAGGCAACAGTCCTAAACTAACGACTAATCGGGTATTTGACTAAGGGCTGATTTTTCAATCCTTGGATAAAACTCAGCCGTCTAATAAAGTATTACACAATAATATAAAAATGTCACCTGTAAAATAGCAAAAGACGGGCAATTAGAACACATTTTTGAAATGGTCGTTTAATACGATAATCGACGAATAAGTTTTATCTAAGTATTATATAAGTCAGATAAATTTCCAAAAATTATTGGACATTTTCATTATTCGTATTTTTTTACGTAAACAAAAAATGAAGACAATAGGTACAGTGCGATAAAAACATGCGTGACATCACTATGATGGTACAATTTTACCCAAGTGACTGCCTCTGTGGTCGAGTGGTTTAGGCGTTTTCCTTGTGACCCGGTGGTCGTGGGTTCGATTCCCACGGGAAGCAGACTTTGTAAAGTTGTTTCGAGTTAGGCTAGGACATTGCAGGCTTCCATCCGCAGGCCCCAAAGGGCCATTGCACAGCGGGTGGCGAGGGCATACCGCTCGGTGGGGTTCTCGGCGGCGTGCGCTCTGGCTAGCACCCCTCCTTGGGAGTTGGAGGCGTGGGTGCTCGCCAGAGTGTACGAGTGGACGGCGCGGCGAAAGGCGCTAGGTGAGCGCCCCGTCGCGGAGGAGCGGGAGGCCGTGCGGCGAGAGGCGAGGGACGCCATCATCGTCCATTGGACGGAGGACCTCGCCTCCGCCACCTTTGGCCGCCGAACCCTGGACGCGCTCGGTCCGGTCTTGCGGGACTGGCTCGAGCGCTCCCATGGTTTCCTCTCCTTCCGTCTGGTCCAGGTGTTGTCCGGGCATGGCTGCTTCGGATCTCACCTGCACCGGATCGGGAGGGAGGAAACTCCGGCGTGCCACGACTGCGGCGCGGCAGAGGACACGGCACAGCACACCCTCGAGGTGTGCCCGGCTTGGTCCGAGCTGCGCCGCAGTCTAACCGCGGAGATCGGCCAGGACCTCTCACTACCCGGCGTGGTCAGCGCCATGCTGGAGAGTGAGGGGGCCTGGGCAGCGGTCGCCTCCTTTTGCGAGGCGGTTATCTCGCAAAAGGAGGCGGCGGAGCGCGAGCGGGAGGATGACCCTCTCGCTGCGCCGCTCCGAAGACGGAGAAGAGGTCGGAGAAGGCGGGGCCTTCTCCCTCCTCGTGGTGGTGATGGGCGGGCGACAGGCGCGGGGGCGCCTTCGCCCGCATTGCACCCGTTACCACCTTCGTCGGACATTCCCGGCCCTCCCCCAACGGGGAGGGCGTGAAGTGCCCGCCGTCAAGGCGGGCGGACGTCGGAGGGGGACTGGACGTAAAGGCTGTGCCGATCTCCCAGTCCCTCTCCACTCAGACGATGCGGGAATGTCGCTGGGTTATTTTAGTGGGTATACCGGGCTAGCCCGGGGAGTCCCACATAGCCCCCCATCCCCCGATGGGAGGGTATGCGTAATGCATTTTTTACCAGCTCAAAAAAAAAAAAAAAAAAGGACATTGCAGGCTTGAATAACCTCATTGTCTGATAAAAAAATGATTCCGTGCTTCGGAAGGCACATATAAGCCGGTGATCCCGGCCCCCAAATGGCGGTCGTCAAATAAACCATGTCAGAGGCCCTTGAGGCGGTTTCGAACTCTGACACTAGGGTGTGTGGGGTCGTTAGACCTTACAGCCCACACGATAAGAAGAAGAAGACCCAAGTGACGTCACGCGCGTTTTCAACGTACTGCATCGTCTTCAATTTTTGTTTGCCAGTGTTAATAAATAGAGACATCACAGTGTCTGATTTTAGAGACTTAAAAATGAATTCATCCCTATGACTAGAAAAACGGATTAAACCATTTCAATCCGGACTATCCTCATCTGATGATTCTTCTTCCCTATATTGTTCCTTGAACTGTTCCGTATCCTCATCTTCACCATAATAAAATCCATCATCATCACTGTCATTTTTATAACCCGGGTCATTGTCCATCTTCGTGCAATGTACCAGGCTTCCGTTGGATAAGTCAGGGTTTTCTTTAAGTACTTTTGCTTTGTACTTAGCATATGCTTCACCGTACCTCTGAACATCTTCTTTGAATAAGTCTGGTGGGTCATCGTATATTTTGTCTTCACCTGTATCACTGGATAGGTCGTCTTCTGGAAATGTACATAGAATGTAAGTTACAAGCATGAAGATGGAACAAGACAAGGTATCAAGTTAAAGAATAATGTCATTCAGAAGAAGATTGTATGCTTGTAAGTGTTTGTACTTATCTTGGAATTGGATAAATTAAATTATGAATGCCATAGTAAATATCGAGGGTTGAAATGCTATTTGATTAAAGCAACATTTTTGGAAAAATCTATACTAATATTATAAAGAGGTAAAGTTTGTTTGTGAAGTTGTAGGGGGTAATCTCTGGATCTACTGAACAGATTTGGAAAATTCTTTTACCAATAGAAAGCCAAGTTATTTTTGAGTGTCATAGGCTATTAACTTATACTATTAACCCGAAAAATACGGCCCAACGAAGTAGTGGGCATGGGTCAGTTAGTGTTTTATAAATACATATTCGGAATCAGCGTTTCAGAACTGAAATAATGCTAACAAAAATTTTAAGTGACAAGTTAATAATTGAAGTTCATTGTCTGTTGTGTGATTGTAGCTTTAAAAGTTGTAGCAGTCAGCCACATCACCTTTTTTCCTAGATAACAGGTACAGTAGTACCCAACGAACGAACGATGAATTTTCAAAGCGCGGGAAATGCTATTGACCAATCAGCACGGAACGCGCTTTTTGTTCCTGTACCACTATTGGTCGGCAGCTGCCGCAATGATAGCGCGCGCCGCGTGGCATGCACGTGGCTTGCGAGTGAAACGGAACTAACAGCTGCAGTGTATTATGAACCTTATAGTAGTTGATCTAAGGTTGATTGTAAGTTTGCTTTCTTTCGTTAATCTTCGAGGCCATACTTTCTTTTTTAGATTTTTGTGTTCTAGTAGTTACGTAGCGACAACAAATAATCCCAAATTCAATTTCAATGAACTCAATGTAAAATACAAAACTAATTAGCTCTATATTGAAAAAATATTAGTGAAATTCAATAATATTTTTTCAATATAGAGCTGTTATCTAATGTTTTGTGGAACTGGAACACATCGGTCTCATGGAACAAACATTGGAAACAATCGAATGTGTATTTACAAAATTCATAGCTTCACGTGGGGGTGGCTTAGTTTCCTTACTATTCAGTAGAATCATCTTATTTAGAGGATTCTTTGATTTCTCTTACCAATGTCCAGTCTGTCCATGCATCGCATCATGTCTTCTAACTCTATACTGCTGGGCTCTGAGTCAGGGTACTCATTTCTCCAGTTATTCTCATCGTTAGAATCATCGTCATCATCAGCTTCGTTGTCCGAATCTTGAGACGGGTTATAGGAATCTAGGACTAGACCTGTTTCTACACTGTAATGGAATATTAATAAAAATTAAGTCTTTATTTTAAAGAAAGATGAGAATGGTACTGTCATAAAATCTAGTGGCCCAAATTATTTTACTGATGGTAAAAGAGAAAAACAATAAGAAATATTTCAAAGTTGACCAGAACGTTCTACAAAGGAAACTATGCTAGATTTATTAACATGGTATATTTTACAAGTTTTTAGAACAATTTATAACAAACTCTTCCAAAAAAGCTCATAACTCATCCACCATTAATAACAGAACTTAAGCTAATCATGATTAGACCAAAACAAAAAATCCAATCCAATGACTCATGAGGGAATCAGTATATAAATAAACAAAACATTTGGTGATTTTTTTTTATAAATAAGGCCAAACTAATCAAAAGAGCCAATAATGAAATATGCTTACCCAACGAAGTTATCAATCATACTTATATCAAATTCTTGCTTCAGACTAGTATACAGATCATAGGCATATTGTACATCGCCATCTTTGTCGTCAGTCTTCTGCAAATCTATTAAATTCAATACATCCTCGGTCCCCTCAACATTGTCATCGTCTTTCAACCCTCGGCTGCAGTTGACAATTTCGTAACGACTTTTCGAAGCTGCCTCTTTATGCTCCTTCCTCAATTTCTCAATGATTGTGTCAACATTTGGCAGAGATTGCTGTTTCAAGTCTGTCTTTGGGAGTAAGTTTTTGACATGTGTGGTTTCCTGAAAATGTGGGAAGGTTTGAGTAAGAACGCTTTATTGACACTGCGAGACCCAAGGGCTGGCTTTTACCTCAGACAAAGGATAAGCTTTCGCTGTTGGCAGTCGCTGACATTCATTAAATGAGCTCTTTTTACACGACTTTAAAGCATAAAATTTGTTTTAGAATGGAATGGAATAGATTTGTTTTGAAGGTAAATTGTCTTCTATTATTGGAAGGGGACCTGAAGAGGTACTGAACCGATTATATTATTTGTTGTTATAGCGGCAATAGAAATACACAATTTGTAAAAATTTCAACTGTCTACCTATTACAGTTTTTGAGATACAGCCCGCTGACATACAGATGGATGGACGAACAGCGGAGGCTTAGTAATATGGTTCCGTTGGTTACCCTTTGTGTACGGAACCCTAAAAACCAATATACAACAAAAAAACATGCTTTAGGTTACAGATTGCAGTACGTTTCTTACAAACAGCAGTTGCCATTTCTCAGGTGACCTCCTTACCGATTGTTCTCTCTTAGATCAAGAGCCAGAATTCAAATCATGTTTATGTACCTGGTCATCAACGGTTCCCCGAAACACGAAAAGTGACGGTGATATTTCCTCCTTGTCCGTTTTAATTCGTTTGCACATGAGTACCAGTGTATCTTGTGGGTTCTCCTCAAGCCTCCGTTTTACTCGTAACACTGTTGATGAAGCCATTCTGGAGTGTATGTTTAATTTTTTTTATGCCGAAATGCGCGGCCCGCCGGAATCACTGACTTCGCTTGTCAATTATGAATTATGGAATTTATGGATGACATTAGGGCTAGGCTTGGGCAAGGGATTTCGATAAATCAAACCATCGATATTTTTCCAATTATTTAACCATTTTTAATCATTGATATTTTTAATCGCGATTTTATATTGAACTTTGATATTGATTGAAGAGTATCGAATTCGAACGAAATTCGATATCATTATTTTCCTTCAGGTTCCCAGCTTGAGTGCTGCCCGCCGCGGGATGACCACGTTCACAAATATCCCTAAAAGTACTATTTTCTTCATGTGTACATACTTATTATTCTTTTACGAATTTTGAATGTATTGGAAATATGTATGAATAATCATACGAAAACTGATAATATTCACTCGATGGTAATCGACATTATTATAAATATTGATTCGATTTTTTTTTTGCTCATCCCTATACGACAACCTGTCATTGGAATTTGTTTCTTTTTTTTAATAGTTCTATGGCCTGGTTGCTAGGGCTTTTTAGTAGTGACTTTTAGTAAAGACATGGCGTCTTTGGTAAAAGTGTAATTTTATTTTCATTAATGACTGAATGAGACTGATATGAGAATTAATAAGAAAAATAAAAGGTATTTCTAGCATTAAAATTAGTGTTCGACTTATGCGATTATGTAGTTTTGTGTTCCGTGGACCGTGCTTATTGTCCGAAACAAAAAAATAGAGATAGAGGCATACTCCATTAACAATTATTACTAAAAGTAACTGGAACGATTTCGTTCAATGTTACCAGAGAATAAAAAATAATCAGTCAAGTGCACAAGTGGTCCATTTTGTTCAGAGGAAACGTCACAGTGCAAGATTAGTAATCTATCCCCTCTTTTTTCGAAAGACTTCACTTTCTCGCAGCGTTGCCAACTTTGGGAATTTACCCAAACTGTAGGGATTTTCATAGTCGCCCAGTCAGAAAACTTCTTTTTAAGAACTCTACTTTTTTTTAAGGTTAAGTTCTTATTTATATCGATAGAGTCTCTAATATAAATAATCTTCATTGCATAGCATCACTGTTATCTAATTCTCGATTTTACTAGCTTTTGCCCGCGACTTCGTACGCACATCGTCTTCGTCCCGTTTTTTTTCCCGTATCCCGTTTTTGCACGTTCCATTAAACTATCCTATGTTTTAAGTTGGATTAAATAACAGATAGTTACGAAGTTTGATCAAAATCGGTTCAGTAGTTTCGGCTGTGCGTTGTCTATCAGTCATTCACTCAGTGACGGAAGAATTTTATATTGTATATTGATTGATAGATTGATAGAAGCGTTGCCTAACCGCATTCAAAAATGGTAATATAAAATGAACCGATCCCTATAACCCGTGCGCGAACACGTACCTAGCTATCTTGCTACCGATTGTGCTAGCGCTGTTTTTTCGAGCTCTGATATTGATGTATGATGCATCAATATTATGAAGTATAATTAGACGACTGTGGTTCCCAGCTTAAATAATTTTAAGGATACTAAACTTTGACTCGATCGATGACTCTGATAATTTACATGCCGTAAATATAATGTTATTTACGAACAGTCAATTTATGAAAATATTTTCAACGTAATAAGTATGAAAGCTTTCATAAGTTTTTGATACATGGTGGTAATAAAAATTCTTCATTATGCTAGATTTTTCGTATGTGTGTAGAGCTTTTGTTTAAGCAATTATTTATGTAATTGTTTTGCTCAAGATTAAATTTGCGACCGCCATTACTTCACATCCTAAAACAACAAAAGTTTGTTGCTCTATCAATATTTGATCATACAGTTTTTAATCATACAGTGAAGTAGCTTGTATTTCAATTTATACAAAACTGGCGACCCGTCCCGGCTCCACCAGTTTAGTTTAGGTACTCATATGCGCCGAAGATTGGCCTTTCTGGACACTTAGCAAAACATCAACTTTTCTACACAATTTATAATTAAATTAAATGATAATGAAAACCGTATTAAAATCCGTTGTGTAGATAGCGTACAGAGGGACAGACGGCGAGAAGGGCCTTTGTTTTTATTCTATTTAGAGAAGAAGTATTTGAAAGTTGATTGATTTCAAGGCAGTTTTTGGAAATTGATCTATTTTGTCATTCCTTCATTTTATGTTTTCATTAATAATATAGATACGGGGTAATTATTGTTGAGTACACGATTGTGGAGCGCAGTAACCTGAGTTTTAAATAATAAATCCTTTGACCTATATCGAAAAACTTCCAAATGCAATATTTACAAGCCAAGCCAAGCGGCCAGGCCACCTACACGCTGCCGCGGCCGTCGAACTTTACACTTACAGCACAATGATGCAGATTGCAGGGCAGGTCAACAGACGCCTTTCTGTGTTGCCGTCACCGGGAAGGTGCAAAAAAATAAAGTTAAAGTAAAAAATATAGAAAAAAAAAATAGTTGAAAGTTGTTACATTTCCAAAAAATTATATGTGGGGAATCTGTAGATTTTTTGCCCCTTATTGGGAAATTTTGCTTGGATTTTCGGGGAGTTTGATAAATTGGTATTGGCAATGCTGCTTTCTTGTCTTGTTCCTTTTGGTTGCTTGTCGACTGGATTTTGCTTGGATAAAATAAAAAAACAAAGCGCTCGCTCCGTTATCGAGCGCTTTGTATTTCACTAATCATTATTGTTTATTTATGTATTTAATCACAAATGTGTCGATAGAAGCAGCATTATTAACTTAAAGTGGTTTTAATAGCGTATGGATAATTTGAAACAATTCAGCACAATGACTTCAGAAGATAATTGGAGAACACAAACGTTCCGGCAGAGTGTCGTGTCTAAAATGTAAGTTTTACAGTATTTATATGTTTGGTGCATCGACTTCATCATTGTTTTGCAATCCGGGTTTTGTGATATCTGGTTTAAATAGTGGCTCGTATGGAGTTGGAATAATAACACGAGATGGTATTTTAAAAAATAAATCTTTATAAAAACACTATTCTTATCTCAAATATGTTAATAGTAATGGACGCGGATAACAGTATCTAGCAATATCAAAATGTGCAGCCATAGTACAAGGAAAATCATCTCATTCCATAAAGTATGACTCACCATTTTTACATTCCAAATTCCCATGGATATACCCATTACCCAGTTGCTCTCTGGTCTATGACCCCTATTTGAAAGTCATTTCCATTTAATAATAAGGATTACAGCCAAATCTGGTATCTGGTTACAAAAAAAAAAATGAGAACATGCATTGTATTTTGTGAATTTAAAAACTTCTACTGAACTTCTGATTGTCTGTCATTCACCATAGTTCCAGTAATTGAAGTTTTGGAGGTATGCGATACTGAGAGTAAAGTCTCACAAACCCCCATTGAAAAGGAAGTATCCTCCTACCAGACAGTTGTTGTGTCTGGCGGGCAACTGCCCGATGGTTGATATTCGGGCTGATGTTTATGTTCAAATTGCACAGTAAACTCGGCTTGCGCGATGCAGGATTTCAACCTAGTAGTTCGTTGCTAGTTGGATAGATGGCGTCGCGGTTCTTTTGCTCCATTGGTTTTTCTTGTGGCGGCATTGATGCCGCTACAAAGTTTTTCATATTACAGACTGCTTTATCAGCTCAGTTTACTCATATTGCTGACAATTTTATGCAATTTCTATGCCATGTTTATATTTACTTGGCAATGTGTATTTAGATTCTATTAAACAGGGCCCCGTAATGATGTCACTTACATTGTTTAAGATAAATCACAAGTTTCGTAACTCGTAAAAATTACTGGTATTCAGCTGAATCTGGTTTGACTAGATCTGATATCAAAGAAAATTTTGTAGGAGAAAGGAGAACCTTTGCCCGGCACCACTGCTGGGCAAAAGCTAGGCAAGGCTACACAAGTCATTTCTATGAAATTGTCTGAGAATAACCTTATTTATTATGTTCAACACACATTATTCTGAAGCATTATTCTACATATCTAGTGAGGAGGTTATCCAGCGCTCTGGCGTCCAAGTGGCACGGAACAGCAGTGAGATGGAGAACCATGTCTTCATGAAGGCCAAGACTCGAGAGGAATACATGAACATGGTGGCCAAACTCATACTGCATGTGAGAGAAATGTGTAAGTACTTAAAATGACATTCTATAGCTTGTTTTTTTTTTCAGTTAAATCAGTTCTCATCATTCTTTTGCCTTTTTATAGGGCATTTGATGGCATCATGTCTACTCTTATCACCCTTTTACCAGATCATCATTGTTACCACCATCTTTTACATTCATACTCAAAATGTTATAACAATATTTCCCTCATTCCACTGTATCACATACCATTACAATCCATTTATATAATACAAGTCATCCCACTAAAACAAATATAATTCAGACAGGTCAAAACATAAACCAAAAGTTTAGTGCCTAAGTTATAATTGAATTGCATTACTGTACAAGCAGTGTTAGCACTAATTTTTAACTAATGATGATGAAATTCTCTATTACAGCACAATCCAAACAAAACCAAGGTCAACAGCAAATGCAGGGCCCCAATCAAGGCCAGCCTGGCCCCAGTCCTCAGGTCCAGGCTCCACAAGGCCAACAGCAACAGGGGCCCAACAACCAGGGTGGTCTCACACCAGACCCAATCAATGCCCTCCAAAACTTAGCTTCACAAGGATCAAGGAATCAAATGATGAACATGGGCCCTCAAGGCCAAATGCAGCAGCAAATGGGGCCAAATCCTGGAATGGGGGGCATGCAAGGCCAAATGGGACAACAAGGACCAATTGTTTCACAAGGACCACAGGCTCAGACAGCAACAAATCTGCTCCAAACACTTAATCAGAGACCGCAAATGAATATGCAGTTACAAAGCAAACTTGGTGGACCAATGGGAATGGTGGGCAACCAAGGTCAAATGGGAAACAATATGGTTGGTGGAATGGGAGGAATGGGCAACCCTATGGGGAGTCAATTGCAGAGTCAACTGGCTGGTGGTATGCAAGGCCAGATGATGCCTAATATGTCCATGCCCAACTCTATGCAGGTCCCCATGACTGGGTCAAATTCTATGGGGCAGATGCCGTGTAACCAAGTTGGAATGGGGGGTCAGATGGCGCCTAACAACATGCAAGGACAAATGCCTGGACAGATGGGTGAGTTAAAATGAGCTTCTTAATTTATTTTTATACAAATTTTCCTGTTATTATCTGAGGTTACAGCCAGAGTACATTGACATCATAATGACTCATGTCATACAATGTCTTATTACGTAATCTATAAATGGTCTGCCATATAGAAAGCTATAACTGCTCTGTGAATATCAAAGGGCAATTGAAGGAGTTACTCAGTAAACAGGAAACAAGTAGAAGACGGTTTTCTTGATTTTACCTACACAAAATATTAAATGAAAAAAATAAGTCATTAGATGGCATAAACACAGGTATAATTAACATAAAAACCTGTTCCTCTACCAGGAAACATTTTATTCTAAGAAAATAATTATTTTAATCACAACTCATTTTAGGAACTTCTATACTAGCGTTGAAAATTATTTTTTTTTCGTGAAAATAAAAACAAAATTATATTTGTTTTTTTGTCACGAAAAAAAAGTTGTTTTTTTTCGCTTGTTACAAAGAAAAATTAAGAGTAGGAATCCTTCGGAAAGAAACAGGTTTTTATCGAATTTTTCGCTTAATGTTTTGAAAAATTTAAATAACAAGTTTTATTGATATTTAAAAATATTTTTAATCCGTCAAATGCAAATAAAAAGAAGGAAACATGCAGAAGGTGAATATAATTAAGTCTATCCATCTAGCTCTCCTCGGCCACCATCTCAATTTCCCTGTCCGAAGAATAGTTTCACCAGGCTCAAGCTCGAATTTGAAAGCTTCTTTATTAGCTTGTATTAAATGTTAATTTGATCGAACGAAGGCGATTCCTATCTTCAATATGCGTTTGACCAATTCTTTCGCGCGCGCGCCTAGCTCGTTGATATTTTTTTTTATTCTACCCTCCGTTTTATTAGAACTAATACATATTATTATGGAAGAGTTAAAGCATAGAATATCCTAAGTTTAATATACTGAGTATTTCTATCTTCAATATGCGTTTGACCAATTCTTTCGCGCGCGCGCCTAACTCGTTGATAACTTTTTTATTTTACCCTCCATTTTATTAGCACTAATACATATTATTATGGAAAGAGTTAAAGCATAGAATATCCTAAGTTACATATACTAAGCACGTATTTGAAAAAAAAAAACATGAAAAGTTTCCCGTTTCTTTCATATTGTTCGGTTTTTATTTTTCGGTTTTATTGGAAGAAACATGAAATATATCCTGGCCAATTTTCTTCAAACTTTCAAATGAAACATAGAAAAAAAAACAACGTAATTGGAAAGAAACGGGAATTTTTCCTGCTTTTTTCAACGCTATTTTATGCTCTAAATAAATAAAATAGAATACATGCATTTATTTGGAGCAACCTAAACACTTATGTGGAGTACACACAAATACAGAAAACACACTAATAAGGATACTAAAAAGACTAAATGTTTAACGGCCCTACTGACAGGACACAACATTGCTGTGTATAATATATGGGTAGTCCATCCAGTCCGCGATTATTGCCTATATCCAAAAAAATCAGGCCTCATATTTTGTAGGCTTTCAAATACAATGATAGGTAATTTTATAATGGCTTGAGCTTAATATGTTCTCAATACAACAAAGTTTCTATTACATTTACATTCTATACATTTTCGCTCCTTAAAGTTCCATCCACTTTTTCCAGTAGGAGGTATGGGCAACAGCCAGATAGTTGGCTTAAACATGCTGCACATGGGTCGCGTAGGCGTCGGCAACAAGCAGGAAGTCGGTGGCATGCTGGGCGGCGCTTACCAGGCCGCCAGGGCTCCGCCACCCACGCAGTTCCTGAGGCAAAGCCCCTCGCCGTCCGCGCCCTCGCCCAACATGGGCGGCCCGAGTCCTATGGGTGAGTACTATGGACATGAAGGAGAAGATGAAGAAATGTTGTCATTATCTTCACTTAGGTTAAATTGAGGGATAACTGTTTGTTTGTATTTGTAGGAGGTAGTCTCTAGAAGTGCTGGTTTGATTACGGAAATTCTTTTACTGTTTGAAAGTCACATTATATCATATCCAAAAAACTTCATGTTTTCTATGAGATAATCCGTGGGGAAATGCTAGTTTTTTTTCATATTTTTTTTATTTACTGGTTCATTGGAATGTTGATCCTTAAAAAGGACTGATGGTTTTTATCAATGAAAAATTTTATCATTTGATGGTTTTTTATGAATTGTGGCTGTGAAGTACGCTACTCGCTATGCAGTATCCCATCTATCATCCCATTGTCACCTGAATTTGCTCTGCGTAGCGATTCTCCTCATGTTGCCACTAAGTTTGAATTTTACAGTAGTATTTATTAATAAGGTGCGGTGAGAGTGAGTTATGTTTTTATTAATTAAAATAACGGTGTCGGTTTTTTTTTTGTATATTTAATTCTTTGCATTACGGTGACGACGATCCGTTTAGAGTTTAGAAGATACTAAGTACCGACCAACAGTAATTAAAAAAGTCGGTAAACAAACAAGTTCCCAGCCCCTGGTATACAAAAGAGCACTATGTATTATTTAAGTTTTAAAACACCTTATTTGACTATAATTTACATTTAAGTACCTTACATCACTGCTGCACCCCCAGATAAAGAAATAAATGCTCATTTTCATTGGTATAGGGCTCGCATGCGGGGTACGGGAGTGTAGGTGTGTAAGTCTCTGCACTCTACAGTTCGCATTACCGTTGTTTACCCCTCCGAAGTTAGGTTTTAGTGACGACTGCGCAGGTGCAATCGCGTAAACAAGTGTAACGTTCTTAGAATATTTTTTTGTTTATACGTATACAATAACAATATCAAAAAGTAACATCACAAATACATAAAAAAAAAAACAAATCAAATAGTAAGAAATAACCTAAATAATTAATTAAAAACAAACAATGTGTAACACTTTTCGCATCAACAGACGTATTGCATTGAGCAAGCGGGTCACACGTATGCATCGAACGTATACAAGGGAGTGGGATGCAATTACAGCCGCCATCTTGCGCGAACACGCGCATATTCGACCTACCCGCGCATGCACTGTCTTATGTTTTTTGTCAAATTGACATCCTGCGCAGTCGATTGCGACGTACTTCGGGGAGGTAAACTTGCGTGACTCAAACTGTACACCGACAGGTTATTTATATTCGGTACGGGGAAACCCCGCAGAAGTAATACCGATCCCGTTATCGAATTAGGTCTATCATGATGCCGCGGCGCCGCTTGCGGGAAGTCCCCGAATACTGTATGTCGACCTAGTTAGCGACCAATAATTCTTATGGTTTTGCACTATACAACATGTAGCAGAATAAACGCAATACCTCTTAAGGGGGAATTGTACTCATCATTACCGAGTACAATTACCCCTTAAGATGTGTTTAGTTTATTCTATTACAAGTTGCATACCTTTTAAGGGGCATTGTACTCACAATTACCCCTTAAGAGGGGTATCAAAATTTCATCATCATTTTCGAAATCAAGATAGCAAATAAATCACATTTAATCATTCCATAAAAGTTTAAAAGCTGCGATATCAATGATGAACTATTAAATGTTTCAGACCTATCGGATCGCCACCGCAATGCAATGACGCATAGATTTAGGAAGCTAGTCAGTGGTGTTCCCGACGAAAAACTAAGTGCTATGTGGAAGCAAGTCGAGTTTATGGTCAAACTGTACACCCCTGTCAAACTAAACCCCTAGTTTGTAAAATCCTCCTAGCCTTGCTCACTCTTCTTGCTGCTGAAGCTGGGGTCGGTTTTCAGTCTAAGGCACCTGTCTCACCGCCGGCGAGGAAGTGAGTAGCTATCGACTATTTCTCGCTGAGGAAAGAGACAAAAGATTTAGATCTCGTGTGAGTAAAGGAAACACATACATTCATAGTCGATAGCTGGCTGTTCACACTGCCGGCGAGCGGCTCTTACCTCTAGTTGATCGCAGCGACAAGAGCTATCAAAGATTGTACTCGCTTAGTGACACTCGGCGATGCTCGCTTGGCGGTCAGAACACACCAAACAGCGGGAATTTCTACCTATAGTGCGGGCCGGAGCGAGCACCCGCTGAAAGCCGGGCGTCAAAACTATCGAAACTTTTCACTCGCTGCTCGCCAACTCGTTTCGGGTTTGAAGCTTTACTCGCTGCTCGCTGATCGCTGATCGCCGGCGGTGAGACAAGTGCAAGGCTGCGTGTCCACCACAGATGTGCTAGGATGCGAAGCGAGGGATGTGTTTCTTAAGAGGAAATGCTGGCGGCGAGACTTTGTATGTAAAAAGTCATAATTCGAGGTTTGGCTCTCGACTGTTTTCTCCTCCAATATTGGAACGGTTTAAGAGATATTTCACAAATTGAATAAAAAGAATATATACTGTGTCCCTATGTTTCCTTTTTGATGATTTATTAACCGTATAAGCACGAGAACTCTCACAAAATGCTCAAAATTATCCAATAAATCGCTGTCAACAGAGCCCTAGTGTACAAATTTGGCAACTATTAACCAAAAAAAGAAAACATAGAGACACAGTACACATCCTTGTTTTTCAGTTTGTGGAATATCTCTTAAATCGGTCCAATATCGGAGGAGAAAACAGTCGAGAGCCAAACCTCGAATTATGAATTTTTACATACAAAGTCTCGCCGCCCGCATTTTCTCTTAAGGACCAATATAATCGCTTGCGCTGAGCGAGACTAGGTAAACGAAGCGTAACTATCAAGCATCCTCGCGTTTCTGTAGCTGAGTACGAGTGTTTGACGCGGAGAAACTGCCTCCACGACCCAGTCACTGCGTAACAAAGTACCTCTTGGCAAAACTGGTGTCAGATTTCCTGGCTTCTGACTATCAAAGGGACTACTCACACTTATTCAGGTCTATTCAGCTTATTTCCATAGAAAACAAAAAGAAAAAAAAACAAAAATACAAAGAAAAAGAGAAAGTATATAATAAATAAAACAAAAATTTTGTATGGAGACGCGGACGCATCCGATCCGTTCAGTTTTCCGCGTCTATTCAGCTTACGCGGCAAAAAAGTATAAAATGAGAACAAATGTGTTATTATCATGCGAGTGCTATAGAATTTAACGCTGTTCTGCCGCTTTTCTGTTGCTGTACGCGGCTGATAGAATCAGAACTGTATAATAAGTGTGAGTAGTCTCAAAGATCTACAAATGACAGCCGGGACCAACAGTATATGGTCTCCGAGGCACGTAAGAATCTCGGTTTTAAGGCCCATCTAAGGGCTGACTTCGGCAAGCAGTGCTTAGCCTAGAAAATGGACTCGTGCAGTCACGAGCCCACTTGTACGTAGGTAGTTTGTAAATCTCTGCCGTTATTAGAAAAAAAGACGTATCGACATAAACTAAGTAACCGATTTCCGACCTTAAGTTATTTTCTTAATGTCGGAAATCAGTTACTTTGTTTTACGACGATATGTTTCTTATGGCGGTAGAACTAGGGTCTTAGGACATCACATAGTTTGATCTGAAAGAGTTGTTGAGACTGAATGATATGCAATGAACAGAATAAAGAAAATGTCATATTTGCATGCATATGATGCATCTGTAGTTTCTTTTATAAAGAAAATACTCTTTAGACAATCTGAAATATTTAAAAAATATCTTCAAGCAACGAAGTTATAAAGCTTTCTACAACGTTTAACAGAATAAACGCAATACCTCTTAAGGGGTCATTGTACTTATCATTATGAACATCTTGTACTATGGGACCAAGCCCGAAATCGCGAAAAAAAAAATCAGATGTTCAGTACATTTTGTCGAGTTATGCGCACATAAATGTATGAGTCGATTTTTTTCTTTCGCGATTTCAATTTTGGTCCCATAGTGAAAGTTGTTCATAATGATGAGTTCAATGACCCCTTAAGAGGTATTGCGTTTATTCTGTTATAGATTGTATTTGATAGTTGAAAAAGTAAAGCCGGAAATTGTAGACTGTTCGTCAAATTCTAGTATAGTTGTTTTATCTCACGAGCGCGGGCGAGCCATAGTTGTGTAGGTAGATGTACGTGCACATTGTCTTAGTGTGCGTAAGCTTGGGAGCGAACAGTTAAGCTTACGCACACTGAGACAATGTGCACGTACATTTACCTACACAACTGTGGCTCGCCCGCACTCGTGAGATAAAACAATTACTGTAGATACGCATACCTGATACCCCTGACTTAGGAAACTGACGTTTTGCTGGACAAACTACAGAATTTGTTATAGAGCGCGCACACGGTAAGTCTGCACGCTGTTGAAATCGGAACTAAATATGATAATTTTATAAGTATGCTAATTAATACAATTTAGTAAATTAATTATACCTTGGTAGTTAATTCTTTCAACTACAATTTAGTTATGTAATATCATTTATAAATAAATAACGGAAATATATTTAATAAGGCCTGCAAGTTTGAAGCAGCGCCAACAGCCGCGCGCAGCCTTATCTACCGCGCACTCCACTGTCCTGTTTGTCTTTCAATCAATATTTTTGTGTTTTCAGTGTTGCCTACCATTACAGCGGACCGGAGAAACGGAGAAATTTTAACCAATGGAATTGCTTAAAATCTCCGCACCACGTGGCTCACTGACATTTTGACTGACATGATTGGTTAATATTTCTCCGTATCTCCGCTCCGTGCAAATGGACAGGCACCCTTAGTCTTCCATTTTTGTATAAGTAGTGACAAATATTTTTTCGCGTATATTTTCTTCTTATATGTATAAAGAATGTCTTATTAATAATAATATTTTTATTGCATAAGTTACCACAGTGACAATGCACGGTTTTGACACAGCTATATTATGATTTAAAGGCAATATTTAAAAGATCTAAGTCATCAGTAAGCATTTGTGATAAAAAAGTATCTTGAATAGTCGCATTTAGTGCCAAGTATGAAGGATTATTTAATTGTAAAATTATTTTTATTTTCTAAATTTCGTATATTTTAATCTCAAATAAGTGACAATCAGTGCATTTTATTAAGCCAGGTGCTATATTTTATTATAATGACTATTATACCGTTATTTGTAAACAATGTATATTAAAATCCTTTTTTTTATTTTGTTTTTAACTTTTATTTTCGTTTCCTTTTTTACTTCACAGCCAAAAACTACTGAAAATATTGATCTGCAAATTAAAGTTGTTTTTGGTAGTAACTAATTTCAACACTCAACAGTTACTTGAATCAATACTTTTGTTTTTTTTTTTATGTATTAAAATTATCTGTAGATTTTTACTAGTTATAGTTTGCACAAACTCACTCTCAAGTCTCAGCACAAACTAATGTTTAACCTACCACAGAAATTCAAATAAAATATAACTTAGCATAACGCTAAAATGTGATATAAAACTCCAGTTAACTCATGCTTAAAGCAGCGTCTCCACTAAGCAACATTTGACGCGCAATACGTGACGATCAACCAGGGCCCCAAGTCTGCTATTACAATAGTGTCAGAATGGTCTATCATTGATTTCATAATGGTTGATTTTGACAAGATTCTATGCCATTTCTTTCAATGGAGTGTCAGTGGTTGACCACTGGATATTTAAAAGCGTCATTATGACTTTCCAGTGGTCAAAATCAACCATTATGAAATCAATGATAGACCATTCTTACACTATTGTAATAGCAGACTTGGGGCCCTGTTCGGCACCGCGCAACATAAAAACCTTACGAAACAAGAGTTGCTCGTTGATGATGACGAGCAACATGTGCGTCATGTCGCGTGTCAACAGTTGCCTAGTGGGTACGCTCCTTAAGATAAACAAAATCCCTGATGCTGTGTTGCATACTCATCACATCTTAGCCAAAGCACATGAGCGCAAGCTAAGTAATGTTTAATTCAAGCAGTTCTTTTTGATGGCATGCGTTGAAAGCACAAATTATCTAGGGTACCAGCTATAGACATATCCTGCACATATAGAGAGGTCTTCATCCAGCCCTGGCTTATTTATTTGAAAATACATAATTTGGCAATCTAAGAAGGCATAAATGTTTCACAATCCTGTAGCATAGAGCTCAAAATCGTATATTTCCAAGAATGTCTGTTGTCTATGATCTGAAAACACCTGCCGAGTATGATATCTACAACACTATTGCTCATGCCAGGTGTAATGGGCGCTACAATGACGTCTCCGATGTCGTCACTCGGAGGTCTGGGCGCCTGTGGCAGCGTCGGCAGCCCTTCGCCCTCAAACCCGCAGCATTTGCAGCACCACGTCCAACAACCACAGAGGTATGTATGATATGAAGTGAGCACTGGCTGGAGAGAAAATGACGATAAAAATAAGACCCGAAAAATTTGGTTCGAAATTCGAATTCGGCTCGAAGGACCAAACATTTTGCTTCGAAATTCAAATTAACAAAAATCTCAAAAAGGTTCGATATTCTGGCTGTGTTCCGAAATATAAAATAGTATACTGGCCAGTGCGTTGACGCCATATTGAAAAAATCCTCAAAGTCTGATGCACACACGCCCGTTTGACGATTGATAAACTACTAATACGTCACATTTGACATTTGTCTCACCAGTACACTATGGTGGCACACCAGTACTATGGCGACGGATTCATGACGTCATGAGCACTGGCCAGTATACTGTTTCATATTTCGGAACACAGCCTCTTATCAGGCGTGAAAGACTAAATTTGAAGATGAGAACACCGAGGTAAAAATTTAGGTAGATACCAGGGCCTGGGCTTTGACAATAGGCAAGCCTCGTTTATATTTGTTGGCAGGTGTAATTACAGAATACAGAGATAATTTGTACTATTTAGTCTGGGATTTTAGTACGTGTACTACGGAACGTTATGGAGAGACCACGCGACACGAACAGCGCCGGCGCCAGCGGTGATGATGGCGGCAGCGGCGCAATTAGTGATCGTGATTACAAGCATGTTCTAAACGATCAAGCATGCTTGACAAGCATTGCAAAAATATAATTTTTCATCAAGCTTCATCAAGCATCGAGTTTGCTTGTCAAGCACATCAAGCTTCGTTCTAGGGACCGCATAAGGGCCGTTCAAGTACTACTTTACAAGCTTATTTTTGATGATATGGGGGTCGGGGGGGGTTTAAATGGTGATTGCGTCAACAATATTTACTTCCTTTTTTGTTTGCAAATCTTAGTAGATTTTTAATTTGACATAATTATGGCTAGTTAGTTGTTTTTACTCTCACGCGATGTTTAGTAAGAAATAACAGAAGTGGGGGGTCTCGAGCGAGTAAAAACTATACCAATGCTTACGTAAGCATAGGAGGGAGGGGTAAGAGCTTTGATTACTATCGCTGACAAGGGGGGGGGGGGAGTTAAAAATGACTAAAATTCTGCTTACGTTATAATTGAACGGCCCCCTAGCTATGATTTGATCAGCCTCCAACACCAGTTTACCTGACCTCCACAACCCAGTAACTGGGTACAAAACCCCATCAGCGAGAACTGTACAACCGACTTCACAAAAGGAGGTTCCATTTTAATTCGTTATAACAATTCCGCCTTATTGTCTGAATACTGGTCGCCTAGGGGCGTCGGTATGGGCATGGTGGCCTCGCCTTCATCGTCGCTGAACACGCCCGTGGGCGCCAGCGTGGCGTCCCCGGGCGGGGAGGAAGCGGCTTACCGGGAGAAGGTCAGGCAGCTGTCCAAGTACATCGAGCCGCTGCGGAGGATGGTGCATCGGATGGTCAGTGAAGGAGAGAGTAAGTAAATTATAATTTTAATATTCAATTATTGAAAGACATTTGGGCACACCCAGGCGAAGGCGGACTATGGCGGGACGAGCTTGACGCCTATTGACAGTATTGATCCACACATACCTAAGGGAGGAATGGAAGGGAGGCCTTAGCCCAGCAGTGGAACAGAACTGGCTGAGACTAAAACTAAATATCATCATCATCATATCAGCCGAAAGACGTCCACTGCTGGACATAGGCCTCCCCCAAGCGTCGCCACAACGACCGGTCCTGTGCGTCTCGCATCCATCGGCTACCCGCGACCTTCACCAGGTCATCGGTCCACCTTGTGGGAGGCCTTCCAACGTTACGTCTTCCGGTACGCGGTCGCCACTCCAGAACTTTTCGGCACCATCGACCATCTGTTGTGCGAGCAATGGGCCCTGCCCTCTGCCAACAAAACTAAATATAATATAAGGCATTTATACAAAGAGTTTTACCCTCAGGGTACAGAATCCTACTTGAATCTACACCCTGTAACAGAATAAACGCAATACCTCGGGTCATTGTACTCATCATTGTGATCAACTTTTACTATGGGACCAATCCCGAAATCGCGAAAGAAAAATCTGCTGTTCAGTACATTTTGTCGAGTTATGCCCACAGAAATGTATGGTGGAGTCGACTTTTTTTTTCGCGATTTCAGTGTTGGTCCCATAGTGAAAGTTGTTCATAATGATGAGTTCGATGACCCCTTAAGAGGTATTGCGTTGATTCTGTTACAGGTTGTAGATTCAAGTAGGATTCTGTACCCTGAGGGTAAAACTTATGAGTGCTTACACTACACCATCTGTGTATCTGTCCGTTGAAGAACTGCAACATTTTATACTTTTAAAATGTAGACAGTTGAATAGAATCGCTACACGATACCTGTTTTTACTTCAACGCAAATAATAATATACAACATTACTTTTGTTTAATTAACATCAGTGTTTTGTTTGACCTCGATGATAACCTATCGACTGTTGTCAGTGTGTCGGGATATCCGAAATAACCGTCTTATCAAACGTAAAAACAAATAAAGACGAATTCAACTAACATACCCACATTATAACGAATGGTTGTTCAAGTTTTAGTGTTTTTTTTTTAAACGGCGCATTGTTACCTGACCAGCAGAATGTTGGGTATTTCTTGCAAATTAACTGCCTCCGTGGTCGAGTGGCTTAGGCGTTTGCCTTGTGACCCGGTGGTCGTGGGTTCGATTCTCACAGGGAAGCATACTTTATAAAGTCGTTTTTCCAGTTTGGCTAGGACATTGCAGGCTTGAATCACCTGATGATTCCGTGCTTCGGAAAGTACGTATAAGCCCTTGGTCTCGGGCACCAAATGGTGGTCGTCAAATAAAACCATGTCAGAGGCCCTTGAGGCGGTTTAGAAACTCTGACACTAGGGTGTGTGGGGTCGTTAGACCTTACTGCCCACACGATAAGAAGAAGCAGAACTTGCGCACAAAAAACAAAAAAAAAAAACAATAAAACTGGCCAAGTGCGAGTCGGACTCGCGTGCAAAGGGTTCCGAACGAATTTAATTTTTTTAACATGTTATGAATGGTCATTTTTCGTCTAATTTCTTGAATAACTTCAAAACCGTTTATTTTAAAATTATGAAAAAAATATAATTCAAACCCTCACAGTAAGCCTTTTCATTTGATATGTCACACGATATTGTTCAAGAAACTTTTTTTTAAATTTTATAGTTTGACCCCCAAAAGTGACCCCTATGCTAAAAATTTCATAATTTACGTAACGCGTCCGTGTTTGGGTCACACAAGTCCATATGTGTACCAAATTTCAACAGAATCGGTCCAGTGGATCCGGAGAAAACTGGCTGTGACAGACGGAAAGACAAACAGACAAATAAATCGCGCGAGTGTTGGCTAGTCCCGAAAGGGACTAACGGATCCTGAGTGGTTAAGCTGTGTAAAAGGTATAGTGTTATGCGTCTTGTATAACTCCGTCTCCCTCCCACACCTTTATCATGATGGTTTTAAGATGTCATAATAGGTGCCAAGGACTTGTCTATCTGCTATATAGCTCCCTCACAGTGAGCATTTTAGTGATGGGTCGTTGAAGGTTTTTCCGTCAACGAAACGTTAACGTTGAATTGCGTTTGTCAACTAGTTGATCAACTAGTTAATTTCGTCAACGAGTTAACGTGTTACGAACATCAACTTGCATGAACTATAAACGCCTAAACGTTTTTACTAACGTATGCTGTTGTAATGTTAATTTACGAAAATTTGATGCAGTTTGCGGGAGTTTTATTGTTAAAGAAATACAATATACGTACGTTGAAAATAACGAAACGTTGGGTTCATTTTCTCGTTTCGTCAAACGAGTTGAATTCATAAACGTCGTTGTCTCGTAACTCGTTGACGAATTCAACGAGTTGATTTGTACACGGTCAACGTTAATACCGTTGAAGAGACATCAACGTTGATTCAACTAGTTCGTTGATTCAACGCCCATCACTAGGGCATTTCAGAATATTCATGTATTTTTTACAAACCATGGGGCACTGATCAATGTTTAATATCTTCTCTTATCAATCTCCAGACGTCGAAAAACTAACAAAGATGAAGAATCTCCTGGACATACTGTCGAATCCGAACAAGCGCATGCCTCTGGAGACGCTCATCAAATGCGAGGTGGTGCTGGAGAAGCTGGATTTTAAGCGCAGTGAGGGCGTCGTCGTGCCCAGTGCTGGGAAGGTAACAAGACCGTTTGTAATAGTACTTTAATATTGCCCCCAACCCTTACTTATAACCTTACTAGCTTCTGCCAGCGGAATTTCGAAAATTATCCCAAGGAAACATGCTCCTGGGATAAAAAGTAGCCTTTGTGGTATTTCAGACTATAATCTACCTCTGTGCCAAATTTCATCAAGATCAGTTCAGCCGTTCTGACGTAATTGAGTAACAAACATCCATCCATTCACACTTGCGCATTTATCTTAATAAAATTCGTCTGCTCCGCTCTTTTTGGTCTTAGCGTGATGATCTATAGCCTATAGCCTTCCTCGATAAATGGGCTATCTAACACTGAAAGAATTTTTCAAATCGGACCAGTAGTTCCTGAGATTAGCGCGTTCAAGCAAACAAACAAACTCTTTAGCTTTATATATTAGTATAGATGTAAAATTCTTCCATTACTAGTGAGTGACTGACAGACAACGCACAGCCGAAAGTACTGGTTGTAGTAAGCTGAAATTTGGCATGTAGGTTCCTTGAGGACTGTTGGGAGCACTAAGAGAGTATGAATTCTCGAAATCCTACGGGAACGGGAAAAACGGGATAGGCGCGTACGAAGTCGCGGATAAAAGCTAATAAAATTATAAAGTAAGGACTTATTTTCAGAGTAATAGAACAAAATGTGTGTGATAGAGAAGACGTATTAGAATGTTACTGTTACGTTGTACTTTGAACGTACGCATTCTTGCTAGAATGGACCGTATTGGTCTGTATTTCGTTATTCTATTTGTCCATTTCATGTGGATTTTTGGTGTTTTTACCTGCACCCAACAACATTATCACCGGTTTATTGGCTACCAATAATAGTACAGTGGACAAAGCTATTGGGTATACAGGCAGCTAACTTACAACTATTTTTAAACAATGTTGTGAGTGTGCTGAGTAGACAATTATTGTACAACACACTCGTGAGTATGTCAAAAGCTTAAAAAATTATAATGCACACATTAGAAATAAACATTGGCAGTGCTGTGGAAAAATTAATATTTAAAGAACCGGATTCTATTCCTGACTAAATTTGATTTTTTTTTCTCTCCAAAACTGAACTTGATCTCGTTGAAGAACAAACATGTTCCTTGACAAGTACTTATTATAGAACATTTTTATTTCACTTAACCCCAAAAGTTCATCATTATGTCATCAGCCATTTTCCATCGTAACACTAGATCATGTGTTTACAGGAACAAATCTTCAATCCTCTACTGGAAGTGGTGAACAACTGTTTACAATCACCGCTGGCCAACCACACACTCAAACGCACATTCGGCTCGGCACTCGACCAACTCAATGGTCCTGAAATGAGGTGAGATAGTTATCCTTATACTAGCTGATCCGCGCACCTTCTTCTGCGTCACATTGAACCAGAAGTTCCTGAAATTAGCGCGTTCAACCAAACAAACAAACTCATCAGCTTTATAAAGTCATCATCATCATCAAATCAGCCGAAAGACGCCCACTGCTGGACATAGACCTTCTCCAGGGGGGGTTGCCATGATCGCCACGCTTGGCAGGCGGGTTGGCGATCGCAGTGTATGGTGTTGAGTATCACAGAGAACGCTGCTGCCCATTCTCTGGTGTGTCCCTTGGTCGACACCCACGGGAAGTGATGGGATGGTATTATTCTTTTACGGCACCATACGGCACCGGCCGACACCATACGGCATACAATACAGATAACAAATGTAGATTTCCTCTATTGTTCTCATATAAATCTGCAATCACCAATTGTCCATTTGTCGCTATCTTTTTTAATTAATATTTTATATTTTTTTCTAGAAATCTACCAACACCACAAAAGATGCCAAAATTGGAAGAGCCACCACTGGAAATTCCAGACGTTCTGCAGGGTGAAATAGCCAGATTGGATTCAAGGTTTAAGGTAAGATATTAACATGTTCTACATGTAATACTATTCATAACATGTTATACTGAAGACAAGCTGTTATTTTAAGTTGAGTGAACTATTTACAGCCATGAACTACCTCAAAGAAATCCTGCTTCGCAGTATTAATTTTCTGTGCGATTTAATCATACAAAAGCCCAAATATCCAACCATTGGGCAGTTGCTCATCAGACACAATACCCGTCTGGTCGGAGGATCCTCCCTTTTCAATGGAGGTTTGCGGAACTTTACACCCTATTCCACACACCAACTGTAATGAATTAAATACCTTAAACTTCTCAATGATGAAATCGTCCATTGATGAAAATATAGCGGCATCAATGCCGCCACAAGAAAAACCAACGGAGCAAATCTACATCGCAATGAAACAGAACCGCAACGCCATCTATCCAACAAGCAGCAAACTACAACGATGAAATCTTGCATCGCGGTATCAGAGTTTACCGTGCGTCAACTATCGGGCAGTTGCCCACCAAACACAATACCCGTCTGGTCGGAGGATCCTCCCTTTGCAATGGAGGTTTCCGGGACTCCACATCTTGTTCCGCATACCTTTATAACCGCAATCAATTAAATACCTAAACCTTCCTAACGAATCATCAGTCCATTTATGAAAATCCGTTCACCAGTTTTTGAGTTAATTGAGTATATATATGAAGTGACTAGCTTTTGCTTGTGACTTCGTACACGTATATCCCGTTTCTTCCCGTTCCCGTAGGATTTTCGGGAAACCCTCTATTAGTGCTCCCCTACGGATTGAAAAGAAGCCACATACCAAATTTCAGCTTTCTACGACCAGTAGTTTCGGCTGTGCGTTGTCTGTCAGTTACTCACTTAGTCACCAGTAAAGGAAGAATTTTATATATTAGGATATAATGTAGTGGTACATTCAGCGCCGATATTCAACCATTTTCTTCGTCTCCAGGTATCGCTAGAGCCGATGTCATGGTGCGGCGGCGGTGGTGGCGCCATCACCCTCGTGGCAGCCCTGGACGAGCCGCGCCTGCCGTGCGTGGCGGGCGTGCACGTGGCAGTACCGAGGGACTACCCCGCGCGGCCGCCCGTGAGGCTGAAGCCGCGCTCCGCCAAGCAGCACGCCCCAGACTCCTTCCTGGCCAGGCTGGAGCGGGCCATGGATGCTAGGTGTGCCAGGTAAGAAGCTACACCCTCGTGGCAGTACCGAGGGACTACCCCGCGCGGCCGCCCGTGAGGCTGAAGCCGCGCTCCGCCAAGCAGCACGCCCCAGACTCCTTCCTGGCCAGGCTGGAGCGGGCCATGGATGCTAGGTGTGCCAGGTAAGAAGCTACACCCTCGTGGCAGTACCGAGGGACTACCCCGCGCGGCCGCCCGTGAGGCTGAAGCCGCGCTCCGCCAAGCAGCACGCCCCAGACTCCTTCCTGGCCAGGCTGGAGCGGGCCATGGATGCTAGGTGTGCCAGGTAAGAAGCTACACCCTCGTGGCAGTACCGAGGGACTACCCCGCGCGGCCGCCCGTGAGGCTGAAGCCGCGCTCCGCCAAGCAGCACGCCCCAGACTCCTTCCTGGCCAGGCTGGAGCGGGCCATGGATGCTAGGTGTGCCAGGTAAGAAGCTACACCCTCGTGGCAGTACCGAGGGACTACCCCGCGCGGCCGCCCGTGAGGCTGAAGCCGCGCTCCGCCAAGCAGCACGCCCCAGACTCCTTCCTGGCCAGGCTGGAGCGGGCCATGGATGCTAGGTGTGCCAGGTAAGAAGCTACACCCTCGTGGCAGTACCGAGGGACTACCCCGCGCGGCCGCCCGTGAGGCTGAAGCCGCGCTCCGCCAAGCAGCACGCCCCAGACTCCTTCCTGGCCAGGCTGGAGCGGGCCATGGATGCTAGGTGTGCCAGGTAAGAAGCTACACCCTCGTGGCAGTACCGAGGGACTACCCCGCGCGGCCGCCCGTGAGGCTGAAGCCGCGCTCCGCCAAGCAGCACGCCCCAGACTCCTTCCTGGCCAGGCTGGAGCGGGCCATGGATGCTAGGTGTGCCAGGTAAGAAGCTACACCCTCGTGGCAGTACCGAGGGACTACCCCGCGCGGCCGCCCGTGAGGCTGAAGCCGCGCTCCGCCAAGCAGCACGCCCCAGACTCCTTCCTGGCCAGGCTGGAGCGGGCCATGGATGCTAGGTGTGCCAGGTAAGAAGCTACACCCTCGTGGCAGTACCGAGGGACTACCCCGCGCGGCCGCCCGTGAGGCTGAAGCCGCGCTCCGCCAAGCAGCACGCCCCAGACTCCTTCCTGGCCAGGCTGGAGCGGGCCATGGATGCTAGGTGTGCCAGGTAAGAAGCTACACCCTCGTGGCAGTACCGAGGGACTACCCCGCGCGGCCGCCCGTGAGGCTGAAGCCGCGCTCCGCCAAGCAGCACGCCCCAGACTCCTTCCTGGCCAGGCTGGAGCGGGCCATGGATGCTAGGTGTGCCAGGTAAGAAGCTACACCCTCGTGGCAGTACCGAGGGACTACCCCGCGCGGCCGCCCGTGAGGCTGAAGCCGCGCTCCGCCAAGCAGCACGCCCCAGACTCCTTCCTGGCCAGGCTGGAGCGGGCCATGGATGCTAGGTGTGCCAGGTAAGAAGCTACACCCTCGTGGCAGTACCGAGGGACTACCCCGCGCGGCCGCCCGTGAGGCTGAAGCCGCGCTCCGCCAAGCAGCACGCCCCAGACTCCTTCCTGGCCAGGCTGGAGCGGGCCATGGATGCTAGGTGTGCCAGGTAAGAAGCTACACCCTCGTGGCAGTACCGAGGGACTACCCCGCGCGGCCGCCCGTGAGGCTGAAGCCGCGCTCCGCCAAGCAGCACGCCCCAGACTCCTTCCTGGCCAGGCTGGAGCGGGCCATGGATGCTAGGTGTGCCAGGTAAGAAGCTACACCCTCGTGGCAGTACCGAGGGACTACCCCGCGCGGCCGCCCGTGAGGCTGAAGCCGCGCTCCGCCAAGCAGCACGCCCCAGACTCCTTCCTGGCCAGGCTGGAGCGGGCCATGGATGCTAGGTGTGCCAGGTAAGAAGCTACACCCTCGTGGCAGTACCGAGGGACTACCCCGCGCGGCCGCCCGTGAGGCTGAAGCCGCGCTCCGCCAAGCAGCACGCCCCAGACTCCTTCCTGGCCAGGCTGGAGCGGGCCATGGATGCTAGGTGTGCCAGGTAAGAAGCTACACCCTCGTGGCAGTACCGAGGGACTACCCCGCGCGGCCGCCCGTGAGGCTGAAGCCGCGCTCCGCCAAGCAGCACGCCCCAGACTCCTTCCTGGCCAGGCTGGAGCGGGCCATGGATGCTAGGTGTGCCAGGTAAGAAGCTACACCCTCGTGGCAGTACCGAGGGACTACCCCGCGCGGCCGCCCGTGAGGCTGAAGCCGCGCTCCGCCAAGCAGCACGCCCCAGACTCCTTCCTGGCCAGGCTGGAGCGGGCCATGGATGCTAGGTGTGCCAGGTAAGAAGCTACACCCTCGTGGCAGTACCGAGGGACTACCCCGCGCGGCCGCCCGTGAGGCTGAAGCCGCGCTCCGCCAAGCAGCACGCCCCAGACTCCTTCCTGGCCAGGCTGGAGCGGGCCATGGATGCTAGGTGTGCCAGGTAAGAAGCTACACCCTCGTGGCAGTACCGAGGGACTACCCCGCGCGGCCGCCCGTGAGGCTGAAGCCGCGCTCCGCCAAGCAGCACGCCCCAGACTCCTTCCTGGCCAGGCTGGAGCGGGCCATGGATGCTAGGTGTGCCAGGTAAGAAGCTACACCCTCGTGGCAGTACCGAGGGACTACCCCGCGCGGCCGCCCGTGAGGCTGAAGCCGCGCTCCGCCAAGCAGCACGCCCCAGACTCCTTCCTGGCCAGGCTGGAGCGGGCCATGGATGCTAGGTGTGCCAGGTAAGAAGCTACACCCTCGTGGCAGTACCGAGGGACTACCCCGCGCGGCCGCCCGTGAGGCTGAAGCCGCGCTCCGCCAAGCAGCACGCCCCAGACTCCTTCCTGGCCAGGCTGGAGCGGGCCATGGATGCTAGGTGTGCCAGGTAAGAAGCTACACCCTCGTGGCAGTACCGAGGGACTACCCCGCGCGGCCGCCCGTGAGGCTGAAGCCGCGCTCCGCCAAGCAGCACGCCCCAGACTCCTTCCTGGCCAGGCTGGAGCGGGCCATGGATGCTAGGTGTGCCAGGTAAGAAGCTACACCCTCGTGGCAGTACCGAGGGACTACCCCGCGCGGCCGCCCGTGAGGCTGAAGCCGCGCTCCGCCAAGCAGCACGCCCCAGACTCCTTCCTGGCCAGGCTGGAGCGGGCCATGGATGCTAGGTGTGCCAGGTAAGAAGCTACACCCTCGTGGCAGTACCGAGGGACTACCCCGCGCGGCCGCCCGTGAGGCTGAAGCCGCGCTCCGCCAAGCAGCACGCCCCAGACTCCTTCCTGGCCAGGCTGGAGCGGGCCATGGATGCTAGGTGTGCCAGGTAAGAAGCTACACCCTCGTGGCAGTACCGAGGGACTACCCCGCGCGGCCGCCCGTGAGGCTGAAGCCGCGCTCCGCCAAGCAGCACGCCCCAGACTCCTTCCTGGCCAGGCTGGAGCGGGCCATGGATGCTAGGTGTGCCAGGTAAGAAGCTACACCCTCGTGGCAGTACCGAGGGACTACCCCGCGCGGCCGCCCGTGAGGCTGAAGCCGCGCTCCGCCAAGCAGCACGCCCCAGACTCCTTCCTGGCCAGGCTGGAGCGGGCCATGGATGCTAGGTGTGCCAGGTAAGAAGCTACACCCTCGTGGCAGTACCGAGGGACTACCCCGCGCGGCCGCCCGTGAGGCTGAAGCCGCGCTCCGCCAAGCAGCACGCCCCAGACTCCTTCCTGGCCAGGCTGGAGCGGGCCATGGATGCTAGGTGTGCCAGGTAAGAAGCTACACCCTCGTGGCAGTACCGAGGGACTACCCCGCGCGGCCGCCCGTGAGGCTGAAGCCGCGCTCCGCCAAGCAGCACGCCCCAGACTCCTTCCTGGCCAGGCTGGAGCGGGCCATGGATGCTAGGTGTGCCAGGTAAGAAGCTACACCCTCGTGGCAGTACCGAGGGACTACCCCGCGCGGCCGCCCGTGAGGCTGAAGCCGCGCTCCGCCAAGCAGCACGCCCCAGACTCCTTCCTGGCCAGGCTGGAGCGGGCCATGGATGCTAGGTGTGCCAGGTAAGAAGCTACACCCTCGTGGCAGTACCGAGGGACTACCCCGCGCGGCCGCCCGTGAGGCTGAAGCCGCGCTCCGCCAAGCAGCACGCCCCAGACTCCTTCCTGGCCAGGCTGGAGCGGGCCATGGATGCTAGGTATGCCAGGTAAGAAGCTACACCCTCGTGGCAGTACCGAGGGACTACCCCGCGCGGCCGCCCGTGAGGCTGAAGCCGCGCTCCGCCAAGCAGCACGCCCCAGACTCCTTCCTGGCCAGGCTGGAGCGGGCCATGGATGCTAGGTGTGCCAGGTAAGAAGCTACACCCTCGTGGCAGTACCGAGGGACTACCCCGCGCGGCCGCCCGTGAGGCTGAAGCCGCGCTCCGCCAAGCAGCACGCCCCAGACTCCTTCCTGGCCAGGCTGGAGCGGGCCATGGATGCTAGGTGTGCCAGGTAAGAAGCTACACCCTCGTGGCAGTACCGAGGGACTACCCCGCGCGGCCGCCCGTGAGGCTGAAGCCGCGCTCCGCCAAGCAGCACGCCCCAGACTCCTTCCTGGCCAGGCTGGAGCGGGCCATGGATGCTAGGTGTGCCAGGTAAGAAGCTACACCCTCGTGGCAGTACCGAGGGACTACCCCGCGCGGCCGCCCGTGAGGCTGAAGCCGCGCTCCGCCAAGCAGCACGCCCCAGACTCCTTCCTGGCCAGGCTGGAGCGGGCCATGGATGCTAGGTGTGCCAGGTAAGAAGCTACACCCTCGTGGCAGTACCGAGGGACTACCCCGCGCGGCCGCCCGTGAGGCTGAAGCCGCGCTCCGCCAAGCAGCACGCCCCAGACTCCTTCCTGGCCAGGCTGGAGCGGGCCATGGATGCTAGGTGTGCCAGGTAAGAAGCTACACCCTCGTGGCAGTACCGAGGGACTACCCCGCGCGGCCGCCCGTGAGGCTGAAGCCGCGCTCCGCCAAGCAGCACGCCCCAGACTCCTTCCTGGCCAGGCTGGAGCGGGCCATGGATGCTAGGTGTGCCAGGTAAGAAGCTACACCCTCGTGGCAGTACCGAGGGACTACCCCGCGCGGCCGCCCGTGAGGCTGAAGCCGCGCTCCGCCAAGCAGCACGCCCCAGACTCCTTCCTGGCCAGGCTGGAGCGGGCCATGGATGCTAGGTGTGCCAGGTAAGAAGCTACACCCTCGTGGCAGTACCGAGGGACTACCCCGCGCGGCCGCCCGTGAGGCTGAAGCCGCGCTCCGCCAAGCAGCACGCCCCAGACTCCTTCCTGGCCAGGCTGGAGCGGGCCATGGATGCTAGGTGTGCCAGGTAAGAAGCTACACCCTCGTGGCAGTACCGAGGGACTACCCCGCGCGGCCGCCCGTGAGGCTGAAGCCGCGCTCCGCCAAGCAGCACGCCCCAGACTCCTTCCTGGCCAGGCTGGAGCGGGCCATGGATGCTAGGTGTGCCAGGTAAGAAGCTACACCCTCGTGGCAGTACCGAGGGACTACCCCGCGCGGCCGCCCGTGAGGCTGAAGCCGCGCTCCGCCAAGCAGCACGCCCCAGACTCCTTCCTGGCCAGGCTGGAGCGGGCCATGGATGCTAGGTGTGCCAGGTAAGAAGCTACACCCTCGTGGCAGTACCGAGGGACTACCCCGCGCGGCCGCCCGTGAGGCTGAAGCCGCGCTCCGCCAAGCAGCACGCCCCAGACTCCTTCCTGGCCAGGCTGGAGCGGGCCATGGATGCTAGGTGTGCCAGGTAAGAAGCTACACCCTCGTGGCAGTACCGAGGGACTACCCCGCGCGGCCGCCCGTGAGGCTGAAGCCGCGCTCCGCCAAGCAGCACGCCCCAGACTCCTTCCTGGCCAGGCTGGAGCGGGCCATGGATGCTAGGTGTGCCAGGTGAGCGAGCTCATGTTACCGTTACGTCACCCATCACTCACGTCAAAAATATAGAATAGGCACGGCAAAGACTGCCATCTCATCATCTGCCTAGCCTTTTCCCAACTAATATAGGGTCGGCTACCAGTCAACCGCATTCAGCTGAATACCAGTATAGGAAGCGTGCAGAAACTATAGGTGGCAGCACAGAAATGTCACTGTCAAGTATATAACAAGTATAAAATTCGAAATAGCTACGCTAGATGGCACAGTATACTTCGCGCACGTTCCCCTAAACTAAGTGTGCAGGAACCACAGGTGGCAGCACAGAAGCGTCAATGTCAAGTATTCTGATCCTTAAAACGAAGCCTTTTCCCAACTATATTAGGGTTGCCTTCCAGTCAAACCGCATTCAGCTGAATACCAGTATTTTACGTAGAGCGGCTGCCTACTAGACCTCCACAACCCTTTAACTGGGTAGCACGGTAGTAATTGGCAAGGCTGGGGTCCGATTTATTGGCTTCTGGCAATCCGTAACGACTGTCAAGAGATCTAGAAATGACAGCCGGGACCAACGGCTTCACGTGCTTTCCGAGACGCGGAGGAAACTCGATATGTTAGAACGGTCACCCATCCCCGGACCAACCTTGGCAAACGTTGCTTAACCTTAACCTTGAAATTTGACTTGTGCGGCTGTTATTCTTAAGCCACGAGCTTCTCGAAGACTGTGCCATGTAACGTTGCAAATTCGCAACTTTTGCCGTATAAATACTTAACACTGATGCTTCTGTGCCGCCACCTATTATAGTTCTTACTCGATCCTATTAGGGGATCGTAAAGTGATTAGACAGTGCCATCTAGTGGCGCAAATTCGAAACTTTCACGTTATAAATATTTGACATTGACACTTCAGTGCTAGCGCCTTCACTTTAACCGTATAGATCGGTACTAGTACCTAAAGGTACTAGACAAGTAACGCTCCGCCTACTCGGTAGTAGCACCTTTAGGTACTAAGAGTTACGTCATACGACATCCTTTTTATTAATGTTGTTATTGATATAGTTACTTAAAAAATCTTATGTATGAGCGTTAATCAAAACAATTGGATAAAAACGTCATAAGATAGCGCTAATAATTCTTTCTTATTTAACCCGCAAGTTTACTATTTTTAAAAAATAAAACCAAAGTGTATAATGTGATAATCGGCATCCACCATCAACCATATTGTTTTTTTTTTTTTTTTTAGGGTGTAGCAAAACGATTATGATAATTGATATTTTTTTTCAAATTTGATCTTCCCGATTAATTTAAATGAACGCTTATCGTAATTCGATTGAACAAAAAATAAAATTATGTTAAAGGCATGAAATACAATATGCAATAATGATATAATAATTATGTTTTCTCATGTAATTTAAACAGGTTTTTGGACATTAGGAATAAAACGAACTCAACATATTCATCGGACCCCCGGCTAATTTCGCTAATTATAAGCAATTAGCGAAATTACCTATTCAAAATTTAAATTCAGAATGCGCGCGTGGTTCAAAAATATTTTATTACATAGACAATATTGAGAGTTTGTGTAGATATTTTCAGCATAAATATACGAATCCTCGCACATCTCTATAGGAAACGCAGGTTTCTTGTAAAAATGCTAATTGTTTGTTGAACTTGACCTAGACCTGGCCTTGTTAGGTTTTTACTACCATTGTCTTTAAGATAGTAAAGGAATATAAATAAAAGTACCTAGGTAGCCCGGTGCGTATTTCACTAGTCACCATTCGATATTGCAAGTTAACTAAAAAGTAAGACCCCTTTCTGGACCGTTAAATTATAATGCCAAATCGCATCAACTGACTTGCAATTTGTGAAACATTGCTATTTTTTTTTCTGAAACCAGTGTAAGAAAAACCGAACATAATATCCACCAAACCAACATAGTACATGTAGGTAGCATTTGCATTTAGGTAGTTATGTCTTTGGTTGATGATGACGTAATAAAAACGTGCTTAATAAAAAAATACAATTAAAAAGAAACCACAGACCGCAGGAATTCCTGACGGCTGAAGCTCATTCCATAGTATACCTGTCATTCTATATGAAACCCATACAGAATGCCCGGTATACATTTATGTAGGTATGTCAAGTGGGTGTAATTGTGTAAATTTGAGTATGCTATGGTTAAGTATTGCATCAGGTTGTATTTTTTTTATAATGCTTGAAAATTGGTCTGTGTGGATATGTGTATACTTGTTATAGATACGTTCAGTTTTTTTCTTCTGCTGCAAAACGAAGGTGCGAATGCTTTTTGGCAGTATGTATGTGCATGTGTGGATGTTTGTAGGTATGTGTGTCTATTTCTTTGAAACGCCTGGTAGCTTAAGGCTGCGTTAAAAACAAAATACACATCCTCGCATATCTCTGTGGAAACGCAGCCTAACGACTGGATAGATTTTTCAAATGAGGAGTCAATTAGGTTTGTCTTCAAGTGTCGAAATAGCATAGATTCAGTGGCGTAGCTAGCATGGGTGACACCCGGTGCGAATAAAGTGTTGTCACCCCACAAATCGACACCCTCCCAATAATCATGAAAGAATTTGTGTGCTAAAGCGAGCTCGAAAAATGTTACGACAGTTAAAAAAAAACACTTTTTTAATCTATACTAATATATAAAGCAGAAGAGTTTGTTTGTTTGTTTGTTTGAACGCGATAATCTCAGGAACTACTGGTCCGATTTGAAAAATTCTTTCAGTGTTAGATAGCCCATTTATCGAGGAAGGCTATAGGCTATATACCACGCTAAGGCCAATAGGAGCGGAGCAGTAATGAAAATTGTGACGCAGACGAGGTTGCGCGGGTCAGCTAGTGATGTTATAATGAGTATTATTTTTGAAAGGTTTAGGGTTCCGTCCACAAAAATCAAAACCCATGAAAATACTAATAACGCGGGCGAAGCCGCGGGCAGAAACTAGTCAAACATAAAACTCGCAATAATTTTAGTCTCATATATTTTTTTTTAAAACACGAGTACATTCTGAATTTAAATTTAGAATAAAAGAAAATTCCGCGCGAAATTGATCATGGGTCCGATGAGTTTCTTGAGTTGTTTTTATTTTAATTCTCAAAACTTGCTGCCCAAAAAACTGTAAATGTATTAAGAAACCATAAATAATGATTATAATAAGTGCTTATTGTATTTTAGACCTTAAAAGTATTTTTTCTATTATAGTTACTAATAATCGATTTATGAAAAACGCGCTTTTAAATTCATCGAGTCGATTGAAATTTAAAAAAGAATCGGTTAGCATAATCGATATGGTACACCCTAATAATTAAAAAAACAAAATGATTGAAAATCTTGAACACGAATAAAGTGTAGTGGTAATGAAATTACGTGTTAATGGATCTGTGTTTGTAAATTGCATTTAGATCTGGGGTTTTTATTGTTCTTCATGATATTTAGATTCATAATTGTCATATTTTTAATCATATTTACATGTGAATGGGTGATATTTGTGTTAATTAAAAACGTAAACAAACACATTTGGCGCCAAACTTCGACTTTGGAAATCAAAAAACTTCATTACCGCTATATATATCGTTAGAAATAATATATATGCATTCGTCAGATAATCAAATGATGAGCAAACCAGTACCCCTGTAATGGAGTTTGGGTGTCCGAAATCCACAATTTTCATGGCTTTTAGCCACAAACATCGTTTTCATCAAAATTGCAACGTAATTATTTTTTGTCAATATTCAATCGTATTTTTAATTAACTTATGTATGAATAAGGACAAAACAAAGAACGCAAATAGAATAATTATGTCTTGATTTTGCCCTTTTGTATCTTTTTAGCAAACGAGACGTTTGTTTACTCATATATTTTCAGAAAGTCTAAGTTGACTATCTTTTTGAGAGGTGAAGTGATTCATGTTTAAGACACATTTTTAAGTACACTGAAGAGATTTGAACGACCTTAACTTGTAATTTAAGATATTTCTAACAAACTTATCGTATAATATACCAACAGAAACAAATTTTTCATAGTAAATTCGATTGCCGGAATTTGATGTAATTTCAGAATTTGATGACGTAATTCGCAAAATCTCGTCGACTCAGGTCATATGTTAAATGCCAAAATCTTGTCGTGCAGAGTGGTTAATAATCCGTGCACCAACGTATGGACCCAACCCCGAAAAAACTTTCAGGAATTGCATTTTTTCTCTGGTACCTGTTGTATATGTAAATACTCGTTTTTGCCCGCGCATATCCCGGTTTTTCCCGTTCCCGTAGGAATTTCGGGAAATCCTCTCTTAGTGCTCCCCTACACTCCACAAGGAACCTAAATGCCAAATTTCAGCTTCCTATGACTAGTGGTTTAGGCTGTGCGTTGTCTGTCAGTCACTCGAGTAACGTTAGAGTTATATATATAAGGATGATCTAAGGTTTTTAAAGCGAATTGCTTTCCGAGAGCCATCTACGATCTTGTAAGTAACGAAATTTCTTTCTAATCGTTGCAGGTTACCAAAAAGCTGCTCAGTGGGGCAACTCCTGGACGCGTGGGAGATGAGCGTGCGGCAAGCGTGCGCGCCCACGCCGGTCGCGTACACGCCCGTGCCCGCGCTCGGCTTGTAGACCACGGTCACTACTGACATATCTATGTAATGTTTCTACAAAAATTATGGTAAATTTGAGTATCATTTTGCAAGTTCCTACCTAAATCAAATAGGGATAATTCTTGGATAAAAGTAAAAATGTATCTGTTTAGTCTGTCAGTTTGATTAAAAACTGGCCAAGTGCGAGTCGGACTCGCGTGCAAAGGGTTTGGTGCGAGTTTAATTTTTTTAACATGTTATTTTTTCAGTATAGACTTCTTATAGGTTTTCCTTAATCCATAGGTAAAGATCTATTATCTCCATTTTTTTCAAAATTTTAGGCTCAGTAGTTTCGGAGATAAGGGGGGGGGAATGGTAAATTTTGTCAAATTTCAACCTGTAATAGAAATAAACGCAATAGCTCTTAAGGGGTCATTGTACGCATCATTATGAACAACTTTCACTATGGGACCAACACTGAAATCGCGAAAAACAAATCGACTCCCCCATACATTTATGTTCCGCATAATTGAACAGCTGATTTTTTTTCGCGATTTCGGGATTGGTCCCATAGTAAAAGTTGTTCATAATGATGAGTACAATGACATCTTAAGAGGTATTGCGTTTATTCTGCTACACGTTGTTGATTAATGTGCGCGAACGCACATCTTCCAGATTATGAGTGTTGTCTTCAATATTATGACTTCGCTATCCCTTATTTGGGGTATAAGCGGATTTTTCTCAGGATTTAAGTCAACTATGGGTCGATTTTTGCCGTCTGATGAACTTGTGTCTGTAGAATAAAAATGGCAGTTGGACAACTGTTGTATTGAAAATAATATGTGGAACCGCCATATTTATTTTACGGATAAAATATATCTGACTGTTGAAAAATCTATTCTGAGACAATTTAACTATATTTTTTATTGTTTTCAAATGTATTTTGTTTTTCCTTTCAAGAAACGAAAACCAAATATGTCTTGGGCTGTTCATTCAAAATTGTACCTTATGTCTTATGTCTACAGTTTTCAATCACATGAGGTTGATGAAATGTTATTTCACAAAATTAGGTATTGTATTGAGAACTGTGTGTACTTGACATAAGGGTGAATTTTGAATGAGCGTACTTTTATCGTTAATCCATTTCTATTAAATTTACTCTTTGTGAAATAGTATTAAGAATAATTTAACATAAATGTAATCGAGGGATCTTCTTATTTAAAATAATAATGTTATAATATTTTGCAGATGTGATATTTATCTGTGATAAATGCTGCCGTCAAAAAAAAGAACGTATCGACAAAACTCGAAGTAATCGATTTCCGACCTTCAGTTATTATTTTAAAGTCGGAAATCGGTAACTTCGTTTTGAGGGATATGTCCTCTTTACTTGTGACGGCCGGATGATAATTTAAAACAATACCGTTACAAGTATGTACTCAAACTGAGTAAATAACGTAGTAAATACATAATTATGCAAGCTAATTTATTTATCACCATCCAAAAACATTCAATCCATTCAACTCTGAGAATTAATCTTATGTTCCCTACATTTTTTTTGAGAATGCATCGAATATTTTGGATGCTGATAAAAATAATCCAGTATACTACTCAATTACTTAGATATTTCAAAATATTTATCTCAAAACTAATTTGTTTACCGTCCTTTTAAAATAACTCAATTTAAATCTTAAAATTCATTTACTCAGTTACATGATTATCCCCCTTTCTAACCAAAGTTGATTTTCAAATGAATAAAAATAAGTATAAAAATTTTAAACTTAATTTTGTTAACTATCTAAAGACCGGATTCTGAGGTACTTTATCGGTCGTTTATCGGACAGATTAACTACCGATAAAAGCTAAAACGGGGCATGAGTTCTTCTATTCTTTCCCTGCGTAATTGAAATTAATGAATTTATAAGACAATACAAAAAATGTTCCCTATTTATGCGACCTATGTTCTATTAAGGGTCTCAAAAGATATGGGATCAATTTTATTATAATTAAATCAAATATTCAACACAAAGATAAAGGCACTTTTCACAATCTCCAGATAGGCATCTACCAGATAATCAAAAATATTACGACTGGCACGTAACTTGGCAAAGATTTTCGTAGCTGAGGAAGTGCGCACACGCACTTTTTCGTTTTTACTAATTGATAGGCACGCATTTGACCACCATCTCACCTGAGGTAAGCGATGATGTGGTCGAAGATGGAGCACGCTTGTCTAGAAGTAACCTATTCACTCTTGACTTAAAGATTCCCAGGTTGTAGCTATCAGGAAACACAGACTCCGGCAGGGAATTCCACTCCTTAGCTGTACGCACTATGAATGTGTTCCCAAAACGTTTTGTGCGTGTGGGTGGGATGTCCACCATGTACCGGTGGCGCATCGCCAATCCGATGATGGAACGGGCTTGGCGGAATTAAATTATGCAATTCCGTCGCACATTCCCCAAAATGCAACCGATAGAAAACCGACAGGCCAGCAACTCGTCGTCAATGCTCAAGACTTTGGAGCTTAGTCATTTTTAGATGCGCGAACTTCCCCTACTACGGAAATCATTGGCAACTTACGTGCCGGTAATTATATTTGTGGGTTACGCTAACAGGAACTTATGCGGAGGGTGTGAAATAGGCCAAAAATGTTAATATTTTTATATTTTTGTCACGGAGGTCCCTTTTTGATAGAGTTTTATCGATATAGTTGTTGTAAAAGTGTAATGAAATAAGCAATAATTTTCTTGTTTGTAATTTTAAATAAAATGTAATTTAATTGGAGTTTTTGTTTCATTGAACCAATGTATATTTCCGAAAATGTATATTTCTTATTCGCTATGATGTCAATTCAAATAACTCTTGGAGCTGCAGAAAACAGATAGAAAATACAGATTATACTTGCCCCGTCTATGATGCCTTCTTGTATGCTTAATAAAAGGTTCAATGTTCTCAATCTCTATTTATCCACTCTGAATAAAACTCTTCAGGTAAGGGTACGCCAGCGTCGGCACAGTTTTTCTGAAGGGTTCCGTACCATAAATTGAAAAAAACGCGTTTCTTGTACGGGAGCCCCCTTTTATTTAATTCATTTTTGATTATTTGTTGTTATAGTGGCAATAGAAATACTCTGAAAATTTCAACTGTCTACTTATTACGGTTCTTGAGATACAGCCCGCTGGCAGACAGACGGACGGTTACCCTTTTGGGTACGGATCCCCAAAAATTGAAGGTGTATGGACACTGGGACAAAATAAAACTACACCTTACACGTCAACATAAAGTATATTCCCAACATTATACAGAGAACTGGTGGAGTTGTCTGCAGACGGCGCGGCTTGGTGCAGGCGGCGTCACATAATAGCCTTAGAATATGTTCGAAAGAGTCACCGCGGCCCTAGAACTCAAAGGGCATTAGGAAGAATACGGATGGGTTTAGTCAGTAAGAGTCTTGACACTCCCTTCTGCTCCGCGCAGAGCGGGAGGACTCATTTGATTCTATCCTATCCTTAAAGAAAGGAGGCCGTCTGTTCAAGTAAATAAAACACAGCATACACGTCAACATACAGTATATTCCCAAAACTACAAAGAGAACTGGTAGAGCTGAGTGTGCGGGCGGCGCGGCTTGCTGCAGGCGGCGTCGCGGCGCGCGGCCCCGCAGCACGACCAGTGCCGCGTGCCCGGCCAGCCCGCGTGCCCGTGCCCGCAACCTGCCGGCAAATATAGGATGAATAAAATATTATATTCTAATACTTCTGAACATGGCCAATTTTGCCTTCAGATCCGTGTGTCGTAGTTCAAACTAAACCTAATTGTATAAAACACTTCCTATTAGAATGCTGGTTTGATGGAAGTTACAGTCATTTCTTTATGCCTCAAGAATTCGAAGTTAATAACGCAATAAAAATGTTTAGCTAAAAAGGGGCCGCAGTTTGTGTGACAAGAAATCCATTGACACAGAGGCGGGACCGACTTTAGCAATTAGGTTAATTCTAGGAAAAACGAAAATTTTATCAGCCTAGGGTGATTTAGGAACAGTGACATTTGGCACCAAATGAGACTGTTCCTAAGTTACCATAGGCTGATAAAATTTTAATTTTACCTAAATTAACCTAAGTGTTAAGGTCGGTCCCCCGTGTAGGACTAATAGTATAGGGATCGTGCACGGCGTTGACTATGCCATCTAGTGTCGCATATTCGAAGTTTTAAGGGTCAGAATAGGTACTTGAAATTGACGCTTCTGTGCTGCCACCTGTGGTTCCTGCATGCTCAGTTTAGGGGAACGTGTGCGAAGAAGACTGTGACATCTAGCGTAGCTATTTCGAACTTTATACTTGAAACATCTCACTCACCTCTCTCTCTCTCGTCTCACTCTGACACTAGGGCGTGTGGGGTCGTTAGACCTTACTACCCACACGATAAGAAGAAGAAGACTTGAAACATGCTTGACGGTGACATTTCTGTGCTGCCACCTATAGTTTCTGCACGCTCCCTATAATAGGCAATGCTGCCTTTTATACTATAAGTCCTCTATATCTGCCGACCAGGGGGTTTCAAAAGGCCACTTTAGCAGAATCAGAAAGCACATCACGCTACCCGTTACTGTCAAATTTTCCCAATCAACCTTGAACCTACGTTAGCCGTTTCAGACCCGCTGACATTGGTATATAAAAACCCAAGATACACACTCAGCATCTCAAAAACGTCCGCATAAAACAAGTGCACAATTTAAAATTGTGCGCTAGTTTCAAACAGTCTCGCATCGCTCGCCATACTGCACTGCTTTGTAAAACCAACTTTACGATCCGTGTAAGGTTGAATTTGCAAAAAAATGTTTATAGTATCTATAGTATACACACAACTCACACATGACATTTGATAAATGTCAGTTTTTGACGACAGTTTCGAGTGTTGCATTTGTTCGAGACTGTGCATCTTGGGTTTTTTATATATAAATGCCCGCTGTTGTCGGACAACCCCGTTTTAGTTATACCACGGCAGAATGGCACCTTATGCCGTAACAGAAATACGATTTTTGCAGTGCAAGTGTTACCAATGATTTGCGATTGACTACCCCTTTTTCGTAACGGACTAATAATCGCTAGACTAGAGTTTATAAATATAGACTGATCTTCGTCATTAGAAATACCGAACAAGTGTGAGTTTGAATCGCGCACCGAGGGTTCCGTACAAACTCGTAGGTGTAGATGGTTCGTTCATTACGAGAATCGAGCCGTGATATTTACGAGTGTAGGTTACCTACTGTATTCTTAAAACATCAGAAGATAATCTTAATCTAGGTTTTTTTTTTTCAGATTTAATTCCGAGATTTTTTATTTAAAATTGATCAAAGAAAGCTTAGAACTGAATTTCTCCACATCTTTTTTTTTAAACGATGCCCCACACTAGGAATTTATTCTGTATCGTGGGTGCGTTTACAAACATATAAATTCACATACACAAACAGCCAGACCCGGAACAACTATCTGTAGGCCATACAAATATTTGTTCCGTGCGGAATCGAACCCGCAACACGCAGTGCAGCAGCCCATCGCTCAACCAATGCGCCAACCATGTCGTCGTCTATGGTAAGAAAGCAAGTATACCTTTATACCCCCCCGGCATGCGCGCGCCACAGCCGCAGGTCGCATCCCGGCGGCCGCCCGACGAGCAGAACGCGCAGCAGTGGAACGTGCCCCAGTGCGCCGCGCCCGCGCGCGCGCAGCACGAGAACGGGCTGCCCTGTGGATTACATACAGCGACTTTTGAGCTTGAAAAAAAACCAGTATTCTGAAAAGTTCACACCTAGAAAATTTTTGGTGAAGGGAACTGACAATCGATCCAATCAAGGTTCACAATAAGCGCACTTCTCTTACGTTTTCAGAGTGAGATGATTATAAAATAGACTCGTCGGACATCAAGGGTGCCTGTCCATTACAGCGGAGCGAGGTAACGAACGGAGCGGAGAAACGGAGACATTTTAACCAATGGAATTACATAAAATCTTCGTCCCACGTGGGTCACTGACATTTTGAATGACATGATTGCTTAATTCAAAAGACTTTAAGATGTTTAAATTGGCACTTAAAACGTAATGTTGTTTTTGATGAGAGAGATTGTCAGATAGATGCAAGTTTTTCAATCTAAAGCATTATGCAGTGAGAATCTACTGCAATGAGTGCCATGCGAACATTAAGGTAGACAAATAGAGTCCTGTGCAAACAAATAATAATGACTTATTTATCAGGGGCCAGAAATATAACTGGCAATGCGACGTATAGTCGATATTGAGCTAGCCAATTCATCTTTAAGGCCTCTATACACCAAACCCGCCTCCCCGGCTTTGCCCGGCGGGTTCATGCATTAGAACATTGTAAGCCGGAACGACCTTTGCCGGTAGCACGAGGGCCGCGGCATCTGCGGCCTGTAGCGTTCAACAATTAGTGATTGCCGAGATTCGTAATGAAAGCCGGCGGGCAACTGAGCGAGCGAACATGAAGTGCCGGCATGCCCCGCCGAGGAGCGCGCGCGGGCGCTACCTGCCGGTATGATTATCGCAAAACAAGCCCGGCGGCCTAACCCACCGGGCAGCCGGGGTTTGATGTGTAGAGGCCTTTAGAATATAGATAACCTGATGATATACCTTGATCGGCTTGTTGTTGATAGTGACAGCCAGTAGGTAGGCCCCGGGGGAGCGCGGCGTGACGCAGAGCGTGTAGCTGCCGTCCGCGCCGTCCTCCACGCGCGCCACGCTGGGCCGCGCGCTGGAGTCGCGGCGTCGGAAGTAACCGGCCACCTGGGAGTGAAGAATAAATAACATATAACGATCCCACTGATAGGACTCTTGCTTATAGGAAGAAATGGGCCGTAATATAAGATCCAGTGCGGATTGGTGGATGTCACATAATCTTTCAATTTTTGGTCCTAGAACATGCCATTCGTTCCTCGATCGTTTCCTCAGGATTTTTTGCTTTATCTTTTTGAGGAAATCACACCAAGTAATATGCCTGCCTGGGTTCGGACCCACAACCTATAGAGGTGCAACTGGTTAGTCAATATGTGGATATGCTTTTTGGTGACAAAATGACCAGAATTTTTAAAAGCTTAATTTACTTAAAATCAGACTTCTGATAACCAGAATTGAAAAAATAAGCAAAGAGGTCTGACTCTGACCTGCTCGCCTCCACACCAGATACGTTCACCGTTGCAGTCTCGCAGCTCCAAAGTCACTTCGTGCTCACAGTCCACTCGGAGATCTTGTAGACCTAAAATTATTAAAATGTCATTTGCTTGGCTTCCATTACACTGCTCTTGACGATACTAATCAACTGTACATATCCCTGGATTCTGAAGTTTATGGAAAATCGGTTCTGAAAAAAAAAATGGGTACGGGCTATGTAATAACCAAAATCGGACAATTAACCCTATCACCGTGTTGCGGAATTTGTTCGAAAGAGTCATCGTCGTCACCGCGGCCCTGGAACACAAAGGGCATTAGGAGGAACTCGGATGGGTTTTAGTCAGTAAGAGTCTGACACTCTTCTGCTCCGCCCAGAGCGGAAGGAGTCATTTGATGATTTCCCATCCCAAAAAGAAGCCCTAAGTATCACCGTCGCACTTCTTTTTTTCGAGACAATGTTGACCCTAAAACTTTTGTGTCCGTTTGTGTCCAGTATTTGGTCACGTTTATAGCGGCATCAGTGGCATTTATTAGGTCCTCAATGATGCAGGTGTAAGGGCACTTGGCCAGGGTTTCGGTATGATTTGACACGTTACCGCGGCCCTGGAGCGCAAAGGGAATTTGAAGGAACACGGTGTATTTTAGTCAGTAAGGTTGTAAGAGTCTGACACTCTATTCATTAGGTATCCGACTCTCCGTATCTATAAAACATCATTTCGATTGGTTGTGTTTGCAGCGGCCTGCTTGGGTGCCACCGTCCCACTGATTCTGTCACAGGTTTTAGTACCAGAGCAAAATCTTTTAGCTTTAAAGCCACAATAAGTACTCCTCACCTTCAGTATTAACCACACACATGTCCGGATCAGGCGCATGCGCCAGCAGTCTGCCGAAGATGGTGGCGTCGTGAGTAGCGGGAGCGCGCGGGGCGAAGCGCAGCTCCAGGCGCGGCGCCTCCGCCAGCGGCTGCAGCTCCGTCACGCGCTCCAGGCGACGCAGCACCGGTCCTGATAGGGACAGGAGCTCGTCTTCCTTGCCTTCGCTTAGGAGCTGGGGAAGGAATACAGGGGTCCTCAGTTGTAAAAATATTTGCATAGTTTTCTGTAGTTCTCTTGCTTTTTAGCTTGACGAAAAATAGATACGTATGATGTAGATCATGATGGCGGTGGTCAAAGTCACAGAAGAAATGGCAGTAAATGATATGTTAACTTTGATGGTCGCAGTTCTGATAATCTTTAACCGTCTTTTAAGGTGAAACGACCACATACACGCCCACGCCATCACATGATCTACATACGGATATATACTTTGGATAGCCCAGAAATGGTCTGATAAGATCTTCACTCACCTCCTCAGCAAACCTAACAGCATCAACAGCATGCCTGGCCCTTTCATCTAGCGCCCTACTCTTCTGGTCCAGGCGCTGTTGGTGCCTCTCCCTCGCACGCGCGGCGCTTGCGCATAGCGTGCGCGTGTGTGTGTCGACTGCGCGCCGGTACTGAGCGGCCCATTCTTGGACCTCGCTTTCTACGCGGGCTGCTTGGCACTGCAAATGGAAAAGGCGATAGAATTGACGAATAGATTTTCCTCCGTTTTTGGCTCGGCGTCAGCTATAACACATCACGGTTAGGGGTAAAAAAATCTTTTAATAGTTTCCGAGTCAAGGCGAATTGTCTACCTACGCTATTTTGATTATTCAGGGTTCGCGGGGTTTCCGGGGTTGCGGGATTTGTTCGAGAGAGTCGCCGCGGCCCTGGAACGGCATTAGGAGGAACACGGATGGGTTTTAGTCAGTAAGAGTCTGAAACTCCCTTCTGCTTCACCCAGAGCGGGAGGAGTCATTTGATGATTTCCCATCCTTAAAAAAAAAAAGATTCGCGGGGTTTGGCAAAGTTTTTGATAAACGATCTATTGTACCTACTCTTCTTGTAAATTACTTGCACTTTGCCCGCGACTTTCGTCGCCACCACCACCGGCGATCAGCGAGTAGCGAGTAAAGCTTTAAACTCGAAACGAGTTGGCGAGCAGCGAGTAGCGAGTGAATTTTCGGTAGTTTTGACGCTCGGCTTTCAGCGAGTGATTTTGTGCGACGGGCTTTTTCTCGCAATATTCGCTCCGGCCCGCACTGTAGGTAGAAAGAACCGCTGTTTGGTGAGTTCTGACCGCCAGGCGAGCATCGCTGAGCGAGTGTCGCTGAGCGAGTACAATCTTTGATAGTTCTTGTCACTGCGATCAACTAGAGGTAAGAACCGCTCGCCGGCAGTGTGAACAGCCAGCTGTGATGTACCTATATGTCTCTTTTACTCACACGAGATCTGTATATTTTGTCCCTTTCCTCAGCGAGCAAATAGTCGATAGCTACTCGCTTCCACGCCAGCGGTGAGACAAATGCCTAAAGGTTGAATTGCTCCTACATCATAAAAGGAAGACTTCTGCAAAGGGAATCACCAGTTTCAGCAAAGCGGGTTAGCAGTCCCAGTTGTTTCGGTTGTGCGTTGAAATGACAGCCAGTTTCCCTTTTATGTATTTGAAAAAGTACCTTATTGGCACAAGGAAACTAAAGCTTGGTAAACCAACTTATAAGTCGATCGTATGGACTATTTGATAGAAAGAAAGACTGTTTTTTTTTTGCTATTGATAGGCATACGTTTGCGGTCGAAGATGAAGCACGCTTGCCTAGGACGAATTGTATAAATAAAGCCCTACTATATTCACATCAATCTCATAGGCATGTGCGCTGAGGTTCCTCGTAGCTCGCTCCACGTTCTCCGGCACGAGCCTGGCGCGCTCGGCCGCATCGCGTAGCAGGCGCGCACGCTCTGCCGCAGCACGAGACGCGTTGGCCAGCGCGTGCCCGCTGTGAGAGACCAGGCAGCAGTCGCGGCATACCACCTGGAGGACAGGAAGATGAATCTGTTAGATACACTTCTCCGACGTCTTTTATGTTGATGAAACGAGAATAGACACTTTTACTTTGCTAATGGGATAACCAATTCCCAACACCCTTAAGTTTTACTGCTAGCTCGCTTAGGTATCTACTGCCTGAAGAGGTTACGCGCATTCTTGTGGAGGCTTTTCTAAAATAACATCGAGCCTGTATTCCCTGGAGGAGTGGCAAAGAGAAGTAGGCACCTAATAGTCAATCCAAATGATCCAAGGAATTGAACCTACTTAGACGCCAAGTCCAGTAATCAATCTTGCAAACCAAATATTGAAACAAGTACGGGCTTACCCAGGCTTCTTCTGGGTGAGGTCACTATGGAGTCAAAGTCGACGATGGCGTCGACTTTGTGTTTGTCACCTCTGACCTACACTAGAGTCAAGAGCAAACACATCTCAATATATAAAAAAAAAATTGGCCTCTTAAAATGTGCCCACATGTAAGTCTTTAGTTCTGCTAAACATGTGAACGCCGCCTTAAGGAAAGTATGATCCAATTGGTGCAGCAAGTAGCGCTGTGTCGCCTAATATATCCGTTATGCGCCTCGCCGCAGAAGATATACTCACCAGGCATTGACTGCAGCGGGCTTTAGTATGTAGGTTACCTGCTGACAAGTGGGGCAGTAGAAACTGAGGTCAGCCTTGGGGTGCTGGCTGCAGTACTTGACTGGCGCAGGGACCAGCGGGTGTAGCGAGTGGCGCGCCGTCGCCTTCTGTCTGCCGTGCGCCTCGCCGCAGGAGGTGCAGATGCTCACCAGACATTGACTGCAGCGGGTTTTAGCAAGTAACGTTACCTGCTGACAAGTGGCACAGTAGACACTGAGGTCAGCCTTGGGGTGTTGGCTGCAGTACTTGACTGGTGCAGGGTCCAGCGGGTGCAGCGAGTGGCGTGCCGTCGCCTTTTGTCTGCCGTGCGCCTCACCGCAGGACGTGCAAATGCTCACCAAGCATTGACTGCAGCGGGTTTCTGCCTGTTAGAGAAGTGTTGGTTAGTTCTTTTTGTAACGAAAATTGGAAGTAGTATGGTTTCCTTTCTTCGAAAAATAGGTAGGTAATGGCGTTTCGGTAGGAAGGTATAACACAAATTAAAGTAATGGGAAATGCTAGTGGCACCCGATGTCGCATCCAATTGGGTAAAACTAAGTTGATTTTATTCATTTTCTGTTGAACGTACCTAGCAGCAGAGGCTGTGGCTGCTGACGAGGTGCTGAGGATGAATAAGTGATTGGTCGTACACAAAATGAGCCTGCCTTCTTTCGTATACAGTGCTGTGCTAGGGCGAGGTGATTCACCTGAGCTGAGAGGTATATTCCCAGGTTAAAATGTGTTTCTCATACATAACTAAATAGTCCAGAATCCTTTGTCGCCTGTCCCACAAAATTCCATCAAGTTAATGACATGAAAAAACATTTAAGCACCCTAACCGCTAACGTAAGTTCAAATATAATCATACACTAACATTCTGTAAGTCAAATGTAGCTGAACGGAACGAATGGTAATTTGTTGAAATCCCACATTTGAAGCGTTCGGCCACGGTCGAGATCCTTCACGTGTGTTTGAATATTCTTAAAATACTTTTCAACAATCAGTATTTCTATTGAGTTTTGAGGACAACGAACTGAAGCTCATAACTCTGAATAATCATTTCTGTATTCTCACCCAGAACAAATCAATTTACACCTCTATGGAGAAAATTAATCATTCACAGAAGCCGTAGGTAGTGTTCTTGCTCAAGGAAACATGTAATATACCAAGAAATGCAATAAACACTGTAATTTAATATTAGGTACGCCTGTATTCCCTAAAGGGAAGGTGTAAGGCAAGTTTCATAACAGCATTCTGCGAGTTTAGTTACTATTGGGGCTAGCTTATTGCTTTTAATTGAAACTATCCGGACTGTGATGGTTTTACGAAAGCCCTGTTTATTGTTGTGTATTGCTTGCCTCCAGAGGGCTTAGTGTAAGTTTTTAAACGCACTCGATCGCCTTAACGTAAACGTTTGCTTATGTCAAAATGTATAGAAAAAAAGAGTTTTTCCGTTATTGTCATCAGATGGCGCTTACTCAGTTTCAATACAAATTGACGTTTACGCCAATGCTATCGAGAACGTTAAAAAGCTCGCACTAAGGCCTCAGCAATCCAACATAGGAACTATCGAACCTTGCGACTACCTATAGACCAAAGAGGCCGTCAATTTGCGTGAAGACATATGCAATGGATATCGTCGACCACATCATCGCTTTCATCAGCGATATAGTGGTCAAACGCGAGAAAAAAAAAAACAGCCGCTGAAGCCAAGTACCCGATGTTCAATAGGATTACTGCCTGCTTGTTTAGTTAGAGAATTTTAAAATTGTCACACTAGTTCCTACCTTATTATCACTGCTACAAAGATCACAGAGCACGTTGATCCCCTCGCTGTCCTGGGCGGCGGCCATCTTGCGAAGCAGCACATAGTTGAGAGGCAGCGCTGATATGCCGCCGAGGGGCAGCTGTGTCTCATAGCCGCAGGTCGGGCAGAGCAGGAACTGCACGCTTTTGCCTGATACCTGAAAAATATAGCGCGAATTTTCTAAACCGTTTTTTTATGACGAAGTTCTGAGGGGACTCGGGTCGGCTTTTCTCCATAAAAACGCATTCCGCTGTTTTCTTCGTGGATAATGAAATGATTTTTTTCCAAAAAATCTAGATCGAATTAATACGTGCCTCTATCATTTTCTTTTTTAACCCCGGACGCAAAAACGACAGGGTGTTATAAGTTTGACGTGTCTGTCTGTGTGCGTCTGTCTGTGGCATCGTAACTCTCGAATGGATGAACCGATTTTGATTTTGTTTTTTTTTTTGTTTGAAAGGAGAATTAGTCGGGAGTGTTCCTAACTATTTTTGATGAAAATCGGTCCAAGATGGCCGCTGCCACAAAATGGCGAATTATATTTTTTTTCATAACTGCCTCAATATAGATATCAAATAAAAGGGCTTGACTAGTAGAATAATTTACACATGTTGAAGGGGAGTTTAAAAAGCATGAAATAAAAATTACATAAAAAGTTTAAAGAACCCCCGACAAAAAAATCTTTAAAAATCAAAACTAATTTTTAGATTCTTTGGGCCAAGCGTCATCACGTCGGGAGACCGCTAATAATACCTACTTATACTTAATAAATACAAAATATTTGCGGTCTTCCGAGGCGAAGACGCTTGACCCAAAGAATCTAAAAAATATTTTTTACTTTTTAAAGGTTTTTTTAGTAGGGGGTTCTTTAAATTTTTAATTTTTTTTTTCCAAAACATAATTATTTAAAGAATTATGACAGTCCAAAAACCCGAAAAAAAAGCCCGGTTTCACCGCCATGTTCAGACGACTGTCAGACTTTGATAAGTTTTTAACAAAATAGAAAATAATAGAAGCATAGATAGTCTTCCTCTAAATTTTGATGTATGTTTTTATTAGATCAGTCCAGTTTTGAAGAAGAAAAAGCAGAATACATAACGTCTTTTAGTCAAGGTTTTTATAGGTAAAAATCAGCCTGAGCTGCAGTTGTCGCTTTCGCACTCTACTTGATAGGGCACAGTATGAAACATCGGCAATAGTTTCTTCAAATGCTTATTTTTCAAATTCCTCGGGACTAGAGTTCCCTCTTAACATGCATAACAAAAAAATACAACCGATTTGAGGACCTCCTCTTTTTTTGAAGTCGGTAAAAAGGGTGTTATTGATGTCACATAACTCTTGGTTTTAACCGATCATATTTTATGGTAGGTGGAACTTGGAACAATTGCTCCGTTCGCCTAAAGGGAGAATTGGCTCTGGTTGATGTAGCGGCGGTCGGCTTGCGCCCTACAGGGCCCAAGACCGAGATTTTTGCAGTTCTTGCACCCATCCTTGCATACTAAACTACCTACCGCTGCAAGCCTGCCCGCGCGTCTTCACATATGCAATAAGTTCATACCTTTCTAGTCAATATTCCATATTTATGCTTCTGTTGCTTCTGCTCCCAGCTGCCTTCAGACCCTGAGTGACGGATGTCGCTCTCATAACCTGACCCTGCTGATCCTGCGCCGGAGCCTGACCGCGATCCACCTGGGTCTACTTGGATTGAACCTGGAGCAAGCAAATTATAGTAACTAACACATTATCTACCATCAGCTAGTCTATTCTGTAAATAACTATTTCGATATCGAGCTTTATTGCACACAACATAAAGGTCTTAATTTGAAACTCACCTCGGATTTCACTGTCGAGATACAAAAATGTTGTTACAGAATAACACTACAGATGAGGATTTTCAAGATTATTGAATAGGAAATTGGATCGTTGCAGGCGGTGTTCTGCTAACCCACATGGGAAAACTACGTCCGTTTAGAATAGGATTACTCTTTATTATGTACCTACACCATATAATTATATTGAAGAGTAAACATAGATAGAAAACATTTGTAGCTATCGACTTAGTGTTTTTATTTAGCTATGCTACAGCCTAAGATGCTAGCCTGTCGGTTTTCTACCGGTTGCATTTTGGGGAGCGTGCGTCGGAACGCCATAATTTTATTCCTCCAAGTCCGTTCCATCATCGGACCACAAGACGGACGGCGATCCGCCACCGGTACATGGTGGATATCCCACCCACATGCACAAAACGTTTTGGGAACACATTTATAGTGCGTACAGCTAAGGAGTGGAATTCCCTGCCGGAGTCTGTGTTTCCTGATAGCTACAACCTGGGAATCTTTAAGTCAAGAGTGAATAAATTACTTCTAGGCAAACGTGCTCCATCTTCAACTACATCATCGCTTACCATCAGGTGAGATGGTCAAACGCGTGCCTATCAATTAGTAAAAAAAAAACTATGATTCGTATATTCGTATTGGACTTTAGATTAGCTACAATTTATAAATTCACATTATCATTTATTATTAAAAAAATATAGTACAAATTCGAACAGCTTTCACAATCGCGACTAACAAATGGCATTATTTGAAAAAGACAGCGTAGGTAATAATTTTCATCGTAGAAAATCGAAAACTAGCCATTCTGCCAAATGCGCGGACACAGCTAATCTACTAAAAGCCAAAAATACATGACAATGAAATTAAAAAGAAGAATATAAAACAATTTGTCTCAGGTGAAATAACATTTTACGGCCACGTAAACACGAAATTGTAGACAAACAGTCGACTTGAAAAATTACTATCTCAGTGCTGTATGAGTCAAAGATTTTGGCAGAGACATCATTTGGTTTGTCGGAAGATGGTGTACCTAAAGCTTTTGACATTGAGTAGCGTGATTCATTTACTATTATTAATTTAGCTGGTTATTAATGTGGAGCGAAATGTGTCGATGAACTAGTTTCGCTGGGACGGACTGGGGTCGGTGAAATGGGTGCATAAAAAAACGGGGCCCGTAATTCTTAGGTATCTTTTTGTTTTCTTTAGTTAAGGTTTGCACCCTGCGATCAATAGGTATCTTGCGGAAATTGTGTCTTATTTATAACATCACGTTACGTCTGCATTTCCTCAAGTGTTAGGCAAAGGTTTAGGTACACTTACAGTTCGCAAACAGTATTAAAACTACTGGTTGACAGCAATGACAGGGAAAATGAAATTAAATGAAACAAGATAACGTGTTGGTCGACGATTAACATGGGATATAGAACTGGACCATGATAATGATGTAAGTCCCATGTCATGACGAGCCTATTACTATAAACTGGGCACAAATCCAGACTCCAGGATGAAAATGAGAAATTTCAGATAGACAACCCCAATACCCGGGAAAGGAAACCAGAACCTCATGTTCAAAACGCTGTCAACTTGATATCATTTTCAATGACGGTATCATCAATGCAATCAGTACCTACTTTACAAAATGGGCTAGGAGTTTGCTATGTGACGTAACTTGATAAGGTCACTATTGAGTTCAATTAGAAGACTATAGTTTAAAAACTTACAAGTTACAGATGCATACCAACCACCCACCTTTTGTTTTAATTATATAACCGACTCCTAAATATGAATCCAAACAAGTGTCGAAGAAATACGTTAAGCATCAGCCTTTCAAAACTTAAAACAGTGTATCTGGGCCGTTATAAACATAAACCACAACTTTAATTTTATACACTGCCTTACTAAAAGATGATTCTCTGAATGATAGCACTAATAAACTTTCTGTTTATTAATTTGGGGCGTCTGTTTAATTTCTTATTGTTATGGTTTAACTTCCAGGCTGAATCATTGAGGTTCAAACGTTTGATAAGTCAAGAGGATTTGTGGCAGTTGTATAATAATATATAAGTAAAGATTCGGCGAACTCTTGAGTTGTGTAGATGTGTTACGATTCGTCATCTTTTGAAGTAGATCTTCTTGAACCAGTAATGTATGATGGTAATGGATACAGGTGATTGAAGGAATTTTGTGGTATTCGGCTTTATGATTAACTTTTGGAGAACGAATGATATCACAACGGTATAAATATATCTGCTTCGTAAGATTCTCACGTAAAGGAAGTGACATAATTTCTCTTCTAGTTTGTTTTTCATTACATACAAAAAGTACATAGTGTGTATCTGTATGTGTGCCAAATTAACAATTTATCTGGTTTTCTTAATACTATAATCGAACCTACACCAAACTTGCAGAGGCCAATCAGTCAACCTCTGAGCTAATCAATCTGTTAAATGACAGACTAATAGTTAAAAAAAGCAGGTGGATTGTTCACCATTTTAAGACTTCTTGAATAAGAAACAAAAGCAGGCTATCGACTGAAAGTAGAGATAACGTAACTATTGTAGGAGTTTCTGTATGTTTGTTTGTGAGCCCTGTCATAGCGCGCCGGGTGGCAACCCTATATTTAGAAACACATTAGCTTAGTTCCTGTTTGAATCAATGAGACATAGCCAGATACATTATGGTTACTTGTTCCCGTGTTGTTTGCTTGTTTGTGTTGTTTAAACCAATATTTCTTTTGTTTTTATGAGGTTTTTTGGACTGGGATAGTCGGAGCTAAAATTGCGTTTAGCTTATTTTGCTTTTTTATCATAAAAATCATTCCCGTAACCCCTGGAGGTATAGGCAGAGGTGTATAGTCTCTACCTCATCTTTGTGCCGCTGGCGTGATCTCAGATTTTAGTGACCCAAAATAGTAGTGCTATTCTGTAACAACATTTTTGTGTGTCGACAGCGGAATCTCCGGTAAGATATCAAATTCGAATCAATATATGTGAGCTTGTCACTCAGGTGAAGCTCGATATCGAAATAGTTATTTACAGAATAGCACTGCTTAGCAGGCTGGCACTTATGTGTTTGAAGTCCCATGAAGTTACAGAAGGGAAGGTTTCCTTAATATCTTACTATGTAATTCATTCTTGCCTCATCAAAGTCTCATGGATCGCATTGAATATCTGAGGACAAATTACGAGTAAGACAAATTATAGAGAGTTATAGCCGATAAAATTAAAATATGGAGGCTCGGAGCTCAAAGTTAGCAAACAGAAGGAATTTTACTATTTTTTCCAATCAGTCAAAATGTGTCTAGGGAATTCCGAAGTGGTTTTGACGTTGCTTTAAAAATAGTAGAATTGGCCCTCAATATATCACTGGACGCCTAAAAGTATAGGTAAACTGACACATTCTACTTGGCACAAAGCCTTCCATTCGATGACAATGATGGGATTACGTAGCTAGGTCAGAAGTCTGACCATTGTACGGCTTCCCATCGTCCAAACGTACTTCAGGCATGGGTGGTTTTTAATACATTGTATATAAATACACTGTCACTTTTATATAGTGTAGCAAATGAGGCAACAATATGGAATTTTGGCATGGTAGTTTAGTGAATGGTTTTTTTTGTGACTTAGTAATATTGTAGTGTACCTACACATCGTAATTTATAGGTTGAACTAAGTATCTACCTGAAGTTAAATCTGTATAAAGTACTGCTTTTCATTAGGAGATTTTTATTGACATATTAATGTATGAGCAGTTGATAAAATTTAAACTTGCCCCAAGAAACTTCAGCTTCAGTATATAAGTGATTTGAAATGGGCATTACGCTGTTTTTCAGTCCGTCTATACTATAATTATCTATACCAATACTAATAATATATAAAGCTGAAGAGTTTGTTTGTTAGTTTGTTTGCTTGAACGCGTTAATCTCAGGAACTCCTGGTCCGATTTGAAAAATTCTTATAAGTTCAAAGGCTATAAATATCATCAAGCTAAGACCAATAGCGATAATATTATAAAGATGAAGCGTTTGTTTGTTTTTTTGGTTGAACACGCTAATCTCAGGAACTACTGGTTTGAATTGAATAAATATTTTAGTGCTAAATAGCCCATTTATCGAGGAAGGCTATTGGGTATATAACATCACGCTATGACCAATAGAAGCGGAGCAATAATGAATAATGTGACGCAGACGAAGTTGCGCGGGTCAGCTAGTTTATACAGAGATAATAGATAGTACCTGAATGACCGGGCTTGGCTCGGTTTTGTATGACGTTTTCTAAAAATTAAACCTAGTTAGATCGATTTATCGCTCCCGAAACATACCTACTAAATTTCATGGAATTCGTTGGAGCCGTTTCCGAGATTCAGATTATATATGTATATCTATACCTACTAATATTATAAAGCTGAAGCGTTTGTTTGTTTGTTTTTTTGGTTGAACACGTTAATCTCAGGAACTACTGGTCCGATTTGAAAAATTCTTTCAGGATTAAATAGCCCATTTATGGAGGAAGGCTATATATCATTACGCTAAGACCAATAAGAGCGGAGCAGTAATGAAAAATTGTGACGCAGACGAAGTTGCGCGGGTCAGCTATTAGGTACAAGAATTGCTCGTTTAAAGGTATTGGATAGATAGGTTTGTTAAGATGGACTGTTGCATTTAGGTACTCTATCGATGGCGATTGCCAATAATTTTTTTTAAAGGTAGGTCTGTTCCGCCTCCTGCTACTGCTTCATATCTAGAAGTAGTAACGTTGCAAACTGGAGAAATCCCTGCCCTTGATTCAGTATACCTATTGCTCTTATGTCTAGTAATCTACACAAAAGGTACCTTCATTCTCTTTGTTGGCAGAACCCAAACGTGATAAACCTATTTAGCCAGCTCATAACGCGTCAAATAGAAAACAAGCATCTACTAGCCAACAGTCCGACCTATTCGTATTGATCCATTAATGGGCCATAACACTACTTTGATAGCTTCTTCAGATGCACTTCTCGCACTTAACTGAGGGCTAAACCGTTAAAAGATCGTTTGATTAACGTAAATACTATGACCAATACAATATGACCGCCCCAACATATACGTTTAGAAGATTTTTTAAAGGGAGGCCTTATTATTAAAGGTTTTTCCAAAGTGGTCAGTGAAACAGACGTCCTTAAAATAATGGTTATTTAATAGTCAACAGTTATTTGAGATATAAATAACGTGGTAGTTTAAAAGAATAGATCTTCAACTTATTTTATTAGTTGGTATGTAAAGAATTTAACAAGCGCCATTGTTTATGAAAAGGTAAAACTATAAAGACAATAACAAACCTTTATTTAACCGAAAAATTAGGTATTTACATAAAATGGTTATGAAATAGTTCGTTCGTTAGACATAAAACTGCCTTTTTATGTCTATAAACTATGATAATCTAGCATCTGAAAAACCAAATTACCTAAACATTGTGACGGCTGTAGTTAATTGAGTAGAAGTTACCTAAGGGATATGTTTCTTATACCTAGACTAAGAACCATCTTGTCGTTAGGTAGAACTTCTATATTTTATCTGAAATCATTTGCAACAATAATTATCTAGATCTATGTAACTATTGTGTGTATGTCCTAAGGGCTTGTTGTATGTTCCACATTAAAGACATTGAAGTTGGTGTTGAAGTTCTTACTAAGAAAAATAACAAACTCTCTAGGACCTAGTGTATTTAGGTACGGACTTGTTTTAATTTACTCGATCATCGTTATTAATTTATGAAACTATCTATAATTTTCGCACTAGCCCTACACCCCTAGATGCGGCCCTGGTAATAACTTTCTATTATAGGTAGGTAGTGACTTTATTGTGGTTAATGTTCCGAAATGGAACACAGTTCGCAAATCATATGGACTTTGTAAAATGGATCAAACACCGTATAATTCTATTTCGGGATGACATTTATTGGATTCTCTTGTGCTGTTAATTAGGTGAAAGGTTGAGAACCTACGTCTAGGTGCATAACAAACGCATATCGAGCATACTATAGTCGAGAAAGATCAATAAAGTTTGCACCGTGTCGGCATCAGTCAAACGTTTTCAATTGAATATTTGGCATAGTTAAATTCAACCCTGGATGCACTCTTCAACACAACAGCCAGGGTGCCTGGAGTCCCAGGTTCTACGGCAATATAATCCAATCACTGCTGTGCTTAGAGCTATTGGCTCTTGCACCTTGCATGTGCAGTGTGCAACTGTGCAGTGTACTAATCTTCTGCGCCAGTCTCATCCAGACCTTGCCCGGAAAGTCATTGCTTATTATAGTTGAAAAGAATATTAAGAAAAGTTCTTCGAATGTCACTACCTGCCTACTGGTATACGGTGGACCTTGGACAGTCAGGGTTGATAATAACCTTGCTGACCGAGTAATCTCTTCACCGCTAGATGTTCGTAGTAGGTACACCATACAAGTACTTAGGCCTTAGGGAATACTAAAAAGGCAAAAAGTGCATTTAATAAACGGAGAAACACTCTCTTCGTTAACTGAGAAGGATGTAATGCAAAAAAGAAAGAAACTCACCACCATCAACTTCGCTCCACACCTCCGCTTCGCCTTCCTGATGGAGACCCTGAAGACATCTGGTACAGAAGTTATGGAGACAGCCCAAAAGCCTTGGCTCCACCAATTCCTTTTTACAAATCCCGCAATCCCACTCTTTCACCTTGCTCTTCCTCCCATCATTATACGCTGAAGTTCTTGGAGCTACATTCAGGTTCTGGCTCACTGGACGGCGGCTACCCTTGGCATGCAGAGGACTGTTGCCAGCACTCAGAGAAAGCTGCTCCAGAGACTTCCTTTTATCTTGTTTCTTTCGCGTAAAGCTGCCGAAAATGTACAGAATACGGTCCACTTCCATTTTCAAAATTAAGTTTTTTTTTAATGCGACTTTTTGAGAACTTTATTTCAAAAATCAAACCACCATCTTTTGTTTTCTCTAAGTTTTGTATTAAAATAACAGTGATTGTAAAATTGATCTATATTTCGAAAGCGTCCCGAACGTGAAGGGCGTTGTTATAAATAACGTGCGGCCGGTAAGACGCGCGATATCCGACTGGCACACAGGCACATGTACGGGACATTCGTAACACATGTAATTGAGTAACGCGTCTAATCCTTGCTCTGCTTTGTTGTCCTGGTAGGTTAGCTAAGAAAGTCTTCAATGTATAGCCGATAAACGTGCTATTGTATATTAGGGCGCTGAGGAGCTGTTGCTTTTAGGTTTTTTTGGCAATTAGCAGTACGAATTATTGCAGAATTGCGGTCGCAGCTTGCATCTGGAGACTACGCACACTGATCCTGGGATTAGGTACCTAAGCTCATAAATTTGCGAGTGTACGACGTGTACTTATCTACACTAATCTAGCTGCTCTCCTTAAAAGTCTCATTCTCATTTGAGTCCCATGTCATTATTTGAGATCTCACTGTTAGGAGTATTTATAATAATTTGAAGAAGTCTGGCCGAGCGTCCTACCCTACGCAAATTACGTTAAGGTCCGTACTCAAATTCGCAGAAAAAGGTCTCAAATAATGCTCTTTCCAACCTACGAGTCTATATCTATCAGCTTCTTTGTTCAAAATCATCCAAATTTCAATGAGAAAGCCATTCTTTTGCCATGCCATCCAAAACTCCAGTTACCAAAATTTATTACTAACACAAATAATACCCTTGGCTTCCTTTCATAACTGGCAGTTGCAATCACGCGTGATGCATGTCCCATCTAATTTCCTCGCTGAGGGATGACGCTAGGAACAAAAAGTTATTTCTGTCCACCACCCCTGCCATTTCTCATTTCCTTTGCTGTTTGATTGTTTTTTACGAGTATGTGGGTTCATAGATTATATGTACTTAATATGACGTGTACCTAACATGTGGAACGCAAAGGGCATTTGAAGGAACACGGATGGGTTTTAGTCAGTAAGAGTCTGTCACTCCCTTCCGCCCACAGCAGGAGTCGTTTGATGACTACCTATCCAATAAAAAGGGAGACCTGTGGAGGTGCCTATTAAGTCATGGGCTCTGGTGGACTAACCCTACGCATTCAAAACAAACGTGGAGTGATAAAATTTGAGCTGGCTTCGCCCGCTCTTGCATTCTACATTGTTTAGTACCTACCTATATCTAATCTGTCTTGCGAAAGTTTACAAAATAACCTACTCCTTCATGAACAGTCAGGGATGACGTAAAATTTCTGAAATAATGTCAAAATTTAAACTTATTTTGCATAACTACTGGGGCGAGATTGGGCCCATTTAGTTTTGGCGGGCCCCAAGTTCATACTTAGTCCGTCACTGCCTAATCGTCTTTTACTTAAGTAGTTTTAATTGTAAGATACCTATCTTTTTAGATTTAATTGCTATGATGTCTCAAGGATTTTGAGATTTAAGGGAACCTAATAATTTGGTTTTGAATGAATTCAACTACCTGTTTGGAAAGTGCAGCAGAAGCAAAGCGCACTTCAGCAACTACAAAAAATAATTAAATTATTGAAATGAATGCCAACTCAACCCCTTTTAACTCAATCATGCTCGGTTTCACATCGAGTTTGTTATTGAAATTTTACACCGAATCATTAATAGCACCAATCGATATTGCTTATAGCACATGCAAACTCAATCGAGATCCCATTATGACCGGAAAAGGAACCAATAAAATGTTCATTTGTATGACCAAACACACACTTAATACTATTTTGGAAACATAAACATGAAACCTTATTGGGATGATGCAAGTTTCAGATTTCGTTGAGGATATTGGTTGGCCCCTTTCCGGCCTAATTAAGTTAAACTTATAGGTAATAAAGCAAATTGCGATTAAGATTTGCTGGATTACGAGAAAACCAGTAAAATATCTGGTAGATTATTGATTTTGTTAATTTAATATAAAAAAAACTGCGATTTGATGACGTGAAAAAAGTTTACCGATTTACTATGTTTTTATTTTATTCATCCCGTGAACGTCCTTGAATTAAATTTGAAAAAAAAGAACAAATCATAAATTACCAAAGATGTGACATCGCAGCATACATTAAAAATAAGAAAAACAAACAGTTTAATAATAAAATCTGTACGTTATCATTATTTTGCGCAATATTTGGAACGCGACCGTTCGGCGACCCACATTGGCGGGAAAACTAATGTCAGCGCTATTTTGCGCGCGCACCCGGCTGCGTGGGGCGAAGCGCCATTGGACACTGAGGTCATGTATTGTATAAGAGGATTTAGCTTCGTTGGAGTACCTACTGTCTGAATTTCCTGCGCCATAAAATTAAAAATTGATCAAACGCTTTTATCATGCTTCGGCTGTGGACAATTCTCTCATTGTTGTTACCTATACCTAATACATAAAAGAAGCTACTCATCAGGTAAACAAATCCAGTTTCCGCCATTACGGGCTGCTACAAAGATGAACGAATTTAAAAAGTGTTAGGTACTTACTTAATTGGCATATTAAAGGTTTCCTGGTAGGTAGGTGTTGTCTGCAATCATCCCCGGGTCTACGATTTTTCCAAACCGGGGCAGAAACACCGCCTCACTTCCACGTTTGTGATTAATTTTATTAAGTATCGAATGTAAAAAAAGACCCTTTACGATAACGAAGAAGATCCATTATACTGTACCAATAATTGGCATCAATTTAATTACTAGACCATTCATGGGAAACCATTAGTTTAGCGCCTCCGTGGTCCAGTGGCTTAGGCGTTTGCCTTGTGACCTGATGGTTATGGGTTCGATTTCCACGGGAAAGCATACTTTGTAAAGTTGTTTTCCAGTTTGGCTAGGCCATTGCTGGCCTGAATCACCTGATTGTCTGATAAAAAAGATGATTACGTGCTTCAGAAGGCACGTATGTATAAGCCGCAAATGACGGTCGTCAAATAAAACCATGCCAGAGGCCCTTGAGGCGGTGTAGAAACTCTGACACTAGGGCGTGTGGGGTCGTTAGACCTTACTGCCCACACAAGAAGATTGGTTTTGAAGATATTAAAGAAAACTAAATTTTTCTCTAATAGCATTAGAGCCATTATACGCAAAAAAACCGCGTCGCTACTGAGGAGAGTGAGGGATAGTCGGAACAGCATCCTGAAAACTGTAGCCGAGAGCTTCGGCTCTTCAATTGTACAGAAGTTGGTGCGGAGATTGATTATTACTAACACTAGGAAATAAGATATTTTGTTAATAATTACATGTCTTGAGTTCTTGACAGTTGTGTTACCTACTTTATTGGAGCAGATAGGTACTACCTACGATAAAGAATATTTTAAACTTGTTTTTGCTAACCTATGTTGTCCCACTACTGGGCAAAAATGGGGGACCATCGATGCCCGACCTCAGCCGCGTGTGATCCGCCTTGTCCCACTTTAACTTTACAGAATTGATCACCAACGTCGGCGATGCATATCCTGGATCGTATTTTAGGTACCTACACTACCTACTAGGTAGGTACTATATTTCTCGACCTGGGAATACAATCGGACATTCGGACCCCACCACCTCCCATTCTGCTTGCTAATAGAACTAAAAGAGAAGTATTTTATAGGTGCCGACTGAAAGAGTTTGATATGATAGACTTATTTACTTTTTTTACTTAGTGGGTTCAGTCATGGAAGAGCTAGCTATCTAACCTACCTACCTTCCTAGAACTAGCATATTATGGTGATACTGACTAGGTACAATATTGACTCAATTTTAATTAGCCTCGCCTGCCATGTCGCATTGATTGGCGTGCGGTAGGCCGACAACCGACAACTGCATTATTTTGTGTTGGTTCTAGAAACTCGCACGGAACTGCGGTTTACGCCAATACCAATAGAATTTCATGATACATTCACGATACGATACGCTTTGAGTCACCTCCTCTTTCATATGGAATTTTGACATTTAGGGCGCCTTCAAATTCGGCTGTAGCACTGCCACCGCGGCCGCGCTGCTTTGTTAAACCACATAAATAATAAACGCGCGCTGCAGCCGCTGAAATTTTTGATTTAATTCTGAAATTTTTGATCACAGTTAGCCTTTTACCTACTTTATGAAATTAAGTTCGTAGACTTATACAAAATAACAGCAACAGCACAAAATCTTTTTTTCGTTTTAATAGTAACACTAACAGCAGTGTTTCGTCGTTAGAGTATATCCTGAAACAAAATGTAAAACACTATGATGCTTGATCCTAGCGGTTGCAGCGCAGGCAGCAGCGCTGCAGCCGCGCTGCCACCGAGCGGCATTTTGCGGCTAATTTGAAGGCGCCTTAGGTAAGAACAAGCTAGTTGATGCCGGCGGTGACACCTGTTGTAGCTCGCTTTGCCCCTTTGTCTTTCTTGAACTTTCAACAATACGGAATTTTATAGTTGTTCGTTGCATTCCACTATTCCTGTCGGTCCTTCTTTGGCTAACATGGAGCAGGCATAAAACGGGCGCTTTTCGGGTTTTATCTAGAATTTTATACGAAAAAAATATAAGTAATTTGTAGGTTATTTTCTATTAGGTGGTTGACTTTAAGTCCACGATAATATTATTAAGCACATGTTCATAAATAGAGCAATGTAATATTTCACACTTTTTTACGACATGAAATAAAACGTTTCTCCTGTCAATGTCGAGTGGCTTAAAATTCCACCATTTTAACTTTGCGTTTGGTAAAAGAAAAAATGCAGGATATTTAATCATAAAATATTTTTTACAACTGCAACTTCAAATTTGTTTAAGTGACATTTTTTTTTTTTTTTTTTTTTTTTGTCCTCCTCAGAGGAGTTTGGCTTCGCACATCTTGTGCATTTGCCAGAGTCAAGTTATTTATGGTTCGTCTCTAATTTCAGTTCTTCTCTTCTATTCTCTTCGTGTGAAGTGAGTCTTAATCTTTCAGGTTAAAGTTGTTTTTAATGTTTTATTATCTCTTGGATATGGCCAGGGAAGACGAGGAAGTGTAGGGAAGAGAATTGTTTTTCTTTTTTTTTAAGCAAAACGGGGAAACGTATGGGCAGGAAAAAAATCACGGTCGGACGGGAATAATATTAACAGAAAATGGTCACGGAGGGAATAATGGAAAAAGATTGAGGAAGGAATTAAATAAAAAGAGACAAATAGTTATCTAGAAATATCTAAATACAATTAAAGCTACTAAATATTTACTTTGTTACATAAATGTAGTTACAGTTTTATGTCATTAGCTTCGATAAATGAAGCTAAGGCGTTATATATCGGAATAGAGTTATTAAACAGTAAACACGGTACGCTAGTTGGAAATGGAACTTCTAATAACGATAGTCTTGTATATAAAAGAGTATGGTCATACAGTGAACATCTCAGAATAATATGATTCGTGTCAGCATCCTCTTCCCCGCACTCACAAGTATCATTGTCGATAATGCGAAACCGAGCAAGATGTGCAGGACTGCACACGTGACCCAAACGCATGCGTATCAATACAGAAGTAGCTCTTTTACCAAAATTTGTTTTGAAGAACCAAGGCTTAGTAGGGACTTCAGGTTGAATAGAAAAGTAATATTTGCCTTTTACTTGACTACTGCTCTTCCAAGCATCCCCCCAAGATTCCTTGAGGCGGACCCTGGGAAGAGCAGTGAGATCATGGGGGTAGACTTTAAAATAAAAAGTATCGCCACACTGAATGGCCTCATTAGCTAATTGGTCCACTTTTTCGTTACCAATGATTCCACTATGGCTAGGAATCCAAGCTAAGGACACCGAATATCCTTTACTTTCACACTCAAGTAATAAATCTCTTGACATCAGAGTTACAGGGGAAAGATTGTTTGATTTAAAGGGAAATTTCGCTAAAGCCATTAATGCACTCATGGAATCTACGAAAATTACTGTTTTGGAGAGTTTCATTAGAAGGATGTATTCCAGGGCCTTAAAAATACCAAAACATTCGGCAGTGAAAACTGAAGTTTCTGGAGGGAGTTTAATTTTTTGAACAATTTTGTATTGAGAATGGAAGACGCCGACACCAACATTTTGATTTACTGTGTGTTTTGAGGCATCACTGTAAACATGGTGCCAATCAGACCAAAATTCGTCAACTAGAGCTTTAAAAGAGAAGTTGGCATTAGGGTCACCTTTTATGATACCATTATTCAAATGTATTTCAGGTGAAATTATTAGCGCTTTAAAATCAGATTCAAAAATAGGAAAAATTGAAGAGTGGAGTGTGGGCGTAGTTATGATTGTGTGTGATCTGAAACTAATTACTAGATGCGGTAATGGTTTATGTGCCCAGTATGGGGATGAATTGATGAAATCTGAAAGTTGATGAATTTTGATGACTAATGGGTGGTTAGAAAACTGAAAGATGCGGTAGAAAAATCTGTCTGCTAGGAATTGTCGACGTAACTTGAGGGGAGGATCAGCGCATTCGACCTGTAATGCGTTTATGGGACTAGATTTCATCGCACCAGTTATAATTCGAAGGGCCTTGGCCTGGACGGCATCCAGTTTCTTCATTCCAGCAGCGCTACATGGTTCCAGTAAGAAAGTGCCATAATCCAATACACTCCTTATCAGTGCATTGTAAACTAATTTAAGTGAAAAAGGGTGTGCACCCCACCAGACACCTGACAGGCATCTGAGGATGTTTAGAGCACGTTCACATTTTTCAACAATATAATTACAATGTGGATTACCAGTGAGTTTACAGTCTAAAACTAGACCCAGAAATTTAGTTTGAGATTTAACCGGAATAAGCTCTCCATTGTATTTTAGAATAATTGGGGGAGGCATACGTTTTCTAGAAAAGAGCAATGCACAGCACTTATACACTGAGAGTTCTAGTCCATTTTTGTCCAAATAGATCTTAAGAAGATCTAAAGCTTTAGACAAAGAGGCACAAGCACTATAAATGGATTTGTCAGTACTGTAAATAACCACATCATCGGCATACTGCAGAATTTTGCATGTTGCAACCAGCGAGCTTTCAAGGTCATATGTATATACGGCATAGAGAATAGGACTGAGCACGGATCCCTGTGGAAGCCCTTTCCATAGCATTCTGGTAAGACCATTAATCGTTATATTACGACCAGACAAAAGATTAATGATAAAACGGATTAGGTTTGACGGAACTTGTAACTTTTGTAACTTTTTCTTTAATATTGAAAGGCAAACGTTATCGTAAGCTGATTTTATATCCAAGAATGCGGCTACAACAGACTCATCTTCTGAAAATGCCAGACGAATATCCGTAATGAGTAAACCAGCATTATCCATCGTGCTCTTTCCCTTTCTGAAGCCAAACTGTGAATTTGGGAGTAAGTGATTGTGTTCTAAAAACCATTCTAATCTGTTTTTTATAAGGTGTTCAGCTAATTTCGCTATCACAGGAGATAGAGCTATGGGGCGATAGGAGGTACATTCTGATGGATTCTTATTAATTTTTAGGATGGGCAACACTGTCTGTAATTTCCATGATTCCGGAACGTCACCTGTCAAAATTACGGAATTTATAATCTGTAAATAATAAATTAAACTATCATCACCAAGATTTGAAAAAAAGGAATACGGAATTCCATCTTGTCCAGGAGCAGAATCTCGGACATAAGATAGCACACCTTTGAGTTCTGACAGACTGAAGGGTTCATCAAGGAAAGAAATACTTACATTTGAAGTTTGTGAAGGAGCAGAAATTAATTCTTGTTGTGGAACAAAAGGAGGAGCTAAATACGATAAAAATTCCTCGGTTAGGGATGAAGGAATAGTATTAAATGTGTTTGGAGAAGTGCCGATTCGGAAACGTTTTATATTTGTCCACATAACTGAAGGAGGCGTTTTAGGAGAGATAGAAGCACAGAAGCTTCGCCAACTCATAAATTTCTTTTTCCTAAGGAGATTCTTTGTATCAGACATTATATCCATTAAATTATTCAAGTTCTCATTGGTCATGTTTAATTTGTATATAACCTCTGCCTCTTTCCTTCTTTTAATAGCCAATGTACATTCATTATCCCACCAAGGAGGTGAAGGTATTTTGCCCTTAGAAGAATTTTTTATTGGAAAATATGTATCAGCTGCTTTTATCATTAATTTGGAAAATTCTTTAGAGCATAATTCTGTGTCACTATCTTTGGGTAAATTTGAAATGTTAGAGTCCATGTAGTTTTTAAAATTAGGCCAATTGTCATCTACAAGTTTATATTTAAGTCTGGGTTTAGTTGGAGTATTTTTGACTTTATTGCCAGGGAAGGATATAATGATAGGAAAGTGGTCGCTGTAATAGGAAGAAGAGAGTGTTTGCCAATTAAGAGAAGAAGACAAGGAAGGTGATGAGATGGATAAATCAACAGAGCTGAGGTGTTGGGAAGGATTTGTACGACGAGTTGGAGAACCTGTATTAAGAAGGCAGAGATTGTGTTCATGAAGTAAGTTGAGAAGTTCCTGTCCATTGTTATCTGATTTTGTACTGCCAAACAATGTGTGATGAGAGTTAAAATCACCTAATAGAATGAGAGGCCTAGGAAGAGAATGAAGGATGTTGCTGAGCTGTTGGAAAGTAGAAGCAGAAGGCTTAGTGATATATATAGAAACGAAACATATACTAGTAATAATTGCAGCAACTGCTGTAAAATCTTCATGAGAAGGGAGAGGAATAGGTTTATATAGGAAATTGTTTTTAAAAAGTAAAGCTACTCCAGCATAGCGGTCACTCCTATCTTCTCTAAGACAGGAGTAACCTTTTATTTTAAAGACAGAGCCTGGCCTAAGCCAGGTTTCTGATAGAGCTATTATTGTGGGATTGTGTTTATTCAGAAGGTGTGAAAGTTCTGCTTTTTTGTCATTTACACTGCGGCAATTCCATTGCATCACCACATGGGGATAATGCAATGAAGCCGATACAGAACTATTATTATTAAAATTATTTGTAACATTTTTGGTTGCATTCATCATGAGTGTGTGTGAGATTATTTAAAGATTCAACAATAGAAGCAACGTGGTCAGGTTTAATAATTGTTGAGTGTGAAAGGGAGTTAATTAGGGTCAAAATTACATCAATTATAGATGGAGGATTTTCTTTGCTTAGTTGGTCTTTATATGCACATCCATTGGTTGGACAGGGGATTTGATAGTCTTTGATGAGTTCTTTATGTGAGGACAGGTGATTGGATGGATGATGTTGACGTAGACTAGGTTGTCTAGTAATTGTCTTTTTATATGATGTGGACTTAATTGGAGATGACAGTGTGGGGGATGAAGCAGGAAAGTTATTACCAGATTGCACTACGCTTGAAGTATGATTTGATGTAATGTCAGCATATGATCTAACAACAGGTGGATGTATTTTATTAGCTTCAGCATATGAAATGCATGACTCAGCCATAGAACGTTTTATGCGTTTTTGTCTGTCAAGCTCCGGGCAGCTTTTACTTGTTGCAAAATGGGACCCTGAGCAGTGACAGCAGGTAGCCTTGTCGTCACTGATATTACAAGTTTCGCCTGTGTGTCCTTGACCACATTTATAGCAGCGGGGCAAAGATCTGCATTGTACTTTGGTATGCCCAAACCTGGCACAGTTGTAACATTGTATTGTAGGATATGTATAAAGTTCTACCGGGAGAGCGTTGTAACACATATAAATTCTCTTGGGCAATACCTGGCCGTCAAATGTCAAGACTATTGTTTGTGATGGCTTCCATACAGGAGAGCCATCTACAACAGTCCTGTAATTCAAACGTCTGATCTTCAGGATTTTCCCGCAACCTATAGGCACTGAAATGTTGTCACACACCTCTTCTGGAGACCATTCTGACGGAACGCCCCTAACGAGGCCCATGCGAGTGATATTGAATATGGGTATAAATGTTTTAAAACCATTATTTTTGTGGCTCTCATGGTTCAAAAATATGTTTGCTTTGTCAAAATCTGTGAAAGTAAGGGACATACGGTTCCTTCCTATTTTTTTTAAACTGCCATTAACTATACCCTTGAAATTTTCTTTCTTAAGGAATTTTCCAAAGGCGACCGGGTGCAAGGATACAGAGTCATTAGGATTAATGTGTTCTCTTTGAATATGAACGATGTAGGGAGCTAGATCACTATGCTCGTAAGTGAGCCGTCCTATAGGCGTAGGTTGAGGGCGGGTTGGTGTTGGTACTAGGTTTTGTTGGTGGTCTTGTTTGGTATTTTGTGGCTGTAGATGGGAGATCGGAACCTGATTCTTTTCATTTATTATTTCAATTGAGTCACATGTGCAATCTGTTTCCTTACAATCCGCAGTGGAATTGCGTTTTCGCCTGCGTTTGTTGCAATGACGACAGGTTTTATGAGTGCGGGGACGTTTTAATTTGCGTGCAGGATTTACAGGAACTGTGCTATTAGATGCAATTGATGTATCTGTTTCCATGTCCGATTCGTTTGACGGTATTGATATAAAACATATTGCTTGGGGAACTGAACCCCCTGGATCAGGGGGCTCCTCCATCAAAAAATAGAAAAAGAGAAAAACTTACCACTAAAAAAGATGAAATAATAAACTAAACACAAAAAATAAGATAATTATATACAAACTATACCCTCCTGACCACTATTTAAAATATAAAACAATTATTTTTCAAACAGGGGAAAATTTCGCGCCTATCAAGTCGAACGTTTCCCGCGTTTTTTTTCTTAAGTGACATTCCAATGTTGACATAATACGTCTAAGAAGCGTTTGCTCGCGCAGATGATTTGTAGCATCTCATATAGTGTTGTCTTTTTCTATCACGTTACAAAAAGAAAGAGATAAATGTAAAGAATGTTCAATATTAACAAATTTCTAAAGAAGTTATGGAATGTTATTACATGGCGTTTGTCGTCAGAGGAATTATTTTCATTTCTATGTGTCCCAAATAATGTTTATTTATAATGTACGCGAGTTAATTATGTCAGTGCTGATTTCGGCGTGAAGTTGCACGGTCCGGGGCGCATACCGATATGTTCAACGTAAACAAACTATGTCTGTTTTCTTGCCTTTGCACTATTGTTGTTATTGTCCTGTATTTTCAATCAGAAATCGCCCGTTTAGATGATAATTATCGAAAACTAGGTGAGCTCGGATATCTGTAGTGTGTCTATTGAGAGTGTAGTGGAATGTAGTGTATGAATTTGTGTTAAATTTTCAGAATTTAGGTTGGTGCAAAGTCACTCGGAATCTCGCCAGTTTTTCCCGAAGAGTATAGAAAGAAGTGACGATGATACAGTGGTGATATACAACAGGGTCCCGAAGACGGGATCGACGAGTTTCGTGGGCGTCGCGTACGATTTGTGCAAGAAGAACAACTTCAAGGTGTTACATATCAACATAACTGCTAACAGACATATCATGTCGCTGAACAATCAGTATAAGTTTGCTCAGAACGTCACCAAGTGGGATGAGGTGAAGCCTGCACTTTATCATGGTCATATGGCATTCCTTAACTTTGATCGGTAAGCAAAATGTCCAATAATAAGTCCCTAAAAACCAAACTAATGAGCAATTTCATTCCTCTAATTGCTATCACAGTACTTTCAATTAATTAACTAAAATAAAAAGGTTTTAGGTATTTTATTTTAAAATCTTCTTGTTGGTTTAGCCTCCAACAGACCGGCTGTAATATCATTAAACTAGTGGACCCATGCAACTTCATCTGGTCCGCTCCTATTGGTCTTAGCAAGATGATATATAGCTTATACCCTTCCTCGATAAATGGGCTATCTAACACTGAAAGAATTTTTCAAATCGGACCAGTAGTTCCTGAGATTAGCGCGTTCAAGCAAACAAAGCTTCAGCTTTATATATTAGTATAGATATAGATTGCAGTTCACCTTAAAAATGTAGAACTATGATTTCTTTTAATAGATGAGGAAAAACCCATTACATTTTGCCTTCTTAGTAATCCACACACATGTTTACTGTGGTAATGTAACTATGTTGTGATAATCTATACTACATTAAATTATAGCTGAAGAGTTTGTTTGTTTGTTTGAACGTGCTTATCTCTGGAACTGCTAGTCAGATTTGGAAAATTCTAATTGTGTATGATAGCCACATTCATGAGGCACAGGCAAAAGCTAGTCATGAATAGTTGTCTGCTACTTAGCCTCCTTTAAGGTGCATTACCTAATATTATTTTTAAATTATTGTTAACTAGCAGCTTTCCAACTATGTTTGGATCAGCTTGCAAATTATATTCACAAACCCTCCTCATTTACCGAGCTATATCAAAATCCTTTGCTGAGTTTAGAAGAGGTAAACAGACAAACAGTGACTTTGTTTTGTACTATACTAGTGGACGTCACGCGGTTTCACCTGCGTAGTTCCCGTTCCCGTAAGAGTACGGGGATAAAATATAGCCTATGTTACTCCCTGATAATGTAGCTATCCATCGCTGCAAGAATTTTTCAAATTGGTCCAGTAGTTACGGAGCCTATTCATTTCAAACAAACAAACCTTTCCTCTTTATAATATTAGTGTAAACTAGCTTCTGCCAGCGGCTTCGCCCGCGTGGTCCCTAGGGAACATACTCCCGGGATAAAAAGTAGCCTATGTCCTTTCTAAGGCTCTAGACTATCTGCACCAAATTTCATTTAAATCACTTCAGTAGTTTTCGTGTGAAAGCACGACAGACAGACAGAGTTACTTTCGCATTTATAATATTAGTAAGGATAGAGATGCAAATGAGTAAGGAAAGACAAAGGAAAATATGGACTGATGATATCATAGAGATTGCAGGAACGAATTGGATAAACATTGCCACAGACTAATGCAAATGGGAACAGGTGGAGAAGGTTTTTACCAACAAGGGATCGCACCTAATAATATGATAACTTATTTTTATTTTTAATATCAATTTATTTAAAGTTATGGTGAGAGAAATAAATAAAATTAAGAGATAGCCAATATTGTGGGTGCAAACATGAATCACAGCAGAGTTCATTTGTATTCAACTCATACTGTTTCCATGTTAGAACAGTGAGGATCTTGATATCACCTGTTTATAATTCTTGTATGGTCTACCACCATGATAGTATAGCGCCTTGCCCTTAGTAGATCTATCTTCTTCTAATGTATAAAAATTTCGTGTTACAGTGTTATCAAACTCCTCCAAAACGGCTTGAACGATTCTCCTGAAATTTTTTGTGTATATTTGGTAGTGAGAATAGGTCTTAATTTTATAGGGTTCCGAAAAAAACACGGAACCCTTATAGGATCACTCGGGTGTCTGTCTGTCCGTCTCTCACAGCCACTTTTCTCCGGATCCACTGGACCGATTCTGTTGAAATTTGGTACACATATGAACTTCTGTGACCCAAACACGGACGCATTACGTAAATCATGAATTTTTTAGTATGGGGGTCACTTTGGGGGTCAAACTAGAAAATTTTAAAACAAGTTTTTTTTAACAATATTGTGTAACATATCAAATGAAAGAGCTTACTGTAAGGGTTTCAAATATATTTTTTCATACTTTTAAAATAAATGGTTTTGAAGTTTTTCAAGAAATTAGACGAAAAATGACCAATCCCCCCATTATCTCCGAAACTTCTGAGCCTAAAGTTTTGAAAAAAAAATGGAGATAATAGATCTTTACCTATAGATTACAGGAAAACCTATAAGAAGTCTATAGTGTTAAAGTAACACGTTAAAAAATGAAATTCGTTCGGAATCCTTTGCACGCGAGTCCGACTCGCACTTCATCATCATCATCATATCAGCCGAAAGACGTCCACTGCTGGACATAGGCCTCCCCCAAACGTCGCCACAACGACTCGCACTTGGCAAGTATTTTTATATGTGAAAACATTATTGCCGAGTTAGCTAGTAGTGTTAATAAAGTTGTAGATTTGGTTTGAACGCTCTAACTCAGGAACTACTAGTTCAAATAAAAAAATCTTTTAGTGTTGGATAGTCCATTTATCGAGGAAGGCTATACAACGTGTAACAGAATAAACGCAATACCTCTTAAGGGGTCATTGAACTCATCATTATGAACAGCTTTCACGATGAAACGGTCTGCCCGCCGGACTGTGTGATTGGATTGCAGATTTCCTGAGGGATCGGTCTATCCGAGTGGTCATAGATGGCTGCTCGTCTGGACTACTGGATATTAATGCCGGGGTTCCTCAGGGGTCGGTGCTCTCGGCAACATTGTTCCTGCTGCATATTAATGATCTGCTAAAACCCGGTACCTTTGGGTATGCAGACGACAGCACTGTTGCTGAGAGATACGTGTCCGACGCACGAGCTGGTGGGTCGCAGATCCGGTCTCTCCGGGAGGCTATGGTTGAGCGCTTGAACTTGTCCTTACAGGCTGTCTCAGAATGGGGCGATGCCAATCTGGTCAAGTTCAATGCTGCTAAGACCCAAGCGTGTCTATTTTCCGCTAAAAGGAGCCAATTCCACCCAGTTCCATCTTTTCGTGGTGTAACCGTGCCGATAACCGACCGACTGGAGCTTCTTGGTGTTACGTTAACATCTACCCTCAATTTTGGCCCATTCATAGAGGCAAAGGCTCAAGTGGCTGCCAGAAAGTTGGGGGTCCTAGCAAAGGTGAGACGGTACTTCACGCCGGAACAGCTGCTCAAGCTCTATCAAGCGCAAGTTCGATCGTGTATGGAGTACTGCTCTCATCTTTGGGACGGATCTGCCAAATACCAGCTTGATGCCCTTGAGTCAATTGAGAAACGAGCCAAGAGGATCATCGGTAATGACAGGCTCGTCGAGTCGAAGCTCCAAAGCCTTGAGCATCGACGCCGAGTTGCTGGCCTGTCGGTTTTCTATCGCTTGCATTTTGGGGAGTGTGCGACGGAATTGCATGATTTAATTCCGCCAAGCCCGTTCCATCATCGGACCACAAGACGAACGGCGATGCGCCACCGGTACATGGTGGACATCCCACCCACACGCACTAAACGTTTTGGGAACACATTCATAGTGCGTACAGCTAAGGAGTGGAATTCCCTGCCAGAGTCTGTGTTTCCAGATAGCTACAACCTGGGAGTCTTTAAGACAAGAGTGAATAGGTTGCTTCTGGGCAAGCGTGCTCCATCTTCGACCACATCATCGCTTACCATCAGGTGAGATTGTGGTCAAACGTATGCCTATACATAGTAAAAAAAAAAAAAAAAAAAAAAAAAAGAAATCCCGAAATCGCGAAAAAAAAAATCAGCTGTTCAGTACATTTAGTTGAGTTATGCGCACATGAATGTATGGGGGAGTTGACTTTTTTTCGCGATTTCAGTGTTGGTCCCATAGTGAAAGTTGTTCATAATGATGAGTTCAATGACCCCTTAAGAGGTATTGCGTTTATTCTGTACACGTTGTAGGATGTATAACATCACGCTACGACCAATAGGAGTGGAGCATTAATGAAACCATGGGTCAGCTAGTTAATTATGATTTCTAAAGCTTCATTAACATTTTTAAGAAAAAACCTTGCTAAAGAAAAGAGGTAACTAAATCGTATTTTTTTTCTTATTGCAGGTTGGGAGCCACTTCAAAGCCTATATTTATTAACTTAGTAAGGAAACCCCTCGATAGACTAGTGTCCTATTATTACTTCTTAAGGAACGGTGACAATTATAGACCTCACTTGGTGCGGAAAAAACATGGTGATAAAATGGTAAGAAATTTTGATATTCTTTGATAAAATAAAATATGAAAAGGTCAAAAATATCAAATAGAGATCCCAAATTGATGATCGGTGGTTTTTACTGAAGCAGTCAACTGGTACTGTAAAAATAGTTTTTACTATAATTTTAGCCTTGGGGCTAATGAGATAATTTAATCTAATCTTAATTGCTACAAACTTTATCAAGAGTAAATTGGAAGCCTATATCTAACATTATCCTGTACTTTCCCTATTATTTTTATCTTATTGTTGATAAAAACATTTAATTTAAAAATTCCATGATATCCATGTGTTGGTAGGGTCTAGGGTTGTTAAATAAATCAAATTTTCAAGCAACAGGTATTGCTAAAACTAAAGTAATTATTTAAAATGTATAAGATACTTTATGGTAGATATCCATTGATATAAAAAAAACCCAAGATGCATAGTCTCGAACAAATGCAACACTCGAAACTGTCGTCAAAAACTGACATGTATCAAGTGTCATGTGTGAGTTGTGTGTAGTTATACTATAAAATTTTTTTTTGCAAATTCAACCTTACACGGATCGTTTAAAGTTGTTTTTACAAAGCAGTGCTATTCACTAACCATTTGATTCCATCCATCATTAAGTAAGGGAATGTTTGAGGTTTGTGCTTCCAAAATACATAAGAAAATCCTTGTTTCATAAAAACCTTTATCAAATTCAAGCCATACAGGGTAACCTAATTTAGACATACATACATATATGTACAGAATAACCTACTTCCTTACATAACCCCAGTTACCTCCGCAATGACCTAAGCGCCAATGTTATGTTCCACTCAGTACCCAGCTATGAAGGATAGATAATGATGATAAGGTTCTGTTATCAATCCGTAGACGTTCGACGAATGCGTGGAGAGGGGTCAAGCTGACTGTGACCCCAACAACATGTGGCTGCAAGTACCATTCTTTTGTGGTCATGCTGCCGAGTGCTGGTATGTACTGATATCACTACAAAATAATTACCGTTCTTCGTAGCACTTCCATTAAGGTGTGGACTCAAGATTTACTCGTCATCCTAATACAACGCGATCATCACGTGAATACGCGATCATCGCGTTCAATTGTTTCGCAAATACGATTGCGTCGTCGCGCTGGCTAACAGATTAATGCAGGAATCGCGTATTCGTGCAATTATCGCTCTGTATTAGGATGACGCCTTAAATTAGTAGAAGTTCACAACCATGATTACGTTACTAAAACGATGTAGCGACACTTGGGGGAGGCCTATGTCCGGCAGTGGACGTTTTTTGACTAAAATGATGATGTGTATACTACCTTGTTAGAGGCTGTGAACACATGTTTTCTTTACTATTGATAGGCACGTGTTTATATACAATCAAGAGAACCGAAAAAACAGCGATTTTGAAACATTTTCTATTGTCCTTTTTATTGGTTTTGTGTAACATGCCGCTCAGGAGCCCTACTATGGCGTGTTAAAATCATATTTCCAGTGAGAGAGATGGCCACTATACATGACAAATAGCACTAGTATTTTTTCTAACAGGAATAATGATGGCAAACACGTCATAGCACGGTTCCAGTAGGAATTACGAATATAGTCTAAATCAAGCGAATCTAAACGGAATATGAACCACTACTACAATTAACTCTAAAACAAGGAATTAACTGATAATAGTTAAACAGTATGTTTTCTTTGTAATCTTATCTAACTCAAATTCTCAAGACACTCCTTTATTTAGCTAATCTAGTGGAGTGGCGCAGTGCACTACAGTTTTCAATTAGTCTTTGTAATTTAACAAAACGGACTTAATGCATCTAGCCGTATTCACTTTTGTCGATGACGGAAATGTTTGTTTCACACAAAAAAAGGTTAAAACCAAGTAACTGATTGCTACTAAAAGAATTTACGTGAGATAAATAATTAACTGATTCCCAATACCTAAATGTATCTAGCCGTATTCACTTTTGTCGATGACGGAAATGTTTGTTTCACACAAAAAAGGTTAAAACCAAGTAACTGATTGCTACTAAAAGAATTTACGTGAGATAAATAATTAACTGATTCCCAATACCTATATTCGTGACAACCTATGAAGTCAGATTTGACAGCAGGAAACAACATTGCTTTACTAGTAAGTATGAAAGAGACATGAAAATAAATCTCTTTTGCACTTAGTGGTAAAGCGATCTTCTATCCCTCTCTACTCAGTTGTCAAATCTGACTTCTTAGAATATAATGCTGCATGACTGACAAAAGAGTGTCCGTGGAGTTTCTTGCACGTTTTTCTCCATAGAGATCTACGCTTTGGAACGTGCAAATAGCTTCATGTTTTTGACTGACCGACTTTGACATTTCAAAAGAGCCTGTAAATGGTTTATTTGAAATATACGATTTGATTTGATTTTATTTGATGTGACTAGACAAACACAAAAAAAAATGTAACAAAATTTTATTTTAGGAAACCCGGCAACCAATGGGCCTTAGATCAAGCGAAACACAATCTAGTCAACCATTATCTACTAGTGGGCGTAACGGAACAAATGCTCGACTTTATAACCGTGTTAGAGGCTACACTGCCCCGCTTCTTCAGAGGAGCTACAGAATACTACATCAACAGCAACAAGTCGCATTTGAGACAAACTAGCTCTAAAATAGAACCTAATTTAATAACCATAGACAAAATCCAACAATCCACAATTTGGAAAATGGAAAACGAACTCTACGAATTCGCTCTTGAACATTTTAACTTCGTTAAAAGAAAGTTACTAGCAAAAGAAGCGAATAATGTCGCACAAATATATTTCTATGAAAAAATACGGCCTAAATGAGCTTTAGAGTAATTTTTATTGTTGTTGTTAGGGTATGGACACACTATAGACCTCTTTGAGGTTGACTCAATTTTTATGTTCCCTAATCTGCCGGGCAAAATTGTGTCTACTTAAATATTTTATTTTAAGTACTAATATTTTTTTTTGTTAATTAGTAAATAAGTTTTCTGATGATGTTATGTCCGTACTCTTCTTAAAAAATTCTGTAAAAGGATCATTCCAGAGTTAGAGTATATTTGTAAAGACATTGGATCTAAATAACATGTGAACAGGGAATGTAGGACAATTAGTAATTTTGTAGCTGTATTTGAGCGTGGCATGACAAATTATATGGCTAATTGAGAGACAGAATTATGTTGAACAATATTGTGCTAATTGGTCGACCTAATTATTTACAATTCAGTTAAAATAATGGAAAATATGTTCTTGTTACGAACTAAATAGACACTCTTGGCTAGATCTAGATTCAGATTGATTACTATGATTTTTATTCAATAAAACCTAAAATCTACAAATAATGTTCATAAAATGGCTGTTCCACTTGTATTCTAATAAAAAAGTATACTTGCCTTGGAAACTTGCCTTCAAGGAAATAATATGAATTAAATATTAATTCCAAATATGCCCCAAAATTTTTTGACCACGCTCAAAAGCTGCAATCAGCGTTGTGTTTTAGATAGATAATATTATTATATTATAAGGTACTTAAACTTAGGCCTTCTAATAAATTGGTTTAACGAAATTAATATTTAGTGAGTAGAAAAAGTAGGCCTTAATATTAATAGACAATCATAGGATTTCAGTTCCTCAACTAATCGAATTTAGGTTTAATTTCCAATGACGCTGTTTATTAAATTGCTCACACTAAAATTATGTTATGAAAAGACATTTTTCATTAAGATTTTTTGCATTGCATTGCAATGAATTACAATCTTATTATTTTGTTTGTAAAAATAAAACGATTCGAACGAAAAACTAGATGCAGTGAGTGAAAACCCCGTAGAAATAATTATTTATGTAAATAAATTGACGATTGTAAATGTTTCAATGTGAAATATATATTTTTATTTCAATTAATAAGAAATTTGCAATATTTGATTACACAGATGAATTAAATATTGTTTTTTAAACATGTTACCTGTAAACTAAAATGCATTCAACTGTATAGTCGAATACACAAGTAAAAACACAATTTTAAATAAAAATACCGCAGCTCTGCATTAACTTATGGTTTCCATTTTATGAGAGGTTTAAAAAAAAGCAACGTTTATTGCAAAACATAAACTAGACATTCTTGTTAAGAAAAAAGTAAGTTTCGTGTTTTTACTTCTGTTTTCACAAAAATTGAACTAATTTCGTCACTCCCAAGAATATATAATTTTTTTAATCGATTTTTTTACCCAATTAATTAATTTTGGTTAGTGACGATATTATTTCTTTAAATATTTTATTATTATTAATTACTTAATGAACATTGTGATATTTTTAAGTCCATCCAACGACTTGTTATCTCCATTTAATGCTATAATTTTTAATGTTATATATGCGCAATTGTTTTATTTGTTATTTTATTGTGTTTAATCTTCAAAGAAAATGTTGCAGATTTTGTCCTCTAGGTGACGGTATCCTTGGACCAATATAGGTAAGCACTTGTGTACTCTATAATGATAAAATATGGTAGACACCTGATTGTCTAATAAAATTGAAACAGAAAAAATAATATTATATCTACCAAAAAGCACAACAGTGTATATCAATAATTCTTACACCATGCTAGTACTTTTTTCTTTAATTTTTCTTCCTCTCTCTCTCTCTATTTATGTTCTGTAATAGTTTTAAAACCTAGAATTAGATACTGCAAACTTAATTTTTTATTCTTGTTTATTTTATTTCAGAACCAAATGGTCAGTGCTATTACTATTTTTGTTATACAAAGTTATTATCTAACCCTATTAATTAAAGTTTGTGTTAATCATGATAAAAAAGTTATAGTAGGAATGTTAGTTAACATTGGATTCTGCAATAATAATGAATTAAAACAACAAAAAAATATCAAATGATTTGAATGAAACTTGCTTAAAAGACAGCTTTTTGAATGAAAATTTTATTCCTCGAACTAAACTAACATTTTGTATTTCTTTATAATATTTTGTTTACTATATTATTAATTTCTTCATTATCTATTAATTTTAGCATCAAAAACGCAAACGCTTCATAAATTAATTAAAATGGATTTCATTAAAAATAAAAACATTTTGACGATAATGTGGCCATGCCTAACAGTGTTTACAAGAACTGCACTTTGAAATTCAATAACGAGTAATAAATAACTGGAACGATTATTAATCGATTACTCGTGCTATGGTTAAGTCGTTAATCGCGAGGTCTCGGTCGCGGGTGACATGTTACCTCGTTGAGCTAATGTGGTGTACGGTAAACTGGTCGCTAGGCTGAAGAGGTCAGCATCAATTATTAAGAGCTCTCACATTGAACTCCTAGCGCTTTCCTAGTTTTAACCAGTTGAATTGTTCCATTTTCAAAATACTTACTTGACTTCTGAACTCTGAGGACGTACCAACATTAGTTTTGCTTTCCCAGTTTTAAACGGTCGAATTTTTCCATTTTTAAAATATTTGACAACTAAACTTAGGAAATATGTACTGTACATATTTATACAGTAAGGGCTCAGTAGTTGGCCACGCCAATAGCAGCGTTACTGGGCTTTTATTAGGTTTTATTACCGCTGGAGCTTTTTACCACGTGGGTCATGTTCTGGACGTAGATACCGCACTCGTCCTACAAACCCTGTTTTGGCCATAATATTCTCAATGTATGTGTTTTTAAATGGAATCCATTTTGGCAAACTTAATTTAACAATATTTTTTTCTAACTTTTTATCAATATTATTTTTGTAACAATTTTTTGTAATTTTTATTTTAAAATATAATTTAATCGCTTATTTGACGTACATTTTTTATTAAAGCCATAGTCATATAAGACAATATTATAAGAAGTTGTATACTCACACAGTAGTATATTATGTATAACTATTATTGTATATAGAAATGCGCATTTATTTAGAGTAAGTAAACATGTTCTTCCAATCGAGTTATGTTAGTTAGTTAATCTTGCGATGTAAATAATCCTTAAATATACTATGCTTTATGTATTAGGCACTCTATCGATAAATATAATTGTCCTGTGAATTATTAAGCGGTTTTAGTTTTGTGCTTCTCAAAGTTTTTTCTTGAATACAATAGTTTATCTATAGCAAGTTATAAATTATTTAATTTTGACACTGCTTTCTTACAAGTTGCGTAAAGCCATTGAAACTCAGCAGAAATATTGTAAAATTAATATTGTTTTTTTTTATTAATTTTTAGTTTATATTTATTAAATATTTTTACGAAAGCAGTATCTATTGACTGCCAATTTTCATATATTTTTTTAAATTGATTTCGTATACATTTTTCTAATAAAACATATTAAACTAGATTTTTACAATACTTCCTGTTTAGAATCTTTATAATGCTATAAATAAATTACGCACTACGGGTAAAAAGCAGGAGTATAGTAAACAAATTGTTAAAAAAAAAACAAAAGAAAATAAAATGACAAAGATTTTACCAGTAATTCTTTGGCAAAGTCAGTGAAAAACTACTTCACAGTCTAATATTAAGAAAATATAGAACAAAATTATCAATTAACTTCTTAAGTATACATTAAATAAAAGTAACTAAAGATTTTGTAAGATTTCCAAACGTGACTCATGCCAGAGCCTAAAGTTAAGCACTATGTGACTTTTAAAACTGTAAATATATATTATATATAATTCTATGTCAATGACATAATAGGCAAAATGCTTCACAAAATGTTAATTCTTCATCGTACAAAGATGTACTTAATTTGTAAAAGCAATCATACAACTTTAGACCCTCATGACTTAATTTTAAGGTTAATATTTATATAATTTATAAAGAAATGTGATTATAGAATCTGTTATTTTTAATTTCATACTGTTCCGAATCTCTGCATTCACTAGTTTACCGTGCAAAGGTGTTTCAAACGAAATATAAACTAAATGTTTCATAAAATATGTTTTTTATTTCTTAAGTTATGAAATACTTTCCATTTTTACCTTGTTGATATAAATTCAAATTACATCTCGCTATGTGTATTTTGATTTTGCAGTTATTACAATAGATGCAATTATTGATTTATTAGATACTAGTTGACCCGTGCAACTTCGTCTGCTCCGCTCCTATTGGTCTTAACGTGATGATATACAGCCTATAGGCTCCGAATTTTGAACTTATAAGAATTTTTCAAATCAGACCAGCAGTTCCTGAGATTAGCGCGTTCAAGCAAACAAACAAACAAACTCTTCAGCTTTATATATTAGTATATAGAAGTGTAGTTAAAAATATTTAGATATTTTTATTTAATTTCTAGATCCTTTGTAATGCTTCTAGATTCTTTGTTCTTTCAATATTAATAAACAATAAAAAAAATACAAAAAAGGCAGAGCACCTGACACATACTATAAACAAGAAAAATCTCCAAGAAAACTTTCCCTACAAATTGGAAGCTAGCCCCGTCGATGATTCATATCAAATAAAAATTTAATAAGGTAATTACAGGGCAGCACAAACTTCTACTGTATCGAATATTTACCGATCGTACCCAGTAATTGGGAACGTACTTTTCATAGAATTCAAAAGTTTTGAACGTGACAATTATCGTAAATGTAACGGTCATGAATAAAATAGCATCGCCTTGGGGCTGTCGATCTGAAAAATTATTATGACCCTAATCGAACGCGTTCCTTAGCAAACAATGCCATCATTCACTTGCAAGAGCAAGACTTGCAGTTTGTTCTGTAATTACTTTGTTTCGTTGAGGGGGACACAGTTTTAATTATTCACGCCATGACCTGTCTCCGTCCCACGCGCGGATTATGACGTGACAGAACGAGACAGACAGCGTTCCCTTGGTCGCGTCGGCGAGGGAAGGAGTTGCTTTCAGTCGTGTGTGAGAGCTGCGACGGAGCGGTTGGCTCGCAATGCCATTAAGATTCAAACCGCTCGCAGAAATGCTATCACGAAGGCACAACTTCCGAATAACTCAAACCGAGTCCATCAGTTAAAAGTTTTGTAAGATGAGATAATTTTCAAGTTAAAGAGTTTTATGTTTAGTTTCGTTTTGAGGTTCGTCCACGAAGGTCGCGTCCTTCAATCGATAAACTATTAATTGCCGCGTGTGATTGCCCGTGGCCGGTAGACAACGGAACTACACGCGTGTTTTGGATGTATATTTTATTTGGAAAGTGCCAATCAAAAACATTAGTTAAGTATATTTTTAATTGCGGACCCTGTGTCGTAAAGTTTGTTGATGGAAAGTCTTTGAATTTAATTCGCATCTTCATGGAATATGGGCATCTGTTTAGACACTGGTAAGTTTATTTATTTTTAAACTAGTATTAATTACTAATGGTCGACGAAGAGGGTCGGTGTACACGTGTCCCACGTTGGGCGCCAATAGCAATTTCCTATTACAGTGATAAGATCAAAATGCATAACAAGTAAAAAAAACAAACCATTTTAATCATCATTATGTACGCAAACAGATGTGATGGCGCGTCATTATTTTTAATATCTATTTGTTGATCAACACATGGGTGGCCCCATGTCGGGCGCCATCGTAAACATTGGTCATGCGTCTAACGTGTGTTTTGTGGTACCCATTCCATATTAAATTTAGTTACCTTCGTACAAAGTGTACATAAACTAGATTTAATATTAAAGCAGGCAGCTAGACATTTGACATTACAACGATAATCTGTTTCTATACGTACCAGTAGGTTTAATAGAAGTTTATATTGTTATCAGTAACGTTGCTGCCTATCCTATCTTTTGACATCACGGTGTTAGTCGCATTTAATTGATGGATGAGTGGTCAGTAGTATTTTTGTCTTTTCTTATTAATAAAGTGTGCAGGCGCAGATTTTACAGCTATAAAATAGTATTTTCTGTTTTATGTGTTTAACCACAAACTCTTAAACCTATTAGAAAACTTGATTAATTATTATTATTATTCGTTTATTAATTAATTCAGACTAATAATGTCCATAATTGTTAGTAACAGAGGTCTTAAAACTATGTTAGTCAATATTAAAAATCAAATAGAAACAAATTAAAACAAATCAATCAATAAAATTAAATTCAAAATAATAAAATCAGTAATGTCCAAAATAAAAATGTCAAAAAGCAAAAAATACATTCAAATAACAAATGTCAACAAATGAAATAATCATTAAACATACATACATTGTCATCTCGTCACATGAAGCTGCATAAATCTCCCCATCACTGCAGACTCTGGCCTCTCAGAAATCATCCTTAGGATTCCGTTGGCGCTCCCCCGAATCCGGCGCATCAGAGAAGCTGTTTTCTTACGCATAATGGCATAAAAGTCATCGACTCTTGCGTCAGCAAACATACCCGATGCGCTGCAGAATCGAGGGAGCCTCACTAGAATCCTAAAGGCGTTATTGTATTGTATGCAAAGCAGAATTAATGACTAACATAATTAACTTTTTCTAATTTACTAAGTTGCTTTTATGAGAAACAACCAAACATCTGCAGTCTAATTTAATTTTCATTGAAGACAAACCGCAGTTCTGAGTAGCGAATAATATTAATTTCATCTGTCATTATAAATTGAAACTTTGTTTACCTACCTGTGACCTTTATGTGGAATAATAAAAATATAAAGCCATTGAGTTTGTAGTCAGCTAATGTGGAATGAAACGCATAAACTTTAAGCATTCGTGGGTAAAATTCGCTGAAATCGAGAAAACTGATGCATTTAATGACAAGTAGGTCTAGAAAGGTTAGGTTAGAATGAAAGAAGGTTGTCCTAAGAAGATGAGTGCATTGCAAATGGTGTTCGTCTTCTCTCGTGTCGGTTGATTTGTGGGATAGTTGGCGGAAATTGCTAATGGCGCCCAGCGCGGGACTATACGAAGTCCAATATAACTTCTAATTGCATCAAAAATAGTACCTAGCAAAAACACGTCGAGACTACCTGAAAAATCTTATGTGGTTGTAATCTATTTAAAGTGCTCCATCGTAGCTGCTCTAGCGAGAATATTTCTCCGTACCAATCATATGCCGCGTGTAGCGAATAATAAACAATTATTTGCAGTTAATTCATGAGATTTAAAAAAATAAGGCAACATTTGTCCAGCTCTCAGGATTTTGTTTCAGAATTAGTTGAAAAGTTATTTATTTAATTTATTTATTGGGATAGGATCAACATTGCATACACAGTAGGTAAAGCTAACAAGAAAATTATTCTAGTGCTGTAACACTTGCAGACAACTATTGCAGGTGTAAGCTAGAGATATAAGAAGATACGAATTAAGTAAAAAATATAAAGAAGTGCAATATAAAATATGATTAAAATAAAAAAAAATAAGTTTAAACAAGTTAAGTGATAGGTACCTTCTCCCTATTCTGTTTCTATCTGTTAGACGTAGATAAAATCAATCAGAATAAAAGACACGGAACGCGACTCTGACAGCGACTAGAGATGTCATTGCAATTTTTTTTCGTAACCGCGTAGCAATTGCGCTGAGCTCATGTTCTCTGCGTGTCATAGCCATAATTGGAATAGGGTATCTAGCTAAGTACAATCACAAAACTACATGAATTAATACTTAGCTATTTGAAAGATGTTTCTACAATAGTGGGATTTGTGAAAAGATAAATTAATTCGGTGGAAAAATAATGAAGTTAGACACACGCTTTTCTTCCATCCTTGTCACGCGAAACGTAGTTTGCAATGCATTTATCTTAACATTTTTATCACCATGAACCATTTCATGCCAGGCACCAACAACTTCTTGGAGGTAATAATGCGATTAATGTAAATCAATAAAAAATTCTATTCTTAAATAAAACACCGCATAAGTTAAATTTTGCAAAACAATATATTTTTTATAATTTCCCAGAAAAAGATATTATTTTAAAGCTGTTTTGTGACTGCATACTTTTTATTAATTTCTAAATGTTTGATTCAGTGCTGCTTAAAGCCAAATGCACTGACATCTAAACGATTTCGGCGATTGTTTTTAAAATTAATAAAACTTTTTACAAAAAAATATAACCGACTTCCAAACAAAACACTACAAAGAATAAAATAACCTTAATTTCGAAAGTCGGTGTTTTTGGTTTTGTTTCTTTGTTTTTTTAACACCGACTTCCGAAGTGGTGATACTTGGACGACTTCTTCGTCAACTCATAAATTGAAATAAACAAAAATGCTCATAAAATAAAAACTACTGAACCAAACTGAATCAAATTTTTATGGGACCAAATGGCAAGTACCTATACTGCATCGAACTAAAAAAGAATCACAGAAATAGGATCAGAAACCTCGGAGTAATTGGTGTACATACATAAAAAAAAATACCTACCGAATTGAGAACCTCCTCTTTTTTTGGAAGTCGGTAAACAAAAGTAAGGAGGGCTTCCCGGACCACCTCGGGTGCTACCAGGGACCACCAGTGGTCCGCGGACCACCGGTTAAGAATCACTGTTGTAATGGATGGCGCAAATTCACTGTAGGTATCGCGATTTGCGAGTAACTTATGTATACCCGGTGTCTGAGGTTCTTATTGGTCGGTTATCTGTCCATTAATGTTATTTATCATAACGCTATTAGTTAGTTAGTAGTTAACGGACAGATAAATGACCGATAAAGTAGGTACCTAAGAATCTGGGAGTTAGCGGTCTAGGCTTTTGTCTAGGTTTTGAGAAATGTAACAAAATTTGCCCGGGACTTCGTACGCGCATATCTCGTTTTTTCCCGTTCCCGTAAGAATTTTGGGAAATCCTCTCTTAGTGCTCCCCTACACTCCTCAGGGAACCTACATGCCAAATTTCAGCTTTCTATGACCAAAAGTTTCGACTGTGCGTTGTCTGTCAGTCACTCAGTCACATAATCAGTCAGGAAGGGATGGATTTTATATATATTGATAATACAGTCAAATACCCACTTGCCATAAGCCATCAAAGTTATGAGTAAATGGTAACACTGGCTCCCAATATCCAGAACAAAAAAATGCAGAGTTGGAGACGACGGGCGGAGAGCGGAGCCGGGGCGAGAGCGCATGGGCCGGCCGCGCGACGCCTCCGGCCGCCGCCTTTCCGATGCAGAACTCCAGCCACGTCAAGTTCGAGCCACCGAATGTGCCTGTTATATTCGTACTGGGTAAGTTAAAGAAACTAACACAGGGACAACAGGATAAACAGGGTGCCTTGTGTATGCCAGTAGTTGCACGATGGCATACACAGAGAGTGCAACTGTGTTTGCCGTACCTAGTAGTACCTTTCACGCTTTCAAGCATCGACGGTACACAAACGACAGTAATCGTTTAGGAGGCCGCTCTCACTAAGGTGATCCCTCACCGGGAGCATACGCCTGTAATGTAACATTTCATAATAGATTTTTAGCATTATATTATGTACAAAACAGGCCGTATTGTACCTTGATTGACGAGCGTTCGCTTGTAATGTAACAAATTCGATATTGATCATTTGCCTATAGCTAAATTAGTTCTTTATGTTACGTCGATATCCTGCAAAAATTTTACATATTGTAAAATTACAGGTTGAGCACTGTAGGTAATGCTCGGTTCACCTCACTCACTTATTGATGCTTGACTTAGCAACGTTACATTACAGGCTTCCGATGAGGGAGAAACAGAGCGAAAAGTACAGAAATAAGTAATGTTTTTCAAATGTTTTAACCCCCATTGCCCTAAGTAATCCATAATAAAATGCAAATCATTCAAACTATCTAATTCACATTAACCTGTGACAGATACATACGTTCCAAGTGCGTAGTAAGCTTTTAATTTATTACTTATTACATTAGGTAAATATTATGATGAGAAACGCTACTACGATTTCCGGATAGCTTTGAAAACAATACGTGAAACAATACTTGTACCTAGGCACGTAAATATATATATTTTTTTAAATTATAAAGTGCAATGTTCGGGTTGAATGTATATATATTTTTAAAGTTTTTTTTTTACGGGGACCACTCGCAGTTCACCTCGCTAAGGGTGGTTACTGCTCACCCGGGCTAGCCTGTGGTGGCGTCAGATTTGACTCTAAAGCCCCTAGCCAAGGCAACAAAACTCTTAAAACTACAACTCCGCTCGCTGAGGGCACCCCCTGTGGGGTACGGGCCTCGGCTCAGCGGCGTCGCTCTGAGGAGGACAGCAAGGGACAGGCTGGGTCATGACATTATTAATTAGGGAGTTTAAAGCTAATGGCTCAGCGGCGCGTGCTGGCTCGTTAGGCAAAAGACGGGGAGTAATAATATTACTACTGGGGCGTCGCGCACGGCCTCGTCGGCGAGGATTCATTTGTGCAAAAACGGATTTAGCTGAAACGGATCTCGGCGAAATTAAGGCACACATGTGTGTAATGTTGGATAGTCATATCGCAGAATTGGCTACTTCATGATGTGGTCAGGTTAGACTTAAGGAAACGTAGGGAGAGTTTTTTGATCCTTAGTTTAAATGGGATGACGGGAGCTTAGTTTGCTTGCTTTGCTCGCTCTCTCCAACTTCCGTCATCACATTCATATTAGGTATCTTAAAAACCCTGTAGAAAGAAAGGTAGGTGGAATAGGCTATTAACAAATTTCCCTATCAACAGGTGGTCCAGGCAGCGGCAAGGTGACCCACTGCGACAACCTGATGCAGGAGCGCCGCGGCGTGGTCCACATCAACATGACGGACCTGCTCCAGCAGTACGCCATCGGCAACGGTACTGCCAATCCCGGTTTGCACTCTATGTAGTATAGAATTAGTTTACACTGTAGTTACATGTAGTTTATATTAGATTAGCTTTAGTTCCTTGTTTATTAACCATTTTGTATATTAGATACAACATCGTTTGTCGGAAACCATTTTTAAGAACAAGATTCGAGGGTACAGGTTTGAATACCCAATTCAGATGCATCTCTCATATTATATAGAAATGGTGTATAGCTAGTCTACAAGCCAGTAAAGCACCGGGATATCCCCATACGATTGTATCAACTTAACCTCTGCGGTTATAGGTACTAATCATAGTAAAAAAAAAATTAATGAATAATAAAAAAAAAAGGAAAAATGATGATGATTTAAATGAATTTGTTAATGACTGGTATAATTTTTTTTTTACTTTTGTTTGTTTTTTTTATTATTAAAATTAATTCTATTTGCATTGTTGACATTTTCTATTTATTTTATTATTGTACCTAATGATTTGCATGCCGTAAGGTAAAATGTAGCTGATCTTATGTTATCTTGTGTTGTGTTGTTGTTTAGTTATCTTATATTGTACCTACATTTTGAGTAAATAAACATCTGATTCTGATTCTGATAGTCATGATGAAGTCATCTAGACGCACTGTAAGTTACCATCCCTACCTTGCTGCTATTCCACCAATTGGTTCTAAGCGTTTCCAAATGTCTTTTACAATGCGCACAGCAAAGGAGTGGAACTCTCCACCTGCGTTCGGAAACACGTCTGTGTTTCCGAACGCAGGTGGAGAGTTCCACTCCTTTGCTGTGCCATTCAACCCTAATCTCTTCAAAGTTAGAGTGAACAGGCTTCTTTAGGGTAAGCTCACTCCATCGTCGACTTTGTTTCTGTCATCAAGAGCAAACCTATACCAAGTAAAAAAAACACCGGTAGCACTCCGGGAGTGCCGGCAGAAGTGAAAACATGTAAATAATACATCCTTACTGTCGCGGTCACATCATAGACAAACCACCGACAACAAAATAAACAAAAAGACACTGACGTGTGGCCGCGACAGCGACTGTCAGTGACAGATGTCAATCTTGACACAGTTCCTGACATAAACAAAACGAACCATAAAAACAACAAAAAATAACGTTGTGTTTAATTATAAGTACAAAAATACTATCATTTATGAGGTAGAATACAATGTTTATTTATTGCGCTATCGTACACAAATATGACAATTTACATGTTATTATTCATAATATTATAGCGTTATTTATTTATATATTACATTAATTTTTATCTCTTAGAAAAATCAACTTTCATCCATAATTTCGTAATTCCGTAATTTCGTATCCTTGGATACGCGTGGCACGCTGTACATAAACACAGACGGACATTCGCGCAAGCGCCCTGTGCCGCCTAAGCGGAGCAGCACACTCAGGCACGGTAGAAAGAGTGGGAGATACTAGTTCCTCTCCCTTCCCCTCGATCTTACGCTTTTTCGCATCACGTGACCCTGACGCGAGTCCGTCTTACGCTTTTTGCGATCAGGTCACGTGACCCTGACGCGAGTTTAAGATTTTATACCCATTACAGAAAAGTGCTCAACGCCGCTAAAGAAGTTTTCACTTCAAAAAAATTGTACCTCAATGGGGACGTAGCCAGTTGCTATAGATTGCCTGCCATGGCATAAACAATTCCTTGTTTATGCCGTGAGAGTTTCGATGTAGTTCCGTCGGCAAAATCCTACTTGCAATATTGTAGTACACGCAAAGCGACCATCGCACGAATAAGCGATCGTCGCGTTCATTTGTACGACAAACTTGAGCGCCAATTCTACTAATTTTTGAGCGAAATTCGCAGACGCATGTCAGTCGCGATCTGCAGAATCTGAGAAAACTGAGAAATGTATGCAAATTGGGGCTTTTTTGACAGATTGCAACTGAGATGCGAATACGTTGTTTAAAATTTAGTAGAATTGTTCCTCTGGTTGCATCGTCGCGCCGAAAAAGTGCGCCTTCCGGTTTTGCCGAAGAAATGACGCGACGATCGCTTTCGATCGATGCCTTAGACTAGAAAACACTGTAGATTTAGTACGACACGTGGCAAACTAATGAGTTCCTAGATACTAAGTTGATTGTTAGTTTGTCTGTCCGTCCTTATGTTTAAAACAATTTAACTATTATGACGTGCACTATTGATTTGGCCGCGAACTTGTCTGACTGTGTGTTTCCTCGAAACTGTAATCAGTGAGCGAGTTTAAAGAAATGTTTACTTTGTCATAATTTTCGAAGTATTTTGTTAACTGTTGGAAATTGTTTTCTACGCTATCTACACTAATGTTATAAAGAGAAAAGATTTGTTTGTTTGTTTGAAATGAATAGGCTCCGAAACTACTGGACCGATTTGAAAAATTCTTTCAGTAATGGATAGCTACATTATCAGGGAGTATTATCCCCGTACTCCCACAGGGACGGGAACTGCGCGGGTGAAACCGCGTGTCGTCCACTAGTACCTTATAATTTGATTTATTCATCTATACTATACAGGGAAATTGAAAAAATACCCAAATCCTCTTAATCCTGACTTTGTATCATGACCCTGAACAACATTTGTTGTGGGTGAATGAATATGTAGCCAAAAACAATTGGTTTTCCTTTATTTGAAGTCTGTAAAATTCGCGTATAAAACGCGCGTGCGTGCACCCAGGCCCGTGCCGCCGGCTGGCTCATAAAGAATATGCAAAATATAGACTACTAGCACTTCGCCCGCGACTTCGTTCGCACGGGGTTAGTTGGTACTCCACGAACTTCATCTCCCCTCTACCCTCGGGTAATGTGTAAATTACTTATCAATAGACTAAACGTAAGGCAGTTCACTCAAATCGCAATTTTTTTCTTACTTAGAGTATTTTTATACCCGCCGTAACTTTTAAACGAAAGGTCCAATTTGAATAATTTAAAGTGTAATTTACATATACATAACCAACCTTAATTATTAAACAATTTAAGTATATAAGGATTAACATCATGATACTAAAATCACCATTATTCCATTTCACCCGGGTTTTGATTGAATAATTTGAACAAAAAGCGGACACGCGGACTTTTATGTAAATATTGATGTCCTCTATAAAACTGTAGTACATCATTTTGCTCTATTGGCAATAGTTTCCGCAGCGTACGCGATATAAGGATCATTTTTGTGATATTTTTCCCACCTTGGGTTACATTTTCGAAGTTTTCATACGGATCCTCAACTTTTTGAAAATTGTCTATAGCCAAAATGTAGAATTCTAATGGTAAAAGATTTTTTCAAATCGGTCCAGCAGTTTCAGAACCTATTCATTCACAAACAAACAAATCTTTCCTCTTTATAATATTAGTGTAGATGTTTATATTTTTTGTATGGAAAAATAATGTTTCGAATTTCGAAAAATCGTAGGAAAAATGTTGTTCTGGGTCATGTCAAGATACGAAGTCAGGATTAAGAGATTTCGGGTATTTTTTCAATTTCCCTGTAAATACTAATCTCTTCTTCTTATCGCGTGGGCAGAAAGGTCTAACGACTAATATACTATCTATACTAATATTATAAAGAGATAAAGTTTGTGAGTTTGTAGAGGGTAATCTCTGGCTCTACTGAACCGATTTTGAAATTCTTTTACCAATAGAAAGTCATGTTATTTGTGAATGTCGTAGGCTATTTATTATCCCGAAAAATACCGCCCAACGAAGTGAGCACGGGTCAGCTAGTTTACAACAATAATAAAAAACTGGCCAAGTGCGAGTTGGACTCGCGTGCAAAGGGTTCCGAACGAATTTATTTTTTTTAACATTATTTTAACATGTTAAAAAAATGACTTCTTGTAGATTTTCCTGTAATCTTTAGGTAAAGATCTATTATCTCCATTTTTTTCAAAATTTTAGGCTCAGCAGTTTCGGAGATAAGGGGGGGAATGGCCATTTTTCTTCTTATTTCTTGAAAAACTTCAAAACCATTTATTTAAAAAATATGAATAAAATATATTTACAACCCTGATAGTAAGCCCTTTCATTTGATATATCACACGCTATTGTTCAAAAAACTTTTTTTGAAATGTTCTAGTTTGACCCCCAAAAGTAACCCCCATACTAAAAAATAATGTTTTACGTAATGCGTCCGTGTTTGGGTCACAGAAGTCCATATGTGTATCAAATTTCAACAGAATCGGTCCAGTGGATCCGGAGAAAACTGGCTGTGACAAGCGGACAGACAGACAGACACCCTACTGATCCTATAAGGGTTCCGTTTTTTGTTCGGAGCCCTAAAAACTCATTAAAAAAAATGAAATATAAAAATAGTAGGTACATAGTTGACACCGGCAGTGTCAGTGGGAGGGTCCTAGCCACCGGGTTGGTAGGGCTCCTTAGCGAAGAACCTATTAACAGTACTAGCCGTGACCAGAAGTACCGCTACCTGAACCCGCTCGTGGCTATTAAGCATTGGCTGACGTGAAAATCGGCACAATGATCGTTGAGTCCACATATTACATGTCGAAAACCTTGGAGCCAAGTCAATTTAGGTACTTGATTTGCTTATCTTTCTGGTCTGATTTTTCAATAGTCAGAAAACTTTTAGCTAGGAATAAATATGGCGCTTTGACATAATTTCTTAACAAAAGCTGTCAAACAGGCATTTTTTTCCTCATTAAAAAGTTATCTGAGTTTAAAGAAAGAAAGAAAGAAAAAGCGGTTATTTGCGCCAAGCATGACGCATACCAAAAAATAAATAAAATAAACAAAATTACAATATTATGAAAGTAGGAAAGATATGCGTCACATTCGCGCAAAACGGCCATCGCTCAGCATTATGCTGGAATTCGTGCGCGAACAGAGCCACAGCACTGGCAGTCAGCGACAGCCGGCGTTGACAGTTTGAGTTTCCTTAAAAAGGCTGTTATATAATGCAAATAAATACACGGCTTCTGTGAGTTTGACTAAAAGTCGTCGGGAAAAGCTAGCATTATATAAGTACTAGTTGACCCGCGCAACTTCGTCTACTCCGCTCCTATTGGTGTTAGCGTGATGATATATAGCCTATAGCCTTCCTCGATCAATGAGCTATCTAACACTGAAAGAATTTACAAATCGGACCAGTAGTTCCTGAGATTAGCGCGTTCAAGCAAGCAAACGAACAAACAAACTCTTCAGCTTTATATATTAGTATAGAGTATAGATGTACCTTTTTGCCTCACTCATCATCTGCCTAGTCTTTTCCCAACTATATTGGGGTAGGCTTCCAGTCAAACCGGATTCAGTTGAATTACTGGTATTCAACTGAATCCGGTTTTACATGGAGCAGCTGCCTACCAGACCTCCACAACCCATTAACTGGGTAACACGGTACTTAGCAAGATTGGAGTCAGATTTACTGGCTTCTGACAATCCGTAACGACTGCCAAAGATCTACAAATGACTGCTGCTGGGACCAACGGCTTAAGAGGGCTATTACATTTTTTCTTGGATTTTAGCGTTTGACTCGAGTTTTGATGTGTGATTATGGTTTATACATAGCCACAAATTAAAAAAAAAATATATGGCCAAGAATGTTTGATTCTTTTTCTTGGGAGTGCTTTAAATAATTATTTCAATTTGTTTACGTAAATTAGTAAAAACCTTGTCTCTGCAAAGGATGTTTCATAAAATTTTACTTTAGGCATCTTTTGATGCTTTGTTACATCGAAGATATAATAATTAAATCATTAATAAAAATTTTTATAGATAACTATATCCTCTTCTTTGCAGAACTTTATTCAATTTATTATGTTTCATACAGTAATACACCAAAAATAATTCCGTAAAACAGAGAGTTACTGATAATTTTTCGGGAAACGCTGTCTGTAGCTTTAGTCCGGGCCAAGCGCTCGGTTTTGTAATAGCACCCTTAACGTGCTTTCCGAGGCGCGGAGGAAACTCGGTATGTTAAAATGGGCACCCATCCACAGACCAACCTAAGCAAGCGTTGCTTAACCTTGAAGATCGACCCGTGCGGCTGTTATTACGCTACGAGATCCTCTCGGTTTCTGTGGGATTGACCACTGGAGCGAATCCTCGGAGAAATTTAGCATCGTATAAGTATGAGCCTTTTTGACGCACTAATTAGCCATAAAAATGTGTAAAATTAAAGTAAACGAGCTGCAAGTTCATGGGTGTCGTGACTACAAACATTTATAATAAAAGCATATTGCAGTTTAACATAATACCTATGACAAAATAACGCAACTGATGACGTGGGTACAGTTGTTTCATTACTGGGTCTACTTGCTTTTTTTTTAGTTTTATAGACGGTATTTTCTCTGATAGCTTAGTAAATAATAAAGAATTTATATGTACAATTATATGTATGTAAACTAGCTGTCCCCCGCAACTTCGCTCCCGTCAACTGGCTACCCCGCAACTTTCTTAATTTGTTCTTTCATAAGAACCTTCTCCTGGCAATAACAAACACAACAAAAAAAGAATTAGAGAAATCGGTCCAGCCGTTCACGCGTGATGCGATGACCAAGGGAAATAGGGATTCATTTTTATTTGAATAGATATAAAAACCTCCTGTCACGGTGTTTGTTACCGAACTCCTCCGAAACGGCTCGACTGATTTTCATCAAATTTTGTATGTACATTCGGTAGGTATGAAAATAGGTGGCAGGGTATTTTTTTTTTGTATGGCAAAACCAGAGTTTGCCGAGTCAGCTAGTCCCTATTTATATCCATTTTTACTGAATAAAATCCACCCCACAAATGCCCTTTGCGGTCCAGGGCCACGGTAAATTTTTCAAATAATTCCGAATCCCTAGCAAAACTATGACTGTTGTGCTATTCTGTAACAACATTTTCGTATCTCGACAGTGGAATCCGAGGTGAGTTTCAAATTAAGACCTTTATGTTGTGTGCAATAAAGCTCATTTTGTGAGTTTTATCACTCAGATGAAGCTCGATATCGAAATATTTATTTACAGAATAGACTAGCTGATCCGAGTCCTATCCTACTCAACCAACTAATATAACGAGCGTGGATTGGAAAGTTGCTGGCCTCATTTAGGTATGTAGAAGGGATGAAAGTATTTCATTCGTTCATATATAACTGCCTCCGTGGTCGAGTGGTTTAGGCGTTTACCTTGTGACCCGGTGGTCGTGGGTTCGATTCCTACGGGAAGCATACTTTGTAAAGTTGTTTCCAGTTTGGTTAGGACATTGCAGGCTTGAATCACCTGATTGTCTGATAAAAAAAAAGATGATACCGTGCTTCGGAAGGCACGTATGAGCCGGTGGTCCCGGCCGCCAAATGGCGGTCGTCAAATAAACCATGTCAGAGGCCCTTGAGGCGGTTTAGAAACTCTGAAATTAGGGTCTGTGGGGTCGTTAGACCTTACTGCCCACACGAAGAAGACCTTTACTATATTTCATCAATTCTTCAGTAGTAAGTGTAATTTTAGTGCCAGGAATTTGTTCGAAAGAGTCACCGCGGCCCTGGAACACAAAGGGCATTAGGACGAGCATGAATGGAATTTAGTCAGTAAGACTCCCTTTCACTTCGCACAGTTTGATGATTGGAATCCTTAAAAAAGTGTAATTTTAGTAACACTAAAATGACACTTTTGTATGGATTTTGATAAGGAGTTTATAGCGATTTTTCGAACGGATAAAAACTGAGAAAACTGTACATCCCGTCATCATCTTCAATGCTTTGCTGGCTACGTTTGAATTATTCGGACCATTTTTAGCTGTTGTATATGTGGGGAAGATTCTTATAAAGTTACTACCGTATTTTCATGAATCTGTTTTAGCCTTAACCCTTTCTTGAACAGATACCGATGTTTTTCACCCTTATTCTTCGAAATTGAATAAAAAATATTTATATGGGTATGTCTGTTTTTGTATGTGAATTTATATGTTTGTAAAATGAATCAGGAGAAATATCTATAATATGCCTACGTCTCTTTGAAAAAACTGGCCAAGTGCGAGGCGGACTCGCGTGCAAAGGGTTCCGAACGAATTTTTTTAACATGTTATTTTTACACTATAGACTTCTTATAGATATTCCTGTAATCTTTAGGTAAAGATCTATTATCCCTATTTTTTTTGCAAAATTTCAAGCTCAGTAGTTTCGGAAATAAGAAGGGGAATGGTCATTTTTCGCCTAATTTCTTGAATAACTTTAAAATCATTTATTTTAATTTAATTTTTAGAACCCTCATTTGATATGTCACACGATATTGTTCAAAAAACTTAATTTTTCTTGTTTCACCCCCAAAAGCGACCCGTATACAAAAAAGAAATAATTACGTAACATGTCCGCGTTTGGGTCACAGAAGTCCATATGTATACCAAATTTCAACAGAATCGGTCCATTAAACCCGGAGAAAACTGGCTGTGACAAACGGACAGACAGACAGACACCCGAGTGATCCTATAAGGGTTCAGTTTTTACGGATTTTCAAAACCCTAAAAAAGGGAGAAAATTTTCTGTATCCTTTATTTTTCTGTGAATAAAACACGTAAACACTTACAAGGTTATTTTTTTACCTACGTGCCTACGTGCTAGTTTTTTGTTAAAAATGAAAATGCCTTTGATATTTACATAATGTAAATCAACTGCATGTTCCGTATTATATTCACACTAATTAAATTCTCGTGGAAAAAGTAAATTATATCTTGACACGGTCTGCAGTGAAACATTTTTTGCCAACGTTGATATCATCATCATCATATTAACCGAAAAACGTCCACTGCTGGACATAGGGCTCCCCCAAGCGTCGCCACAACGACCGGTCCTGTGCGTCTCGCATCCATCGGCTACCCGCGACCTTCACCAGGTCATCGGTCCACCTTGTGGGAGGCCTTCCAACGTTACGTCTTCCGGTACGCGGTCGCCACTCCAGAACTTTTCGGCCCCATCGACCATCTGTTCTGCGAGCAATGTGCCCTGCCCACTGCTACTTTAGTTTGGCGATCCTTCGGGCTATTTCGGTAAACTTGGTTCTCTTGCGCTGATATAATATCATTTGAATAAAGTCGCACCATAATTGCAAGTAGGTGGTCAACTTTATTTTCTGTAATAAAAAAAGCGGTCAAGAGCGAGTCGAACTCGCGCACAGAGGGTTGCGTACCATCATATAAAACGTGAAATGTTTTTAAATGTTCATCGGCTAGGCCTATATTCGTCAGAGAATTTGAATACTGCGGTGTTATTATATTGCAGTTTTCGATCAGCGCCATCTCTTGACCGCTAGTGAAAGTTATTGAATGTTTGTTGATGATTTCTGAAAACGTGTGCTATTTAAAGACAGCGTTCTCTTTTTCCTGTAATCTTTACATAAACTTCTATCACAGAATAATTTCAGATTTTTTCTATGCTAACTTCGGAGATAATGGGGGGAATGGTCAATTTTTTGTTATTTTTCGTCATTACTCGAAAACTAATGTGGCTTAAAAAAAATTTTTTTTTTTTTGAGAATGTGCAAATCGCGCTCTTTCATATGATACCCCACACGTCGTACTACATCCACTTCGAATTTTTAAGAACACCTTTCAGACGCTGTTGCAAAAAATATACACATTTTTATTTCTTTCTTATTTGCAAAATAGTTGAGCAAACGTCATCGAAAACTTTTCCAATTTTCACGTTGATAGCATTAGTAGTTCTTGAGATATTCAGCTGTGACAGACAGACAGACTTAGTCACACTGGGGTTCCTTTTTACCATTTTGGTACGGAACCCTAGAAAATAAACATAATACAGTCTATAATCGGTACCATACCGAGAGCATACAAAGAAAAATATTAATGCTATGAAGTGTGTCTACGAAAGTGCTACGAGGCGTAGCTTTCGTGCTACGCCGCGTGGTACCCGTGCTACGACGCGTAGCTAGGGTCTACGAGGCACGGTACTTATTATAGTAATTTTGCATTATCGTAATGCACAGTACGTGTTTACATTTTTTTTTTGGGTAAATTATAATGTATCTATGTATTAACTTTGCCTAGGGCAATGCCCCTTTATTACCGGATTTTCATGTGTGTGTAATTTAGTTTCTTCAACATATCTTTTCCTATCTCATGAAAGTATTATCGTTCTCCCTTGATGTAATAATTTCTGTGTTGAAATTAAAGTCCATCAAAGAACCCAGAAACGACAGATAATTTAATTTATACCGCAATCAAAATCAAACTCAATCACTCTGTGACAAAAAACAATTTTGTTTCTTCGTATTTATTCGATCCTGATGTGAATTTGTAAATAATGAAGTGTGTTTGTTTTCTGAGAAATATTATTCATACAGTACGATTGTATGTTAGTCATTTTGTTTGTGAATTGACTCAGATTGTAATCAAGCACAGACACCTTTCCCACGGCACGTGTGTTCGTTTGTATCAAGACTTTCAAATTATTTATTCATACTCCACCAGTTATTAACTCCGACTGAAGTGTATTTTTTTGGTAAAAAATACGCTGAATTTGGGCAGGCTTCCTCAGAAGTTGCTCGAAAAACAGTATTGGTAATTTTTAGGGTTCCGAACATCCGTAAAAAACGGAACCCTTATAGGATCACTCGGGTGTGTCTGTCTGTCCGTCTGTCACAGCCAGTTTTCTCCGGATCCACTTGACCGATTCTGTTGAAATTTGGTACACATATGGAATTCTATGACCCAAACACGGACGCGTTACGTAAATCATTAGTTTTTTAGTATATGTGTCACTTTTGGGGGTCAAACTAGAAAATTAAAAAAAAAAGTTTTTTGAACAATATTGTGTGATATATCAAATGAAAGGGCTTACTGTGAGGGTTTTAATTATATTTTTTTCATAATTTTAAAATAAATGGTTTTGAAGCTATTCAAGAAATTAGACGAAAAATGACCATTCCCCCCTTATCTCCGAAACTGCTGAGCCTGAAATTTAAAAAAAATGGATATAATAGATCTTTACCTAACGATCACAGGAAAACCTATTAGAAGTCTGTAGTGGTAAAATAACATGTTAAAAAAATGATATTGGTTCGGAACCCTTTGCACGCGAGTCGACTCGCACTTGGCTAGTTTTTTTAAAAGATAATATGACATCGTTTGGCGCTATAAACAGGCACAATAAATTTACGCAAGTATTTTCAATGACCTCTCAATTAGTGCAATAAATATTGTAGATCGATTCGATATCTAGTCACAGGATGATTTGTTAAACTCATGGACTTAGAAACTTAATAATAAGTATGTACTTTGTTTGTTGTAAGTCGAATGATCTTCTAACAAGGTCTTAAGAAAAGGTAAGGAGATATTATGATCAGTTATATTATGATCCGGAGTAGTTTTTATTATTAGTTAGGGAATTTACACACAAGTTTCAAACATAAGTTACAATTTTTCATTTATTCCACGAACGTGCACAAATTAAAAACTACTAGTGGTCGCCCAGTGGTCGAAATTCGACCACAATTTTTTTATTAATTTAATTTAATGTATTTTAAATATTATTATAATAAACAAGCTTTTGCCCACGACTTCGTACTTGTATATCCCATTTTTCCCGTTCGCGTAAGAATTTCGAGACGAATTATACATAACTAGTTGACCCGCGCAACTTCGTCTGCTCCGCTCTTATTAGTTTTAGCGTGATGATATATATCCTGTAGCCTTCCTCGATAAATAGGCTTTCTAACACTGAAATAATTTTTCAAATCGTACTAGTGGGTCCTGAGATTAGCGCGTTCAAGCAAACAAACAAAGTACATAGAAGTATAGATATACTAGCTGATCCGCGCCACTTCGTCTGCGTCACAATTTTCATTACTGCTCCGCTCCTATTGGTCTTAGCTATGATGATATATAGCCTTAGCCTTCCTCGATAAATGGGCTATCTAAATCTGAAAGAATTTTTCAAATCAGACCAGAAGTTCCTGAGATTAGCGCGTTCAAGCAAACATACATAAAACAAACAAACTCTTCAGCTTTATATATTACAATAGATTAGCTTTCTGCACTCCTTCTCAATATAAACTTTAACAGTGCTTACAATTTCAGTAGGTACTTCATATGTGTGTGTGTAGTCATCATCATCATCATATCAGCCGAAAGACGTCCACTACTGGACATAAGCCTCCCCAAGCGTCGCCACAACGACCGGTCCTGCGCGTCTCGCATCCATCGGCTACCCGCGATCTTCACCAGTTCATTGGTCCACCTTGTAGGAGGCCGCGCCAACGTTACGTCTTCCGGTACGCGGTCGCCACTTCAGAACTTTCGGCCCCATCGACCATCTATTCTGCGAGCAATTTGCCCTGCCCACTGCCACTTTAGTTTGGCGATCCTTCGGGCTTTGTCGGTAACCTTGGTTGTGTGTACTTAGTTCTTTTCATACTGGAAAGTTATGACCGTCAACAAAAACCGGCAATCGAAAATTCGAAGGCATGGTCACAATTGCAGTCGCCAACGTTTTGACAAATCAACAATGTCCATTGCACCATTTACAACGAATGTTATGAAAATCTGACTTATTGACAAATCAATGCGCGTTGTTGGTCTGTCACAGCCTATTTGGATTGCGAGTGTGTATTTGCAATTAGAGTGAAGGTTTATGAATGTTTCCTATTTATTATACAACCTGTAACAGAATAAACGGGACCAACACTGAAAACGCAAAAAAAAATCAGCTGTTCAGTACATTTTGTCGAGTTATGCGCACATAAATGTATGGGGGAGTCAATAGGGAATATGCACGAAAATAATATTTATTATCTATACAGTTTATCTAAAAATATACACAAATATAATACTAACAGTGAAAATAGAATCGTTATTGCTCGAAAAACAAACGCGATATAATTATTTTAAACAAATGTATCTGTCCCTCTCGCGAAAACGCTCTTTTCTATGGCAGCTGTATTGGCGCCAAGAACTTTGACGTCACAATTCATATCGGACTTCTCTTTCTAATTGTAAACTTTGAAGCTTTATAACTTCATCGCTGATGAAGGTATTTAAAAAATAATTTCATAATTGTTTAGTAGAGTTAATAAGTATTACATTTTGCAAATAAAAAAATCGCATGCATATTCCCTATTCTTTTTTCGCGATTTCGGTGTTTGTCCCATAGTGAAAGTTGTTCATAAATTCTGTTACACGTTGTATAATAGATTTTTTGTTATTTAAGTAAATCCCAGTGTGAGAAGTTATCCTTAATGAGACCTTAATGTCGTAGATGTAATGTAGTAAAACACATTCTTTCAATATTTCGACGAAACAATTCGACATAACAATTAAGCACACTCGCTTGCAGTGAATCCCTTGGCTAAAGATTTTGTTCCTATTCTCGAAGGAAAATATCATGCTAAGTAAGCAAGGTGAGTTAGTAGGGTAGGTACTACCCTTCTTACTTGTTGCCTAAAAAGAGTCAAGTAAGTAAAGTTGAAAATATTTTTGGTCTTTTTTAACATTTTATAGGCACGCGTTCGACCACTATCTCACCTGATGGTAAGCGATGATGCGGTCAAAGATGGAGCACGCTTGCCTAGAAGTAGCCTATTCACTCTTGACTTAAACACAGACTCCGGCAGGGAATTCCACTCCTTTAGCTGTACGCACTATGAATGAGTTCCCAAAACGTTTTGCGCTTGTGGGTCCACCATGTAACGATGACGCATCGCCCTTTTAAAATTCGGCTACGCGAACTCCGCTCACTGATACAGTCTGAGTTACCCTAGGGCCTTAGGCCTTGCGGCCACTCCAGTCTCCTTCACAACACAACAACAGACCGCATCTCCAGATCCTCTTACTACTAGAATGGTCTTCTAACTCTGTTCCTCTTCAACAGACATGCAAGACTTCGGCACGCTGTCCAGTACAACAGTGACAGAAGTGCTGATGCTGGAGATGAAGATGGCGCCCACGGCGAAGACCTACCTCGTGTCGGGCTACCCGCGCTCCATGAGGGATGTCGCCGAGTACTCTGATAAGGTAAGGACTCATGTAAGGTACTTCGGTAAGGTACCGTCAGCGACAAAAATCGAATTACATTTTGGTTTTAATTTACTTCAAAAAGGAGGAGGTTAACAATTCGGATGTTTTTATGTATTTTTGTTAATGTATGTTCATAACTCCATCATATACAGGGTTATTTGTAAAACACCAACAACCTCTTAGACAGTGAAAGACATGATTATAAATAACTTTTACTTTGAGACCAACCCTGAAAACTAGTTTTCAGAGTTTTCTCAAAGTAAAAGTTGTCCATAATCATGTGTACTTTCACTGCCTAAGAGGTTGCTGGTATTTTACAAATAACCCTGTATAGATGGATTTGCAAAATTCCTAGGTTTATTCCAAAATGATCCAATTACATTTCGTGTAGACCTGATGAATAACTTCGGAGATAGATAGCTAAATAGATATGGACTGGTTGGATTTTTTCTACCTTCGAAACGAGAGCGACAATTTATATATTTTCAAAAGAATCAATAGTCAAACACTCTTGATTTCTGTTTTGTCCTAAAATAGTCTCCCGTGTCAAGTCAATCACCATTAAATTAACCATGTAGGTATTATGATGTGTTTCTAGATTACTATTTCGTTATTTATGTGTGTAATTTCCGATTAGAATCCCGGTACATTTTTACTAACAAAAAGCGTACGATCTTCTTCTTTTCGTGTCGATTTAACAACCTGCGGGTCTAATAAAACCACTAGTAGAATCATATTAGAACTAGCTGTTGCCCGCGACTTCGTTCGCGTGTATGGCGTTAAGATCGCTAAGATACGATAAACGGACCTCATCCCACCGGCCCCCTTCTACCATCGGACATCCAGACGCACTGCATCTTACCATCCCTACCTTGTTGCTATTCCACCAATTCGCACTAAGCGTTTCCAAACGTCTTTTATAATGCGCACAGAAAAGGAGTGGAACTCTCTGCCTGCGTCTGTGTTTCCAAACGCTTACAACCCTAATCTCTTCAAAGTTAGAGTGAACAGGCTCCTTCTGGGTAAGCTCGCTCCATCGTAGACTTTGTCTCTGTCATCTCTGACCCAGACTAGAGTCAAGAGCAAACCCATCACAAATAAAAAAAAAAAAAATAAAAAAAAACGAGCCGTCAATGTCCTGCATTACCTGACCCCTTTTAGAATTAGAACTTTGAAACAGTGTTATGCAAGGCACTGTCTGTGTCACCTCTTCCGTTTAAATGACGACCAGCCCTGGTAAATTTTCGTTATGAGAAACGTTCTAATGATATTAACGCTCCATTTTACACGATGTTAGCGGCGGAATTGTCACCGGATGATTGCAAAATTACGTAAGACTACAAAATATTTAGAATAATAATATCAATCATACAACAGTCTGTCAAATTTTATTTTCATCTTTATCGCCGAAGCATTAAGTTCAGGATTGATTGGGAAAATTCGACAGTGACGGGCAGCGTGATGTGCTTTCTGATTCTACTAAAGTGGTCTTTTTAGACTCGCTGTACAGCTCTATCATTGATGACTCAAACTCAAAGCGTACGATAAAGAATTTGAAGTAATTGAAAACGGTACGGATATTTTGTATTTGAAGGGCAAAAAACTCGTGTCGTCGGTGTCAAAAAACGAATTAACCAAAAACACCGACTTCCGAAGTTAGAGGTATTTTGTACTTTGTAGTGTTTTGTTTTTGGAACTCGGTTATATTTTTTGTAAAAAGTTTTTTAATTTTCACTTTTTAGTGGTAACTGCGTACCCATTCACAGCGTACCGGCGTGATGTTATATAATGAACTGGGGCCTATTTTTTAATAAAACTTACTTAGTGCTTTCGGTGCAAAGGTCATTACGAATGAAATAAGCCCAAACACTTGGTAGTTCCTACATACCGGTGTGGAGTTCCCTTGACTCTCTGTCGTCTCCATCATCAGGTCTGATCCAAACCTTCATTGTTTTGTAGTATCATCTGATATACACACGAATCTCAAGTTTTCATTTTCGAGAGTTGCCCTCGATTTCTCAGGGTTTCCATCATCAGATCCAGACGTGGTGGCAATGGGACCACCGGCAGCATACCCTTTCATATAAAAAAAGATTAATCGAAATCGGTTCATAAACGACGAAGTCATCTGCGAACAGACATAAAAAAATATATATACGCGGTCGAATTGAGAACCTCCTTCTTTTTTAGAAGTCGGTTTAAAACAGGGTAGATCGGGGTAGGCAGATAAAGAGTACTGAGACAACACAGATTACTAGCTCATAAGTTCCAATTTGGTAGAACATTGTATTCAACTGTTCTACCTCTTCATTCATGAAGGTTAGCTTTCCTCAAATCAACTATAATTCAACCTCCTCAAATATGAAAAACGGGCCTAGTGCGAGTCGGACTCGCCCACCGAGGGTTCCGTACAAATTTGTTGGTACTGTATGTTACTTGAAATTAAGACTATATTTCTTATGATTTAATTACAAATGTATAGTTTTAAGACTTTTTCCTGTACTTGTAGTATAAGACGGTATTAATTACCAAATTTCATAGTTCTAGGTCAACGGGAAATACCCTATACATTGATTAGCTACATTGAGAGTGTCGAAAATATACGTTTTTTGCGGCATAAACGACCGTATCTTTTTTTTACGTTAACTTAGAACTTTGATTTTTACACAACCTCAACGGACCGTAGACCTGAGTATATGGTTTTAATTTCAACTCGATACCTTCACTTGTTCCCGAGATAAAGAGTCTTCAGACAGACGGACGGACAACAAAGTGATCTTATAAGGGTTCCGTTTTTTACGGATGTTCGGAACTCAAAAAATTGAAATAAATCAAATACTGGATATCCATAACATCTTAAAAAATGTGTACACCAACTCAATCAATAAAATTGACGTACTTATTGTTTTCAATGAAGTGACTCCATTTTCCGTGCTCACTAAATGTTATCGGTTCGTTTGTGCGTGGCAAAATCAACGAAGGCATTCCTTTTCCTCGTATCTACTTAATACCAGGGGGGCTACTCTCTAACGAAATCCGTAGTTTCGGGCTTAGTTACGGGCGTATTCTACTCCGTATCACCTACAGACTTACGATTAGTCCCGAACCCGAACTGAGAATTAATGACAACACGATTTCACAGTAACTGTCAAATCGTGTTATCATTAGTTCTCAGTGGTTAGGTGATACGGAGTAGAAAATGCCCGCCCGCAACTAAGCCCGAAACTACGGATTTCGTTAGAGACTAGCCCCCCTGGTTCCAAACCGTGAAGAATATCTAACAAATAAACTTTTAAATTACTTAACAATTTATCAGAAATCACAATTTCGACCACCATCTTGATAAGACGGCTTATTTAAACTATAGAGTCGATCGATGGAGTGAAGACAGCTAGGATAAAAATCGGTATATTTATGTCAAGGGCGAGCCAACGGCCAAAGTAACAATTTATAAAATCGACAGCCGCCATATGTTTTGTGTCGATAATAATTATTTCGTCGATCGGTCTGATGGCTTTGACTATTATATTTGGTGGGAAATCACGGTAAAAGATTTTGGGAAAGTGCTGTGAAGACGGAGATGTCTTTGTAACTGTATAATTTCGATTCCTGTGGGATTATCTTGTTTCGCTCTAAAACTCTGGATGAAAATATTGTTAAGATCATCCTTGCAGTTCCTACCGATGCTCTAAAACTACCACCACATTATTATATGGTGCGGGACTCTAGATTTGTAGGTATATTTTTTGTGAGGAAGCGAAGCCATGAGTCGGGGGCCCGAGATACAGTTAAATTCGCGCGCAAAACCGACTGGGACACTTTGTAGCTGTTAGTCGCTTATATAGGCTCGCGATCTATTTTATTTATATTACAAGCTGACCTGGCAAACGTTGTTTTGCCATACATGTAAATAAAAAATAGGCTACGACCTATTCCCAGACCTACCAAATATACACAAAAAAAAAACATAAAAATCGGTCTAGCCGTTTCGGAGGAGTTCGATAACAAACACCGTGACACGAGATTTTTATATATTAGAAGAAGATAAGACGTAAATATGTAACTGTAGAAATGTGGGCGTATTATATTCATTAGCCTACCCTTTTGATGTTACAGGCGTATCATTTAGTATGCCTTACCCGTAACGCTTTCCGACAATTCATCATCATCATAACAGCCGAAAGATGTCTACTGCTGAACAGAGGCCTCCCCCAAAAGGGGGGGTTTGCCATAATCGCCACGCTTGGCGGGCGGGTTGGCGATCGCAGTGTATGGTGTTCCAACAATTAACTCTCTAATTTGTTAAACATTTTTTTTTATTCCTAACTCCACATTATGAAAGTAATTATATAAATATCACTTTGAAATAACACTTACGCTCCCAAAATTGTAACTGATATTATAGCAAAAACTAAAATTATCTTCCAGACTTATAAAATTGTTTGTCCAGACTGACTCTATCAACGCACAGACAAAAATAATAAGTCTAGAATATTATGTAGTTTTATTTTCTTTATAACGTAAGCACTTGCTAAAACCGGTCAAGTGCAAGTCAGACTTTCACACGAAGGTTTCCGTACCATAAACCACACGACACGTTTCTTGTATGGTAGCCCCCTTTAATTTAATCTTTATTATTTGTTGTTTTAGCGGCAATATAAATACGAAATCTGTGATAATATCAACTGTCTACCTATAGAGGTTCTTAAGATACAGCCCGCTGACAGACGGACGGACGGACGAACAGTGGCGGCTTAGTATACGGGAACGTTAAAAATTATTTTTTGAAAATTTCAACTTTCGTATGAAAATCTTAGAATATTATGATAATGATAAATGATATTTATTTTGTAAAAGTGGGTTATAAATAACACTAGATGAGGCCGGTGTTTCCTAGCTGACTACTGCTGGTCGATTCAGTAAACATGTCGAAGTGATGCTGGGTGTTTGGGTGAAGTGATCACGAAGTGAGCTGTCATACCATCTTGATAACTTGGATCGACAGCTTACTTCGTGATCACTTCACCCAAGCCTCCACTTCGACTTCACTTACAGAATCGCACTGCTTATACGGTTACGGTACTACTATTGATACGGTTTTCATTGAATTAAGAGTGATAAACGAGAAAGGATTGCTGTACATAATTTTTGCTCACCTGAAAAGCCAGAGTGGGTCGCCAGACTTAGATAAAACTAACCAACCCTGCTCCCATATAATATCACCCCTAAAAGGGAATATGCACGAAAAAAAATTTTATTATCTATACAGTTTATCTAAAAATATACACAAATATAATACTAACAGTGAAAATAGAATCAAAATTGCTCGAAGAACAAACGAGATATAATTATTTTAAACAAATATACCTGTCCCTCTCGCGAAAACGCTGTTTTCTATGGCAGTTGTATAGGCGCCAAGAACTTTGACGTCACAATTCATATCGGACTTCTCTTTCTAATTGTAAACTTTGAAGCTTTACAACTTCATCGCTGATGAAGGTATTTAAAAAATAATTTCATAATTGTTTATTAGAGCTAATAAGTATTTCATTTTGCAAATAAAAAAATCGCATGCATATTCCCTATTATCACTTATGTAGCAACCATGTCGCAGCATTAGTTGTTATCACATAATGAGACCGCACCCTTAAAGGCTTAACATACAACCGCTTCATTCAGAGTTATAGTGACAATGGTACTACAATATGGGTGGCTACTGAAAGGTCAAAGTCCTTACAGATAGAGGGTGTTGCAAGGCTTGTTATAGGGGTGTTGTGCTGCAGGTTATTAGGTGAATTGATATTGTGAGTCATCGGTTGTGTGTGGGTTACGCAAGTCATCGGAAATTAATTAGTTAGGTTACACCCTATTGATGTGTAGAGAGGGAGAGGAATGCCAATGAAATTATGGATGTATGAGGATACATTATATGATGATAATTATTGTGCTATATTGCGCTTTACCAAGTAACATGGAACAGGGAACGAAGATGATGGTTATCAAATGACTCTCTGCTCTGGGCGGAGCGGAAAGGAGTGTCAACTTACTGACTAAAACTGATCTGTGGTCCTCCTAATACCCTTTGCGTTCCAGGGGGGCTACTCTCTAAGCCCGAAGTCCGTAGTTTCGGGCGTATTCTAATCCGTATCACCTAACCACTAAGAATGAATGACAACAGGATTTGTCAGTTACTGTCAAATCGTGTTGTTATTCATTCCTAGTTCGGGTTCGGGACTAATCGTAAGTCCGTAGGTGATACGGATTAGAATACGCCCGCAACTAAGCCTGAAACTACGGACTTCGGGATTAGAGAGTAGCCCCCCAGGGTCGCGGTGACTCTTTCCAACAAATTTCGCAACTCTGGCAGATGATGATGGGATATATGATTCGAGATCCTTATGGAAAATTTGAGTACCTGATACTTTGTTTGTCTCGACAATTTCATGAAATTTTTCCAAACATAGATAAGTACTAAGTAGTAGATAATATTTTCTCAAACGTGTTGGTACTTAGTTAATAACTAGTTCCAGTATGGCTGCCTGTCTGAAACTCAGTGCTTTCATTCTTTAATGTTAAGGACTGCTGGAGGTTCAAGTGAGATATAATAATGCGATTTTTGACGCGGTTACACCTTTAAAAGCGGAGCAAAAGTCAAATTTTAATATCAGCGAAAAGCAATTAGAATGCAACAAAGTTGTTATGTAGATTTTTTTTAAAGAGTAACCGTGCAGTTTTGGTTCTGTTCTATCCAGTTCTCCCCTTTAGGATACGAATAATTCGTACCATGCACTATATTTTGATGTGATTATTATAAGTGCCCATGTTAACCCATGTGAAATAAGATAATTTGAATTTGGGTTTAGATAATGAAGATTTCAAATTACTATGTTTACAGTATAGTCAGAAGATTTAGATGCGAAAACTGAAGGATATTCTTCTCGCTGAATTTTAAAGAAATGTATTATAATTACTCAAAACATAACAGGATATTTTTAGAAATAATCTGAAAGCTGTCGGACATGATACAGATAAGAAGAAAATGTAATTCGCTAACCCCAAACAAAAACAGTTTTCTTCTTTTCATGTCGATGCTACATATTATACGTAGTTATACAGTTTTGGCCCAGTAAGTGGTCACGTATAGACCCAAAGAGGTAGCAAACATACCTAGGCGAAGTGGGAGATTATTATCAGTCTATCCAAAACACAGTGCCAGTGCGGTGGTCCTGATGAACTATGTCCCATCTGTTGGGAGTGCCCCAAATTTATTCAGATGATCTGAATGAATCCGTAGAAGGATATAAGGATGAATGTTCCAGGTACAAGTTAACCCTATAAACTGAACCTATCCAAATCAAACAAACATACCTTTAAGCAAGCTTTAAGGAAACCCCTTTATCAGCCATCAAATTGAAACCGTTCAGCACGTAAACGTCCGGTAGAACGCAACCCCTAATTATATATTAATTTGTCACCCCTATTCGCATCGTCGCGTGTTACTGCGGCTGATTCACAGGTAATAGTTATCGACTGATAAATACGTGCCTGTAATGACGTGTTCCGACGTATGTATTTATTTACCAACACTCATGTATGTGGCTCGTGGAGGTTTTTTCCTATGGGATTTTTTCCAACATGGAAGTTGCTATATCTTCTATATAAAAATGTCGTGTCACGGTGTTTATTACCGAATTCCTCGATTTTCATGAAATTTTGTGTGTATATTCGGTAGGTATGAGAATAGGTGGTAGCGCTAATTTTTTATAATTTGCTAAACAACGTTTGCCGAGTCAGCTAGTTATAATATAGTAATAAGTGGGCGACTAAGGGACTCTCGTAGAGAATGGGCAGCAACGTTCTCTGTAAAACTCAACACCATACACTGCGATCGCCAACCCGCTTGCCAAGCGTGGCGATTATGGCAAACCCTCCCTTTGGGGAAGGCCTACGTATAGCAGTGGACGCCTATCGGCTGATATGATGAATAAGTGGGCACAGGAGTATACCTCTGCCCCCTTCTTCAGACGAAATCAGGCGTGTTTTTTATGTGTAGTGCCAGTATTGGTGGCAGTACAGAGCGCACAAAATAGGAAAGTCTTTTTTAATTTTGATGAATTCGCTCTTGACTATAGTCTAGGTCAGAAATGACAAAGTCTACGATGGAGCGAGCTTACCCAGAAGGAGCCTATTCACTCTAACTTTGAAGAGATGAGGGTTGTAAGCGTTCGGAAACACAGACGCAGGCAGAGAGTTCCACTTCTTTGCTGTGCGCATTATAAAAGACGTTTGGAAAGGCTTAGTGCGAATTGGTGGAATAGCAACTAGGTAGGGATGGTAGAAGGGAGCCGGTGGGATGAGGTCGTGGTTGTGTCCAGGTTCTTTATAGGTAAAATAAAGTACACACATCCCATTGTACTTTGGAAGGAAGTTTGGTTTTTCAGCAACTTTTAAACTAAATCTGATGTAGAAACAAAACTTGTCATTTTAAGTATGGTTCTACTATCAATATTAGCAATGATTGCAGCGATGAGTCACATATTGCTTATAATTATACCGCGAAACATGACGGTGTGAAAAAAAGCTGGCTTTAACTTTGTATGGAAAAGTAGATACCTAATGCTAAAATCTATAAATAAGTCCCTTGCCTTTTGTTAGGAGCACCCAATTTGTCTTCTGATGCCATGAGTCTATTGAAGAACTACTCGGTACTAAGAATTAAGAAAGTCATTTACCCTTACGCTACCTATTAAAAAAACCCGGACCCGCCCACCGAGGGTTCCGTACAAAGTAGCTACAAATTACTTAAAATAAAGACTATATTTTTTTATGATTTAATTACAAATGTTTAGGTTTCAGACTATTCCCTATAGTTGTAGTATAAGACGGTATTTTTTGCTTAGTTCCATAGTTCTAGGTCAACGGTAAATACCCTATACATTTTGATTCCCATAAGAGTGTCGAAATATACGTTTTTTGCGGCATAAACGACTGTATATTTTTTTTACGTAAGCTTAGAAGTTAGATTTTTTCACAGCTGCAAGGGACCATAGACCTACAACTCAATACCTCCACGCGTTCCCGAGATAAACGGTCTTGACAAACAGACGGACGGACAACAAAGTGATACGGAACCCTAAAAACTGGGCAAATGCGAGTCGGACGCGTAATGTCGGAGATAAGGGGGAGGGGGAATGGTCATTCTTGGTCTAATTTCTTCAATAACATCAAAATTATTTATTTTAAAATTACGAAAAAAATATAAATAAAACTCTCACTGTAAGCCCTTTCATTTGATATGTCACACGATACCTTCTGAAAAACTATTTTTTTGTAATTGACGAAGATACGACGCTTCTAAAATTCTCAATATGTCACGCCGTAGTATAATTTTTAGTGCGTTCTGAAGTCACGAGCCCCCACTCCCGAGTTTTGATGCGTTTTATCTTTGTAAATTTTTTTATTTACTTTGAATTCATTGATTTACAAAAATAAAAAATACGTGTCCATTACTTTTCAATACTCTAACAGGCGAACTAAATAGATTTGCAATTTATTGATGGTGGAAACTAGCTTAGCCTTGGTTGTTGTTTGCCGAAAATTATGGGCACATAAAACATTTAAAGTCCCTTGTTTCAGCAATGCTTTGTCCAACCTTTTAACATTTTTACTGCGTAACATATTGTTTACTTTAGACATCTCGAACTCATCACCCTGGACTGTCGCTGTCTTTACCAACCTAAACAAACTAGACAAATAAACATTTCCTATCTTCTTTCCCACCTTAGATCCAGACCATAAGTGGTGTGGTCCTGGTGAGCTGGCGTCAGCGGGTGTTAGAGCGTCAGATCGAGTACGGCGCCCGTCTGGGCCACGTGGTTCTGAGCCTGGCGCGGATGGAGCTCAACAACTTCTACAAGAACGTCATGCCCGTGGCTGACTACTTCGACCAGACGAACATGCTGATTGCGGTAAGTGATATACATCAACGACATGTAAGCTAGCGCCAGCGGGTGCTGGAGCGTCACATCGAGTACGGCGCCCGCCTGGGCCACGTGGTTCTGAGCCTGGCGCGGATGGAGCTCAACAACTTCTACAAGAACGTCATGCCCGTGGCTGACTACTTCGACCAGACGAACATGCTGATGGCGGTAAGTGATATACATCAACGACATGTGAGCTAGCGCCAGCGGGTGCTGGAGCGTCAGATCGAATACGGCGCCCGCCTGGGCCACGTGGTTCTGAGCCTGGCGCGGATGGAGCTCAACAACTTCTACAAGAACGTCATGCCCGTGGCTGACTATTTCGACCAGACGAACATGCTGATTGCGGTAAGTGATATACATCAACGACATGTGAGCTAGCGCCAGCGGGTGCTGGAGCGTCACATCGAGTACGGCGTCCGCCTGGGCCACGTGGTTCTGAGCCTTGCGCGGATGGAGCTCAACAACTTTTACAAAAACGTCATGCCCGTGGCTGACTAGGTAATTCGACCAGACGAATATTATGATCGCGGTAAGTAGAATTTGACTAATTATGTAAAGAAAAGAAAAAAATATAGAACGTTTTTAGTTTTGGTTACGTGTAAGTTAAGCCGTTAGGTTTTGGCTCTGTTTAGGCGCGCTTTTTCATATCACGGGTAAGTAAGTAGGTATGTAAAGATATGCTTAAATACAGCTTTAATCTGGAAACATATTTTTGGCGTGTATGAGCTTAAAATACTGCGAAAATTCCGACTCATGTCACATTTTTCCATTTTGATAACGACATACGTTTGCTAATAAAATCATCGTTCGAGCTATTGAGATATTTCACGTAAGTAGTTACCGATCAGATGACTTTATGTAGGTGTAAGTGATGAAAAAATTACTTTTCACTTAGGATATGGACGAGATTATTCGGCAAAGGTCGCCGCTATGACCTTTTAGCGAAGCTAATAATACAATCTCGATTTATAGAACATTAAAGCAAGATATTTTTTTTTTTAATTTATAATTTAAAATGCAGGTAGTAGGAGCATAATTTCATTTCGGAATCTGTGTTTACTGTGACCTAAAACATCCAGGTTCTTTTAGTCAGGAGTGAATAAGTTAGGTGACTAGGAGTGAATAAGTAGGTAAGGTTACTTCAAGGCAAGCGTGCTCCATTGTCAATCACAGACGCACGGGTAAATATCCAAGGTTAAGCAACGCTTGCCAAGGTCAGTCTGTGGATGGGTGACCATCTTAACATATCCAGCTCCTCCGTGCCTCGGATAGCACGTTAAGTTGTTGGCTGTCATGTGTAGATCTATTGCAGTCGTCACGGATTTTCAGAAGCCAGAAAATCTGATTCCAGTCTTGCAAGAAGTCCCGTGCTACCCAGTTGGGGGTATGGATTGTGGAGGTCTGGTAGGCAGCCGCTCCACGTAAGATACTGATATTCAGCTGAATCCGGTTTGACTGAAAGTCGAGCCCAATATAGTTGGGAAAAGGCTAGGCAGATGATGATCATCGGCCTATGAACAGTATAACCTTTAAACAAAAAAATTAAACTTCCGAAATAACTAAAAAGTAAAAAATAATAAACCTTTTTAACAAAAAATATCTTTAGGTAATTTCGGAAGTCGGTGTTTTTGATTATTTCTTCCATGTTTCTTCGTATTTTAATATATTTATTATTTTATACTTTTTGTGGCTATAATCTACTAATTAAAACATGCTTAAGTTCTATCACTTTTAAAATAGCTACCTATCTTACTTTAGCTATTAACTGTTATATAATCCTACTTTAACTATTACTTGTTGCATAATATAAATACTTTAAAAAAACAGGCTTTATATATCCACATGGGTAGGCCTACAAAAAATGCTACACAACTCTGCACTAAAATCTGTGAGTGAACAATAAATCACCCCTATTTAGACCCCCCCCCCCTTAGGATAGGATGTTTTTTACCACTTTCGAGGTATACCCTATCCACTATTTTTTTTTATCAAAATCGGAGTACTCTGTAAAAAGCTATACATAAAAAAAAAATATACGCGTCGACTAGAGAACCTCCTCCGTTTTTTCGTCGGTTAATAACAATACTGATCAGTTTTACCGGTACATGGTGGACATCCCACCCACACGCACAAAACGTTTTGGGAACACATTCATAGTGCGTACAGTTAAGGAGTGGAATTCCCTGCCGGAGTCTGTTTCCTGACAGCTACAACCTGGGAGTCTTTAAGTCAAGAGTGAATGGATTACTTCTAGGCAAGCGTGCTCCTTCTTCGACCATATCATCGCTTACCATCAGGTGAGATAGTGGTCATACGTGTACCTACCGATGTAAGAGTAAAAAAACTTTTTCTGATAAAATCAGTTGCTTCTTGGTGTCTTAGCCTTCGTAGATTTCTTATCCTTGACCAAAACGATTGTCTTATTTACTCATCTATTAGACCGTTTGTCGGTCAAGGCTTGAGAGTGTTTTCAAAGGTTAAGTTCCAGAGGTTGAGGTCAGGTACCTACTGCTTGACCGCAGTTGAGCGATTAAGACTCTCATGCTCAAGTAGACATACTATTTGCATTGGCGAATGGTAATTTTGAATAGAAATCATTTATTGGATAAAGAAACACGGCATGGAATAGAAGATGTCATCATCATCATCATATCAGCCGAAAGACGTCCACTGCTGGACATAAGCCTCCCCAAAAGGGGGGGGGGGTTGTCACAATCGCCACGCTTGGCAGGCGGGTTGGCGATCGCAGTGTATGGTGTTGCGTTTTACAGAGAACGCTGCTGTCCATTCTCTGGTGAGTCCCTTAGTCGCCTCGTACGACACCCGCGGGAAGTGATGGGTTGGTATTATTCTTTTACGGCACCATACGGCACCGGCCGACGCCTTACGGCCACGGAAGATATAGTACAGAATAATACAGTAAAACTACGCTGAGTGTGCCCATACCGAAAGGGTTACCATCTCAGCGTTTGCTGGGCGTCAGACAGTTATCTAGCTCGTGCAGGTTTTCATTTGGCACCCCGCAGTGACACATGGACGTGGAGAAATAAAACAAATACATAGTTGAATACGATATGTAGCTAATAATGTTTTAAAATACGTAAATAAATAATGTTCAATAGTATGAAAGTACGATTTCATAATCGTGTTTCCGATTTGGCGACTCGCTGCGTTTGATGAACGCGACATCAAAATTCCGCGTTCCACGGATGATCAGTAGAAGCCAATGTCCAAATAGGCACAACTGACATCTGAATATGTGCATTCAGCCGCTACTCTGCATCTTTCCGCTAAGCGACAAAATCGCTGATCATAAATTCTGAAAACTTTACTCAATCTGCGTTGCATGTGGCCCGCCAAAATCTTTAGCTAAGCGACAAAATCGCTGATCATCAATGCTATAAAACAGCTATTCTCATCTTGCGTACCGCGGGTTCATGTGGCCCTCTAAGCTTGGGTGGCCCTGTTGCCTAACACATTATGGGTGTTATATTTACCCAGTGTCTCAGTAGCAATTTTATATTGTAGTGTTTTAGTATTTATCAACACTGTACACATCTTGCCTCACTGATACACTGCTTGACGACGTGCTGACAATATTCACCCGTTAACAAAACGAGAAATTTGGCCCATGCATGTAAAATTGTATCGCAAATTGCCTATTTGTCACAAATTCCAAAATCCCATTCATGTAGAAACTGTTAAATATCGAGCTTTAATTTTACTGTAGGTATTGTGGTCCTTCATGATGATAACAGAAGCGCGTATGTGGCCCAGGAAAAATTGATTAAGTACCTATGGCTGCTGTAGAAGTAGCATGTTTTCTAAGGTCCTAAATGGATGTCACGTTTTTTAACGGTAGGAAACACTCATTGATGTCCTCCGCCCTGGAACGGGCGGGGGGGTCTGTCAGACTCTTACTGACTAAAACGACCCCGGTGTTCCATCTCTCACCTACGCCGTGAATCGCGGGAACTTATGCGACTTTCGTACTTTCCCCGGCGGGCCGGTCCGCCTCTGCGAGCCACCTCGGGTCAGCGGGAGGAGTGAGGTGTTTGACTCCCCCCGCGACGTCACAGAGGGGTGCACGGGAACACTACGCGCCGGCATCTCGGTTCCCGATGAATGGATCGCGACGGACATCCTCAAGACCGCCGCCCCTGGACCCAGTTAAAGGGGGAGAGGGCAGCGTATGAGGCTTTTCCGACGCCCGGTGCGCCTGTTGCGGCCCGGGAGAGAGGTCGAGATCTCTCTCTCAAAAACCGGCCAAGTGCGATTCGGACTTGCACACGAAGGGTTCCGTACCATAAACCTTAATTTTTATTATTTGTTGTTATAGCGGCAATAGAAATACACAATCTGTGAAAATTTCAACTGTCTACCTTTTACGGTTCTTGAGATACAGCCCGCTGACAAACGGACGGACGGACGGACAGCGGAGGCTTAGTAATAGGGTTCCGTTCCCTTTGGGTACGGAACCCTAAAAATGGATGTCACTACGGTAACTTCTCAACTATCAGCAAGTTGCGATTATCAATACATTTATCAAGCCTGTAGACTTTTGTTTTGTTTGTTTGTGGAAGCATTTACGATGATTATGGTGAACTCTTCAACAATATTTGTTGAGTCACGGCTAGGTGATTGGATATAAGTAGGATTGTTTTCAATAATTTAACGTTATGTATGTATATAGGCAGTAATGATTCTCCAGTGACTTTGTTTTCAAATTTATGTCCAGCGGGTCTAAAAAGGCTACTTTAGTAAAATCATATTAGGATCACAATATGAATCATACAACAATCTGTCAAATTCATTTTCGTCTTTATCGCTAAAGTGTTAGGTTCAAGGATGATTGGAAAAATTTGACAGTTTCGGGTAGTTTGATGTGCTTTCTGATTCTGCTAGTAGTGGCCTTTTTAGACCTGCTGATTCGTCAGTTATGAAATTCATATTCAGAATAAACGCAATACCTTCTTATCGTGTGAGCAGCATTGCATAGCATTGTCAGCAGCATAAAAAACCCAAGATGCACAGTCGCGAACAAATACAACACTCGAAACTGTCGTCAAAAACTGACTGAGTGTCATGTGTGAGTTGTGTGTAGTTATACTATAAACATTTTTTTTGCAAATTCAACCTTACACGGATCGCTTAAAGTTGTTTTTACAAAGCAGTGCAGTATGGCGAGCAATGCGAGACTGTTTGAAACTAGCGCACAATTATACATAGTGCGCTTGTTTTGTTTTTTGAGATGCTGAGTGTGTATCTTGGGTTTTTTATATATCAATGGTGACCAGTAAAGTCTAACGACCCCACACACCCTAGTGTCAGAGTTTCTAAACCGCAATGCAATACTTGAAAGGGTGCATTGCACTGGATCATTATGAACAACTTTTACTATTGGACCAAACTCCCGAACTCGCGATACCGGAATCGCGAAAAAAATAGCTGTTCAGTTACATTTTATCGAGTTATGCGCAATACAAATAAATTATGGGGCAGTCGATTTTTTTTGTCGAATTACAGGACACGTTGTATGAAGATGGCTTAACTTAGGGACGGGCAAGTGAAAAAATTATAGGTACTCGTCGATATTTATTGTATGTTAATGAAGTATCGATAAATATCGAGTGAAAAATATCGATATATCGTCAGTTTGCGTATGATTATATGTACATACATTACAGACATATGTCCAAAACATTCAAGATTCGTAAAAAGTAATACACATGAAGAGAATAGTAGTTTTTAATTACGCTTGAGTTTAAAGTAAGTAACTAATAAACAAAACAAAACAAAAAACAATTATATGTTTACCTTTGTGGCTAACCCGCAGCGGGCAGCACACAAGCAAATAACGCTAAATACCAGAGTTGCGTAAAAAAAAATATCGATATAACGCCATTAAAAATATCGACAGTAAATATAGATAGTTTTATGGAAAAATATCGATATTTCGATATATCGATCTTTCTTACCCATCCCAAATGCACGCCCGATAATGCTTGAAATTACAACTACGAATATAATCAACTTTCGTGGTAGTACGAATGGGGAGCTGCGTCGCCTATCCTATCGCAATAATGCTTGATTTATGATAAACTTGCAATATAACTAATTTTACCTATTGCTGCTGTGGATTTAAAAGGATTAATATGATAAAACAAATTTGATAATCCTTCAAAATCCCATTCATAACATATCATACCTATTTCATCGGGTAAATTCTATTCTGCATAGGTACTTATCTTAAAATGTCTCGTTATTTTCTTCTTATCGCAAGGTGTAACAACCCCCCACACCCTAGTGTCACAGTTTCTAAACCGCCTCAAGGGCCTCTGACATGGTTTATTTGACGACCGCCATTTGGCGGCCGGGATCACCGGCTTATACGTGCCTTCCGAAGCACAGAATATTCTTTTTATCAGAAAATCTGGTGATTCAAGCCTACAATGTCCTAGCCAAACTGGAAACAACATTACAAAGTATGCTTCCCGTGGGAATCGAACCCAAGACGACCGGGTCACAAGGCAAACGCCTAAACCACTCGACCACGTAGGCGAAAGAGTAAAGTTACGTACTGAATTTACGAGATTATCTTGTTGTATTAGATTATTCACTATCTTGTATGTGACACTGTGGAGTGACGGCGTGTGTGACTAAATCGAAGATCCCAGACAGTGGCGTAGCTAGTCTCAGAGGGGCCCTGTATCAAATATTTTTGGGGGCAATTTTTTAGGGGTATTGCTTTTTTAAACGAAATAGGCCATTTTTAATAGAAAAAGAAAGAATAGATAGTCAAAACGTTTATTCCAATTAGGCCGTTAAACGGCACTTTTGATCGTCATTCACATTACAAAAAATATAAAATAATAAAGTGATTCTACTGTCCATTCGGAAAGGTAGATTCTTATGGAGAAGAACGGACAAGAAACTCCATAAATATAATAAAATATGAAAACGGATCAAATAAGAAGAAACCAAATAAGAATAGATAGCATAGTTGGATTAATCTATTAACAACTAATACAATGAGGATGAAGTTGGATTACGTCCAAAGATATCAATATCTTCAACGTACAGCATATCTAGTCCAATAATAAATAAATGACGTAACCATACAGAATATGCATTCGGCACATTATGATAATAATATAGAATTTGGCAAGTTTACAGCTATTTCGACGACTTTCACATCGGCCCATTAGCTCAGTTGGTTAGAGCGTCGTGCTAATAACGCGAAGGTCGCGGGTTCGATCCCCTCATGGGCCACAAATATCTTTTTGCATTTTCACCTTTTTTTTTTCATTTAGATATTTTCTTTTATTTTTTTTTATGATATTGAGTGTTTTATTACCACTTTTTCGCAATATTGACAAGTAGTTTAATTCCCGTGACTTCGCTCCCGTAGCCTCACTCACGAACCATGTACTTTTTCTGTAGAAAAAATAATCTATGACACTCCTTAATATTGTAACTTTTATTAAGGGATTTTGTTTTCTTTATCAGACAAGATCTTTCAAACATTAATAACTCCAATAAAAACTTCATAAGGACACACGAAATTATCAGTTGAACAGTTACTGAAAAAACGATATATCTTGCTTATACTGCCTCCATCGGGCTTTGTTCCTGAAAAAACGAATAATGGCTTATTTAGTTGATTTGCACCTTTTACCACAAAAATAACAAACATAATATTTCAAGCCAGTCATTTTACTAACTAAACGCGTTTTCAGTCGCTATTATATTCAGGTATTAGTTCAGGAGGACTTGAAACTAGCCTTACAAGGCGGGTATTATCCAAATTGTAGGTTATTATACAAGCCGTCATTTGCATTTGTAATGACAAAATCATCGGTTGCCTGCCCCTTGTGACTCAAACGGCTGCAGGCGAACCGTTTGTGTTTAGGTATTTATTGTTTGAGGAATTATAAATTTTGGAAAGTTTACGAAAGACGGGTAGTTTGTGTTTTATAATCTTTATCAGCCTAGCCTTTACCCAACTACAACCTGTGACATAATAAACGCAATGTTCAATGACCCCTTAAGAGGTTAAGGGGTCATTGAACTCATCATTCTGAACAACTTTCACTATGGGACCAACACTGAAATCGCGAAAAAAAAATCGACTCCCTCATACATTTATGTGCGCATAACTCGACAAAATGTACTGGCTTCTGTTGACTAGACTAAACTAGTTGGTCGTCTCAGCAGGACACAGTCGCACGGGTCGATCTTCAAGGTCAAGCAATGCTTGCCGAGGTCGGTCTGTGGATGGGTGATCTTAAAGCGTCAAGATTCTTCCGTGCCTCCTAAAGAACGCTAAGCCCTTGGTCCCGGCTGTCATAAGCCAGAAAATCTGACGCTAGTGTCTTGTCAAGGACTCAAGGAGTACCGTATTACCCAGTTAATGGGTTGTGGAGGTCTGGAAGGCAGCTGCTCTACGTTAAATACTGGTATTCAGCTGAATCGGTTTGGCTGGAAACTGACCCCAATATAGTTGGGAAAAGGCTAGGCAGATGATGATGTCGATTAAAAAGGAGATGGGGAGAAAATGTATGGGCTCTGGTCCAAGAAGCTATTGTATTATCTACATCTACACTAATATTATAAAGAAGAAAGATTTGTTTGTTTGTTTGAATTGAATAGGCTCCGAAACTACTGGACCGATTTGAAAAATTCTTTTAGCATTGGATAGCTACATTATCAGGGAGTAACATAGGCTATATATTATCCCCGTACTCCCACGGGAACGGAAACTACGCGGGTGAAACCGCGTGATGTCCACTAGTATTATATTAAAACCACTGGGACGGCTCTCACTATCTATCTATTTAGTCTGTTTTGCCCCACTGCTGGGCAAAGGACTCCCTGGCCTTTTACCACACAATTCTGTCGTATATCGGACCGGTCCTTTCGGTAGGAGTCGAGCTCGTCCCTCCATCTTCGGCTTGTTCTGCTGCGATGTCTAACTAACAAGTATTATAGTTTTTTTTAAGTTTTATTTAAACCCCTCGTGGTTCAAACGATTGCAGGCAAAATGTTTGTGTTTTAGGTATGTATTGATTAGGTGATTAAGGAATTATCTATTGATTTTAGAAAGTTTACGAAAGGAGGGTAGTTTGTGTTTTATAAACGTCCATGTCTATTAAAAATTTAAAACTGTTGGGACGTCTTTCACTATTTATCTATTTAGTCTGTTTTGCCCCACTGCTGGGCAAAGGACTCCCTCTCCTTTTACCACATAACTCGGTCCTATATCGGACCAGTTCTTTCGGTAGGAGTCGAGCTCGTCACGCCATGTTTGCCTTGTTCTGCCACGATGTCTAACTACAAGTTTTTATAGATTTTTTTTAAGGTTTATAAACGAAAACAATATCATTATCTGTTATCGCAAGAAATTTATCTCAGTTTTTTGTGATAGCAGTTCAGGAAAAAAATGTAACTGAAGTAAATTGGCTTTTTTAATTTATGGGCCATGTTTGATTAATTTAAAAAAAATTAAACACATCTTATCAATTCTTCAAAATTTCGTATTTGTTTTTTTTGTCGACATTCTTCACGGCGAAAATGTTTAATTCTGCCAATATAAATAACTTTTACTTATTCTTTACATGTTGTAAAAAGAAAATTAGAGATACCTTGATTTTCCTTGCTTTTATTGAAATAATTTCTGTCGACCCACTTTGCCTCCAACCTGATGGCTCGCTGGCTCACTCTGCAAGTGAGAAAGCAAATTTATTTGCAACTCTCTTTGCAAGCAATTCGTGTCTGGACGCTGGCTCCAAGCAACCACCAACTTTACCTAGTTGTGACTCTTGGATGCCGGAGTTCACAGTTCACATTAAAGAGTTCCGAAGAGTATTGTGCAGTCTAGACGTGAATAAGGCCAGCGGTCCTGACGGCATTCCAGCGAGAGTGTTGAGGCAATGTGCAACTGAACTGTCTCCTGTTATGGCACGCCTATACCGCCTCTCTCTTGAAAAAAGAACGGTACTTAAATCATGGAAGCTTGCAAATGTGCAACCGGTGCCCAAGAAGGGAGACCGTGCTGACCCTGCACATTACCGTCCGGTCGCCATTACTCCATCCTATGCAAGGTTATGGAAAGGGTTCTAAACAGTAAGCTGCTAAACAGTTAATATGGCTTTCGCCGGGGACGGTCAACTGGCGATCTTCTTGTGTATGTCACGCACTGCTGGGGCGAGGCCATCGAGAGACACGGCGAAGCACTTGCCGTGTCGCTCGATATCTTTGACAGGACTTTGACAGGGTCTGGCATGCAGCTTTACTCAGCAAGCTTCCTGCTTATGGCATCCCAGCTGATTTTTGTAGCTGGATATCAGACTTCCTGAGTGAACGGTCGATCCGATTAGTCGTTGACGGCTGCTCCTATGACCTCATGGATATTGATGCCGGAGTTCCTCAGGGGTCTATTCTCTCTGCAACTCTTTAACTGCTGCACATCAACGACCTACTTCAGCTTGGTCTTGTTGGGTACGCAGATAACAGTACGGTTCCGGAGAGATACTTGTCCAGCGCAACAACCGGCGGGGATGAAGTTCGTTCCTTGAGAAAGGCCATGGTAGAGCGGACAAATGTGATCTTAAACCTTGTCTCCCAGTAGGGTGATGACAATCTGGTCACTTTTAATGCCACCAAAACACAGCGCCACCAAGAAGCTGGGTATCCTAAATAGGGCGAAGCGATACTTTAGGCCTGGACAGCTTTTAACCCTATACAAAGCGCAAGTCCGATCCTGCATGGAGTATTGTAGCCACCTTTGGGATGGCTCAGCTAAGCATCAGCTTGCCGCGCTTGATTCGGTGGAACGCAGAGCTAAGAGGCTCATCGGTGACGTAAAACTGGTGGATGCCAAGCTACATAGCTTGGCTCATCGCTGTAAGGTTGCCTGCTTGTCGGTCTTTTACAGATTGTACTTCGGTGTGTGTGCCCAAGAACTCTACGACCTCATCCCACCGGCCCCCTTCTACCGTCGGACATCCAGACGCACTGCATCTTACCAATTCGCACTAAGCGTTTCCAAACGGTTTTGATAATGCGTACAGCAAAGGAGTGGAACTCTCTGCCTGCGTCCGTGTTTCAAAACGCTTGCAACCCTAATCTCTTCAGAGTTAGAGTGAACAGGTTCCTTCTGGGTAAGCTCACTCCATCGTAGACTTTGTCATCTCTGACTTAGACTAGAGTCGATAGCAAACCCATCACAAATAAAAACAATTTTTTTTTTTCAGAATGACTTGGTTATGGATTTTTTTGATATTATTAGAACAGCTAAGATCAATTTGTACACGATTCATGAAGAAAAACAGGATTAGGAATTTTTGCAAGGTTCAAAGTTAATTTGACTGCCTATGATAGAAGAGAGCTCTTTGTCCATCACAAGATATCACTCAAAGTCAAAATCAAAGTCAAATGATTTATTTCAACTAGACCAATAAAGTTACTTTTGAACGTCAAATGAAAATAAAATATTATAGTGACTCTTGTCGTCCGTTCGCAAAAAGTAGATTTTTATGGAGAAGAACGGACAAGAAACTCCATAGTTACTCTTTTCACTCAGCAGACAAGATAATAACAATGACTGCAGTTTTTGGACTTGTGGTAAAACCGACGGCTATTAATGAATAAGTTATGACATCGAACGTCATACATGAGTCTATGACCAATCGTTATTTTGTGCCAAGTCATGCCGAGCTGTGCCGAGCTCATAAAATATGTTCAAACGTGCACCAATGAAGTTAACCCTTTCATAAATTGATGAAGTGGACCATTATCGATAGGTTTTTACGAGTTATGGTACGGGCAAATATATTGGGGATTTTAGAAATATCTTTATTTACTTTCATGAGCATTCGTTGAAAAAATATCGATTTATCTTTATAAAAACAATTGGAAAAGAGTTTTGCTATTAGCGGTTTTTCGAGTCCTCTTGGGTACTTATTTATTTAAGCTTTATGTACAATAGTCAACATTAGTGGTACATGGGCGGACTTAATTCAGCAAGGCATTCTCTACCAGTCAACCTTTGGGTTAAAAAGAATACAATGTGGTAGGTGTACAAAAAAAAGAATTAAAAAAATACTTTAATGGAATTTTTTGGTACTTCACCGGTCCAAAAGTTTTTTTACTATTAATAGGCATACGTTTGATCACTATCTCACCCTGATGGTAAGCGATGATGTGGTCGAAGATAGAGCACATTTGCCTAGAAGTAACCTATTCACTCTTGTCTTAAACACTCCCAGGTTGTAGCTATCAGGAAGCACAGACTCTGGCAGGGAATTCCACTCCTTAGCTGTACGCACTATGAATGTGTTCCCAAAACGTTTTATGCGTGTGGGTGGGATGTCCACCATGTATGTACCGCATCGCCGTTCGTCTTGTGGTCCGATGATAGTACGGGCTTGGCGGAATTAAATCATGTAATCCCGTCGCACACTCACCAAAATGAGTTTTGTTTCTGATTAGAAACAGATCGGCATTTAAAAAGTTTTGGTATAAATTGGCCATTTTCTAACTGACTGTGTAGAAGAATGTTGAACAGGGAATAAAGTCTCGCAACCTCAATTTAAAAGGGAGGATCATCCGACCAGACGGGCTGGGCGAATTGGGGGACTGTCTTCATGTAAATTTTGACGATCAAAAAGTGCTGATTTTCAGCCTAGTTTGAATAAATGCCTTTTGATTTTGAGACGTGTTTTGTGTCTGGTGGGCAACTACGCGATGGTTGATGTCAACGTGTTGTATCTGTTCAAATCGCATGGAGATCTTTGACAGTGCATTAAAATGCAGTACAGGATTTTGTCGTCGTAGGACTTCGTGTAGGACGTCTGGGTCTTTTTGTAGTTCGTACCTATGTGGCGCTGTAAATTGTACTACAACTGTAGTTTTTTTCAAAATATGTGCGTGTAGTCACCAGTAACTCAAAAGTTAATGGCAGCCTTTTAAGAGGGAAATCTATTGGGCCTTTCTCCATACAAACGCATTCCGCTGTTTTTTTCGTGGATAATGCTGCTAGAGCAATGATTTTTTTCCAAAAAATCTATATCTTATTAATACGTGCCTTTATCATTTTCTTATTTCCAAAACATAATTACTAAAAGAATTATGACAATCCAAAACCCGAAAAAACAGCCCGTTTTTACCGTCATGTTCTATCTATCACACAAATTTGATAAGTTTTTAACAAAATAAAAAATAATAGAAGCATAGATATAGTCTCCTCTAAATTTTGATTTATATTTTTTTAGATCAGTCCAGTTTTGAAGAAGAAAACAGCGGAATAAATACAAAACGTCTTTTGGTCAAGGATTTATACGTAAAATCAGCCTGAGCTGCAGTTGTCGCTTTCGCACTTTACTTGATAGGGCGCAGCGCGACGGCATCGGCAATAGTTTCTTCAAATACCTGTTTTTCAAATTCCTCGGGATTAGAGTCCCCTTAAGAACATTTTCCTTTAGCTACGACGGTTAAGGTAGTACCTATCCTTACTGACTGATGCAAAAAGTAACGCTGTATAGGTAAATAGCTTTTTCCCGAAGTTTTGCTTCCGTGGCCCTATCCCACAGGGACCGTGCACAAAAAAAAACCTATAGCAAAAGTTGTGTGCTTTTGTAATCGGATCTGGGGCCTTACTGTGGTTTGTTGAAGCCATCATAGGTCTAATTTGAGAAAGTGACGGAGCTATACAGGGTGAATAACAGCTTCTTTTTCACGACGGAATCACGTCGACGTCAGAGTACGGGCCCTGTACTTCAACAGATCACCTTTGGCAAATATAAGCGAAGTAGATTTTAAGGTTTAGAGACTATACTTTCCTTACATTTGCTTTAGACCGATATGTATGCAAGTAAACGTCACCTGCATATTTATTTATTTAATAAAACTTGATGCACTAGTAAAAACACTGTACAAAGGTGGATTTAATGCATATCGTTTAGCGTTGCTAGTAATGAGTTTTCAAAAATATTAAACAAAACTTAAAAAAGTATATATATATATATATAACCGACTTCCAAAAAAAAACACAACAAAGTATAAAATAACTTTAATATTGGAAGTCGGTGTTTTTGGTTTTGTATCTTTGTTTTTTAACACCGACTTCCGAAATTAAAGTTATTTTATACTTTGTAGTGTTGTTTTAGGCGGTTATTTTTGTAAAAAGATTTTTTTATTATGTTTCACTTTTAAGTGGTGATACTTGGACGACGTCATCGGCTATGAAAAAATTGAAATAACAAAAATGCTCAAAAAAAATAGAAAAACAAATAAGCAAACATGCTCATAAAATAAAAACTATTGAGCTAAACTGAATTAAATTTTAACGGGACCAAATGGCAAGTATGCCGCATCGAACTAAAAAAGAATCACAGAAATCGGATCAGAAACCTCGGAGTTATCGGTGCAGGTACATACATAAAAAAAATACCAACCGAGTTGAGAACCTCCTTCCTTTTATGGGAGTCGGTTAAAAATAGGAAGTCAGCCGTCTGTAATAAAGTATGGCAAATATGGTATTTCAGACCTTATAAATTTGCCTATTACAGACAGAAAAATAAATGAAGACATCGCATAATTATGCGTTATTATTTTAATCGCCAACGTTTTCAAAGTTTCATCCTTCAAAGTGAACATAATATGTCTGCTGCTACATTATTGAGTGACTGCTATATGCAGTAATTATTTTTATTGATGTTAGGAAATTAACTTCTACTACGAATTTTGTTGTACTACTGCTGAGTCAGGGTGCATGTTTTTATGTTAGTGTATGTTTGGTATAGTAGCCAGCTAGGAAATACCGGCCTCATATAGATTTATACAAAAAAAAATGACGTGTAAAAGAGTTACTTGTAACCTATTTGCAAAATAAATATCATTTATCTACACTAATATTATAAAGAGGAAAGATTTGTTTATTTGTTTGTATGTTTGTTTGTTTGTTTGTTTGAATTGAATAGGCTTCGAAACTACTGGACCGATTTGAAAAATTCTTTTAGCATTGGATAGCTACATTATCAGGGAGTAACATAGGCTATATATTATCCCCGTATTCCCACGGGAACGGGAAATACGCGGGTGAAACCGCGTGACGTCCACTAGTCATTTATATAATTTTGCATGTAAACCAAAAGTTGAAATCAACATTAATACAATTTTGATAAAACTTTTGGTTTCAACGTTATATTTTCGTATCTTATTTTTATTCTGATTCTTATCTTTAAATAGGAAACATTTTTTCGACACTGACACAACAAAAGGGGTAACCAACCAATCACAAAGATAAAGATTAGAATATAAAAGAAAACGTTATAAAAAAGTAAGGTCCTGGTTCTATATTATAAACGAAGTCCAGCCTTATCTTACTAAGAGGTGCCAATGCCATCATGGTCCCTTGTGAAAATGGGATAGCGCTAGTCGTCCTCTTTAGTTCCGTCTCTCTCTCACAGCGGAATCATGATAGCGGGGCCGGCGAGGACGGGGGACAGCATAGTATAGGTGTGAGGGCCAGATAGGTGCTCACATCCTTCCTTGCTTTTACCTACACGTTCTTTAACACCAGAGTGATTTCGAAAGTTTACCGAAACTTAGATCTGCGAGATATCTCGTTAGAACATCGGTGCCGGGATTGGACCGGTAAGAGTACATTTACATTCTCTCTGTCATTTCGGATATTTTAGTAGCCAAAACGCAAATACCTTGCCTTTTTAAGGCGACGAGATACGCCAGCACCCTGCGCGTTTTTTCACCTGCGCGACCCAAAATTCAGTATTTTTTGTTCGTTCCTATAACTTTAAAAATAGACATATATCAAAATGTAGATAATTAAATTGTCTTTGAGATAGTATAAATTTTATTAACATACGCCCGGCTGTTTTGGTACGATTGTCGTTTTTATGACCGTGTTAGACATAATTTTACAAATTAATTACACTATGATAAACGAATAAAACTCAAAATTTTCATATACTAAATTATTAAGAGAATAGTCTAATGTAACATTTATTTTTTGCAAAAAATTACGAGTAGCCGTTTAGACGTGATTCTCATTTTAAAATCAGCTACTCTCAGGTATCTTCGCCTTAAGTGTACGTGCTTTAAAAGGATAAAACGGAATTAAATTATCACTTCGTAATCTATCTGCCAAGACCCTTCTTCTTAGGATTGCGTATCATGTTGAAATTGATATCAAATACTCGCAGTAGGGTTTTGAGGGAAAATCGGACGAGAATAATAGTTTCATCAGCTTATGAAAGTAGGTCTATGGGTAACGTGACCATTTATTTTTTGACTAAAAACGGGACATTTGTTTATTAAGATCAATTAACAGGTAGTCAATGTAAAACAACACTTTTTAAAGTTATTTATTCAGAAAAAGTCAGTTAGTTTAAAAGTTACAAATTAAAATATATATATACTCGAAACGTTTATTTATATTTATATTTATCAGAGGAACAAATTTGCTATAATATAGCTGGTGATGATTATAAGAATGAAACTCTTGGCACTTTTTTAGGGTTCCGAACATCTTTAAAAAACGGAACCCTTATAAGATCACTCGGGTGTCAAAATTTTTGCTTGTAAGTTAACATTGAATGAACACTTGTGTTTCAGCATTTTAACTTATGATTCGAAAACAAAAGAAGTTTAAGTTATTTACTAGGTAGGTAAACGAGCATCAAAAATCGACAAAACAAATATCGAGAAGTGGGCGAACGAAAAATCTATTAAACAATAAAATTAGTCAACAAAGCGCGAGCGCTGACGTCTTGGCCACTATCACTCGGCTATCAATCGCGTCGACCGACGACGTGGTCTCGCTCTCGCACACCGCTCGCGTCCGGCTCAATGACTACTCATATTTTCGCGCGGTTTCAGAAAACGGGACAATTTTGCGTCCCAGAGTTCATTTCGGGGACACCGGGACTCATAATCATAAAAAGGGACAGTTCCGTTCAAAACGGGACATATGGTCACGTTATCTATGGGTCCCTTAAAGTTTTAATATTAGAATCAAGCTTCCTAGTCAGCGCAATAAAATACAGCTTTTATTGCGATATATTTTTACCCTTCGTCCGGGGAGAACGGAATTTTATGTCGGACCGGACTCCTACCGTGCTACCGACTAAAACCCTACAGTTCCTACTGCTACCATGAGTCTTAGGCACGGGAAGAACACCTCACCACCATATCCTCAAAATTATTGACTCCAAATCTTAAAAAGACCTTTCTTCACCTTATCTTAACCCCTTCAACCTACGATATCCTCAAAATTATTGACTCCAAATCTTAAAAAGCATTTTCTTCACCTTCCCTTTAAGATACATCCACCGTCTAAAGACCCTCAAGTTTAAAGATAAAGTGCCATCATTAAACTCATTATCGGGACATTGACAATCGATGGTATTGAATAAAACACACGGCGGTTGTGTCGCTTGCCGGCTATCGATCCGCTCGTGACGGTCAATGTACAATGTCAGTAGCTGGACATGATTTTAAGTTCACGACGGTTATGGTAGAGGTATCAGTAGGAGTGGTAGTGGAGGTACTAGAGGCTAAATTATAATAGCCGCACGAGTCGCGTGCGGCTGTTATAATTTAGCCTCGAGTATCTTCAAGTTTAAGCAACGCTTACCGACCAGATGACCATCTTGACATACCGAGATTCCTCTGTGCATTGGAAAGCACGCTAAGCCGTTGGTCCCGGCTGCCGTTTATGGATCTTTGAAAGTCGTTACGGGTAGTCAGAAGCTAAGAAATCTGACACAGGTCTTGCCAAGTGGTTTCGTGTTACCCAGTAATTGGGTTGTAGAGGTCAGATAGACAGTGCTTCATGTAAAATAGGTACTTAGATGCATGCGGTTGAACTGGAAACTGACCCCAACATGGAGGGGAAAAGGCTAGGCAGATTGATAAGTAGGAGTGGGAGTTCTGCCAGAGTTGCGAAGTTCTGCCAGGGTTGCGGAATTCTGCCAGGGTTGCAGAATTCTGCCAGGGTTGCAGAATTCTGCCAGGGTTGTGGAATCCTGCCAGGGTTGCGGAATTCTGCTAGGGTTGCGGAATTCTGCTAGGGTTGCGGAATTCTGCTAGGGTTACGGAATTCTACTAGGGTTGCGGAATTCTGCCAGGGTTGCGGAATTCTGCTAGGGTTGCGGGATTCTGCTAGGGTTGCGGGATTCTGCTAGGGTTGCTGAATTCTGCTAGGGTTGCGGAATTCTGCCAGTGTTGCGGAATTCTGCCAGGGTTGCGGAATTCTGCCAGGGTTGTAGAATTCTACCAGGGTTGCGGAATTCTGCCTGGATTGCGGCATCCTGGCAGGTGTTTGGAATTTTTTCGAAAGTGTCACCGCGGCCTTGCAAAGGGCATTTGGAGGAACACAGATGGGTTTTATTCAGTAAGTCTTGACACTCCCTTCCACTCCGCCCAGAGCGTCATTTGATGATTTTCCATCGTAAGAAAAGAGTGGGAATTGAAGGAATATAGTCTTATGGCGAAAATGCGGTGGAGTATCTGAGTTATTTATTAGGGTTTCGGCTACTGTTGGCTGGGTCCTGCAAGGAATTCCTGCAAGAGCTTCTTTGGTTGAAATATTGTAGATTGGTTATTTGAACTTTTTTATTTATCAAAACATTTTGTTGAGGTTTTGATTCAATTTAGTGTTCTCATTTTTAGGGTTCCGTAGTCAACAAGGAACCCTTAGAGGTTCGCCATGTCAGTCTTTCTGTCTATCCGCGGTTTAGCTCCGAGACGCTTAGCACTAGAAAATTGGAATTTGGTATAGATGCACATATTAATCACACCGACAAAATGGTAAAATAAAATCTTGAAAAAATAATTATGGTACCTCCCCTACACGTAAAGTGGCAATTTTTTTTATCGCTTGTCCCATGGTGTGGGATATCGCTGGATAGGTTGTTTAAAAATATTGAGGGTGTGCGAAAACTATTTTTTCATCGTATCGCCCTCTCTGCCAGCTAAACGGTCGTTTTTGGAGAATTCATGGTAGTAGTAGCATATATAACGAATTTAAAAGGAAAACTATCACTGCATCCCCCCCCCCCACCAAAAGACCCAGATATTTCTAGTAGTCTACAATTTAACGAAGTCATTGAGGAATTTACGAAAAGTAATACAAGCAGGCTTGTTATGCGTTAGTCGAATGCAATTTTATGGGGCTTTTAAGAATTTACTTTGCTAAAATCTACCTTCAGCGGGATCCATCCCTGCAGCTTGACTTGGTTTAATTGTCTAGACAAGATAGTTCTTCTACTGTATCTTAATAGGAAATGCTGGCGGCGAGACTTTGTATGTAAAAAGTCATAACTCAAGAGGTTTGGCTCTCGACTGTTTTCTCCTTTTTAATGATTTATTAACCGTATAAGCACTAGAACACTCAAAAAATCCTTAAAATTTACCGATAAATCGCTGTCAACAGAGCCCTAGTGTACAAATTTGGCAACTATTAATCAAAAAAGAAAAACATAGAGACACAGTATACATCCTTAGTCAGTTTGTGGAATATCTTTTATATCGGTCCAATATTGGAGGAGAAAACAGTCGAGAGCCAAACCTGGAATTATGACTTTTTACATACAAAGTCTCGCCGTCAGCATTTCCTCTTTATCTATACTAATATTATAAAGAAGAAAGATTTGTTTGTTTGTTTGTTTGAATTGAATAGGCTCCGAAACTCCTGGACCGATTTGAAAAATTCTTTTAGCATTGGATAGCTACATTATCAGGGAGTAACATAGGCTATATATTATCCCCGTACTCCCACGGGAACGGGAACTACGCGGGTGAAACCGCGTGACGTCCACTAGTACCTACGTTATATTTCTCTTTAAACTTGTGATCACCTTTCCCAATCCTCTGCAAGTGTCTTCACCTTCATGGAGCCATGCCAGTGACATTCCACCGTGACTCGACATTCATCACCTACTTACTTATGTATGGTTCTGATCTTTCACCCCCGCACGACAGCTACCTGTAGCTTCAGTCATTGTTGATAGCACCGACATTAGAATGATGTGAACTTTTTTTGTTAAGGGTCGGATTTTGTGTGATACGGAAATTTGAAAATGAAATACCGTGTTATTGAAAGATTGCACTAAACTAGAACTTTTTGGCTTCAAACATTGTTATTTTGATGTGTAGGTATATCTTATGTTGGAGGCTGCTTAAGGCTGCTCTCTCGAGAAATGCTTAAAACAGCGTGCAGATGAAGCAACTTTTTGTTGGCATTTACTGAGAAATTACATCTGAAAAAAATAGGTAGTAATCTACATGATATGATACGTAATTTGTTTAGCCAAAATGTATGTATCGGTATCACATAATAAGAAAAAAAAACACGAAATCACCTCCAAATTGTTGAGATGAAACCATTTTACTCCTTAATTTTTTAACAAAAGTCTAAAAAAAAATCTATTGCTTTGCAATACAAACGAAAATAATTTGGTTTTGTTACTTTTTTAAAATACGTGTTATTTTTTATAATAAATTACAAATGCGGGTAGCCGAGTAGCGCGTAGAGGAGTAGTTAGTTCGGTTTATATGCACAAGGTCATTGGCATGTATACAAGCCTTAATTAATAAAGTTAAGTCAGAACTAATGAGAATGAATATTGAGGATAGTTTAACCATTAAGAGGTGGTGAAGGATTGGCGTTTTTGGGAATTGTTTGACTAATTTGAATCTATGATTAAACATCTGGAAAAGATTCAGGTTGAATGTGTTTGAAATTGATAAGAATTCGTCGCAAATCAGGTTGCCCTCCTGAATAGGTATGTTTTTTTTAATATCGCAATATTTTCTTGGGACATGAACTTTGCAGAAGATATTAAGTATTTCTGCCAAAACATGAAAAAGAAGTTAACACTGAATATCGTAAAACCGTTTCATCATCATTATATCAGCCGAAAGACGTCCACTGCTGGACATAAGCCTCCCCCAAGCGTCGCCACAACGACCGGTCATGTGCGTCTCGCATCCATCGGATACCCGCGATCTACACCGGGTCATCGTGTGGGAAGCCTTCCATCGTTCCGTCTTCTGGTACCCGGTCGCCACTCCAGAACTTTTCGGCTCCATCGACCATCTGTTCTGCGAGCAATGTGCCCACTGCCACTTTAGTTTGGCGATCCTTCGGTCTATGTCGTTAACCTTGGTTCGCAACCCTTTGCAAGAAAATATTTCAAAAGCCATGGAACGTTGTTTCCGGTGTCAAATTAATGTCCCGGGACAAACCTGCTTTACAAAACTCGTTTCTTGGGAGATTTTTACTCAAAAAACAGTTTCCAATAACAATAGCTCAAGATTATCTGACAAATTGTGTCCTTCCATGCCGATACAAAAACTACCAAATGAATTTACCTATTAGACCATCTGTTTACAAAAGGTCGTATCACCCTACCTTTAAACATTCAATATTGACTCTTAAAGTAAGAGTTTAAGGTCGAATGTTAGCTAAGTCAACTCATTTGTCCAATTACAGACTACGTTCATGCATATTTAAATGATTCTAGGACTAAGTATGACGGCATTATCGATAGGACCTGAAATGTCTGTTTGATTTTTTTTTTCATGTGGGAGTGTATGTACATACTATGTGTGTTTAGTGTCTATGGTCATGGTAATTTTCTGCGTGTTGAACTTGGTAATGAGTTGCAGCCCTATTGCACGCTATTGAAAACTTGTAGTGTTATTTTGTAAAAATCTCCCCGTGAACATGTTAAGAGGGGACTCTAGTCGGTAACTCTTGGACCTTTCTCCATACAAACGCATTGCGCTGTTTTCTTTGTGGATAATGCTGCTAGAGCAATTATTTTTTTCCAAAAAATCTAGGTCGTATTAATACGTGTCTCTTTAATTTTCTTTTTTCCAAAAAAATGTTACTTATAGAATAATATGACCATTATTAGAATAATATGGCCATTTTCAGACGACTATCAGACAAATTTGATAAGTTGTTAACAAAATAGAAAATAATAAAAGCATAGATATAGTCTTACTCTAAATTTTGATATATTATTTTTTTAGATTTGTTCAGTTTTGAAGAAGAAAACAGCGGAATACAAATCGTCTTTTGGTCAAGGTTTTTATAGGTAAAATCAACCTGAGCTGCAGTTGTTGCTTTCGCACTTTACTTGGAATGGCACAGCGCGACGGCATCGGCAATGGTTTCTTCAAATACCTGTTTTACCGACTAGAGTCCCCTCTTAATAGGGAATATGCATGAAAAAAATATTTATTATCTATACAGTTTATCTAAAAATATACAAAAATATAATACTAACAGTGAAAATAGAATCAAAATTGCTCAAAAACAAACGAGATATATAATTATTAAAAAAAAAAAAAATCTGTCCCTCTCGCGAAAATGCTGTTTTCTATGGCAGCTGTATAGGCGTCATGGACTTTGACTCAAAGTTCATATCAGACTTCTCTTTCTAATTGTAATCTTTGAAGCTTTAAAACTTCATCGCTGGTGAAGTCATTTAAAAAATAATTTCATGATTGTTTACTGGAGCTAATAAGTATTTGATTTTGCAAATAAAAAAATCGCATGCATATATTCAGTGAGCGTGAAGTGAGCTGTCATTCCAGGCGGTCGATTCTATCGACATCTCTCCCTGTAAACTTCGGTGGAGTGAGCATGAAATGAAATGACATTTCTTTTTAACCGACTTCCAAAAAAGGAGGAGTATTCGGTTTTTTTTTATGTATGTAAACCGATTCCTCAGAGGTTTCTGATCCGATTTCTGTGATTCGTTTTTAGTTCGATGCGGCATACTTGCCATTTGGTCCCGTAAAAATTTGATTCTGTTTGGTTCAGTAGTTTTTATTTTATGAGCATTTTTGCTTATTTCAATTTCTGCGTAGACGAAGACGTCGTCCAAGTATCAAAATAAAAAATGGTCGGAATAAAAAAAGAGTCGGTGATTTTGGTTTTGTTTCTTTGTTTTTTTAACACCGTCTTCCGAAATTAAGGTTATTTTATTATACTTTGTAGTGTTTTGTTTGGATGTCGGTTATATTTTATTGTAAAAAGTTTTTTTGTTTGTATATATTGACAGTTCACTTCAGGTCTATTCACAAAAGCGTTTACGGCGAGAAGAATCATCACATTACAGAATTTCACTGCAGCTAGATGCTAGAGATTAACAGTTTACTTCAAGCTCACGGCCACGCTGAAATGTTTACAGAATCGACGGCCGAAAACAGAGGTTTTTTGAAAGAATTGCTGTTCATATAGATTGTTGTAAAAATTTTGGTACAAAACGTTTGAAAGTTGCTTCAAAACAATGCACAATATTCCTTCGACCATATGCTTGATACCGAAAATGATGAGAATTGTCTAGAGTTTGTAGGACTTTTTTTTGGTGTAAAACAATAATTGGCCAAAAACTGGCCAAGTGCTATCCGAAAGAATCTCATTTTTATAATATGTTACTTTAATACTATAGACTTCTTACAGGATTCAAAATTTTAGGCTCAGTAGTTTCGGAGATAAGGGGAGGAATGGTAATTTTTAATCTAATTTGTTGAATTACATCAAAAGTATTTATTTAAAAATTATGAAAAAAATATAATTAAAACCCTCACAATAAGCCTTTTCATTTGATATATCACACAGTATAGTTAGAAAAATCTTTTTTGAAGTTTTCTAGTTTTACATGCTAATAATTTATTTATTTGCGGATCGCGTCCGTGTTTGGGTCACAAAAGTTCATATGTGTACCAAATTTCAACAAAATCTATTCAGTAGATTTGGGGAAAATTGGCTGTGACAGACGGACCGACGAACAGACAGACAGCCAGCCAGACAACCGAGTGATCCTATAAGGGTTCTATTTTTTACGGATATTACGGTTTGAATTCATTTATTTCTAAATATAAAAATCACTTGTACACATTGATATATAAAAAAAACCCAAGATGCACAGTCTCGAACAAATATTTAATGCAATACTCGAAACTGTCGTCAAAAACTGACATGTATCAAGTGTCATGTGTGAGTTGTGTGTAGTTATACTATAAACAATTTTTTTTGCAAATTCAACCTTACACGGATCGCTTAAAGTTGTTTTTACAAAGCAGTGCAATATGGCGAGCGATGCGAGATTGTTTGAAACTTGCGCATAATTATACATATTGCGCTTATTTCTTACGGACGTTTTTGAGATGCTGAGTGTATATCTTGGGTTTTTTATATTTCAATGCTTGTACAGAAATAAATATGTAGGTATTTGTCTCACCGCCGGCAATAAGCAAGTAGAGAGTAAGCTTCAAACTCGAAACAGTTGACGATCAGCGAGTAGCGAGAGAAAAGTTTCGATAGTTTTGACGCTCGGCTTTCAGTGAGTACTTTAGTGCGACGGGCTTTTACTCGCAATACTCGCTCCGGCCCGCACTATAGGTAGAAATGACCGCACTTTGGTTGTTTGGACCGCCAAGCGAGCATCGCCGAGCGAGTGTCGCTGAGCGAGTACAATCTTTAATAGCTCTTGTCGCTGCGATCAACTAGATGTAAGAGCCGCTCGCCGGCAGTGTGAACAGCCAGCTATCGGCTATGAATGTATGTGTCTCTTTTATTCACACGAGATCTGTATATTTTGTCCCTTTCCTCAGCGAGCAAATGGTCGATAGCTACTCGCTTCCTCGCCGGCGGTGAGACAAGTGCCTTAACATAACTAGATTTAGGTATACACTTTTGGTTTTCGTTTTTGTTATTCGGAACCCTAATACCTATACAAGTAATGAAATGCGTTATCATATGCATCAAGGCAATAAAACTTACCGTTGACAAACTGCGTTGTTCGAAAAAGCTATAAAAATGTTGATAGTTCATTAAACAATATGTTGTTATGAAAGCGTCCACTGCCACTCTAACTAATTAAAAATAAAAAACCAGCCAAGCGCGCGTCGGACTCTCACACGAAGCGTTCCGTACCATAAAGCGAAATAAAACTTTTCTTGTATGGGAGGAAGTACCTATCGTTTCTTAATTTTATTATATTTTTATTATTTTTTTATAGCGGCAATTGAAATATATTATGGTTCTTGAGATACAGCATGCTGAGAGACAGACAGACGGAAGCTTAGTAATAGGGTTCCGTTGGCACGTTTAGCCTTCGGGTACGGAACCCTAAAAAGGTGTAACAACGGTCTGTCGTCTAAACTAAAATCTTTCGTAACATGTAATTCATGTCCTTATAGAATCTAGCTTTACGCTATACATCGTTAAAAGCTTTTTGGAAAAGAGTTTAGACTAGAGAGACACTCTCTTCGTCTCTATTTTTCGAAAAACTTCTCAACTAACATTTTTGACTGCTCCGTTGGTCTTGTGGTCAACCGTGACTGCCGAGCGTAGAGTCGTGGGTTCGATTCCCAGGTCGGGCAAAAAGTGCTATTCCGTTTTTCCATTCAGAATTTCTCTGTGACAGCCCGCAGTTCGAAAGCTGTCGGTGTGACACCGCCGTGCCTTGTCAGCCCGGAGTTTAAAAGTTGTCGGTGTGACACCGCCGTGCCTTGACAGCCCGGAGTTTGAAAGTTGTCGGTGTGATACCTCCGTGTCTTGACAGCCCGCAGTTTAAAAGTTGTCGGTGTGACACCGCCGTGTCTTGACAGCCCGCAGTTTGAAAGTTGTCGGTGTTATACCGCCGTGTCTTGACAGCCCGCAGTTTGAAAGTTGTCGGTGTGTCACCGCCGTGCCTTGTCAGCCCGGAGTTTAAAAGTTGTCGGTGTGACACCGCCGTGCCTTGACAGCCCGGAGTTTAAAAGTTGTCGGTGTGACACCGCCGTGCCTTGACAGCCCGCAGTTTAAAAGTTGTCGGTGTGACACCGCCGTGGCTTGACAGCCCGCAGTTTGAAAGTTGTCGGTGTGATACCGCCGTGTCTTGACAGCCCGCAGTTTGAAAGTTGTCGGTGTGACACCGCCGTGTCTTGACAGCCCGCAGTTTAAAAGTTGTCGGTGTGACACCGCCGTGGCTTGACAGCCCGCAGTTTGAAAGTTGTCGGTGTGACACCGCCGTGCCTTGACAGCCCGGAGTTTAAAAGTTGTCGGTGTGACACCGCCGTGCCTCGGAAAGAACGTTAAGCCGTTTGTCATGCACCAGATCTCTCTCAGGTAGTGTCGGGTTGCCATCCCATCGGAATATGAGACTAGTGATGGGTCTCGCGCCGATGGCTAGTCCCCGTTCAGATTGGTCGCCGTGGCCGAAATCGGTCAGGAGGAATATATAGTTATAGAGCTCGATATCTTGCGTATGCGTATCACATTTAATTAAAATCGGTGCCGTTGTTTTCCACGAATTAAGTGCATTTTATTTTCTTGAGTAAGAATACGGGAGTAACATTTTTAATAAATAAAAATAAAATAAAATTAGTTTATTTCAGGCTATTACAAACCCTTAGAAATGAATCAATAGCTACAACATTTTAAAATAACATCCTTTTACAATTTACTATAAATGTTATGAAATTAAAAATTAAAGGGGATTTTATCATATTAAATTGTTTTTTTTTTTGCACCTATTATTATTATCAATTGATTACATAAATACAATGAATTACAAAATTCATGGAATAAATTAATTAAAAAACAGTATAGTCCATTACAAATTCAACATATTAAGAGTAGTCTCTTTAGACACTATACGTAACTTTTCTGTCACAGGAGTGTCGCACAGCACTTATGTATAGGATATCCTACTTCTATAAGTCATTTATTCATTTGTTTAACATAGGTACAATAAGGATACCTGTCCATTACAGCGGAGCGAGGCAGCGGAGCGGAGAAACGGAAAAAAATAACCAATGGAATTGCATAAAATCTCCGTACCACGTGAGTCACTGACATTTTGACTGACATGATTTTTTAATATTTCTCCGTTTCTCCGCTCCGCTGCGTGCCCCCTAATAGTGGTATATTGTACTAAAAAAACCGGCCTAGTGCGAGTCGGATTCGCGCATGAAGGGTCCCGATCCAAAACCCTTAATTTGTTGTTATAGCGGCAATAGAAATACACAATCTGTGAAAATTTCAACTGTCTACCTATTACGGTTCTTGAGATACAGCCCGCTGACAGACAGACGGACGGACGGACAGCGGAGGCTTAGTAATAGGGTTCCGTTGGTTACCCTTTGGGTACGGAACCCTAAATAGGGTGCGCGATTTTAAATGCGAAAGCTTTCACGTCTGAAAGGATCTTGATGAATAGATTGTAGTCTGGAATAACACATAGGCTACTTTTTATCCCGGGAATAAGTTCTCTTGGGATAATTTCCGAAGTTCACGAGGGCTAAGCCGCTGGCAGAAGTTAGTATGAATATATTTTTATTTATTTTTTTGAATTTCTTGTCTGTACCGTTGACCGTATTCCGTTTACCGCTGAGCGGTGGCTTCCACTTTTCCAAAATTTTCGTTTTTCTTTAGTAAGCTAAGTATTTATAGAACAGCCCTCGTATAATAACACTAGTAGACCCGCGCAACTTCGTCTGCTCCGCTCCTATTGGTCTTAGCGTGATGATATAGAGCCTATAGCCTTCCTCGATAAATGGGCTATCTAACACTGAAATAATTTTTCAAATCGGACCATTAGTTCCTGAGATTAGCGCGTTCAAGCAAACAAACAAACAAAAAAACTCTTTAGCTTTTTGTATTAAGTATAGATTAGTATAAGTATAGACGATTGTAACATCTTGCATGCCATGTGTATACTAATGTTTTTGACAAATAATTGATCTTATCTTATCAAGTCTTATCTTATAGTCAGGATTCAGTCCGCGAAGCGTAACCAATGGGACCCTATTACCAAGCCTCCGCTGAAGTCCATCTGTCCGTGTGCTGTATTTCATGAACAGTTGAAATTTTCAAAGTGTGAAATTATGTAAGGGAGCCCCCAACCAAGAAACGTATTTCGATTTATGGTCTGGATTTTGGAACCCTTTGGTTACGATTCCGAATCACACTTGGCCTTTTTTTTAAATATTATCGACGTTTTATGAGTTCTAGGAAAATCTAAAACCACGCTAACACCCGTTAAAAAGCGAGATTATTGATAAAATTCAATGATTAATGACAGCTCTAATGTTTTTCTATTAAAGATGGGATGACAAATGTTGTACGTTTTTTGTTATTTTCCTTAGCTTCGCTTTATTATTCAATCAATCTTTGTTTTTTACGGTTCCGAACAAAAAACGGAACCCGATCACACGGGTGTCTGTCTATTTGTCCGTCTGTCACAGCCAGTTTTCTCCGGATCCACTGGACCGATTCTGTTGAAACATATAGGTTTCTATGACCCAAACACGGACGCGTTACGTAAGTTATTAGTATGGGGGTCAGTTTTGGGGGTCAAACTAGAATATCGTGTGACATATCAAATGAAAGGGCTTTTTATGAGGGTTTTAATTATATTTTTTTCATAATTTTAAAATGATTGGTTTTGAAGTTGTAGACGAAAAATGACCATTCCCCCTTATCTCTGAAACTACTGAGCCTAAAATTTTGAAGCAAATGGAGATAATAGATCTTTACCTACTATACATAAATTACGGGAAAACCTATAAGAAGTCTATGGTGTTAAAATAACATGTTCAAAAAATGAAATTCGTTCAGAACCCTATGCACGCGAGTCCGACTCGCACTTGGCCAGTTTTTTTCGGCTTCGCGTTTAGTTTTATTATTATTTATATTATTTTGCCGCGTTTTTTCGCGTAGGTATACCCCGTTTTTTCCCGTTCCCGTAGGAATTTCGGAAAATCCCATTAGTGCTCCCCTACACTCCCCTAGGAATCTACATGCTAAATTTCAGCTTCCATGCGTTGTCTGAAAACTGGCTGTGACAGACGAACAGACAGACAGACACCCGAGTGATCCTATAAGGGTTCCGTTTTTTGTTCGGAACCCTAAAGGGGTAAAATGTAGAGGTTATGGTACGTAACTCCTCGAGTCCAACCCGCACTATTTATTCGTTTGCTCTACTCCAGTAACAATAATGTTCTTTTTGAAGGGCAGGTTGGAGAAATCACAGCGTCATTACACTTTACAACTTAATCTAAGCCTCTAGGGTGACACACATAATGCATTAACTCATGGACATTATCATAAAAACAATCACGATGGGCAATGACTTATAATGACCAAACACCTTAGACATTACCAGTATCTTGAAGGGTATCATCATATTTTACAAATCGTCTGCTATATCTTGTTCAAAATTTATTTGACTTGTTACAGGTCAAGAACAGGTGACTCAAAGTTACTTTTTAGGGTTCTATACCCAAAAGGTAACAAGCGGAATCCTATTACTAAGCCTCCGCTGTCTGTCCGTTCGTCCATCCATCCGTCTGTCCGTCTGTCGGTCAGCGGGCTGTATCTCAAGAACCGTAATAGGTAAACAGTTGAAATTTTCACAGATTGTGTATTTCTATTGCCGCTATTACAACAAATATTTAAAAAAAATGGTACGGAAGCAAGTCGGACTCGCACTTGGCCGGTTTTGTTTACTAAAGTATCTTTGTCCAGCGACTTCGCCCACGAGAAAATCTAAAAAAGCCATGTTCGAAAAAAAAATGAATAATAATCTATACTAATATTATAAAGAAGAAAGATTTGTTTGTTTGTTTGTTTGAATTGAATAGGCTCCGAAACTCCTAGACCGATTTGAAAAATTCTTTTAGCATTGGATAGCTAAATTATCAGGGAGTAACATAGGCTATATGTTATCCCCGTACTCCCACGGGAACAGGAATCACGCGGGTGAAACCGCGTGACGTTTACTAGTAATGAATAATATGATAAATCAATAATGGATAATTTAAAAAAATAAATGGCTTTACAATGTTTTAATAAATAAATCTATATTATTTATAAAACAATTATATTACTGTTGAATATTAATATTAATTAATATTACTGCATCTTATCATCATAATTAATAAATAAATAACATAGTATTATATTAATAATAATAAACAAATGACATTCTATTTTATTAATAATAATAAATAAATGGCATTCTATCCTATTAATAATTTTACATAGTTAAAAAATGCTTCCTCTCTCCTACTTATCTTGCTGTGCCCGACAACCCCCACATGAACTAAATCTGTTTTTACCACCTAATAATATATGTGGATTGCAATAAAGATATTGAATACTAGTGGACGTCGCGCGGTTTCACCCGCGTACTTCCCGTTCCCGTGGGAGTACGGGGATAATATATAGCCCATGTTAATCCCTGATAATGTAACTATCCAATGCTAAAAGAATTTTTCAAATCGGTCCCGTAGTTTCGGAGCCTATTCAATTCAAACAAACAAATAAATCTTTCTTCTTTATAAAATTAGTGTAGATTGAGTATTGAACAGGCTTCAGGCGTTCAGCTGGCTTCTAGCTTTACCCACAACTAGCCGACCCGCAAAAACTTCGTCTGCGTCACTTTTCATGAATGCTCCGCTCCTATTAATCGTAGCGTGATGTTATATAGCCTATATCTTTCCTCGATAAATGAGCCATCCAACAGTAAAATAATTTTCCAATTCGAACCAGTAGTTCCTAAGATTAGCACGTTCAATCAAACAAACTCTTTAGCTTAATAATATTATACGTTTAAGTATAGATGTAAAAGTCCTGAAAGACTTCGAGAAAAGGATATTATACGGCTGTACCTTTTGCTCAACTTGGCGGGGGAACTGCCGTGCCCCTAGATAAGTTACAAAAAAGATAGAGCAAGATAATATTCAGATATGACACGAATATCCGGCAACAATTCGGTATATGGCCCATTTGTCTACTTTTTTACTATTCGGTATTCGGCCGAATACTGCGAACCATTCGGCCGAAAAAATCTGCATACCTAATAGAGCAACAAAATGTTTTATTTAAAAAAAACAGCATATTGAATACTAGTGGACGTCACGCGGTTTCACCCGCGTAGTTCCCGTTCCCGTGGGAGTACGGGGATAATATATAGCCTATATTACTCCCAGATAATGTAGCTATACAATGCTAAAAAAAAAAATTTCAAATGTTTCCGAGCCTATTCAATTTAAACAAACAAACAAACAAATCTTTCTTCTTTATAATATTAGTGTAGACTAAAAATCTATCGTGGTAGGTAACGTTATGATGATGATTTCGATTTTTTATTAAATATACACACGTTGATGTAACCAATCAACAAATAATGCGTGTTGGGCATATATCAATGGTGTTGGGACACATATTTAACACTAGTGGACGTCACGCGGTTTCACCCGCGTAGTTCCCGTTCCCGTGGGAATACGGGGATAATATATAGCCTATGATAATATATAATATATGGCCCTGATAACGTAGCTATCCAATGCTAAAAGAAACTTTCAAATCGATCCAGTAGTTTCGGAGCCTATTCAATTCAAACAAACAAACATACAAACAAACAAACAAATCTTTCCTCATTATAATATTAGTGTAGAAATACACGCAGGGCGTAGTTTCCGCACACTTTTCAATAATGAAGATCGGAACCCGTCACCCGCAAAATGTACTACCTAAGTGTACCGAATATCCAGCCTCCGAATATTCGGTGTTTTGGCAAAGAACCTAACCGAATATTCGATATTCAGCAAAATCACTATTCGTGGCATCTCTGAATTACATAGTGTTACAAAACGGGCCATTGGTCCAAGGAATAGATCACAGAATTTAGTGATCCATAACATAGCATTACGCGATCTCGTCTAGGCAACCTGATAGGTATAGTTATAGTCTGGATATTAATTGGGGTCATGTGTGAGGATACTAATTTAAATAATTCCAATTCCTTCGTTTTAGCTAAAAAGGTAATAACAACAATTATAAAGATATGAAACATGCTACAATAATCGAAGCCTCATCCAGTCTACCTATCATTTTTGTCGCAGTCAAGAATACTTATTTATTAACAGACACGTTCCATAAAATATGTACGAAATAACCTACATATAAAAGAAGTATTCGTCACGGGCCACCTTCTCTAGAAACTTGAAACCATGATGATACCGCCCCTGGGAACCCACAGGTGTGTCTTTCAGTAGACTTTGAACAATTAAGTTGTGAATCACCAAGTTTTAAGTGTTTCGATTGATTTTGTGTGTACTGGTCTAAGGGCTAAAACACACACGATATGATGTCGCAACGTGGCACGATACGAAATGTTATCGTGTCGTGTGGAGGGATCTACAACACCGCTATGTGAATCATAAAGAATCGCAGTACGAAAATCGACGTTGCAATAGTGCCGTTTTCATACTTGAAATTTTTTTTAAGCGACTTCCAAAAAAGGAAGAGGTTCTTAAAAAAAAATACCCACCGTTCGGTGGGTATTATTTTTTATGTATGTACACCAATTACTCCGAGGTTTCTGATCCGAATTCTGTGATTCTTTTTTAGTTCGATGCGGTATACTTGCCATTTGGTCCCGTTTTAATTGATTTAGTTTGGTTCAGTAGTTTTTATTTTATGAGCATTTTTGCTTATTTCAATTTCTGCGTAGACGAAGACGTCCGTATCGCCAATTAAAAGTGAAAAAAAAAAAACTTTTTACAAAAAAAATATAACCGACTTCCAAACAAAACACTGCAAAGTATAAAATAACCTTAATTTCGGAAGTCGGTGTTAAAAACAAAGAAACAAAACCAATAACACCGACTTCCGATATTAAGATTATTTAATACTGTGTGTTTTGTTTGGAAATCGGTTATATTTTTTGTGATGAGATATCATCAAAAGTCTCCTCCCGCTCTGGGCGGAGCAGAAGGGAGTGTCAGACTCTTACTGACTAAAACCCATCCGTGTTCCACCTAATGCCCTTTGCGTTCTAGAACTGCGGTAACTCTTTCGAAAACAACCCTGGCAGACAATTTCATCCCTAGACAATATTTCGACACTTACCGTTTGTCAATCCCCTACTTTGTTGACGTTTTGATAAACGCCTTCGCTACGCTTGTCACTTGTCCAGAACTTCTTGACATCTTCTTCTATTTTGTCTCAGCACTCGAGAATCCTCCAATATGGCCGTATACGTACTGTTTCCTGATTTGGTTTTTGTGTAAGGTATAAATGTGTGCGCCAAGTTGAATATTTTGAATGTGAGACAAGTTTTCAGGTCTCCCTTGGTACCTATTGGACTAGCTCTGTTCTGAATCCTGTTTGATAAAGAAGTGGAAATTATATTTTTTCCTACTCCTCCGCTGTACTTTCTGATTAATTTGTTTGCGGGATCCAAGACAGTTTAATCATTTCGTCGGGCTTGGTTGGCTCGGCGTTTTTCTGTTGGTCGCCACTGTTGATTCTGGCTTTCAGAAGTTGCAGTGGTTGGGCATGTGTGGCGGGCTTGTCCCAAAAAAAGAGGTGTCCGAATTTGAATTCTTTATCAGAAACAAAAGGATAGGACTAGGCGCACCCGTTCATTTCCGAATGGAAAAACAGCTGACGTTCTCTTCGATATAAACCGTATGTTCGGGTCAGAACAGCGGAAAATCGAACGGCTCACGGAATTCCGAATCTGAATTCGAAATCGGAAAACCTAATCAAAAACCGTATGTTTGCGACCGGCTTACATAGGGATGATTATTATAAATTGTTTGCTAGATCAATTTCGTGCATCTTCTTTGACGATTGCATCGTCAGTTTTCACGATGCATCGAGCGATTTATCTTATTTATTTAAACTGTATGTATAGTAGTACATAGGTGGACTTAACGCAATAAAAAATTCTCTCTCTACCAGCCAACCTTGTCGTATACTCGTATTTCCACGACACGACACTGAATCGCATCGGCTCTCGCGTGTGTATGTGTATTAGCCTTTAGGGAGACGAATATTGACTTAAAATCTATGAGTACTGTGTAGAAGATGCGTGGATGTACAACGTTTGATGGTCTTAGGTCGATGACCAGGGCCGTAGCTACCGTCGTATTTGCCGTATCAATGATACGAGGCCCCCGAACTACCAGGGCCCCGACCAGTGGACCATCAGGTGAGATTGTGATCAAACGTATGCCTACATATAGTAAAAAAAAACATTTAGTTCCGCCGTCATCATCGTGGCCTTTTTTTTTAAGTATGGGAAATCATCATGACTCCTCCCGCTCTGGGTGAAGCAGGAGGGAGTGTCAGACTCTTACTGACTAAAACCCATCCGCGTTCCTCCTAGTGCCCTTTGCGTTCCAGGGCCGCGGTGACTCTTTCGAATAAAGTCCACAGCCCCAGCAGACACAGCCCCAGCGGGCCCCATCTTTTGTGCTAACAGCTCTTTCAGGCGCGCGTGGAACACAGCGCGCCGTCGACCCGGGTCTGGTACTGATCAGACGGCGAACCACCCAATGCTCGCCGTCCGCAGGCCCGCGCCTACGGTGGCCGAGAATCGCCCTGCGACTCCCGACGAAAAATAACTATATTTTAAAAAACGCCCAGCAAAGTTATACAGCTGCAATTACTAAACATCGATCAAGTCTATATGTATAGTAATTAATATTTCCACGCATATGAATCACTTTAATCCATGCTATACTTTACTTCGGCTACAAAATACAATTTGATATGTATTCCTATCTGTACTTATACTAATATTCTAATCTATACTAATATTATAAAGAGTCTTCAAAACCCGTGCATAAGATTTATATTTGGCCTGCGCAAATATGATCACATTTCTGAATTTCGTACAAAGCTCAAGTGGCTTCCCATACGACTTCGCCGGGATTCTCATATTTTATTTCTGCTCTACAGTATTCTGTTCAATCCTACAACCCCCCCCTCTTATCTTAAAGAACGTTTCAAGTTCCTTCATGACACACATAATAGATATCTGAGGTCATCGGAAAACTTGAGACTAGAGATGCCGATGCATTCCACCAGCTTCTATGACAAATCTTTTACGATTCAGGCGGTGCGGTTATGGAATGCCTTGCCGGTGTCGGTAAGGCGTGCTCAATCTTTGTCTACTTTTAAAACTATGGTAAAAAATCATTATCTCTCTCCTTAATCGTCTTTACTTGGGTTATCTGCTATATTGTTTATATGTATTTACCTATTTTGTAATTATTGTATATATAAATAGTACACCTAAGACTACCTGCAGTACTGTCACTCTTTTTAAAATCCATCCAAAGGTTGTCTTTAAAAGATCGCTTTTAGCGATAAGGCCGCCCATTGTGTCACCCTATGTAATGTTTTCTTCATCTATTTTTTTCTGTAACTTATATGGTGTACATAAAGAGTATTCTATTCTATTCTATAAAGAGGTAATGTTTGTGACTTTGTGTGGTTGTAGGGGTTTTTTATTTTTTTATGGATGGGAAATTATCAAATGACTCTTCCCTTCCCGCTCTGGGCGAAGCAGAAGGGAGTGTCAGACTCTTACTGACTAAAACCCATCCGTGTTCCTCCTAATGCCCGCCGCATTCCAGGGCCGCGGTGACTCTTTCGAACAAATTCCGCAACCCTGGCAGGCGCTGGCCCTAGCGAACCCCGTCTTCTACGCTGAGATTTCTTTTAGGTGCGTGTGGAACACAACGCGCCGTCGACCCGGACCTGGTTCTGATCAACCAACGCTCGCCTTTTGCAGGCCCGCGCCTACGGTGGCCGGGAATCGTCCTGCGACTCCCAACACCCGGGGGGGTGGGAGGGGGTAAAATCTGGATCTACTGAACCGATTTTGAAAATTCTTTCACCAATAGAAAGCCACGTTATTTGTAAGTGTCATTGGCTATATTGATATATATATATTGACCCGAAAAATACCGTCAGACGAAGTGGGTACGAGTCAGCTATGTATAAATAAAGTAGCATTAGTAGCTTTACGGTCGACCGTGGGACTGACCGAGTGTTTCTGAAAGGACACTGAAAGTTTCATACTTTTCCACATAAACAGTGCCACTTTGATGCCTCGGGGGCACTTTGGTACAGGGTAGTGATGGGCGTTGAATCAACGAACTAGTTGAATCAACGTTGATGTCTCTTCAACGGGATTAACGTTAACCGTGTACAAATCAACTCGTTGAATTCGTCAACGAGTTACGAGACAACGACGTTTATGAATTCAACTCGTTTGACCAACGAGAAAAGTTTGGTTTGCGGGAGTTTTATTGTTAAAGTATTTCTTTAACAATAAAACTCCCGCAAACTGCATCAAATTGTTCGTAAATTAACATTACAATAGCATACGTTAATAAAAGCGTTTAGGCGTTTATCGTCCATGCAAGTTGACGTTCGTAACACGTTAACTCGTTGACGAAATTAACTAGTTGATCAACTAGTTGACAAACGCAATTCAACGTTAACGTTTCGTTGACGGAAAAACCTTCAACGACCCATCACTAGTGCAGGGGTAGAATGAGGGTAGAATGCATGATCCAATAACGGTAAATGCCCGTTTATTTGCGCAGCATTAGGAATGCGGTTGGCGATTGATTTGCTCGGAAATGGGGTAGGGCATTTTTTTTAATTTGTTTGGGCTGTTTGCAGCATGTTTTTGGATTGGCGTGTTTAATTCTATAGAACTTATTATGAAGTTTGTTGGGAATCAGTTCTTAAAACAGTCAAAAGTTTTTGGAGCTGTATGGAATTATGTTATCAGAAACCATTTTTAAATTAACTGTAACGAGCAGCTAATTTAAAAAAGTATTTTCTACATATATGCATGGGCTTCTGGTTGTTACGGATAATCAGAGGCCAGAAACTTTCCTACTCTTGAGAAGTTAGGCTCAACAGGCTCTTTCTGGGTAAGCTCGCTCCATCGTTGACTTTGTCTATGTCATCTCAGACCTAGACTAGAGTCAAGAGCAAACCCATCACAAATAATAAAAAAAACGTTGCAGTCAGTAATGTTTCTTTCAACTTGTCAAATATCTACTAGCAGTTTTAAAAGTACCGCGTATGTCATGTCATACCTTTAAATTTAATTTCATAGCCATAAGTGACGAGAGCCACGTTTCAGAAAACCGCGTCGCTTTTGTCAAGGTTGCGGGCCAGTGGCAACATCATACTAAAAACAGTGACGCAGAGTATCGACTCTCCGATAATTAAAAGTTTTGTGAGAAGGACAATCACTAACCATTAGATTGGGGTTGTCCTTTTCACAATAATATTTATTCTGTTCTGTCTTCTTCTCTGTTGTATTTTAGCTACTAACACTAGTAATAAGTTATAATATTGTTTACTAACACGCTGGATCATTGTTGTCCGAAAATAAAGAATTATTATTATTATTATTAAAGCATTTACCAAGAAAAAATTTAAATACTTAACAAATTCCATTGAAAAATAAACAAAAAATATTCAATCATCAATTTTCCGATACTTATAAAACTGTGGGCCGAGCTGCAAGTGACAGCAGCCTTGTTAACTGTAACATATTTCTTCATAACGGCCGTAGGTACTAATCAAGCGTTTAATAAATAAAAAGGTGTTGGCTAACAACGTTGTTTCCTTGAGGCGCTCATAAATTTTATGTGGTGCACGGCTATTATGACATGACTTGCCGTTACTAAGGAAATGTATCGTGTGTGCTGAAGCGTTTAAATAAATTAAACCTATATTGCTGGTCTATCCAGAAAAGCAATAAAGAAAATTATAGCATTAAGAATAGTTTAAATCCATAAATTATTCTTAATGCTATAATTTTTGGTCCTTTGGTGTACGAGGGGCCGTAGCCAACTCGCAGAAATCCCTTCTCCTTCTTTTTGATGGTGACCCTTAAATATTGTGTGCTCAGTAGCCAGGCACGTTCACAGCGGCATCATTAAATCTTCAATAGTGCAGGTATAAGGGCAGTTGGGACACTCCAGCGAGTGGGCTATATTTAGGACGGGGGAACCGCACTCACACTAAGTGTCAAACGGGTCAGTGAAAACCCATTTTGCCAAATTGTATTAGAGGTCCCATTAGGCATTTATAATGGAATCGGGCAACAAATGGCTACTTCCCGTTATGTCACATTCCCGATTTGTCACCATGTCTTAACTTTTATATAAATTAAATTAAAAAATTTAAAAACCCCCGACTAAAAATAACTTAATAAAGTTAAAAATAATACGTGTTTTGATCCTTTTAATTTAATATGGGTACAAATCTTTGGGCCAAGCGTCTTCGCCTCGGGAGACCGCAAATTTTTGTATTTGTTAAGTACCTCTGTATTATCAGCAGTCGTAGAATACGGCAACTAAGCCCGAAACTACGGACTTCGGGCTTAGAGAGTAGCCTCCCTAGAAGGTATTTTCTATATGCCTGGGTTTCTGGTTGTCACGGATAATCAGAGACCTGGATATCTGATCAGCGAAGGGAGAGATAGGCAGTCGCTTCACGTAAAACTTTCCTACACTTGAGAAGTTGCAGACAATTATTTATCTTTCAACTTGTCAAATAACTACTGGCAGTTTTAAAAGTACCGCTTTTGTCATATCATACCTTTAGATATAATTTCATGGCCATCCGTGTCAAGAGCCACGTGTCAAAAAACTAGCAAAGCATTTACCAAGAAAAAATAAAATACGTAACAAATTCCATTGAAAAATAAACAAAAAAATATTTAATCATCTTTTTTCCGATACTTATAAAACTGTGGGCCGAGCTGCAAGTGACATCAGCCTTGTAAACTGTAACATATTTCTTCATAACGGCCGAAGGCACTAATCAAGCGTTTAATAAATAAAAAGGTGTTGGCTAACAACGTAGTTTCCTTGAGGCGCTCATAAATTTTATGTGGTGCACGGCTATTATGTTATTAAGGAAATGTGTTACTAAAGAAATGTGTGTTTTGCTGAAGCGTTTAAATAAATTAAGCCTTTATTGCTGGGCTATCTAGACCAGCAATAAAACAAATTATAGCTCATATAATTTTCTTTAATGTCTGCATATCTCGGGGCGCTAGGGCCAGTATCTTTCGAAGGCGTACGAGGGGCCGTTGCCAACTCGCAGAAACCACCCACCTTCTCCTTTTCGATGCTGACCCTTAAATATTTTGAGCTCAGTAGATGGCCACGTTCACAGCGGCATCAGTGGCATTCATCAGGTCCTCAATGGTGCGGGTGGAAAGGCACTTGAGACACTCCAGCGAGTGGGCTATATTCAGGACGGGGGAACCGCACTCACACTGTCAAGCGGGTCAGTGAACCCCATTTTGCCAAATTGTATTAGAGGTCCAATTAGGCATTTCTAATTAAATCGAGCAACAAATGGCTACTTCCCGTTATGTCACATTCCCGATTTGTCACCCTGTCAAAACTTTTAAAAACAACTGAACGCAAGGCTTGGTCACGATTTTGATCTTCATATATTCTTTCCCCATTCAAAAGCTTGATTGATATTTTCTTTCTTGGCACCTGGCTATTTTTCCCTCGTACCACATTGCCTTTCGGTCTCCTCCATTTCTCTCACTTTACCCCGATGCGTCTATGTTTGTTTCAATATTTTTTGTCGAAGATCATTGCTTACCTCGGAAAGCTTGTGGAGACGTTGCTCCCGGTTGTAGTTTGTAGACCACAGAACAGATTTATCTGTTCTGTGTTGTAGACCATTGATATAGTACGGGTAGTCAGAAGCCAGAAAATCTGACCAGTCTTGTCAGTAAAAGTTTACCCAGCGTCTGGGTTGTCGAACTCATAAAGGCAGTAACCCCATGTGAAATACTGGTATTGTATCGGACGAGACTGGAAGCCGACCCTAATATATTTGGGAAAAAGCTACGCAGATTAATGGTTACTATATAAAATGTTGCTAGCTAACTAACAATTTATGACAAAGTGGTTGGACAGCTGCTCCCATAGAGTAGACAAGTACATTTGTTTTCGCAACTTTTTTTTTACGGCAGTAGAACTGCGTTGAGAGACTTGTGCATTTTTGTATATATTATGTTTTCCATGGGATTTATTAAGAAGGAATGGAGATGAAGAGATAGGGTAAACAAATATGTATTGTATGAGGATTTGACGAGTGTCTTGAAAGAAAGGGAAAGAAAAAGTATTATTAACGTGACGGATGAGAGGGGAAAATAGAAAAAGAAACCACGTTGCACCGACCACAAGTAACATGTAACATGGTGGACGATGATGAGTCTTACATCTACGACTACGTATGCTATTTTCATCAGTTCCTCAAATTTAAAAGACATGATCCCATCACTTCCCGTGGGTGTCGTAAGAGGCGACTAAGGGATTCGCCAGAGAATGGGCAGCAGCGTTCTCTGTAAAACGCAACACCATACACTGCGATCGCCAACCCGCCTGCCAAGCGTGGCGATTATGGCAAACCCCCCAACATTTGGGGGAGGCCTATGTCCAGCAGTGGACGTCTTTCGGCTGATATGAGTATGAGTGAAAAGGCATGAGTTGCTGGGCAGTTTGTTGCGCTACTTCTTTATCTTGCTAAAACATTAGGAAGTGGTGGACATTCTTTGGTTTGGGGAACTGTCTTTATATACCTAAATTGACTCTCATAAAGTGCTGATTCTCAGCCTAATATTTGCATAAATTAATTTTGATTCTATTTAGATACTAGCTCCTACTATTTTGTATCTCATATTTTCATCAATAAAAATTTTAAGTCAAGCGTAGGTACTTACTCAGCCCTCTTAAAAGCCGTTTCTAATCATAAGCAAACTTTGTTGGTCTTGTGGCCGCAAATGATTCTTTTTTGATGATTTATTAATCGTATAAGCACTATTACCTGATAGACCGTTGTCAATAGAGTCCTAGTGTAAAAATTTGGCAACTAATAAGCAACTACTAATGGAAAATTTTCAAATTCCGCGCCCGCGACCCTTCATGTCGTATCTGATTTTTTCCGGCATTCGGTAAGAAACCGCTCGTGTGAACGTATGTATCGAAATGCTACTGCCACTAAACCATATTCGGATTTTTGTCGTGTGACCGAATCTGGAGGAGTTACTCTGTAAGCTCGAAGTCCGTAGTTTCGGGCTTAGTTATTTAGATCCGGTTAAGAAATTTATGTCGAAGTGTGAACGTGGCGGTACTGCCACCCCTACACGTCTTCCCTTTCCCAGTTATCGTCTTTTACACACATTGCCAGCTGCGTATTGTATAGAATACCTAGGCAAAGTATAAAATGAATAATATTTCATAAATTACCTGAATGTTTTAGGTATTCTAAACATTGCCTAGGTATTTTATAGAGTAACGGATTATACAGATTGCCGGTACCATATATATACTGCACACGTGCAAACCCGGGTCGGTGTACTAGTTTTAAACATTTTGAGCTATGATATATCAATACTGGGTCACATTTATGATGCATAACTCCTCGGCCCGAATATCTGTGTCAATGGGCGTGCAACTCAAATGTGTCTTTAATTAAAGGTAACTAATACTGCGGGCCTTTCAGTTATTAAGTATTTATTGGTTAATATGGGTAATTTTGCCATGGAGTCACATTTGTAAGGAATGTATGTCGTTTCTCATGATTAAAAGGATTGTCCACTAAATAAACCTGTGAATACAAGTATAAAAATATTGCGATCAAAATTTGCTAACTGTGACCTAACTTCCGGGACTTTCTTGGCTTTGGTTAAGCTGCCCCTCATGATGAATGAAGCATTTGCTCTTTTCCTCTAGTTCCATTTGAGACACGTTCAAAACAATACTTGACGATCCTCTGTATGGCGCTGAAGATATTCAATACCAAATGACATTAAAGATCTTAACTTGACACAATTTGAACGGAGACTTAAAAAATTATTAATTGAAAAATGCTACTATACTATTGGCGAATTCCTTTTTGACAAAATAAGATAAACTAAATGATAATTTTAAATCAAAATCTTGACATATTAATTGTATTCTAAATGTAATTTATTATGAAACAGATTGTATTCTAATTATTTAAATTTATGCTAATTTGTATGTAATGTCGATTTTATATTCTTAAATTGCTAAATAGTGTATGCCCTAATGGGTAGTTTTTTGAGTTCTATCACTAAAAAACACACTAATAAATACTTTGACTTTGGCTTCAGAAGCGAAAACACACACTGGTAAACTAAATAACTCGTCGAAAATATACAGGCGTGGTGTTTTTTTTTTAAGGATGGCAAATTATTAAATTACTCCTCCCGCTCTGGGCGGAGCAGAAGGGATGTCAGACTCTTACTGACTAAAACCCATGCGTGTTCCTCCTAATGCCTTTTGCGTTGTTGTTGGTGACTCTTTCGAAGAAATTCCGTAACTCTGGCAGGGCGTGGTGTTCTATTATGTGTGTTGTTTTTTCAGGCCTAATTTTTTTCCCGGTGCGCGTTTATTTTAGGAAAGCCTTTCTATAGCAAATCCTACTCTTCCACAGGTCAATGGCGAACGCAATCCAGACGAAGTCTACAAAGACTTCAGGGCCGCCGTTCTCCAGATCCTAGGCACCACCGAAGACCAGTCCACCATGAACGGCGTCAGTGGCGTTGGGGTCGGCGCTGGTGGCATACCAGGGGAGATCGTGGGAGTGGAACCTGCACCAGCCCAGGATATCAGGGACAGGAGAGAAGAGAGATTGGTGCCACCTGCCTTGCCGGTGATGCCAGTGCCGACGGCCTTGCCTATGTCGGCGGCTATGCCGCTCCCGGTAGCAATGCCGTTAGCGCCGGCGATAGAGGAGACGGGCACGGAGAGAGTTGTTTCGCCTCAGGTTAGTGTTAAATGTAGCGTAACTTTATTATATCTTCTTCTAATATATAAAAATCTCGTGTCACGGTGTTTGTTACCGAATTCCTCCGAAACGGCTCAACCGATTTTCGTGACATTTTGTATTTATATTCGGTAGGTATGAGAATAGGTGGTAAGGTAGTTTTTATTTGGGTCCTGTACCCAAAGTGTAACCAACGGAACCCTATTACTAAGCCTCCGCTGTCCGTCCGTCCGTCTGTCTGTCAGCGGGCTGTATCTCAAGAACCGTAATAGGTAGACAGTTGAAATTTTCACAGATTGTGTATTTCTATTGCCGCTATAAGAATAAAGGTTTAGTCTCAAAACATTCAAGTTACAAAATAACTTATGGTTGCAAAACGTTCAAATCTCAAGATCTAAATCTCAAAACGTCAAGGTTGCAAAATATCCACATCTCAAAACGTTCATGTTGCAAAATAATCAAGTCTGAAAACATCCATGTCTCATAATATGTTTTTTTTTTGTATGAGTGGATGTGTAAGTAATATTATATTAAATGTAACTTTTAATTATTTAAGTTATTAAATGTATTCTTTCCTTATTTTTCTCAGAATATTTTCAAATGCTAACTTGCTTTTCATAAACTACTAACTTATGCCTACGACTTCGTCTGCGGAGACTTTAGAGCTGGCGCGCAACTTCTTTGTCTCATGTCATATTCTCATCCTCGGAAATACATCTTCATGGTTCTGGTATCATGATAGTTTGTGAGTATTTGCTGTTCGTACTTTCAGGAATTACTTCGACATGTTTTCTGGTCTCCTGTTACTTGAGAGTCTTAACCGTTCACAACTTCAGCTCAGGAAATACTTCGACATGTTTCTGGTCTCCTGGTAATTCCATACTTCAACATGGTTCTGGTCCATTGGTATTTTTGAACTCTAATAGCTCAAAATTCCAGCCGCTGAAATACTTCGACATGTTTATGGTCTCCTAGTACTTTTTTTATTTTTTATTTGTGATGGGTTTGCTCTTGACTCTAGCGAGCTTACCCAGAAGGAGCCTGTTCACTCTAACTTTGAAGAGATTAGGGTTGTATGCGTTTGGAAAGACAGACGCAGGCAGAGAGTTCCACTCCTTTGCCGTGCGCATTATAAAAGACGTTTGGAAACGCTTAGTGCGAATTGGTGGAATAGTAACAAGGTAGGGATGGTAAGATGCAGTGCGTCTGGATGTCCGACGGTAGAAGGGGGCCGGTGGAATGAGGTCGTGGAGTTCTTGGGCACACTCACCGAAGTACAATCTGTAGAAGACCGACAAGCAGGCAACCTTACGGCGATGAGCCAAGCTATGTAGCTTGGTATCCACCAGTTTTTCGTCACCGATGAGCCTCTTAGCTCTGCGTTCTACCGAGTCAAGCGCGGCAAGCTGATACTTAGCTGAGCCATCCCAAAGTTGGCTACAATACTCCATGCAGGATCGGACTTGCGCTTTATATAGAGTTAAAAGCTGTCCAGGCTTGAAGTATCGCTTCACCCTATTTAGGATGCCCAGCTTTTTGGCAGCGGTTTGGGCTTTGTACTCGATGGTGGCGCCGAAGTTGAGACTGGATGTCAACTCCATGCCTAGGAGCTCGAGCCGATCAGTCACAGGAACAGATGCACCCCGAAAAGTAGGAGTTTGGTCAAAACGACTCCTTTTTGCGGTAAAAAGACACGCCTGTGTTTTGGTGGCGTTAAAAGTGACCACATTGTCATCACCCCACTGGGAGACAAGGCTTAAGGTCGAATTTGTCCGCTCTACCATGGCCTCTCTCAAGGAACGAACTTCATCCCCGCTGGTTGTTGCGCTGGACAAGTATCTCTCTGAAACCGTACTGTCATGTGCGTACCCAACAAGACCAAGCTGAAGTAGGTCATTGATGTGCAGCAGGAAAAGAGTTGCAGAGAGAACGGACCCCTGAGGAACTCCGGCATCAATAGCCATGAGGTCAGAGGAGCAGCCGTCAACGACTACTCGGATCGACCGTTCACTCAGGAAGTCTGATATCCAGCTACAAAAACCAACTGGGATACCATAAGCAGGAAGCTTGCTGAGCAGACCTGCGTGCCAAACCCTGTCAAAGGCCTTCGAGATATCGAGCGACACGGCAAGTGCTTCGCCGTGTCTCTCGATGGCCTCGCCCCAGCAGTGCGTGACATACACAAGAAGATCGCCAGTTGACCGTCCCCGGCGAAAGCCATATTGACGGTCACTGAGGAGATCATTGTCTTCAAGGTAGGTCAGCAGCTTACTGTTAAGAATCCTTTCCATAACCTTGCATAGGATGGAGGTAATGGCGATCGGACGGTAATGTGCAGGGTCAGCACGGTCTCCCTTTTTGGTCACCGGTTGCACATTCGCAACCGGTACTTGTGAAACTGAAGTACAAGGCAGCAGGGGTTCTGGATTAAACTTTCGCATTTTTAATATTAGTAGGATTTAAAACTTGTGACTTTTAATATAATATTTCACTTACACATCCACTCATACAAAAAAATTAATATTATGACACATGGATGTTTTGAGACTTGACTATTTTGCGACTTGAACATTTTGAGATGTACATATTTTGCAACTTGGAGGTTTTGAGATTTGCATCATATGAGATTTGAACGTTTTGCACCCATGTGCTGATTTTGCAACTTGAACGTTTTGAGACTAAACTACAGTAAATAATAAAAATTAAGGTTGGTACGAACCCTTCGTGTGCGAGTCCGACTCACACTTGACCGGTTTTTAACACGCTTTTATTAGCTTCACTTGCAACTATGTATGTAAGAAAATCTTGGAATCTTAATTTGACCCACTTCCCGGTCTTCGATTAGGATGAAATTTTGCACACGCTCTGAGTTCTGATGACAATACATGACTAGCTAAGAAACGTCATTACAAATCCAATATGGCGGCCTCCCCAAGATGGCGGACTGGCTGTTTGAAATCCACCCCCATGATATATATGGGTATCAAATGAAAGGGTTTTCTGAATGGGATACGAAAAAATAATCACGTATAATATAATAAAAAGTATAAAATAAAAATAATAGTTTCAAAAACTAAAAAACACGCTTTTAGCACGCACTAAAAAAGAAAGCGTGGAGCGTTTTGTCCAAAAAGAGTAAAGATTCTACGCAATTATGCGTAAAAAGGTTGCGTCCGTGGTGCGACGAGTACGGGGGAGCCCGAATAGTGTCCTGAGGATGATTGGCGAGAGAACCGATACTGTTCTGCTTAGTAGGTTCACTGAACTCCATGTGTTGCGGGACCGGTGAGCCTAATGTGCAGGGGTAGACGGTGTCTATTTTCTTCTTTTTAATTTTTAATTACTAACATAAACAAAATTCTGTTTACCACCTTGCCTATATATGGACTTTTTTGTCAGATTTTTTTTTTTTTTTTTTATATAAACGCTCCACGCTTTCTTTCATCAAACTAAATGTCCGAATTATTTTGTAATTTTTAGTGCGTGCTAAAAGCGTGTTTTTTAGTTTTTTAAACAATAATTTTTTTGCAAAACAACGTTTGCCGAGTCAGCTATTAATATATAAAATTCTTCCGTTACTGACTGACAGACAACGCACAGCCGAAACTACTGGTCGTAGAAAGCTAAAATTTGGCATGTAGGTTCCTTGAAGAGTGTAGGGGACCTAAAAGAGGATTTCCCGAAATTCCTACGGGAACGGGAAAAACTGGAAATGCGCGTTAGAATTGACGGCACGATTGGCGCGGTGGTTGAGCGACAGACTGCTGCGCTGCGTGTCGCGGGTTCGATTCCCGCACGGAACAAATATTTGTATGGCCTACGGATAGTTGTTCCGGGTCTGGCTGTTTGTGTATGTGTATTTATATGTTTGTGAACGCACCCACGACACAGGAGAAATTCCTAGTGTGGGGCAACGTTTTTTTTTAACAAAGAAAAAGAAGGAGTCGCGGGATAAGCTAGTTTATTATAATAGTCAGCCCTTTTTCGTACCAACTCCCAACTTTGAAGTTTGAATACTAAATGGTGGTTTTGAACAAGAAAGACACACAAGAAATCATATTTCTTGTGTGTCTTTCTTGTTCAAAACCAGGATAGATTTTATTGATTACTATTTGACCCGCGCAACTTCGCCTGCTCCGCTCCGTAATGATATATAGCCTTTCTCGATAAATGGGCTATCTAACACTGAAATAATTTTTCAAATCGGACCAGTAGTTCCTGAGATTAGCGCGTTCAAGCAAACAAACAAACAAACTCTTCAGCTTTATATACTAAGTACTAGCAGACCCGCGCAACTTCGTGTGCGTTACAATTTTCATTACTGCTCCGCTCCTATTGGTCTTAGCGTGATGATATATGGATATATGGCCATAGTTCCTGAGATTAGCGCGTTCAAGAAAACAAACAAACAAACTCTTCAGCTTTATATATTAATATAGATATAGATTTAGTGTCTTACGAATGACCACAATCACACCTGATGGTAAGCGATGATGTGATCGGTGATGGAGCACGTAGCCTAGAAGTAATCTCTCTTGACTTAAATACCCTTAAGAAGAGAAGTCACGGTAATCTATTTATGAATGTAACAATTGATAAGAATAGCGACTGCTAAACATTAAACGCCTATAAAAAATAAAATCGCAGGGCAGACACTTGCTAAAGGGCAGTGACTAGACGAAAATATTGTTTTGTGGATCTATGAAGAATTTTATTCAATGGAAGAGGTCAAAACGAACGGCACTGCCTTGACCTAATGAGAAGTTTTTAGACTTTTCCTTAGGCAAAGATAGGTCTTCTTTTGTAGGATTTAGAACAGCAGGTGTCGTTTCCCACCAATCCATAATTATTTAGAACAATGTCTTTTTAACTAGTACAAGACAATTTCAAGTTTCGTTTTGGAATTCGACAGTAAAAGTGTTTTAGAATAGTCGAAAAAGACTCAAGCTTTGGTAAACAAAGCTAGGAACTGTTGTTGTAGATAAGTTATTATCTCATGCTCCCTGAACATATCAAAATAATGTTGGAGATGCTTCAGATTCCACATATTACTTGATGTACAATTCAATTCAATAACGACTTTTAGGTCGTGTCTGAATTTCTATAGCTAAATACACATATTATAATAATTTTTCATGCAATCCATATTTAAATAATTACAAATCCAATTTAAATTTAAGTCAGAATAATACATGAATAATAATAAAAGGAAAAAGAATTAATGTCAAGTCAATTTATAAAATACAATAATATTTCCATTTATTTCCATGTCAATAAAATTTATAATTCATTAATACAATAAAGACATTTGTTTAACAAGAACCGTTTAAGATTATTTTGAAAGCTATTGGGTATACAGGTAGCTTACTTGCAACTACTTTTAAACAATGTTGTGAGTGTGCTGAGTAGACAATTATTGTACAACACACTCGTAAGTAAGTATGTCAAAAGCTTAAAAAAATATAATGCACACATTAGAAATAAACATTGGCAGTGCTGTGGAAAAATTAATATTTTTGCCTGTATACCGAAAAGCTTGGTTGACTGTACGTGTAAGCCTCCCAAATGGTTTGCTAATGACCTTGGGAAGAGCTCGGGAATCTGTTACACGTAAGTTACACAGGGGCGGTAGATGTCACAAAGCTTGGAGAGACATATTTTGACTTTTGGGTGATGATGAATAAATGTAGCATTCTAAGTAGAACAAGGTGTTATCATATCAGCGCAAGGTGGTTATTATATCACGACAAGGTTGGCGCAGTGGTTAAGCGATTGTTTGCTGCGCTGCGTGTCGGGGGTTCGATTCCCGCACAGAGCAAATATTTGTATGGCCTACAGATAGTTGCTTCGGGTCTGGCCGTTTGTGTATGTGAGTTTGTATGTTTGTGAACGCACCCACGATACAGGAGAAATTCCTAGTGTGGGATAAGGTTTTATGAAATATATATATATATATTTCATACGAGATGTTCTTATCATGCTTATGTTGTTTTCCCAGCCTGAACTGATCAGGGTTCGAGGTGAGACGACAACCCCAGCTCTCCTGTGGGTGATAGGCGGTCCCGGCAGTAATAAAGCTATGCTTTGCCAACGAGCAGTGGCGCAGAGACAGGGCTGGACGCATTACAGGTACTTATTAAACATCAGAGCCCTAATTGGCTTCTTAACGCTTTAGGTGTGTCAATAACTTTGGGAGTCGCAGGGCGAAGGCGACGCAAAGGGGATTAGGAGGAACACGGATGGGTTTTAGTCAGTAAGAGTCTGACACTCCCTTCTGCTTCATCCAGAGCGGGAGGAATGATGATTTCCCACCCTAAAAAAAAAAACAAAAAAAAAGGTGTGTCATATCTAAATAACAACAACCGGTATTCTACAGCATGTGGGTTGATGATTTTATTTCTGCTAAAAATTGGCCTATCGCAATTCTTTTTTCAATATATGGTAGGCGTAAGATAAATGTGCAATAACGGTCACTGACCCACAATCATAAGGTAAGGCGCAAGGTAACGCGTGCTCAATCTTTGTCCAATTTTAAAACTTTGGTCAAAAACCACTACCTCGCTCTTTAATCGTTGTTACTAGAGTTCCGTGCATTTGTTTCAAAATTATTATTTTACAAATTTATCTATTATGTATTTATTTGTATAAATGTTTAAATAGTACACCTAGAACAGAAGATGAATTTTCAAAGCGCGGGAAATGCTATTGACCAATCGGCACGCTCCACGCAACGCGCTTCTTTTTCCTGTACCGCTATTGGTCGGCAGCTGACGCCATGTCAGCGCGCGCCGCGTGGCATGCACGTGGCTTGCGATTGAGACGGAACTAACAGCTGCAGTGTATTATGAACCTTATACTAGTGACATAAGGTTGATTGTAAGTTTGCTTTCTTTCGTTAATCTTCGGAACAGAAAAGGAAGTATGGCCATACTTTCTTTTCTGTGCGAACGAAGATTCACAACGCGCCTTATCAGTTGGGTACCACTGCACATCTTGTGCACTGTAATATCTCCTTCGTACTTGGGTAATCTCCATTGAAATTGGCTACCGTGACCATAATTCGGTCGAGGGATGATTTTAAATCTACATGGCAAACATTTAGACATCGCTAACTAGACCTTCTTCCATTCTCCAGCCTTGGCCAGCGTCTCCGAAGCCTGGCAGACGTTGGAGGCCGTCCAGCATCAGACGGCGCTCTCGCTCGTACCGCCATCAGTGGGGGGGAACTGGCTCCCAAAGATCTGGTCACCAAGCTGGTGCGGCAAGCTGTAAAGGAGGCCAGCAGGGTGGGTGGGGGTCTTATGCTGGAAGGGTACCCGAGGGATATGGAACAAATGGAGCAGTTCCAGACTGAGGTAAGGATTTCAAATGATTGATCTCTCCTAAAATCTTTGAAGTATTTTATCTTTTAATTTTGCAGAGTATTAGAAGAGTCGGTGTTAGCAGCATATTCACTTTAACAATCGTTAAATCTATTTTCTTTTATGTTATTCGTAATTTCATGTTGGTGATAGTTTAGTGAACTAGTAAATCTTGGATAAGAGTGTTGCCTTAACCCTATTTTCACAGTTCTGGCTAACTTCTAGCGCTAGTACCTGACAGCAAATGTTATATGTTGGAAACCCCGTTCATTCAAATATCTGGACGTACGTGTGAAGGTTTTCCTCTTTACCTAATTCTTCTTCTCTTTGGGCAGTAAGGTCTAACGAACTCACACACCCTAGTGTCAGAGTTTCTAAACCGCCTCAAGGGCCTCTAACATGGTTTATTTGACGATCGCCATTTGGCGACCGGGACCACCGGCTTCGGAAGGCACGCTTCCGAGGCACGGAAGCATCTTTTTATCAGTCAATCAGGTGATTCAAGCCTGCAATGTCTTAGCCAAACTGGAAACAACTTTACAAAGTATGCTTCCCGTGGGAATCGAACCCACGACCACCGGGTCACAAGGCAAACGCCTAAACCACTCGACCACGGAGGCAATGACACACCACATGCTCGGCTCCAGTCTGTCCTTGCAAGATACCGTTATTCAGCCGCAAGTCTGCAAGCCGACTCTAACATAATCTATAAAAAGGCTGGGCAGGCTGATTTAAGCTCAGTGCCGACTGTCCCGCTCTTAGAAAAGGGAGAAACCAATCAATCTTACTTATATACTACTACCTGACCCGTGCCCTCTTCGTTGGGCGATATTTTTCGGGTTAGTAAATAGCTTACGACACTCGCAAATACTTATACTCGCTTTCTATTGGTAAAAGAATTTTCAAAATCGATTCAGTAGATCCAGAGATTAGGTGGAGGTCTGCCCTGCTGGTGGAGGTCTGCCCTGCTTGGGCAGAGCACCGCCGTGTCCTCGTCGAGGCGATCGGCGGCGGCGACCTCTCGCGTTCGGCCCTGGTTCAAGCCATGGTCCGGAGCGAGGAGACATGGGAAGCGGTCACCTCCTTCTGCAAAGCAGTAATGCTAGCGAAGGAGGAAGCCGAACGCGTGAGAGAGAGAGGGAAATCTCACGCACCAGCCGCCCCAACAGAAGAAGACCCCGCGGGCGTCGGGAGTCGCAGGGCAATTTTCGGCCAACGTAGGCGCGGGCCTGCGGACGGCGAGCATTGGGTGGCTCGCTGTCTGATCAGAACCAGGACCGGGTCGACGGCGCGCTGTCTTTCACGCGCGCCTCAAAGAGCCGTCAGCATTAAAAGCGGGGCCCGCTAGGGCCAGTGCCTGCTGGGGCTGCGGACTTTGTTCGAAAGAGTCACCGCGGCCCTGGAACGCAAAGGGCACTAGGAGGAACACGGATGCGTTTTAGTCAGTAAGAGTCTGACACTCCCTTTTGCTCCGCCCAGAGTGGGAGGAGTAATTTGATGATTTCACATCCTTAAAAAAAAAGATCCAGATAATACCCCCTATAACCTCACAAACTTACATACTTTACCACTTTATGTTAGTATAGATTACCTCTTCATAATATTAGTATATCATCTCATCTGCCTAGCCTTTTCCCAACTTTATTGGGGTCGGCTTCCAGTCAAACCGGATTTAGCTAAATACCAGTATTTTACGTGAAGCGGCTACCTACCAGACCTCCATAACCCATAACCCATTAACTGGGTAACACGGTACTTCATGGCAAGACTGGAGTCAGATTTACTGGCTTCTGACTATCCGTAACGACTGCCAAAGATCTACAAATGACAACCGGGACCAACGGTTTGACGTGCTTTCCGAGGCACAGAGGAAATTCGGTATGTTAAGATGGTGACCCATCCACAGAACAACCTTGGCAAGCGTTGCTTAACCTTGAAAATCGACCCGTGTGGCTGTTATTATCTAGCCACAAGCGCCTCCTGTTTTGGACACAATTTGGTACAGAGATAGATTTATAGTCTGGAACAGCACAAACGCTTCTTTTATCCCGGGAGCATGTCTCCTTGGCACAATTTCCGTCATTTAAGTACGCGGGCGAATTTGCTGGCAGAAGCTAGTACGACACGATTGTTTTAAAACCTTCCACACTAAGAAGCTCATTGGCTTTTGCCCTTCCAGTTCAGCATATCACCCCGCATGGTGCTGCTGGACTGCACCAAGCTGCAGCTGGGGCGCGGGAGACGGGACGACTCGGTGGCCGCTTTCCGCCGGAGACTGGAGGTGTTCCGCGAAGTCAGCCTGCCCATGCTCAAGGTGCTGGACCAAGACCACCGGCTGGTCATTGTAAGTTGATTCATCTCACCTTTTTAAGCGGTTTTCCAGAAGTAGGTGCATGAAGAATGCAATAGGTATTGAAAGTATCTGTAAACTCACACACAAAATTCTACTTAAAATTTTATTTATTAGTTGTACATCTACCACAGCGTGGTCTTTTTAACTCAAAGGTTGACTGGTAGAGAATGCCTTGTTGCATTAAGTCTACTACCATGTACTACAATTGTACATAAAGTTTAAATAAATAAATAATAAATAAACTGAAAGTCTTTTAATTTTCCTTTACAAGATTTTAATAGAGGTATTTTCAGTATCCTATGCGCCACAGTCATAACCTTCTTCAAAATGATCCATTCTTCCGGATGTTGGCCATGGTGGCCAATCTCACCAGAGATCAGCATTCGTTTTAGGCATGTTGGAATAAACTTGACAAGTTTTCCAGGGGTCACAGCAGACACCTTGTAAAATTTGGCAGTAACATGGACATTTAACTAATGGTGCATGCCTTTTTTAATAATAAAAAATAGGAACTTCCCGAAAAGTTTGCTGTTTTCGAAGTTCGTTAATCTATCACGTTTCTAGGGTCAAACGCATATTAATGTTTGAAACAAAGTTAGATCACGGCCTGGATAAAATTGATCGTGGAAGTACATTATCGTGAGATAAATTTCCGAGTTTTATCCAGGTGAAGTATCTGGCAGAAGCAAGTTAGTGTTCAACAAAGGATTTCCTCATTATCCTCAGGTTGACGGCGACACTGACACTACTGAAGTGCAGGTAGAGTTCACTCGCGTGCTGCTTGAGGAGATGGAGAAGGCAGAAACGCTGGCCGCCATCCCGCAGCAACAACAACCAGTACACAAAGGTAACATCAAAAGTTTAGACATACATACATGATTTCTCACTGTCAATGATTGGGCGATATGTATACGCTGCACGCTGAGGAGGACTTAAAATTTTTGTTTTTTAAAGACTCCAAATGGAAAGATTTTCAATTTAGCAGCGTATTAAAAAAAAACAGGTTAAGAGCGAGTCGGACTAGCGCACCGAGGGTTCCATATCATCATATATAAACATTTTGGATATTTTACTTTACGTTCAGATAGATGAACAGGCGAACAGGAGGATTAGTGGACAGACGGTCAGTTGGAAGAGCGAACAGGCAGACAGTAGGTTCTTTACTAATGTGAATTTACAAATCTTGGCCACAACTGCTTATGGTGACTGAAAAATGTTTCAGCCACTCCACATTGCAAACTGTTTATATTAGTAAAAATGTTGTCGATAGAAGTCATGTCAACAGCGTCAGCGTCATGTCGTGTAAACAGCGCTCTTTCATATAATACCCTACATGCCCTAGTAGCCCCACTTTGATTTTTTTAATAATCCCTTTCAGTCGCTTTTGCAAGAAATATATATATATTTTTTTTTTCTTTCTTATTTTCAAAATAGTTAATATATAGTAGAACAAACGTCATCAAAAATTATTCCAAATTTCAAGTTCATAGCATTAGTAGTTCTTTAGATAGAGCTGTGACAGACAGACAGACTTAGTCACACCATAGGGCTTCTTTTTTACCATTTTTGTACGGAACCCTAGTAAAAAGTGGGAACCACGCATTGAGAAAATATCTAAAAATTGTAGAACAATAAACTGTGAAGTCTTGAAAATTATTTTGGTAATCGTAAGACTGGTGAAGCATAACTAATTCAACTCCGGTCAACCATAAACTGGATTTAAGCAATTTACAGACCTACCAGTGTGCATTCAAGAGTTGATATAGTATTTCGAGTTTCCCTTCAAAATCACACTGAAAATGATACCTGGATCAAAAAATAGCTCAACTAACTAACTGCGTACCATAAAAGTCAATATCGTTGTTCCAGACAACCCCAGCCTGCAGCAGTTCGCGACGGCGGTGACGCGCATGGGCGGCGGCCTCGCCAACGGACACGCCAACGGCTCCGTGCCCAACGGGCACCTGCACAATGGCGGCGTCGGCAATGGGTTTATTGGCATGGCTAACAATAGGGTAAGAACATGAAGATACTGCATTTGGGAATATCACTGTACGTAACAGATATAATTATTTTTCGAGATTGCCATAAACAATGTTTTGTTATTTTTCTCAACAAAGGTTTAATCATGTTTTGTTAACATCTGTTTATGTAACATTGTACCTTGCCGTCTCATCATATCATCATATCAGCTGAAAGACGTCTACTGCTGGACATACGTTTGCCATAATCGCCACGCTTGGAAGGCGGGTTGGTGATCGCAATGGATGGTGTTGAGTTTTACAGAGAACGCTGCTGCCCATTCTCTGGCAAGTCCCTTAGTCGCCTCTTACGACACCCACGGGAAGTGATGGGATGGTATTATTCTTTAACGGCACCATACGGCACCGGCCGACACCATACGGCCAGCCTGCCATCTATCCTAAATGAAATAGGATAAGATTAGGCAACACGAGTGTTACAATCTGTGTATCTGTCGGCTTTCAGCCTGATCGGCTACAGCCGATTCATTGTTTTGAAAGTCAATTTTATATAACTGATAATCTGGCAGAAATCATTTCACGCAAAAGCTTTTATCGAATATCATACGAATACGAATCCTACCGCAGTAAAGCTAATCCTAATCACTCCTTTTCCACTTCTAGATCTTAATCGTCATATTCTGTTCCCAGGTGAAGCCAATGCTGAACAACGTATCAAGGATCCCGACAGTGTCGCAGATGACACACGACGATGTCCGCGCGCTCTACGAACAGAGCTCGGGCGAGATCACTATGAACACACACATCTAGGCCAGAGTCAACGTTTATGTTAGACCGAGCCGAGAGATGTACTATGTATCTTACATCAACCATGCGATGCGACGAGTGTGTGTTGCCCGAACACAAGAAAACATACCGAGCGAAATGTTTCTAATATAAAATAACCTCGCATTGTACGTCCGATTATTTGCAAAAGCTTTTAAATCCCATCAACAAACACTATTTTGGTGCCATGATCTCTGCCACATAATGAAACACAAAATAAAATTGACGTAAAACAAATCCTACAGAAAACAAAGGTACACTAGCATATAGCTATTGCACAGATCCGACAACAACCATTGGTCAGTTGCTTGCCAGACCTTTCTGGTCAAAGGGTTCTCCTGTGGAGTATGAGGAACTTCTTAGCACCCTGTACCTCGTAACTCTAAAAACGCTATTTGTTGCTACTGTTCTTTTACCGAAAATGAAATAAACCAACACACATTACAAAGAGGAACGGGCCCAATATGGAGCCTTGTAATAACCCATTTTTAATTCTAAACCTTTTCATTCACATTTACTTTTAAAATGTTTGCAGTCTAGCATTCAAGTATATTGTAGTTAAAGGAAGCGTTAGTTTAGCCAGTCCGTAATGCACATGTTTGAAGAGCAGTATTTCGTGATTTACACAATCAAATGCTTGGAATAGGTCCGAAAAAAGATACCTTTTGAATCTGGTACCTCTCTCTATGCGTTCAAGATACGACGGGAAACCTTTGCAATGCGAAGTCAGCATAAATTGAAATGAACAGCTTAACATCCCGTCGCGTGTGCTTCGCATCTGGCTCGGACTAGCATAAATGATTAATAGTTTCTCGACAAAAGGAAATCATCACGACTCGTATATTTTCGAAAAAAGAAAATGTGCTTTTCTTTTCAAACCATTATAAAGGAGACTCGAGAGCTAATGAGTGCTCTTTCTGATCAAGATTGGTTACATGAGCATCCGATTTAGGACAGAATTAAAATGAAGCTATTATCATTCTGTCCAAAATTGTTTACTTGGTCATTATTCATATTATTTAAATCGGTCGCAATTGCTTTAAGTGTGTTGGTATATAATATCAATATAATATGATGGACTCTGTAAGAGCAGCGAAAGTGCCGAATAAGATAGATGTAGATATAAAATTAAATATCATATTAAAACTGGGATATAATTATATATTACTTTTTAAAATTAAGAAATATTATGTTGTAAGCAAAATTAAAATCGAATTAAAAATACATATTAAAGTGACTCGACTATGTTTGATTAGTCGAAATTCTAATTTTGAAAAAAATCCAGCTGATTTTAGTTGATAACCAAATGTTATTTATCTTCCTGCATTATACTTAATCTGGAAATAAAGGAATTAATTGTTTTTATTAAAAAATCATAGACAACTAACTGACTAAATACAACAGTATGACATAGTTAAGTAATCCATGTTAATGGAACTGACTATTATCAAATAATCAGTTAACTGACTAATTAATACGTAATCAGCAGATTAATTATTTGGTTAGTGTTATTTTTAGTAAGCAAAGAGGTGGCGTCGACATATCAAATGTAGTCGTAGTTTGCACAAATATAAGGTATTTAACACGTTTACTATAATATATTTTATATCCAATATTTTGTAAAAACAACGCACACACAAATATTGTAAGAAGTGCCTTAGTTTAAGACGTGTAGCTATTTTTAGAACTATTTAAAATCTTACTGTAGTGATTAAAGTTAATTTGAAAACTTAGTTTTAAGTGACTTTTATTTTGTTCTACCAATTGTCAAAGTCAAGTGCGACATGGACATAGACATGATTTGATATACCTCTGTCACCTTTGGTTTATTTTAAATGTTAGTTTTAACTTCTACTTACTATATTTTTAAGATTTTTGATCTCAAAATCAGGAAGCTTATTTCCGTCATTTTTCGAGTTTTTAATGGAATCAAGTTTGACGTATGTAAATGGACACTAATTTAGATCAAACTTGATTCGATTTTGTCTCGTATATATCGGAACTGAGTTTGCTTATTTTTTAATTTAGCGTGCATCACACACACACGTACAAAAATAGTTTTAGTTAGTCGTAAACTTAGTTAGACTAAGTCACGTAGTTGTATCACTGAAGGGGCCAATTTAGAATAGTCAACTAGAGAAATATTTAGAATAGAAATATTTATTGTAGATAGTTAATATTTCCACTCATAAATCTTATTATGCACTTTTATATGACGTAGAAATTGTATCTGTGGTTCGACTTTTAGTCGTATTCAAGTGACAGTTGGAGAAACACCAGCCGGTCTAATCTTTAAGAGGGCTTTTACATTTTTTCTTGGATTTGACCGTTTGACTCGAGTTTTGACGTGTGATTATGGTTTATTATATAGCCACAAATTAAAAAAAATATATATGGCCAAGAAAGTTTGATTCTTTTCTTGGGAGTGTTTTAAATAAATATTTCAATTTGTTTACGTAAATTAGTAAAAACCTTGTCTTTGCAAAGGATGTTTCATAATATTTTACTTTAGGCATCTTTTGATGCTTTGTTACATCGAAGACATAGTAATTTAATCATTCATGAAAATGTTTATGGTACAAATTTATCTTCTACTTTGGAGTGCTTTATTCAATTCATTATGTTTCATACAGTAATACATAAAAATAATTCCGTAAAACAGAGAGTTACTGATAATTTTTCGTCCGAAATTATTATTTTTTTCTATGAAAATATAATCCAAATTCAAATAAAAAGTGACTAATAAGTAAGGTTAATATGATACCTTGCTTGAAAAAAAAATTGTCTATTTAAATGTAAAACAATATTTTTAAACACTTGTTATATACAGCGATACAAACACTATAAATCTCGGAAAACGCGGTCTGTAGCTTTAGTCCGGGCCAAGCGCTCGATTTTGTAAAAGCGCCCTTAATATCTCACCGTAAAACTTAGGTAGAGAGAGCTTGACGTGAACTGTCATTCCGCCTTGATTGGCTAAATTGACAGCTCACTTCATGTTCACTACCTAAATATTCACTATGACATGTTTACAGAAATACCCGTGGAATAGAATTGCACTGCCGCTTGTGACAGAAAAGAGTGGTAAAAAGTGGTGTGAAAAAAATAATGACGGCAGAAACCATGTCATTATTTTTTTTTTACACCTACAATATATATTATAGAATACGATTAAAAGCCAAACCTTGATCATACCTTTTAAAAAATGACCTTAAATTATTATAGTTTTTTTTTTTTATTAATATGAGGAAAAATCGACATTTTAAGCTAGGTATGGCTGTTTTAAAGTGATACCTACTTTACGAAAGTTTATATTTAATTTAAAGTTAGATTATTTGCCCCTTGACATTCACACAAATAGATACTTAATCTCTTAGTTTATTTTTAAAAAGTACAGTCAGCTACAAAAAGATGTAAACAATTTGGAAATGTTACAGAAGTAGATAAAATGTTTTTTTTTTGCCTACGAGCACGTTGACAGTAGTTTTATTTCTAAATTCACTTTTTAGTTTTTGCTTTCGTGGCTGACTTTGAGTAAGTAATTTACCCCTAATTTGTAAGTGCCTCCCTATATTAACGTACAATTTCTGTTAAGTAACTTTAATATTTCTGGGGCTTGGCACCATAAGTGCCATATATTTATTGTGCCAAGCTCTATATATAGATGGCGCTGACGGTATGATATTTTGACTGAGGACTGAGCATTTTAATCCACAAAAAATTGCTCAGTCTTTAGTCATAACAATTTTCTTACGATCTAATAATTAGCCTTATCCAAATTACACTAATAGCTAATGAGCCTGTGACCTTTTCAACTACAAATCATTATTTTTTCGACACGTGTAAAATCAGCTAGCCCTAATTTTAAATTAAAAAATAATGCGAAAGAACATACCTATTGGAAAATACCATTTTTCTTTGTCAGTCACAAAATAAGTAGTTTTATTTAATATCATACCGTCAGTGTCATATTTAAATATTAATTATTATAAAGAAAATTAAGTCTTATATTAATTACATAACGTTAATTTGTTTAATTAACTGAACACATATGTGTTAGTAGAGGTATTATTTACCTACCATCAAAAAATAAATCAGCACATTTTTTAAGATCGTGTTTTATTTAGTTATATTTGAAAATTACAAAAAAGTAAAACTGTATCTAAATAGATTTCTTCTTAGTGTCAACTGTAAGTACCTAATGGCTTAATCTTATCTGAAACTTCAGTTTAAGATAAGATATTTTTTTTTGCTTTATTTCAATAAAGCATTAAACACTCTACCTGGTAAAAAAAAACTTGAACACCGATACTGAAACACTAAGTTTATCGGTTTTAAGTATAGAATATCTATAACTTTGTAAATAGACCAAAAATCGTTGAATATTTCATTTAAAAAAATAAAATTTATTGTATTTTTTTCTCCACAATGACAACTGCTTTGAAGACCTGTTGAAGGACACAGTATAAAGGTATTGATTTGTAAAGTATCAGTACAGTACCGACACAACTTGGTACCACCGATCAATATTGACGAAAAAAGGTCTAAATAATTAATATCAAAGTTCAGAAGGCCGCCAGTCTTAGGTTAAGGTGGCCATCGGATGCCATACTGAAAGCGTTTCCCGCCACGGCTGAAGTTTCCCGCGCTGTCAGAGGTCGATTATTAGCATTTGGCACAGTTTCCGTGCCCTTGACCGAGCACGAGCCCGCAGTTGGTCCGCATTGCTCGCGGCGCACGGACGTGCCATCTCTCCTATTTATACAACACAAGGGTTACGCGCCGCTTTTAAATTAAAATGGTGAGTTTTATCACTTAAGTCGTCATAAATATAGTTGATGCGGCATTTATGGGTGTTTGTGTTTTTCTATGAGTTGGTATTTGTGGTAATGGTTAGTATTGTGTAATCCGAGGTCGGTTTTCAGAGATTTCAGCTGGTTTTCAGTGAGTGTTACGTCACTATCGGCATAAGAATAGAAAACGGTTATCACGAGATGTTTGTGTGTAGAAATAGTTCGTAACGATGAGTAGCTAGATATTTAGAATAGTAAGTATCTAGAAGATGTAGTCGATCTAGAAAAATGTAATACAAGTACTTAACTTTATTAACAGACAAACTTTGTTGAGAACAAGTTATTTGTCGTCACTGCACCATGAATAATTTAAGGAAAGGTAAATTAAATACCTTAATATAATATTGACGACTTATTGTGACTCACTTATGCGGAAAAACTAATCAAATTGGAGCATTATTTTCTTGGTGAGTTATAATTATTATCTAGCAATTACTAATCAACGTTATCTGTATTTACATGGATGCAATAATTTGATTATAAATTGTAGATAGGTAGCGTGCTCTTCAGGCTAATCGATTTGATAAAGACCTAGGTTTCTACTGCAGGGTAGGTCATTAAACTCTTTTTTAGAGCAAAGAAAATGGGCAAAGGCATCTGATATTGAGTCTACGTAACCGCGGAATGTCCCTGGTTTAATACAGCATTGTGCTACTGCAATGAACTGTGTTACATAAATAAACGTGGTCATGCGATATTTAAAATTGAATAAAATTATGGGAAAGTTATTGTTCCATGATTTTTTTTTTTGGATTTTCAGTTTTATTTGCACACAGGAAAATCTTTACATATCATCATTATTTTTCTTAGATAAACTGAAAAGATCTAAAAAAATTAATTGCAAGTAGTCTGACAAATTACTTTACTGTAAAGCGTTCTTGTTGCAATAACTGTTGCGTGATTTATTTTTAAAGCTAGACGTTTTAAACGCTTTTTTTTCGTAGTAATATTTTTTTTTGATATTTACACTTTTTATCACCATTTATTTTTACGTTGACTGTACTAGAACTAAAAACTTGCATGCATAAAAAGATAGGTCTCAATTCACAGGTCGACAACTAGGGTTAATACTGTTGTTTTTACCAAACTTCTCTGACAGTAGTTATTTTATGTTCAGTCTTATTTTGCATCACATAAATAAATAAGTGAAAAAAAAACTTTTGTACAAAAATAGAACCGACTTTCAAATAAAAAAAAAATCGAAAGTCAGTGTTTTTGGTTCTTTCTTCGTATTTTAACACCGACTTCCGAAATACTTTGTAGTGTTTTTGTATTATTTTGAAGTAGTAATTTTTTTGTAAAAAATATTTTATTTTTCACTGGTTAGGTGTAGTAACCTAACAACACCACTGGAGAGTCTCAGGAAAGCAAATTACGCCATTTCATTTACCTAGATGACATATTTTTTCCAGCTATTTTGATAAAAACCAAACTACCGAACCGATTTTTCTGAAATTTCTATGGTAATTACGAGCATTTTGCGTAAAAAATGTGAAGATAGTCTGACAAATTACTTGAAGACTACCTACAAAGCATTATCACTTCTATTAATCTTGTTTATCCAATTTAATTAACAAACCTTTTCTCACAATAGATTTTCTTTTATTAAGAAAAACTTGATTATTATTATACTAGCAGATATTATGATGTATGAGCAAGAACCCCTTCTGGGCATTTACGGTGTAATATGATTTATAACATCCCAGCTTCCCCCTTCATTCATCGTTTACACAAGTTGAATGAACTTTCTCATAGGTTGGTAGCTATTTGATTTGCTGCTGTTCTTTTATAAAAAGCTAGCCTAAGGTCCGTGGGACCGTGGGAGACATTGCAGATAATTATTGGCAGAAAATAACGTAAAGAGAAACTAAAAGAGACGTTCAATAGGGAACGTGCACGGCGTTGACTAAGTCATCTGGGGGGCTACTCTCTAACGAAATCCGTAGTTTCGGGCTTAGTTGCGGGCGGGCGTATTCTACTCCGTATCACCTAACCACTGAGAACTAATGATAACACGATTTGACAGTTACTGTGAAATCGTGTTGTCATTCATTCTCAGTTCGGGTTCGGGACTAATCGTAAGTCTGTAGGTGATACGGAGTAGAATACGCCCGCCCGCAACTAAGCCCGAAACTACGGATTTCGTTAGAGAGTAGCCCCCCTGGTATCGCATAGTCGAAACTTTAAGGGTCAGAATACATGACATTGATGCTTCTGTGCTGCCACCTGCGGTTCCTGCACGCTCAGTTTAGGGGAACGTGCGCGAAGTAGATTGTGCAATCTAGCGTGGCTATTTCGAATTTTATACTTGAAATATACTTGACAGTGAAATTTCTGTGCTGCCACCTATAGTTCTGCACGCTCCCTATAGTCTTCTCCCAAAATACTGCCTTCACGAAGACGGCCGAAGAATTCTGAAGACCATTATCCATTCGCCATAGCTGTTATCTTATACAAATCTTATTTGCATTCATATACTGTAGAAATGCATAAGTATGACGATAAAAACGATATATCAATTGGAGCAGAACAAGATAAACTCGGGCAACAATAAATGTAGAATAGTGTGGCGTGGTGAATACAATGGTGCAATGGGTATAAGACAACAGATTATGGCATCCAGAAATAGTTAAAATATATATTAGAATTGAACACCCAAAAGGAAATAAACAAGTAAGAAAGACTGACTGAAACGATGAATGAATTGAGTGTGAAAAATTATTTAGCTAGAGAGAAGGTGACTAAGAAGATATGTATGAAAGAAGAAAATAATAGGAAACTTTAAATCGACACAGGCGCAACACATCAGCTAGAAAAACACAGTAAAAGCGGAGAATACAGTACCCCAAATAAATTGAGATAAAGACACAAGGATGATGAAGGGAATTATTACAGGGTTTAGTTTTAGTATCGACTCTTCTGATGGTAATAAAGACTGCTAGGCCCAGGGTATTTACACGTTTCATATAATAAGTAACTAGGTATATAGCTATACAAATTCAACTTCCGAAAAATACATGGAACAAGGAACTGAAATTGTTTTTGATAGAAGTGATAGAACGCCGACAAAACAATGGTTTTTAAAACTTCGATTATGGATTGCTACGATAACGTGACCGCTTTTCAACTATTTCAAAGTGGTTTGAAAGTGCAGCATATTATTTAAGCCTGCAGTTATAAAAAGAGAATAAATTAAACTACGGATACAGTTAATAGCAATCTAATGTCCCTTGAAAGAGAACACGTGCCTAACAATAAAATATTCTACATACGTAAATCCTCGGTAGTTAATCAATTGCTAGAAGACCATATAGATACCCTTAGCTGTAAATATAATAACATACTAACAGGCAGTAACCATGATAACAATAGCAATACAATAATAAACAATAACAATTCAATCATAACGCTACAAGTCATTAAGATCTACACTCATAATGGTCTTAATGAGTGACGATTGTTTATCAACTCACGAGAGCAACAACTCGACAAATGTTCACGATGGCATATATGAAATTTGGCAAACACTCAGATATTGTCGAGGTCAATGCTTCAATGACTTTGATCTATGGAAGATGACATTCAATTACTGGTTTGATTAAATACTAGCTTTTTGCTGCTCACGTTGCCTATACTTGAGGAACCATGCCTTTTTATTATATAAAGTAGCATATTACATTCGAAGATATAGCGCTTTCTACCAAACCGTTAAAATATATTTTGAAATAAGATTAGTAGACACTACAAACATATAAAATAATAAAAAAGATGCTTTTTAAACCTAGTTTAGAAAAAAAGAACAAGATAATCTGAATGGTATGAATGTAATCATAATCAATGCAGCAGAAGTCCAAAGTCTTGAGCATCGACGACGAGTTGCTAGCCTGTCAGTTTTCTAACGGTTGCATTTTGGGGAATGTGCGACGGAATTGCATAATTTAATTCCGCCAAGCCCGTATCATCATCGGACCACAAGACGAACGGCGATGCGCCACCAGTACATGGTGGACATCCCACCCACACGCACAAAACGTTTTGGGAACACATTCATAGTGCGTACAGCTAAGGAGTGGAATTCCTTGCCGGAGTCTGTGTTTCCTGATAGCTACAACCTGGGAGTCTTTAAGTCAAGAGTGAATAGGTTACTTCTAGGCAAGCGTGCTCCGTCTTCGACCACATCATCGCTTACCATCAGGTGAGATAGTGGTCAAACGCGAGCCTATCAATAGTAAAAAAAAGAAGCTGATGATAATTTTAGAGATCCACCACAGAAAAGAAAGAAAGCCACACTATTGGAAAATTCTTCATACAATCTAAAATCTCCTTACATCAATATCCTTCTAGTACAAGGTAAAAAACAGTTACTAATAGAACAAAAAATATTGGATACTTACCGAGTCATTTGTAAAACCAAGGTTACAAATCCCACCTGAGCGTGTAGAAACACAAATAAACAGCTCAGATAAATAAATCGTTAGCCATTAAAAACTTTGAAATAAGAAAATAACGAAGAAATCTTACAGATTGTTAAAATAAACAAGGCAGATGAGAGTTGTGTGTAGAAATATTTATTGCAATTCATTCTTTAGATACTCTAAGTCACTGTCTAGTTCCATTCATTTTTGGATAGGATGCATTTCGCCTTCTTTGGCACCTTATGGCGAGTGACTTAGATATCTCAATTGTTTACTTCCTAATTGTATTCTTCCAATATAGTCTGGGATCTATCGACATTGGTATTTATTTCTAAAAATTTTGTTTGGCTCTGTTTTTGCCCGATGGTTAGTAAAAATTCTTAAATTATTTAACCTTTGAATAAGTTTGGCTTTAAATTGTAATTGAGGATTTCAAACACCTTATTTCTTAAAATGCTGTCTTACCTAAAACCTGGCTTCTGGCTTTGTTAGCCAGAAGAACTATTATAGTCGTAAGAGAAATTCGATCCATAGCTTTTAATATCTCCAATATATACAAACCAACATCAATAGGTACACAACACGTGAAACATTCAGTTCAGTAGCCAAACGTGGGTGTGAAAACACATCTTAAACATCAGACTATTGCTATAAGACTGTAAGACGCATTTCTCCAAAATAATCTAGAGGTAGAGTAGTGAGAGAAAACTCGCAGTCGCCGCCGGTTGGCGGGAATTTGGCAGACTATCCAGAAAACTTGTTTATTTAAAGGAAAACGGAAAACTGTATTACAGAATCGTTGAAGGCCAAGAAAATTTAATACGGAGGCGATAGAAGAAAATCATCATTCTTTGAGAACATTGATAAACAAAATAGTTGAAGTGGAGAAATAAATTCTAGTAATAGTGTAGTAGTTGAAACTAAAATTGTTGTCATTGAAATATTGGATATTAAAATAGTGAAAATTGAAATAGTGGGAACTATACCGAAGCTTTGGAATGAAAATCCATTTTAACGAGAATTTTGATTCGAAGTTACGATTTATATTCGTAGTGGTGTTCGCTTTTTGGATGGATGTGAAGAGATTTGACTTTCAGGACTTGAATATCGGAATTCAGGTATTGGATTTACTTTTGTTACTTAATAGATATTAAGTTCTTTTCTCTAGTCGATGGAGGCCAAATTTATAGCAGTCTCAGTGGCACTTGGGGTATTCCAACATGTAGATCATGTTTTGGACAGGGGTGCGATGATAAACCCAGACATTAAGTTAAGTTTTCTTAGTTATAATGCATGTTAACATTTTCTCAAGGTGAATCTAAAAGCCGAGCTTTTGTTACTTGTACACGTTCATCTCCAAAAAGATGAAAAATCCAATATTCCAATTGAAAATAAAATATGCATGAATTCGTGAAGGAGAAAGGTTTCTCTGTAGTTCATTGCTCCTTCAGAACCAAACTTTACTGTAGAATATATGAATGTTAATGCCGAGAAAAACACCTACTCATAGTGCTACACTCAATTTAAAGTTCTGGTTAATTTATAGTCATTTTTCTTTGTTAGATTTAAACAATTTACTTAAAAAAATGATTATAAAAGAGCTCCAATTTTAATTTAAAATAAAATTGGAGTTCTTTTATAATCAATTTACAACTTATAGGTCTGCCAGCGGCTTCGCCCGCGTGGTCCCTAGGGAACATACTCACGGGAAAAAAGGAGCCTATGTCCTTTCTCAGGCTCTAGACTATCTCTGTACCAAATTTCATTTAAAGCGGTTCAATAGTGTTGGCGTGAAAGCGCGACAGACAGACAGACAGAGTTACTTTCGCATTTATAATATTAGTAAAGATATTCCACTGCTAGGCGCAGGCCTCCCACAAACCCTTTAGGTATTCTTGTCCAAAGCCACCTGGAACCAGTCCTTGCAGTAGGCGTCTAGGTCGTTTCGCCATCTCTGCCTGGGCAAGCCTCGGCTTAGGCACTCACTGCTTAGGCACACACTTTGTGGAGACTTTTGTCCAGCTGTCACTGGGGATGCAGCTAACGTGACCCGTCCAATCCCGTTTTAGTCTAGCAGCTTTTATTCGGTATGAATATTTCTGTACAGGTCAAATTGCCGTATTATTTATTTGTTTATTAAAAAAGGTTCACCAACAGCTCCCTTGTCTCTACTAGGTTGGCTCAAAATGGCTCTTTCTTCTGCATATCTAGCATCCTTTATGAATGTACACTAGAGAAATCTTCTATTTCCTCCTACCCTTGTTACGACAAGTTATTTGTTTGTTGTCAACACAATGTGTCGGCCTCTTCCATCTCCTCTCCCACCTTTTCACTCTTCAACCAGCATTTACATACTTATATACGTTTCATCACACCAGACTATTCTATCTGTTTATTGATGTGGCACTGGCAGGCTTGTTGTTTTTGATTCTATCTTCAGAACATGAATTTAACAATCATTTTTAGGGTTCCGAACAAAAAAATGGAACCCCCACTAGCGTGTCTGTCTGTCTGTCTGTCCGTCTGTCACAGCCAGTTTCCTCCGGATCTACTGGACCGATTCTATTGAAATTTGGTACACATATGGACTTCTGTGATCCAAAAACGGACGCGTTACGTAAATTATTAAATTTTTGGGGGTTAAACTAGAAAATTAAAAAAAAAAGTTTTTTGAACAATATTGTATGACGTATCAAATGAAAGGGCTAATTGTGAGGGTTTTAATTATATTTTTTCATAATTTAAAAATAAGTGCTTTTGAAGTTATTCAAGAAATTAGACAAAAAATGACTATTCCCCGCCCTTATATCCGAAACTACTGAGCCTAAAATTTGAAAAAAAAATGGAGATAATAGATCTTTACCTACAGATTACAGAAAGAAGTAAGAAAGAAGTCTAAAGTGTTAAAATAACATGTTAAAAAAAACTTTGCATGCGAGTCCGACTCGCACTTGGCCAGTTTTTTTTTAAAGAGTCTTAAAAAAACGATTGACGTAGTAAGCTACGAATGACGCTAAAGCCAATGCCAGATATTTTACCTCTTAACTCTTCATTGAAGCGGAAAACAGAAGCATTTCAAAAAATAATAAAGACATAAATAATTTTAGCGTAACGAGCTGTCATCGCTAATGACAGTGGTTCCGCTTGTAACGTGCGACATTGTCTGCATGCCTGTCTGGACGCAACTACGGAACGGTCACTGTCAATGCTGAAGTTGAAAATAGATCTGTCTTGTCAACGGACTGTGATGCTGCTTGTCGATAAGGAAGCTGGCTATTTATGTACCTAGGTGTAATGTTGGTAGTTGTTTTAAATATCTGTCAGGATCATAGTACATCTATAAGTACTAATATTAAAGAGCCGAAGAGTTTGTTTGCTTGTTTGTTTTGTTGAACGCGCTAAACTCAGGAACTGCTGGCTCGAAGTGAAAAATTATTTAAGTGTTGGATGGCCCATTTATTGTGGAAAACTAAAAACTACTTAACCAGAGAATGGGCAGCAGCGTTCTCTGTAAAACGCAACACCATACACTGCGATCGCCAACCCGCCTGCCAAGCGTGGCGATTATGTCAAACCCCCCCTTTTGGGGGAGGCTTTTGTCCAACAATGGTCGTCTTTCGGCTGTCATGATGATGATGATTATGATGACATAACATCACGCTACGACCAATAGGAGCGGAGCATTTATGAAAAATGTGACGCAGACGAAGTTGCGCGGATCAGCTAGTATTTTATATTGAGTATAATGGTTTTATGGTTGGACTGAAAATGTTAATGAGGAAAATTACTTTAATAACAGTAAAAAACAACTAAGTTTCTTGCTTCTTTTTGTATAGGTACCTACTTTAGATTAAACTTTTGTTCTTATTGTTTCTCTTAGCGAAGTGGTAGATATGTAGATACCTTGAAAATCTATTATTTCGCTGAAACCACTACCATATAAAGGTCTCCCTCGCATGAGTGATAGTTCCTGATCAAATAATTTTCAGAGTGTCAACATTTAGAGTGCCCCTCTACCAACACTCACTTAGGCGGATGACCTATAAACGAAAGATGCGAGAACATTTAGGAGAAAATATTTTTGTACTGTATATCTACACATACAGTAGAAAAAGATTTAAGCTACCTTATAAAGTTATCTTTTATCATAAACATACCACTCAGCCTCCGTCAGCTCCCGAATGGCAAAATCGTTTTTAAGCGTTATTATCCGTAAGTCCCTATTGGGCCAAGTGAAAATAAACGCAAGTCGCCTACAAATAACGTTTATATCGCGCGAGTGTCGGCCTTGTCCCGAAAGGGACTTACGGATTGCGCGATTTTGTCCCGAAAGGGACTAGCGGATCATGAGTGGTTAAGGTAAAATGAAACATCATGAGAAATTAGAAATCAGAACACGCCAACCCGCTGTGAGCAAGCATGTCGCTTTCCAGCCCATTTTCCGCTTGAGTACAGATAAGTACCTTTTCTTTTAGTGGGCTGAGTTGGTTGATTTGACTTCATATCTATTCAAGACTTATATTATATTACAAGCTTCGCCCGCGTGTTCCCTAGGGAACATACTCCCGAGATAAAGAGTAGCCAATGTCCTTTCTCAGGCTCTAGACCATCTGTGTACCAAATTTCATTTAAATCGGTTCAGTAGTTTTGGGCATGAAAGCGCGACAGACAGACAGAGTTACTTTCGCATTTATAATATAAAAATATAATATATATTATAGAATATTATAATATATATTATAGTAATTATAGTATAGTAAGGATATATAATATAGATATCCCTTTACGGTAAATGTTGATCTGACGCGACTTCACGCGAGCACTTTGTTGATCCGAAAATGCATGTTGATCCGGCGCCTTTTGTTGATCCAATATGCATTTCTGGTAACTAATGTGGCTCCGACCGGATCAATATCTACACTCACGGGACTGCTTACTAGCGTTCGCCGAAGTTGATCCAATATACAAATCCACCTTGCTAATGTTGATCCGATTTAAATGAGCCAATCAGAGCACAGCAAACGATCGGATTGGCTGAAAGCAGCCGGGACGTTGCCGTTTCGTATCTTTGGCCGTACAAGCTGCAGATTAAACGGATAACTCAACAACTCGACAACGCCACAGCTTATGCCGGAAGTGGAGTTTATGGTGGAGGCGGAGGTGGATGTTAGGTACCTTTTTCAGAAATTTCTAAAATTTCGCCTTTCCTAGGGTGAAATATAGGCGTTTGAATTTTTTAAAGGGTGGTCGATATTAAGTTATGTTGTCTCTTGAGACAAAAAAAAAATAATTTTATATTTAAACTCTTATTATGAAATCATAAAATATGTATTTTACGATCAACGCTTTATTCGACCAAAACCGCGAGCAACAGCTAGTAATGTTATATGGTGTTTCAAATCGAAGCCAACGTGTCAAAAAGTTTTTGATATTTGGGGCCATAGAGTGATGTTATAGGCTACTAGTGTGGGAAATTAAAACGTAAGGTGTTATTTTAATCTGATGGCAATGCATTAAGAGATTTTTTTTTCAAAAGCCTAAATACTAATTTTCAGGTTCTTTTCGTTAGAAACGGCGGACTTCCATACACATACTTTCAACCCCCCGTTTCACCCGTTTGGAATTGAATTTCGAAAAAGAAAATGTATGGAACAGCTGTCTTTCTTCGCGATTTTATCTTTAGTCCTATTATAAAAGTTGTTTGTTTTCATGAGTAGAATAACCCCTAAAATTATCCAGGACATTCCAGGATGATAAAAAAATAACCCTGTTTATCATAGTGTAGGTGTAGGTACCTACACTATGATAAACAGGGTTATTTTTTTATTATTACGCTAAAAAAAAAGGTACCTACTATGCGTTCCAAATAACGATAAGACGGTCAAAGACGCCATCATGCTGCGACGTCACTAAACAACTTCTGAAATTTTGTAAATATGTAGGTATGTTTGGTATTTTTAGGTACTTAAATAAAATAAATAAATATCCTGGACATTGCACACATAAGTAGGATCTGATCTTAAACTAGGCAAAACCTACTAGGTATGGAGGCCTAAGAAATACATAGATAAGTAGGATAGTTATTTAACACCCAGACACATAGCTAACATCCGTGTTCGTCACACAAATGTTTGCCCTGGTAGTACAGTAAGTCCGGTATCATAATGTCAATCAGTGAATACCTATTTATTACCATATACGTATCGATCATCGATGAGAGGGTGCGTTTCCACTAAAGCGGTCTCTACTCCGCCCCCCTTCATTTGAGCCGGGATCGCATCCAGATTAGCTCATTAATATAATACCTACATAATATCGAGTTTCTAAATAGATAATCAAATACGGATATGGATAATAAATACTCACCATCATCTTCTGGTTGATGACAAATGCAAATGAACAAAAACTTTTTAACAAAAAAATTAAACCTCCGAAAAACTGAAATGCAAAAAATAATAAACCTATTACAAAAAATAAGTTAAAAAGTTTTTATTTTTTATACTTTTTTTAAAACAGCTACACATCTTACTTTAGCTATTATCTGTTATATAATCCTACTTTAACTATTACTTGTTGTATAGTATAAATACTAAAAAAAAAACAGGCTTTCTATACCCACATGGGTAGGGCTACAAAAAATGCTACACAACTGTGCACTAAAATCTGTGAGTGAACAATAAATCACTTCTATTAAAAAAACAAAGAAACATTCAGTGAACAATCAATCACCCCCGTTTTCCTGCCCTTAGGTTTGGTTTTTTTTTTCCAAATTTATATGGGACCACCCTCGAGGTATATTCGAATAAAAAAAGAATTATCAAAATCGGACAACTCTGTAAAAAGTGTCGTATTCATACATTAAAAATATATACGCGTCGACTTGAGAACCTCCTCCGTTTTTTCGTCGGTTAAAAATAAACCAAATTCACACACGCATACGCCTTTCCGCATAAAATCTGCCAAACAACAAATCAATCTGACGAACAAGTGAAGTCGTTCCCAAAGTTTGATCCTCTAACGCGTCTTGCTTACCTTATTAGTCTAACGAAATACTGAAGTAGTCTACTGGGCTCTCTAGCTGTCACACGCAGAACGCGACGTTGCCGTTGTTGTGTTCGAGTACCTATTCGTCAATTTTGGCTCCGGATCCACTTAGTCCAAGTAAATGCCGATACAAGTTAAATATACTCTGGATCTAAGAAATCATATTCAGTATGATTTTTTCGACCGTTGATGGATCAACGAATGTTGGTCAAATCGCTGACGAGTTATTTGAAAACCGGTAAGTGCAGATCCACCGACGTCACACGCGCATCAAGGACGGATCAAAGTAAATCAGTTTGCGCGACGTGGAGCTGAGTAAACACGTAAAATAGGCGGATCAACAATTGTTCTAACTTCTCACTGGATCAACATTTACCGTGTAAAGTTGATTATATATATATAATATTATATATATACTATATATTAAGTAAGGAAGTGAGTCGTTGTGAGTACCATGCTTCAGGCTCCTTTTATAAACTCCAAACAATTACGATTTTAGTGGGACAGACCTCAGGAAGCAGCTTTTACACTATAGTCCAATCAACGGGGCATATGTAACCCGAAAAATTCCTCTGCCAGTGAGACTTGGTATTATGATAAAGTAAGGTATGCAGATTACAGATGTACGATAATCCAACAAATTTTGTTGCGAGAAGTTAGGTATTTTTACCTAAATATGAAAATTGCTTATTACTCACTGGGAAAAAATCCTCTGACTGAAATACCTTCTGTATACGTTCGAATGTATTAGTTAGAATAATTATGTAAAGTTATCCAACATTTTTTCGATTTCGGAGATACCTCAAATTTGACTTTTAACATTTTGCACTATAACTACCGCTGAAAAATTGCTCTGCCATTTTTTATTTTATAATATGTTTTTATATCCTTAAATACATAGCTTTGTTAAGTTATCCAAAAGATTTTCCTATTAAAACTTTGTTTTTTTATTTTTGCTTAATTACGTAATGTGAAAAATTTCTCCGTCCATTTTCATACCTTTATTAGTCATATGATTTTATATTGAAACAGATTTATCAATAATCCAACAAATTTTCTAACGTTAATTATATTTTTTAGGATAGTTCGCTGATTTCATTTTGCTCAGGTTCTTTTAATACGTTTATTAGTACGAGTCACTGTGTTTTAATAGATTTTCCAATAAGTCAATGGAAATTCGGCCTAATACCAAAGTTTTTACACTCAATAATTCTTAAGTACAAGCATTGCCGTCGCTTAGCAACGATCGGTCGTCAACGCGGGCGTCTTGATTGTCTCGCTCGAAGTACGAAACGGAGTAGTTGTGTTGTTGTGTACCTATCTACCTGTGCAAGGAACGTTTGCTTAAAACAAAACACTAAAAAGCATAAAATAACCTTAATTTCGGAAGTCGGTGTTTTTGGTTTGTTTCTTTATTTTTTAACACCGACTTCGGAAATTAAAGTTATTTTATACTTTGTAGTGTTTTGTTTGAAAGTCAGTTATATTTTTTGTAAAAAGTTTTTAATTTTTCACTTTTAAGTGGCTTGTACGACGTCTTCGTCTACGCACAAATTGAATTAAGCAAATATGCTCATAAAATAAAAACTACTGAACCCAACTGAATCAACTGAAAAAATAATGTGATTATACCTAGTCGATTATCTATGTTAGTTACCTACTGCAGCCTGCCTAACTGTAAAAGTAATTTAAAATGATTGTAGGCACGTGTTGTTATATTTAAAAATTGTAAACCAAATAAAAGTAATGTGATTATACCTAGTCGATTATCTATCACTAGTGGACGTCACGCGGTTTCACCCGCGTAGTTCCCGTTCCTGTGGGAGTACGGGGATAAAATATAGCCTATGTTACTCCCTGATAATGTAGCTATCCATGGCTGAAAGAATTTTTGAAAACGGTCCTGCATTTTCGGAGCCTATTCATTTCAAACAAACAAATCTTTCCTCTTTATAATATTAGTGTAGATAGTTAACTATTGTACCCTGTCTAACTGTATAAGTAATTTAAAATGATTGTAGGTACGTGTTATTATATTCCAAATAATTATGTAAACCCAATAAAAATAATGTGATTATACTTAGTCGGTTATCTATGTTAGTTACCTACTGCAGCCTGCCATACTGTATAAGTAATTTAAAATGACTGTAGGCACGTGTTGTTATATTTAAAATTTGAAAATCAAATAAAACTAATGTGATTATACCTAGTCGATTATCAATATTAGTTACCTACTGCACTCTGTCTAACTGTACAAGTAATTTAAAATGATTGGGGGCCGAGTCACCCGCATCCGTAGGAGAATACTTAATGTTAGACCCTACACGTGGTCCCTGGGTGGTGCTAATCAGATGACACTAACTGGTGGTAGGCTTCGGCCGATGGCTTGTGACCACCCACTGGGCAAAGACGTACCGCCAAGCGGCCTAGCTATGTTCCGGTATGATGCCCAGTGTAGCCAATTCAGAGGAGTTGGGTCGAAATAGTTGTTCCAATGCAGGCAGACAAACCAGGCTTGCTGACATGGGCGTATCGGGAGAGTAGTCGCGGAGGGTAACGGGATCCGAAGCACGGTGCGCCGCTGGCCGACCGCAGGTAGTTGGGGGCCCAAGTAGTGTGTTAGCCACACATGAAAGGCTGCCCCGTCAACTGTCGAAAAATCCCGGAATGCACCATCGCGCTGGTTGGCGACCAGACGAGAGGAGCCCGATGGACATTCCTGGGGGGACTCGGGCATCTCCGCAGTCTCCAGGCTCGTCCCCCGATGATGCCGTCTTGTCAGAGCGTGCCTGAGGGTTAGTAGCATGGAACCTCATTTCACTTCCTTTTCCTCTACCTTACTCACTCATTATTACCAGGAACAATAAGAGCAAAGCTGTACAGCGGCAGCACTCCCTCTCACACAAAGTGCATCTCTCTAACATACGAGGTCTGCACTGAAATCTCGCCGCAATTCATCACCAACTAGAGACTGAGAAACCAGCGCTCTTGTTCCTGTCGGAGACGCAGATCGGATGTCCGTCAGACGTGTCGTATCTTACATACTCAGGGTTTACCCTGGTGCGCCACTTCAGACTACTGGACTACGCGCGGGCGTATGGATGTACGCCCGGGACGACATCTGCTATCGGCGTCTCCGCTACCTTGAAGACTCCAGTTTCTCAACGCTGTGGGTTATACTGGACACAGGCCTGCACAAAATTGTCTACGCCTGTGTCTATCGTTTGCACAGCGGTGATTTGGAGACAACTGGGCCCACACAGCACCTGAGTGAGGCGGCGGATGCGGCTCAGCAGCGGTACCCTTCTGCCCAAATAGTGTTACTGGGGGACTTCAACGCCCACCATCAGGAGTGGTTCTTCCCATTCCAGTGCACAGACCATGCTGGACGCGAGACGCGAAAGCCTACGCTAGCGTTAAATCTTAACCAGCTGGTTCAGGGGCAGCGGGTGCCGGATGTTGATTCGCACACTGCCAACTGCTTGGACCGTTTGCTGACAACAGATCCAGACCACTACTCGGTGACGATTTCTGCACCACTGGGTAGTTAGGACCACTGTCTGGTGAAGTCTGTGTTCATCTACTCCCCGCCCGATCCCAGCCCAAGAGGCAAGAGGTATGGCAATACAGGTCAGCAGATTGGGATGGCATGCGATCTTTCTTCGCTCGTTATCCTTGGCAGCCTACTTGCTTTTCTTCGACTGATGCTTCGTCGTGCGCGGACGCTGTGACGGATGTGTTGCGTAGGGGAATAGAGTACTACATTCCGTTCTGTGACGCAACAATATCTGGCGAAGCTCGTCCATGGTTTGGTGCCGAGTGCAATCGCGCTGATGCGCTTAAGCACGCGGCGTACCTAGCATGGGTCGACCCTCGTACGCGCAACGCAAATGACGTGAGTCAGAAGAAAAGAGCCTTTAACAGGGCTGCCAAGTCCTGCAAGAAGGTGTTGCGGAGGGCTCGGTTTGACCACAATAGCCGAATAGGGAACAAACTTTCTTCATACCCAGCGGGTAGTAAGGCTTTTTGGTCCCTGGCTAAGTCGGTCGAATCGAACTTCTGCCCCTCCCTACCACCACTGCTGAGACCCGATGGGTCGCTGGCCCACTCCGCTGAGCAGAAATCAAACTTGTTTGCTTCTATGTTTGCGGAATCGTCGCGTCTGGATCCTGGTGGCGCGAGGCCCCCTGCTTCTCCTGATGGATGCGAGTCGAGTATGTCGAACATTCGCATTCACCAGAAGGACATTCTTCGGGTACTGCGTAACCTTGACGTGAATAAGGCTAGTGGCCCCAACGGGATACCGGCAATTGTTTTGAGGACTTGTGCGCCTGAGTTGTCTCCAATCTTGACACGCCTATTTCGCCTTTCGTTTGAGACTGGAAAAGTACCGAATGCTTCGAAGCAAGCTAACGTGCAGCCCGTGCCCAAGAAGGGCAGTCGATCTGACTCGTCGAATTACAGACCCATCTCGGTAACGTCTATACTCTGTAAGAGTATGGAACGCGTGCTGAATCGTAAGCTCCTAGCATACCTAGAAGCGAATGATATCTTTAGCGACCGACCATACGGGTTCCGCCAAAATCGGTCTACTGGGGATCTTCTTGCGTATGCCATTCACATCTGGAGTATAGAGAAGCACGGGGAGGCACTAGCGGTCTCCCTTGACATCACGAAGGCCTTCGACAGGGTCTGGCACGATAGCCTTATTAGTAAGCTTTCTTCCTTCGGTCTGCCCGCCGGATTGTGTGATTGGATCGCGGATTTCCTCAGAGATCGGTCTATTCGAATGGTCATAGATGGGTGCTCATCTGGACTGCTTGATATTAATGCCGGCGTTCCTCAGGGGTCGGTGCTTTCGGCAACACTGTTCTTGCTGCATATTAATGATCTGCTTAAACCCGGTACCTTTGGGTATGCAGACGACAATACTGTTGCTGAGAGATACGTGCCCGACGCACGAGCTGGTGGGTCGCAGATCCGGTCTCTCCGGGAGGCTATGGTTGAGCGCTTGAATGTGTCCTTACAGGCTGTCTCTGAATGGGGCGATGCCAAACTGGTCAAGTTCAATGCTGCTAAGATCCAAGCGTGTCTATTTTCCGCCAAAAGGAGCCAATTGGGACGGATCTGCCAGATACCAGCTTGATGCCCTTGAGTCAATTGAGAAACGAGCCAAGAGGATCATCGGCAATGAGAGGCTCGTCGCGACGAAGCTCCAAAGTCTTGAGCATCGACGACGAGTCGCTGGCCTGTCGGTTTTCTACCGGTTGCATTTTGAGGAATGTGCGACGGAATTGCATAATTTAATTCCGCCAAGCCCGTTCCATCATCGGACCACAAGACGAACGGCGATGCGCAACCGGTACATGGTGGACATCCCACCCATGCGCACAAAACGTTTTGGGAACACATTCATAGTGCGTACAGCTAAGGAGTGGAATTCCCTGACGGAGTTCCTGTTTCCTGATAACTACAACCTGGGAGTATTTAAGTCGAGAGTGAATAGGTTACTTCTAGGCAAGCGTGCTTCATCTTCGACCACATCATCGATTCCCATCAGGTGAGATACAGTAAAAAAAGAAGAAAAAGATTATAGGCATGTGTTGTTTTATTCAAAATATGTAAACCCAATAAAATTATGTTTATACCTATTCGATTATCCATGTATACAGCCCGCCATTGTTATTTATTTAACCAAATATTGTCTGATATTGATTTCTTGACTGACTTTTTTATTCTTAACTCGATATCTTTTCAACAGGTGTCTTTCTGAACATATGTAGGTACTTTTTAAGCAGATTTTCGGCATAGTTTACAAAGTCCTCAAGGAGGTATCAAACGTTTATTTTGGATCCATATAGGCAATAAATATTTTTTACAGATATAGGTTACGCCGTAGTAAAGTCAACACCACATCTAGTTATACAATACTGTCAAATAAATCTAAATGATTTTAAACCTGAAAATTTTGATGGTTAAGTTCAAAATCGAATTATACAATTTAACAGTCTGTGCTGCTGTAATAATAACAATAGCAACTAAACTAGCTTACACTACTCCAAAAGTAGTGCGTGGCAAAGCAGCTCCGAGCGGTTAAGTGAAGGTCAACACTTACGCTCTAGCATAATAAATCAGCGAACTATTCTAAAAAATATAATGAACGGTCGAAAATTTGTTGGATTATTGATAAATCTGTTTTAATATAAAATTATATGATTAACAAAGGCATGAAAATGGACGGAGAAATTTTTCACATTACGTAATTAAGCAAAAATAAAAAAAATAAGTTAGAAAAGGAAAATCTTTTGGATAACTTAACAAAGCTATGTATTTAAGCATATAAAAATACATTAAAAAATAAAAATTGGCGGAGCAATTTTTCAGCAGAAGTTATAGAGCAGAATGTTAAAAGTCAAATTTGAAGTACCTCCGAAATCGAAAAAATGTTGGATACCTTTACATAATTATTCTAACTAATACATTCGTACGTATACAGAAAGTATTTCAGTCAGAGGATTTTTTCCCAAAGAGCTATAAGCAATTTTCATGTTTAGGTAAAAATACCTAACTTCTCGTAAAAAAAATTGTTGGATTATTGTACATCTGTAATCTGTATTACCTAATTTCATCACATGCTAAATTTCATAGACGGGAGAATTTTTCGGAAGTCTCCATACAACAAATGTCCTCGTTGACTGGACTACTACTAAATAATCTAAAATCTTTTACACAAAGCCTAGAATAAGCAGTATGCCTAACTAGTTCCTCATTATAATATGTCCTACATTACCTTTACCCGGTCGGACGGTTCTGATCTTCAGTGTTTCTGTGGCGTTGCTCCGCAGACCTTATTCACGTGAGGACTGCGTGAGCTGACGGCATTGCAGTGACTGAATACTGGAACAAAAAAACTGGCCAAGTGCGAGTCGGACTCGCGTGCAAAGGGTTCCGAACGAATTTAATTTTTTTAACATGTTATTTTAAGACTATAGACATCTTATAGGTTTTCCTGTGATCTATAGGTTAAGATCTAAACTACTGAGCCTAAATTTATGGTCATTTTTCGTCTAATTTCTTGAATAACTTAAAAAAAAAATAATTAAAATTATGAAAAAAATATATTTAAAACCCATACAGTAAGCCCTTTCATTTGATATGCCACACAATATTGTACAAAAAACTTTTTTTTGAAATTTTCTAGTTGACCCTCAAAAGTGACCCCCATACTAAAAATTTAATAATTTACGTAACGCGTCCGTATTTGGGTCACAGAAGTCCATATGTGTACCAAATTTCAACAGAATCGGTCCAGTGGATCCGGAGAAAACTGGCTGTGACAGACAGACCCGAGTGATCCTATAAGGGTTCCGTTTTTTGTTCGGAACCCTAAAAATATCTTATTTTTGTCATCGACACGCTAAAAACATTTATTGAACGGTCTACGTTAACTCTATAAAAGTTCCCAACACCTTAAAGCAGGAAGCAACGTTATTTGAGTAACGTTCCCACTTCATATAATAGGTTCCGCTTACTATCAAGGATTTGGCAGTGGATGGGATGGATTAAAATAGGTTGACGTCATGGACGACCTCACACTGAGTCTACATGGCGTTCGGTAACCTTTGTCGACGGAAGTCAGTAAATATCATGTGAAAAGTTGGAAAACTTTTTAACGAATAAACTGAACTGAATGCCTCTGGTTTTAGCTGCGTAGTTTTTAGGGCAAAAAATCAGCATTATGATGGTCGACTCCGAATATCGTGTTAAAAGTTGGAAAACTTTTTAACGAATGAACTGTGCTGACTGCTTCTGGTTTTAGTTTAGCTATGTACCCTAGTACATGTAGCGCCGGACCCAAGTACATGTAGCGCCGGACCCTAGTACATGTAGCGCTGGACCCAAGTACATGTAGCGCTGGACCCTAGTACATGTAGCGCTGGACCCTAGTACATGTACCGCTGGACCCTAGTACATGTAGCGCTGACCCTAGTACATGTAGCGCTGGACCCTAGTACATGTAGCGCCGGACCCTAGTACATGTAGCGCCGGACCCTAGTACATGTAGCGCTGGACCCTAGTACATGTAGCGCTGGACCCTAGTACATGTAGCGCTGGACCCTAGTACATGTAGCGCTGGACCCTAGTACATGTACCGCTGGACCCTAGTACATGTAGCGCTGGACCCTAGTACATGTAGCGCTGGACCCTAGTACATGTAGCGCTGGACCCTAGTACATGTAGCGCTGGGCCCTAGTAAATGTAGCGCCGGACCCTAATAAATTTAGCGCCAGATCCTAGAACATATAGCGCCGAACCCTAGTAAATATAGCGCCGAGCCCTAGTAAATGTAGCGCCGGGTCCTAGTAAATATAGCGCCGAGCCCTAGTAAATGTAGCGCCGGGTCCTAGTAAATATAGCGCCGAGCCCTAGTAAATGTAGCGCCGGGCCCTAGTAAATGTAGCGCCGGGCCCTAGTAAATGTAGCGCCGGGCCCTAGTAAATGTAGCGCCGGGTCCTAGTAAATATAGCGCCGAGCCCTAGTAAATGTAGCGCCGGGTCCTAGTAAATATAGCGCCGAGCCCTAGTAAATGTAGCGCCGGGCCCTAGTAAATGTAGCGCCGGGTCCTAGTAAATATAGCGCCGAGCCCTAGTAAATGTAGCGCCGGGTCCTAGTAAATATAGCGCCGAGCCCTAGTAAATGTAGCGCCGGGCCCTAGTAAATGTAGCGCCGGGTCCTAGTAAATATAGCGCCGAGCCCTAGTAAATATAGCGCCGGGTCCTAGTAAATATAGCGCCGGGCCCTAGTAAATATAGCGCCGAGACCTCGTAAATGTAGCGCCGGGCCCTAGTAAATATAGCGCCGAGCCCTAGGAAATGTCGGGCCGGGCCCTAGTAAATGATACACTAAAAGCTTATTTAAATTAATTTAGTTTTCCATAAGATATGTTTCCATAGTATTTTTTTTTACTTGAGATGGGTTTGCTCTTGACTCTAGTCTAGGTCAGAGGTGACAGAGACAAAATCGACGACGGAGTGAGTTTACCCTGAAGAAGCCTGTGCACTCTAGCTTTGAAGAGACTAGGGTTGAATGTGCTTGGAAACATAAAAACAAGTGTTTTCAGTTTACTGAATATTTCACAGTTGTCCAATATTATGTTGTCAAGATTATGCGCTACTTGTACTTGTATGCGAGAAGTTTTACTATAACATGCTTTTATTTAACTAGCTTTGTCAGTTATAGTTATAGGATGTAGGTATCATATCCTAAGGATCACATTTTGCCCCTGAATGACTGGCCGGTTATCTCAGATAACCGGGCAAATCAGGGCAAAATTCTAAAATCAAATTTAGACTCCGAAATTGGCGTGCCAAATTATTTTTTTAAACCCACGTGATAAGGGTATCAAAAGATATGGTTTGCTGAGAGGAACAAGTAAAATAGAAAGCTTTTTTAAAAAGAAATTTCATTAATCGTTTATTTTTAATTCGAATACTCCATGTATTTGGGTGCAGCCTATGTAGATCAGCGTTTAAATCAATTAAGCTCTGCAGTACAGGGTTGGATAATCAACTTATCTGTCATACCAATATCTGCTTGTATACTGCGCTGTAGTAATCCCATTAATCGAGTAGATTTATGTGTTATTTGTTTAGTTTTATACAGTGACGTCAGGCGGGTGATGCAGTGGTTAAGTGCAGTAAGAGCATGAATATTTGGGATTTGTAGTTGGCAATGCCCGCCAATACTATTTGATGAAACGACTTTAGGCTCGCGATTGTTAAGTATCTCACCTGATAGTAAGCAATGATGTGGTCAACGATGGAGCACGCTTGCCTAGAAGTAATCTTTTCGCTCTTGACTTTAAGAGTTGGTTGTAGCTACTATGAAACCCAGACACCGGCAGGGAATTCCACTCCTTAGCAGTACGTAGAATAAAAGTAGGAGGTAGGTACAGAAGTCACCTGGCTTGTGGTAAGATCCCCATGGATACCCAAGTGCCCTTAAGTATGGGGAGAACGGAGGGTTCTGTTGGTCTCTTAAAAATCTCAAGATTCTTACCAGTACCAGGTGTCGGGGCTCGGGAGATACAAGTAAAATCCCGATTAGTATCGTCCCGTCCCGGTCTAGGGTTGCCAACCGTACAAGGTTCCTCGTACAAATACGAGATTTGTGGTCTTCGACATACGAGATTTTGATAATATGGCCATACGAACATTTTGCATCACCATTATATAATAGTAAAAACTAGTGCCATCTATCAGAACTTGTAGGAACTTCTTACACCAAAAATTTCATTGCCGCATTTACGCGATGATTGTCTATGGTAGCTATCCCGACAACCGGAAAATTCTTGACTAATAAAACATTTCGTTCTTCGCATTAGTCGTCTCTGTCACACATAGCGCAAATTTCTACTTTCTCTGTTCCTTACATGTTCCATTCGTTGCATGCCGGCCGGCCATCAGACACATTTAGTTTTTTTGTAATTTTACTTGAGTAATAATAAAAGATTTTTGAAATACAACACAAAGTGATGTTTTATTTAGTAGGAAACTTGCAATAGTTTATTTCATTGAGTAAAATGTCCTAAATCCAGTAGTTCAATATGCCTTAATTTTGGTTTTAGCACGTTTCCGATGCATAATAAATGTACGAGGTTTGAAATTTAAAATACAAGATTTTTAGCTGCATATGTACGAGGGATTTTTTTTCACGGTTGGCAACCCTGGTGCAGTCGTACTACTTACTACTTCTTCATCTTTGACCCTGGTTGGCCGTTGCCCACTCATACTAAAAGACAAAAGTGTACTACGTGAGCTCGACAAATGGATTTGCGATTAACGCTTATGCGACAAAACTGTACTGCGACTCACCATAGTTCGAATGCACGCTTGTGCGACACACTGAAGATCGACAACACCCCGACTCAGAGTACCCCGACTCGGATAGGTTAGGTTTGAAGGCTAAGGCGGGAGCGAAGCGGAGCGGAGCACCCATTAATAGGAGTCCCGCGAAGCGGGGCTCCCGATCTTCAGTGTGTCGCACAAGCGTGCATTCGAACTATGGTGAGTCGCAGTACAGTTTTGTCGCATAAGCGTTAATCGCACATCCATTTGTCGAGCTCACGTAGTACACTCCTGAAAGACTGCTTCTGTCTTGGTAGAAAGAAACATATATAGACGGACTAAAGTCAACGAGTAAAGTTTGTAAACCAGAGCTGGAAGCAGTCGGAAAACTGGCGGTACAGTTTCCCCTTATTAAGTGTTGTTGTTAGTTATAACTTTAACGTAGCTAACAAGCAAAGTTTGTAAAGTTAAGGCTTGTTAAAATTCATATTGTTTTGTAGTTCTCGCTTTGGAACGTGCAACTCCGCCGCGCTGGCGATGAGAGCAGTGAGTGTGTTTTGCTGCAGAACAAACTAGTACTTGCTGCTCGTGTCGCTAGCGTGGCAGAACTAACTTCATCTTTTTGAATTATGTTTTTGTTTTGATTTAAATCTAAGTACATATATTTAAGTACCTATTCAAAATCGGTTACACAATGAAATGGCGAATTTATAATAGTCAGGATCAAAAATCTGCATCAGATTCGTTCTTTACACTTATTTTTTCTTTATTTATTTATTTATTTATTTAGGGACATTTATAATCACTATGCGTATGTCAATCCCATCGTACCCTAAATACAAATTAGTCATATTTAAGCATTGATATATAAAAAACCCAAGATACACACTCAGCATCTCAAAAACGTCCGCAAAAAACAAGCGCATAATGTATAATTGTGCGCAAGTTTCAAACAGTCTGACATCGCTCGCCATACTATACTGCTTTGTAAAAACAACTTTAAGCGATCCGTGTAAGGTAGAATTTGCAAAAAAAATTGCGCATCACTCGCCATACTGCACTGCTTTGTAAAAACAACTTTAAGCGATCCGTGTTAGGTTGAATTTGCAAAAAAGAATTGTTTATAGTATAACTACACACAACTCACATATGACACAGATACATGTCAGTTTTTGACGACAGTTTCGAGTGTTGCATTTTTTCGAGACTGTGCATCTTGGGTTTTTTATATATCAATGTATCTAGGCCATGAACTTAAACATACTCTTCGCATCATCGCAAAGAAAAGTTAGCACAGCAGCTTTTCTGGGGCTTTTTAAACTAATTTGGCGGTAAATAAAAATTGGATCTTATCTTTAATTACAACTAAAATACCTACTTTTAACAGGAACACAACTGTCGACATATCAAGTACATATTGATCCAATAATTTTGCATTGGTCGACGTAATTGGCTTAAAGGAATCAATACTGCATACGCTTTGAATCAAACCAATATAGGTACGTAATTAACCGCTTATTATGGTTATATTTCTAGTAACAAAAAGTTTTGGTTGTTAAGAATATCAATTTAAAATAAGGGCCTTGTTGAATTTCTGGCGTCAGTGTCCAGTTCAATATTGTGAATAAAAAAAAACACAAAACGCGTTGGCCACCGAACTGATTACTAAAATGGCGACCTGAGTTTTTATTGATTTTTTATTTCTGAAATATACCGATTGTTGTAATAAAACGACAAATAATGCAAGTGTAAGAGAGCGCCCAAAAAGTCTTCCTAAAGAGCGTCCCAAACGTTCAGAGAGCCTTCCAAAATGAGCTCAAATGAGGGTTTCTTAGACTCCAATTGTATCTGCCCTAATCGGCACCCGTCACCTACATGCCAATACCAAGATCCAGCAGACCAGGTTAGCCAAAACTTCCAATAAATGACTCATTTGTTCGTGTCCTCGATACCATTGTTTGACCACGACCTTCTCTGTTTGACTGTTTTAGCTGAACACGATAGAAATCCCCGTCTATAAAGCAGTAAGTACGTATTTTCGCCGATCCTTCTTCATAATGAAACAGTTAGTAAACCTGGATAGTGAACAATAGGTACGAACTTAAATTGTTTGTGAGGATTAGTCAAAAGTTCACTTACTAACCGACAGACACACAAAGATAAAGTGAAAGGAAACATGGGTTTTTTCTCAAGGCAAAGACTACTTTTTTCGCAAGAACTCGTGACACTCTTGAAAATCGGTTGAGGTCATCACGTAGCGACACCTGGTTACCTAGTATACGCACCTGACCTTTTTGAAGGACATCATTAATAGCTAATATCAGCGTACCTATGGCGTATGTCCTTCATTTAATAAATGTTAGCTACTGTCGATCGATGAGGTAGAGAACTGTTTTGTATGTACTTTTGTTCAAATAAGCAGTTTTTTTGACGTGAAAACGTCTTATAAATCGATGAACACCGGCTGCACGCACGTAAACGTATCACGGTCACGTGCCGCACGTTCAATTATTTTCTTATGACGTTATCCCGTACAATTATCGTTAGTAAACCGACTTTACATACAACCAATTTTTGTAGGTGGATGGAGCTTTCTTAACAAACTTTTGTGTACAGCTGCAGTCGATAAATAATTATTGTATGTGATTGAGCTGTTTAAAACTAACAGCCCGTTCCCACTTGTCTGTTGTCGGGCCCAGATTTTAATCGGGTGTCGGCGCCTCTATCAAATCGATGTCAGACAAGTATGAATAGCTTCAAATAAAACGCTCTGCCACTGCAACATCCGGGCCCGACAGCCGATAAGTTGGAACAGGCTGTTCACAAATTTAAAAATAAAAATGAAGGTTTAGTGATCGAAAACAGAACATTACGAGATGGCGCAAACCTATGCTTCGTGAAGGTATTGGTAAAGACTTCGCAGTATCATAGTGTTACTAAGACTCTTGACTTCTCTCTTCACATAAATCCTTAGTGCCGATTTCTAACTTTTGTATTTGGAGTTAAAAACGTGTCAAGATCTACTATAATGCCAAAGTTCAAAAACAATAGGTTGAAATATAAAATTGGCATGAATGATGATACGAAATTTCGTATTTCTATTAGATCAAACCGTTTGAACCAGCCTGTTTGATCAAATTACTTGCACATATATGGCCAGCAAAAAGTAGACATTGTTGAACTTAACTTCAAAATTCTTAATTATAAAATCTCCCCATTTCTTGCCGAGAAGTCTTTATCCACATTAATTCTCTACCTAACTTCATTCCTATTTTTGCAGGCCCCTATCGACACTTCAAAGAAGCCCATTGTGTGGGTGCTGGGTGGCCCAGGGTCCGGCAAGGGAACCCAGTGTGAGAAGATCATCGCCAAGTATGGTTTCACGCATCTGTCCACCGGAGACCTCCTCAGGGCTGAGGTGAAGGGAGGATCTGAGAGAGCGAAGTCTCTTACTACAATTATGGAACAAGGTGAGTTGAAACTATCGTGGTCTTTTCTTTTTAAGGGGTTTGTTGTCCAACTGAAGGAAGGGTGATTAAATCGCTGATGTTTGTAAACGTCATTTACCAAATTGATGGGCGGCTTGAGTTAGATGATGGTAAGCGATGAGAACCTTGACAGAACAGCAGCAGGGTGTAGATGTCCTGCCAGGGTTGCGGAATTTGTTCACAAGAGTCACCGCGGCCCTGGAACGCAAAGGACATTAGGAGGAACACGGATGGGTTTTAGTCAGTAAGAGTCTAAAGAGTCATTTGATGATTTCCCATCCTTAAAAAAAGGGGATTTAGATGTGAAGCCCTGCTTCCTATCCTGCACTCTTTGGCCCAAAACATGCAGCCAAAGTGACCTCTGCGTTGCTACCGACAATGCCGAGGAAATGGCGAAGTTTCGGGACAATAATGGAAATAAATGTCGTACCAACGACAGGTAGAAGGGTGATGGTGATGGAATTGTTGGTAGTCTTTTAAAGAAAGGTGCACCAGGGGTTGTTCAAACCCCTATAAGCTTCGCTGAGTGGCAACACAGTCTGGCAGGATCTATGCGCTTGAGATTTTTAAGCCCCAAAACTAAACCTAAACTTTTTGTGTCCCAAAATACGCAGCCAACGTGACCTCTGCGCTACCATTGATGATTCTGTCGAATTGGCGAAGATTTTCGCCAACATCTGATACTGTTGTGCCAGCAACACGAAGAAGAAGATTTTGTCAAAGGTTTCATAATTTTTTTTATAGCCTGTTTTGTTCCACTGCTGGCTGTTGCCTCCCCCATATTTTTCCAGCTGACTCAATATTTTGCCTTCTCCGGCCAATCTGCCAGGAATGAGTCCAAGACGTCACGTCACGCCAGTTTTTTAGGTCTGCCTCGGTTGCAAAGTCCATCTTCAAGCACCCACTGCGTGGCAATCCTGGCCCATCTGTCCTCGTGCATCCTATAAATGTGACCCGCCCAATCTCATTTTAGTCTCGCAGATTTTTCTCCAACATCCGCGATCCACGATGCGATCTTGGAGCGTATAACTGTGTTGCGGATTCGGTCAGTCCGTTTGATCTGCAGTATGCTACGCTCCATCACTCTTTGGCATATCTTATGTTTTGACTTCTGAACCTCAGTCAAAGACCATGTCTGAACGCCATAGGCAAAATACACTTGCCGACGATCTTGCGCTTAATGTTTTATTTAATTTCCAGGTGGCCTAGTCCCCAACGAAGTCGTTCTGGACCTGCTGAAAGAAGCCATCCAGGCCAAGGCAGCGGAATCCAAAGGGTTCCTCGTGGACGGCTACCCTCGCGAGAAGTCCCAGGGTATCGCCTTCGAACAGGCCATCGCACCGCCATCAGTAAGTATCAACACTTGTCGACGATTTAATTTGTTGCTTGAGCCTGCAACACCGTTTGTTGTTTAGCGTACTACTATTTAGCAATAGTTATCCTTGCTTCAGGGGCGTCTCACGCAAGAAAGTTGCAAAGCAGTATACCAAGGGAACTATTCTGATTACAAGTGTATACTGTGTCCTAAATAAGAATCGGGTACCTAGACCTGAATTGCTACCTGATCCTGTCTATGTACCCGTGTGCCAGTTGCATTACGTTCAATTCGTGATTGGTTAACAAACAATTGAAATATTAATTGGAAGTAGTATTACAATCCCACCCTGTCAGGGTTGCGGAATCTGCCAGGTTTGCGGAATTTGTTCGAAAGAGTCACCGCGGCCCTGAAGGGCACAAGGAGGAACGTGGATGGGTTTTAGTCAGTAAGAGTCTGACACTCCATTCGGCTCCTGCGCAGAGCGGAAGGGTTCATTTGATGATCCTTATAAAAATGATAACAGTCCCCTGGAGACATTTGGAGTCATCTCAATCTAAATCTACATCATTATCATTTCATAAATAGTTGATACCAGAAATGAAAATATGGGTAATGTTTTTTACGTCTGAGACAGTCGGGTAAAAACAAATATCCTTAGTATCTCTTCACAACTATTCGGTGCCCAGTACCACTTTTAGACTTCCTCGTACTTGCTCATTTCCTATAGACCAGAGTCGATAATTTTTGAACCCAAAAAAAATAATAGTAGGATGAAACCCATTGGAAAAGGAAGAGAATATAACAACAATGAAAGGAAAAATAATTTACGGGCGATCTGAGGTCGGGAAGTGGATGGGGGTGAGTTTTTAAGGGTAAAAAAACAGTTTATCTCGATTTCCGGCAAAACTAAAAGTCCTACGGAAAAAAGTGAAAGAGCAAAGTTGTAGGTAATAAAAAGATCTACAACTTTTGTATTTACACTTTCTTCACATAACCTCATTTATGTGGAAAATTCAAATAACCAAGTTTTTGGTTTTTTATTTTTATCTTTCACGAAATTTGGTGAAAACTTACCTTTTTATGTCCCAAACACACTGTCATTTTTTCAATTTGAAATATTTATTTTTTCACCTTATTTTGACTTATGTCGAAAAAGCACCCTAATTTTCAATTGAAAATTCTCCCGTTAAATAATCTGCTTTTTTAAAAAGTCGGTAGGCTTTTTGTTCCTTGAAATGTCTACCTTCTGATGGTGTAAAGAAAACATACATTACTAAGGTAAATCTCAGAAAATGCAAAGAAAACTCACCCCCATCCACTTCCCGACCTCAGATCGCCCGTAAATTATTTTTCCTTTAATATTTGTTATATTCTCTTCCTTTTCCATTGGGTTTCATCCTACTATTATTATTTTTTTCACTTTTTACCATTTTTAAAGGCTTCAGCCCTGGTCTATTAGTCCAGATATATCAAATTATTTCGTTACTGAGTGACTGACTGAGAGACAACGCACAGCCGAAACTATTGGTCGTAGAAAGCGGAAATTTGGTATGTAGGTTCCATGGGGAGTGTAGGGGAGCACTAAGAGAGCATTTCCCGTTTTTTATACGTGCAGGATACATATATCCCTCTTAAAAAATATAATGTAACATTCTAACCCAAAAATACCCTCACTTCAAATATAACTGATACTCAACTATTCTCATATTCCAGGCGATCCTCTACTTCGAAGCATCAGACGCGACCCTGACCCAAAGGCTACTGGGTCGCGCGGCGAGCTCGGGCCGAGCTGATGACAACGAGACTACCATCAAGCTTCGTCTGAAGACCTTCTTTGAGAACAACCAGCACGTGTTGGACCAGTACCCCTCGAAGATCAGCAGGGTAGGTGGAATTTTGGCAATATATTGAAGAATAAGGAAAGGGGTTCGAACTTTTTTTATGGGATTTAGCATAGCCCACCCGCCGCCATTTTGTATTTTTTTCTAAGTCGCAGCGCACGACCTAACATGCATATATGGGTAGAGGATGTTAGATCGTGCGTGCGCCGCAACTTTGAATAAAAATCGAAATGACGGCCGGGAGCTATGCCACAATGGTTCTATGCCCTTTCTCAAACAAAGAGTATGACTACTTCTCTGTCACAGCCAATTTGAATTCATTTCGTTTCATGAACATACTGGTACTGCCATTACCATGACCGGAGCAGAGTCATGAATGATTCCGTTTGCCTCGCAATTGAAAATTATATCGTAATGTTTCCACGGAGAAAGAGTTGAGCGGAACGATCCAAACGAATAAAAAGGTGTAAAATGAGTCCGCTGCGTCGTGGTCTCTCCAACTAGTTTGCACATGACTCGTCGAACTCGCGAGACTCTTACTGCCCCCACCCTTACTGCTCTTACTACCCCTGCCTTACTGCTATCTTTAGCAACGTTTATAATAATCCCAGGCGCGTAAGGCGCTATGGCCAAAAGCATAGAAAAAAAACCAGTAGTATTCTATCGAGTTGCCCCATCTCTTTTTCAAAAAACATTCTTCGTAAAATGATCGTTGTTTCGTGAAATTGTAACAGTGGAAATATAAATTTATGTTTTTTTTTTTAAATTGCAGATAGACGCGGAATCTTCTGTGGACGCTATTTTTGCCGAGGTGGAGAAGGTGTTGGACCCGATCGTAGCCGTCAACTAAATGCACAACTCAACATTTTATACACTCTGTACATATGCCTCTATTCTACGTTAATTTTAAAGATCGTTGATTAAATCATGTTTTTATTTTATATGTTTTTATTTTTACATATTAATTATAAGTAAGGTTTTTCTAAATTGACAACTTTAATAGGCTAGTATTCAAGTCAAATGCAAAAAATATCTGATACTAGTCTTAGCCCAGGCAGGCAATTACCCGGCCCACTCTACTATCGGATTTATTCGGATAATCCGGATACTACCAAAACCAATATCTATACGAATAGGTATTATCAATCTGTAATTTTTATTTCAATTTCAATTATTGATGGTACAAGTAAATTCATACAATTGGCACAATGTTTTCATAAAATAGTTTATGAACATGTGACACAAGGATATGAATTAAACGAAGTGTTGGACGTTAAAACTTACGAAAATAAGACGTTCGAACATGCTAGTGGTAGTCATAGTGACTTATTCAGTCCGTTTTAGTGGATCGTGAACTGGCTATACCTACATTCTTTATAACCAGCGTAGGTGCTAAAATGGTTCTTTCACCATACGCCTAGTTGATTTAGCCATATGGCAGATAGTGCTTGCCTTCTGATGAATGTGTATGTGAAAGGGAGTTATTTGTATTTTCAAGCAGCCAGTGAAATCAGAGCAGACTAGTCTTTGGAACCGCTGATCTCTGGTGGTCGAGTGTGCCCTTCTCGTCCACCAACTTAAAGCGGTAAAGGCCAGCATTGGCCTGATCGCGGCCAATAACAACACAATACAGCGTAATATTTGGGGAGAGGCACCATGTTTTGATTAACATTTGATAAAAAGTACGATCGTGCTTTTATTGAGTAAATTTCCAGAGCTATTTGCTATCAAGGACCACTCCCAAGTACTTGGGATTAAGTATCCGGATTATCCGAATAGTATGCCTTAATTGTGTGAGAGATTGTGAAGATCGAATAGGACATGTAAAATACTGAAATACATAGTTGGGAAAAGCCTAGGTTTGTTGATAGTAATGTAGGGAGTCATAAGAAATGAACTGTTTTTCAAGAGAAGCGCTCAATGTAAATCAAAACCTCTTTTCTGGACCACAGATTAGTACCTAATTGTATGCTCCGTGTGCTGTCTTGATAGCTCGCAACGTCAGCATCCAAAAACCAATACAGTCAGTGAAGATAAATAAACGCGTTATCTGTCGACTTTGATACTGAAATTACCTGATTTTTAATTAAACTATAAATAAATTCAAATAAGTGTTGTAAAAAAACAACAAATAATGCAAATGTGAGAGAGCACCCAAAAAGTTATCCCAAAGAGCATCCTAAAAGTCTTCCAAAGAGGCTTCCAAAATGACCTCAACTGAAGGCCCCTTAGACCCCTGTAAAATGACCGAAACTGAGACCCCCTCAGACATCCCCTGTGAAATGACCGAAACTGAGGCTCCGTCAGACATCCCCTGTGAAATTAACGGAATTTGAGGCTCCCTTAAACACCCCCTGTGAAATGACTGAAACTGAGGCCCCCTTAGACTACCCCATTGATATATAAAGAACCCAAGAGCACAGTCTCGAACAAATGCAACACTTGAAACTGTCGTCAAAAACTGACATGTATCAAGTGTCATGTGTGAGTTGTGTGTGTTTTTACAAAGCAGAGCACTATGGCGAGCGATGCGAGATTATTTGAAACTTGCGCATAATTATACATATTGCGCTTATTTTTGCGGACGTTTTTGAGATGGTGAGTGTGTATCTTGGGTTTTTTTATATATCAATGGACTACCCCTATAAAATGATCGAAACTGATGCCCCCTTAGGCACCCTCTGTAACTGCCCTATGTGGTATCCGGTGCCTCCGTGCCCATATCATGATGATCTAGACAAGGTTAGCCAGAACTTCTACACAATAAGTCTGTTATTCGTGTGCCCAATACCTTTGTTTGACCTATCACCATATATTTTTGTTTGTTTTAGCTGAACACGAAAGACATCACCATCCCTGATACAGTAAGTACGTATTTTTGATGTTCCTTCTTGTCTGATTGTAATGAAACCCGGACGAATGATTAAACCTGGACAGTGAGCACCGGTACACAGTGTAGCGAAATAAAAAATCACTTCATTGCCTTTTATATAAACGTGTAATTTTATAAGGTAAACTATATTTTAAATATTAAATAATAATTTCTGCGTAGACGAAGACGTCGTCCAAGTATCACTTAAAAGTGATAAATAAAAAACTTTTTGCAAAAAAATATAACCGACTTCCAAACAAAACACTACGAAGTTTAAAATAACCTTAACTTCGGAAGTCGGTGTTAAAAAACAAAGAAACAAAACCAAAAACACCAACTTCCGAAATTAAGGTTATTTTATAGTTTGTAGTGTTTTGTTTGGAAGTCGGTTATATGTTTTACAAAATAATTTAATTATTTTACTGACAGAAGCTTTAAATATATTTTCTCATTCATTCGCGAATAATTATGCCTGTCTTTAGGAGCCCGTAGTAAGAATTGAATAAGATATTCAATTCTTACTTTCGCAGGCGCATATCGACACTTCAAAAATTCCCATTGTGTGGGTGCTGGGTGGCCCAGGGTCTGGCAGGGGAACCCAGTCTGAGAAGATTATCGCCAAGTATGGGTTCACGCATTTTTCCACCGGTGACTTGCTTAGGGCCGAGGTAGAGGCAGGGTCTGTGAGGGCGAAGTTTTTGGAACGAAGTTCCTTATCGCGCGTTGTGAAAGGGGGCTGGACGGAAAAAAGTCATACGAAAAGTTGTAACAACACTTTTTGCTAAAGTTGTAAGCCGTGCAGCGTGCGCGTGTTTCTCTGTCTCTCTCTCTCTCTCATAGAAAGAAAGCCAGTTATTTTCGATCCGTCTTTCTATTTCTGTTTACATTATATTTGTTAATAATAAAAATATATATTATTACAACTTAAAAAAATTAAATTTTGTTACAATTCCTTCACTAATTAATGGAAAGGAACTTTGTTCCATCCGGGTGTCCCTTGACACCTCTCAAGTTTTTTACTAATATAATGGACCACGGTGAGGTGCGTCAAAGAAGATAAGAAAGGTGCTCTTAAGATTTTTGGAACCGTTGACTTAATGAATTTAAACAAAATCTGATTCCTACCGTCGTGCCAGCAAAACAAAGGAGAAGAATGTTTGAAAGAGGACATCAATTTAGGTTTATTTAATTTCCAGGTGGCCTAGTCCCCGACGAAGTCGCTCTGGACCTGCTGAAACGAGCCATCCTGGCCAAGACAGCTGTGGAATGTCAAGGGTTCCTCGTGGACGGGTTCCCTCGCGATAATCTCCAAGCTATCGCCTTCGAACAAGAAATCGCACCTCCATCTGTGAGTATTCCTAAATGTTGACAATTTGGTGCCCTTGGTGCCTATTGGCCTAGCTCTATTCTGTCCCCTGCTTGATAAGGAGGGAAGTGGAAATTATATATATTCTTTTTTCCAACTCCTCCGCTGTACTTTTCTGATTAAATTCGTTGCAGGATCCAAGACAGTTAAATCATTTCTCCGGGTCTCGTCGGGCTTTATTGGCTCGGCGTTTTTCTGGTGGTCGCCACTGTTGATTCTGGCTTTCAGGAGTTGCAGTGGTTGGGAATGTGTGGCGGGATTTTCCCAAAAAAAAAAAAATTGACAATTTATGAAACTGCTTGAAGCACTGTATGCATGGTCAAAATTTGCCTTCTAATCAAGACGTCTTATTAGCAAAATTACCTATTAAAATCATGGACAAGAATTTCAGGATGGAGCCGCTTGCAAGATCACAACATGTTTTTTAGGGTTCCGAACAAAAAACTGAACTCTTATAGGATCACTCGGGTTTCTGTCTTTCTGTCTATACGTCTGTCACAGCCAGTTTTCTCCGGACCCACTGGACCGATTCTGTTGAAATTTGGTTCACATATGGACTTCTGTGACCCAAACACGGACGCGTTACGTAAATCATTTTATTTTTAGTATGGGTGTCACTTTTGGGGGCCAAACTAGAAAATTAAAAAAAATGTTTTTGAACAATATCGTGTGACATATCAAATGAAAGGGCTTACTGTGCGGGTTTTCATTGTATTTTTTCATAATTTTAAAATGAATGGTTTTGAAGTTATTCAAGAAATTAGACGAAAAATTACCATTCCCCCCCTTATCTCCGAAAGTACTGAGCCTAAAATTTTGAAAAAAAAATGGAGATAATAGATCTTTACCTAAAGATTACAGGAAAACCTATTAGAAGTATGTAGTGCTAAAATAACATATAAAAAAAATTAAATTCGTTTGGAACCCTTTGCACGCGAGTCCGACTCGCACTTGGCCAGTTCTTTTTAATTTCACTCGATACCCAATTCTAATTACCTCTTCTCAGACTAAGTCGCGAGCAGAAGCTTTTAGTTGAGTCTGGATAAACCTTTGTGAGGCTTATGCATAAAAAATAATTAATAATAAATACTTAGTTTAAAAACATAGGTACTAGCAAATTAATCTTTAAAATTTAAAATACTTCCATTACTGACTGATTGAGTGACTAACATACAGCGCACAGCCGAAACTACTGGTCGTAAGAAGCTGAAATTTAGCATTTAGATTCCTTGGGGAGTGCAGGGGAGTACTAAGATAGGGTTTCCCGAAATTTCTACGGGAACGGGAAAAAACGGAGATGTGCGCGTTCGAAGTGGCGGGCAAAAGCTATTCAATGCATGTAACATTCTTGCGTTTTTGACAGACAACGCACAGCCGAAATCAGTGGTCGTAAAAAGCTAAAATTAGGCATGTAGGTTCCTTGGGAAGTGTAGGGGAGCACTAAGAGAAGATTTTTCGAAATACAAATAAAACAGGAGACAACATCCATACCACTTCCTATCCCTCGTGATTTGGGCGGAGCTAAATCACCCTTACGAGGGGTAGAAAAGTTGACCACCGTGCTCGATAGATGGCGCTTTACATTTCACGCACATTCCTGAATCGCGGTGTTAAGATTCTCCGCGAGCGAATGACCCTCGTCCGTACATTTTTTTGGCGAAGATCAGCGTAGTATTCCGCCTTCCATTTATTCATAGCTTAATATCTGAAAGTTCCTTCACTAAGGGACCAGTATGTTAAACTAATTTTTGTAAGCTGACGGGATGTTCGGGGTTCGCTCCACTCCCGTCGCGGGTCGGCCCGGCATTGCAGTGCCGCCGGGATCGGCCCACTAAACTCCGAGATGTACTCGGTAGAAGTAAAACTCCATATTTTACCTCTACCGTTAACTAAACATGGAAAACGGACAACATCTCCCTTTTACGGACGGGGAGGAGTACTAAATCTGGCGCGATGAGGTGAGCCCGTTGCATCTGTCGCCAGGAATGACTTAGCTTCGCTTTCACTTTTCTTCTCTCTTCGACCGCAAATAGGGCAATAGCAAATTCAAATGATTTATTTGCAAAACATAGGTACAATAATAAGATCTTATTCTAATGTTAGAATCGCTATGTTTAGCCTAATAGGCATACAAATTTTGGATACATTAAATGATTATTCAAATTAAAATATATAATATCAAAACATTACGCAGAATTCAGTTTTTGAAATAAATCGGACACTTGACTCACACAAAAAAATCCCTATTATTATTTATTTAAATTTTCTGATAAAAAATCACCAATGGAATGGAATGGAATTTTTTTTTCAACCAAAAAATCTATTTATTATTCTTTTAATTTTTTTAATATCTTTCTCAGCTCTTATAGACATGGGTATCTTATTATAAATTTTAGGTGCCATTCCCAGAACGCTTTTTGCGGTTTTATGAGGCATCACGTGAATTATGTCCCGGTGACGTTTACTAGTCAGGGTTTTAAATAAGTTGAAGTGTTGTTTAACGAACATTGCTACTTCAAATGCGTACAGACATGGAAAAGTCATTATTTTTAGCTCAATAAAATGTGGTCTATACAACTATCAGTACCTTTTATTAGGCACTCTGCTCTTAGACATTTTTTTAGGTTTCCGAAAAAAAAAAAAAACGGAACCCTTATAGTATCACTCGGGTGTCTGTCTGTCTGTCTGTCTGACTGTCTGTCCGTCTGTCACAGCCAATTTTTTCCGGATCAACTGGACCGATTCTGTTGAAATTTGGTTCACATATGGACTTCTGTGACCCAAACACGGACGCGTTACGTAAATCATTTTATTTTTAGTATGGGTGTCACTTTTGGGGGCCAAACTAGAAAATTAAAAAAAATGTTTTTGAACAATATCGTGTGACATATCAAATGAAAGAGCTTACTGTGCGGGTTTTCATTGTATTTTTTCATAATTTTAAAATGAATGGTTTTGAAGTTATTCAAGAAATTAGACGAAAAATGACCATTCCCCCCCTTATCTCCGAAACTACTGAGCCTAAAAATTTTGAAAAAAAATGGAGATAATAGATCTTTACCTAAACATTACAGGAAAACTATTAGAAGTATGTAGTGCTAAAATAACATATTGCTGAATTATCTCATGGATTTCCCCAGAAAATTATGCCATAACGCAATGTAGAAGATACGTATGCATGAAATGCAGTTAGTACAGTTTCGCGGCTTGCCATTTTATTGAGATTATGTAGATCGTACTGGGACTGATTTAGTATTTTATTATATGTTTACTCCATTTCATATTCTCATCTATATAGAGTCCCAAGAACGTTGTGTGTTTTGTTTCTTCTATAGTTTTATCAGCGTATTTAATATTTCTCTGTTTTTATTATTATTGTCAATATATATATATGACGGCGCTACGTCATCGTACGGTTGTACACGGCACGTGCACCGGACCGATCAGGCGATGTCGCCATCCCCACCTCCCCCACTACTCGACTTGTTTGTGCTCGGACGTAAAAGGAGACCGCGCGGAGCGATCGGGGCATTCTATTCTAGACCTCGGTCCGATACACGTGTTGTCATAGCGCCTAGATTTGCTAATATCATGTTAAAACCTTTTAGTTAATAATTATGATATGATAATTAATCGAGTTCACAGTTATTATAAATTAAGTGAGTTAATCGAATAAAATTGATTAATAAGTAAACTACCTACTTTTTTACTTTAAAATATCCAATCCTGATAATACGCCTACATCAGAATTGGGACGTAACTCGAAGGGCCCACATGGAGATTCGTGACAATGCTAGTGAAATATGTGGCGGTAACGTTTTGAAATGTAATAAACGTAGTGACAGCGATAGTGAAAATTGCGTTTGTTTTTAAAACGCATGCGTTTATCCAGACGCTAAACACGCTTGATGTGTGCCGTGAAGTGTCGTGAAGTTAAATCCGATAGGCCGAAGTTCGACACACGATCATAGTGTGTCACCGTGGTGGTATGTTTTGTCGAGGATGCAGTGATGTGCAGAGCAGTTTATTGGTTTACCATATGGCGCTGAAGAGCTTTGCGCCGAATTCCTTTTCGACGAGTTTTATGCGGCTACCCTCATCAACCTGAACTAAACCAGTTCCGTCCGGAGGCAAGCAACTTCACAACAGCTGGTCAGGTCAAGGAGAGGAGTGTGAATTTATATGAAGATTTCTACGCCAATCTGGTGAGTCGTTTAAACTTTTTAATTGCTGTAGAGCTGCTTTTTATTTTGTTTACGAGTGTTCACTTTTATGATGTGGAGACTGACTTACAAAAGGCAACGCCTTTATGGATGGCAATTATCGATGTCTGATAATTGGCCTGTCGCTTTATCTTAAAGTGAAGCTATTATTAATAGCATAAGTGTTGCTGATTAAGCGATAGCATTTTCAATAATACTTCTTCTTTTCGATTCAATCGTTAACTTTTTTATTGTTTTGGACCAGTAGGTAGTTACGTTAATTGCAGCAACAGTGGCATTTATTAGATACTGCAAATTACAGGAGAATGGGCACTTCGGGCACTGTAACATATGGCTCGTACTCTGAAAACGGGCACTGCACTCACGTTGGGTATACAACAGATCATTACATCCTCATTTCGCCAAGTTGTGTTTGCAGCGGCCTACCTGGGTGCGCAAATTGCGCTGGCGCGCGATTTAACGCTTTCCAAAGGCCATTGCGATTCACGACCAGGGGCAATATTGCTCTTTGAGTTTTATGAAGTCGTGAGGTGGTGGATACTTCTCTTCCCACAGTCTGCTTCTCCCTTTAGATGGCATATCCAGGATCGCCTGTGTAGATAGAAGGAAGCTCTTGCGACTTTTTAGTCTTCCCGAAGTTGGCATGTGGCCATACAGGGATGTCGGGAATCTGATTCTGATCCTTCGAACAGCAGGAGGTGCGATGCCTGCAAGCGGGTAGAGTTTGTTTTGTGGAGTCTATTTTAATCAGCCTGATATTATCTGACACGTTTCGTTTAGGGCAATGTCTACTTTCCGAGAAAGAGCAGGTCGGTGCCACACTGTGCAAGCAAACACGCCAGCAGAAAAAATAGGGACATGCCGGTTGTACGGAGAACATCGGGTGCCGCTCCCCAATTGATGGAAATTAGGTGACGGAGCAAGTTATTCCGGGTTCGACGGAGCTAAGTATTGTAACAGTTTGACTTTTACGCTTAGGCCATATCTAACGTCACACCGAGATATTTTGGATTCGAGCAGTGTTGGACCTTGGCTCTACGCCATGTGATGTTAAGCATTCGATTTGCGGGCCTATAGCAGAGTTGGAAGGCGCACGACTGTCACACTAATCTCGCAGTACACTGAGTGCCATTGTACGTTTATGCTCCACGTCCATAAAAGTCGCTGCTTGGTTTGCTAGGGCCAGGTAATCCGCGTACAAGAACCGCTCCATGTGTTAGGTGGAAGGCGGTTCGTTCGCGTAGATGTTAAAAAAAGCGTCGGCGCCAACACACTGCCCTAAGGGAGACCATTCTTTTGCCGTCGCTATCTACTCTTGGTGAATTGGAAGCACATACCTGGAAGTGGCGGTTGCACAGGAGTTCGCTTGAAATGGGCACAAAGCCTTGGTCATTGGTCAAATAATGCTGATGAAGCGATATTATTCTGCTATCGCTGATCGAGTCATGAAGTGAAATACCAGAGAGCTTTTATTTTTTTGGACATAAGAGCGATTTAGTTACCTAACACTTTATTCTGAATATTTTGATTTTATATCACCATTCATAGGCATAGGCCGCTTTCTTGTGCCAATGGTCCGATAAAATTTAGATTTTTATTTACTTTGATACTGTGACTACTACACTTACCTGAAACCTTTTGGCCCACTACAGCTTTTATTGGACTTGTACTGTCGTAGCGTTTTTCGGTTTCAGACATCGTATCATGGTGTATAAAGCCAGCAGGAGGCTAGCGGTTAGCATGCTGCCATAACTGCTGAGCAGTTGCAACAACTGCTGAGCAGCTGCAACTTCTGAGCGGTTCTGAGCGTGACAGACCGAAGGTTGGCAAACAGTTGGCAAACTGCAGTAGCCAAGTATCATGTCAACATCTGTGGGGTTAAGAGCGTTCAAGGCCGACTGGAATACTTGGTGAGTCGCTCAAGTTTTATTTGAATAGCAAACGAAGCTTTAAAGGGGTTGATACCAATTCGGTGGTTGCATTGATAGTGCTAGGTAATTTTGACATAGTTAGCACAAAGCGAGTACTTAAAAGAGTTTCCCATTGGCGGTAATAGTGTCAAAATTTTATTCAGTGTGAGCTTTAGGTTTAGTTATCGCATAGCAAGTACCACAAGGTCATGTTTCAACTTAGACGTTTTTTTTAGTGAAAATTTGGATCTAGGCTTTCGTATTAACGTACGGAGGCAGTTTGCCATACATAACATCAGTTAGTAAATTTGATAGTATCAAAACTATCATGAATAGCAATTTGATTTTAATGACATTGATAAAAGCTTTAAAGGTACAGAGAATTCTGAGCTATTACAAGTTCTAAATAGATTTTCCATTTTGTGCAATTTAATACGGGTGAGATTATAATAACATTGATTGATTCGAACCGCACAGCGCAGCGACGATTTTGATGATTGTAGATTAACGTAAAGTAATTCGTGAGTGCTCACATGAACGTTAGATGCAGAAAATATCAGTGATGACGTGACGGCGAATAATAATGAAGAACTTGTTCATGAAACTTCCCATAAAAATTAAATATTAAGTGGTACTATTTTAGGGCTCACACTTTAAAAAAAATGCTGACTCTCGTACTTAAAAAGCCAGTAGCAGTAGTTAACTTAATGGATCATGTAGGTACATCATTGGAAGGGTTTTTGGATCCTAAACCAATTAACGTTGTGACAAGTGCTTTAAATTCATAGAGAAAATTGATTCAATAGAACAAGGACAAATCACGAGTTAATTTATTATTATATTAGCTACAGGGACCAGTTCAGTCTGGCCTAGCAAATCTAGGAACAGTTTAAATTAAAAGATACGTCACGGTTGGCGCAGTACTTGGGCGCTTGGCTGCTGCGCTGCGTGACGTAGGTTCGATTTCCGCACGGAACAAATATTTGTATGGCCTACAGATAGTTGTTCCGGGTCTGGTCTGTGCGAGTGAGTTTGTATGTTTGTGAACTCACCCACAAAACAGGATAGATTCCTAGTGCGGGGCAGCGTTTAAAAGGAAAGAAAAAAAAAAGAAAAATAAGGAACGAAAAAAGAATTAAAAGAGCTTGAAGAGTCTTCCATGGCCGGACCAAGCAGTAATAATCCTGAAGGGCTACGTTAAACCGGACCGGGAGATTTTAACACTGAAGGGTCGTTAGAACCGGACCAGTAGTTACAAATCTGAAGGGTCTTTAGACCGGACCAGAAAATTATAACTCTGAAGGGTCATCAGACTGGACCAGTAGTATAATTCTGAAGGGTCATAGGACCGGACCAGAAGATATTACTCTGAAGGGTCTTAGGACCGGACCAGAAGATGTTACTCTGAAGGGTCTTAGGACCGTACCAGAAGATTATTACTCTGAAGGGTCGCAGGACCGGACCAGACCATGAGATAAGATTTTAATGTCAGGATGAACGAACAGTAAAATTGTGGTTCTCATTAAAGATACCTAAGTGCTTCTAAAGTGCGCGTCCGAGGACGTACGCACGTCAGAATGGCCGTGACGGCGCTACGTCATCGTACGGTTGTACACGGCACGTGCACCGGACCGATCAGGCGATGTCGCCATCCCCACCTCCCCCACTACTCGACTTGTTTGTGCTCGGACGTAAAAGGAGACCGCGCGGAGCGATCGGGGCATTCTATTCTAGACCTCGGTCCGATACACGTGTTGTCATAGCGCCTAGATTTGCTAATATCATGTTAAAACCTTTTAGTTAATAATTATGATATGATAATTAATCGAGTTCACAGTTATTATAAATTAAGTGAGTTAATCGAATAAAATTGATTAATAAGTAAACTACCTACTTTTTTACTTTAAAATATCCAATCCTGATAATACGCCTACATATATATATTTTTATCAATTTTTTAGTTTTACTTTTGACATTATTTTTTATTATACGCAATTAGACTTTTATACATTTTTTTATACAATTTGACATTTTTCTTTTCATTATATACAATTTGACATTTTAATTTAATTTTTCATATACAATTTGACATAATTCTTTTGACATTATCATTATTTTTATTATGAATGGGGACTATGTGGATTATTTTTTATTTCATTGAGTAATTTTAATGTTTGTCTGGCAGTTTGAGTGCTTTGTACGGCCTACACAAATGTTTTTTCTTTGGTATTGTTCGTCGAGTTGTTGAGCTCCTAAGTGGATCTGAGTTGAGCTACACGACTACTGACAAATGCTTGCACTGACTGGACAGGTTCACTCAAATCTGTGTGGTTCTTTCTTCTAAAGACCATCTCAGACACTAATCTGCATGGTTCTTAAAAAATGATGTATTGTAAGTGTGAGGACTATGTAGGTCGTTATTTTAAGGATTGATTTCATGACTGTTTGGCAGTTTGAGTATATTATGCGGCTTACCCAAATGTCCTTACTATGGTATTGTTCGTCGGTTCGTTGAGCTCCTCAAAGTTTTAAGTTGAGCTGCACGATAACTGACAAATGCTTGCGCTGTCTGGACAAGCCCACTCAAACCTGCGTGGTGCTTTCCTCAAAAGGCCACCTCAGACCTTAACCTACATGTTTTTCATATGTTATTGTTAATTGTATGGACTTCAAAAGAGACTGTGATCTCTGAGTTTGTTTCGGTGTTTCTTCTCAGGGTAGTCAGCTAGGAAACATCCGGCCTCATCTAGATAAATAGGTCAAAAAACAAATTGACGTGTAAAAGAGTTACTTGTAACCTATTTGCAAAATAAATATCATTTATCATTTATTAAGTTTATCTTGATTCATTCTTCGTTTGAATGACATAATATAGGTTTTGTCTAAATTTATATTAAGATTGTTATTATTTAACCATTTTTTTAACTTACCCAGATTTAGATTTATATCCATTTCATAGCTTTGTGATTCACTACTTTCTTCTGTGAAAAAAAAAACTGTACTATTATCTGCGAACAAGGTCATGGGATGTTGTATAACTTTAGGCATATCGTTTATGTATACGAGAAACAATAACAGGCCAAGGACGCTACCCTGGGGTACCCCAAAGTTTGCTTTTCTTGGTTTCGATTGGTACGTTCGTTCTTATTTTATCTTCTGAGATATCTTTATTATACTGGTTTTTTGATACCCATTTTTTAGTTACGATGCAATTAATATTAATACTTTGCCTCTGCCTTTAACTGCCTCCGTGGTCGAGTGATTTAGGCGTTTGCCTTGTGACCCGGTGGTCGTGGGTTCGATTCCCATGGGAAGAGCATACTTTGTAAAGTTGATTTCCAGTTTGGCTAGGACATTGCAGGCTTGAATCACCTGATTGTCTGGTAAAAAGATGATTCCGTACTTCGGAAGGCACGTATAAGCCGGTGGTCCCGGCCGCCAAATGGCGCTCGTCAAATAAACCATGTCAGAGGCCCTTGAGGCGGTTTACAAACTCTGACACTAGGGTATGTGGAGGTCGTTTGACCTTACTGCCCACACGATAAGAAGAAGAAGACTTTGCCCCTTACTCCATATTTCTCCAATTTTGACAAAAGTATGTTAAAATCTACAAAATCAAATGCCATGGTCATATCCATGAACAAGGCAGTCGCACGTGTCCGCCTATGCATATCTATACTAATATATAAAGCTGAAGAGTTTGTTTGTTTGTTTGCTTGAACGCGCTAATCTCAGGAACTAATGGTCCGATTTGAAAAATTCTTTCAGTGTTGGATAGCCCATTTATCGAGGAAGGCTATATATCATCACGCTAAGGCCAATAGGAGCGGAGCAGTAATGAAAATTGTGACGCAGACGACGTTGCGCGGGTCAGCTAGTTAGTTATAACTTTACTTAAAAGGCCATATATTGCCATATTTATATTTTTACACTTTCTAAAGCCGGAGCAGTACGGCGGCAAATATTTGATTTTTTTCAAGAAAAGTACACAGGTTTTTATAAATAACCTTTTTAATATTTTTTGAGAAAATTGGAATTAACGCTATAGGTCTATAATTTTTAGGATTTTGTCTGTCATCCTTCTTATAAAGTGGTTTTATTACAGATACCTTTAAATCTTTAGGGTAGGTACCATTTTCTATGAATAAATTTATAATGAAACTAAGAACAGGAGATATTTCAACGGCTAGTTTTTATTACTTTACTTATAATCTCGTCATAGCCTGCGCTATTGGTGTTTTTTAAGGTTCTGACAATGTTGCAATGTTGGTTCGACAGGGATTGTTGCAGGCATAAACATTGAATTAGGTGTGTTAGCAATAAATGATAAGTCAGATTTTTTATCATTTTTTAGCGGTTCAACTAAATCAATGTAACAAATTGGACGCTTCTGCAATTTCTAGTGGATCTGTTATCTCTTTTTATTGATACTTGTTTTAGAAATATTTTCTTTTGGACTGTTTAATTTATTTTTATTTAGGACCTCCATGTAGCTTTCATTTTATTTTTGGAATTTTTATTATAAGAGTTATTTCTTGATTTTTGTGACAGGTATTTTTTTTGAGCCGATTAGTTTATGTTTTTAGTTTTTCTTTGTTTTCCGGAGTTTTTAACCCCCGACGCAAAAACGACGGTGTATTATGAGTTTGACGTGTCTGTGTGTGTGGATGTGTGTGTGTGTGTGTGTGTGTGTATGTCTGTCTGTCTGTGGCATCGTAGCTCCCGAACGGATGAACCGATTTTGATTTTGTTTTTTTTTGTTTGAAAGGTGAATTAGTCGGGAGTGTTGTTAGCTATGTTTGATCAAAATCGGTCCAAGATGGTCGCCGCCACAAAATAGCAGATGACATATTTTTTCACAACTGCCTCAATATGGGTATCAAATGAAAGGGCTTGGCTAGTAGAATAATGTACACTATATTGAAAGGAAATGAGAAAGAAAAAGAAAGAAAAAGCGTTTATGAGCAATATTGACTAACGAAATGAAAATAAGATAAGTTTTAAAAGCATGAAATAAAAATTAAATTAAAAATTTAAAAAACCCCCGACAAACAAAAAATACTTTAAAAAGTAAAATTAATTAAATTTGCGGTCTACCGACGCGATGACGCTTGGCCTAAAGGATCGAACCTATATGTAACCAAAAGAATCAATAGAAATTATTTTTTACTTTTTAAAGTTTTTTTGTTTGTCGGGGGTTTTTTTAATTTTTAATTTATATGTCTTCTTAATTGCCATAGCATAATCTCGCTTCCGTTTACAACACAATTTGATACCCTTCGTAACCCAGTTTAGTTTCTTTCTAAGGTATTCTAATTTTAATTATAGGGAAACATAAATCATAGAAGAGTTTAAATAAATGATTAAACTCATTAAAGGCTTTATCAGGATATGACCTACCGCTTCCAGACTTTCTCTTACTGCTCATTTCTTAATAAACACATCCGTCTTAGAAAATATAATGTAAAATTTTAACTCAAAAATATCGTATCTTACCTGAAAGGCCTCTCTCCATTCCTTCCATTTTTCCCGATTCTGTGAAAATATTGTTACGAGCTTGCCAAAACTAACACTTTAATTTACAACACTAATTAGCACTTAAAACTCACTAATTACAACACACAATCGCACTACTGAACACTTCACTTCACTATAATTCGCCGTTGAAGATCGCTCTCGAAGTTATCGTTTGCATCGCCAATTCAATACTGACTCCAGTCGCCGGATGTCCGTCCTTTATATACCGACAGTTGTTTCTAGAACCTTCTAGTATGGAAACTTCCGGAAAGTTCGGGTACATACCGGTCCCGACTGACCAGGTGTCGAAACATCGAGAATGTTCTAGCATAGAAAATTCTAGAAACATCTTGACTCCTTTGATCTGGTTAGTTCCCGCTACTCGATACTCGATGGCGTTAGCAGCACGTATATGTCGTTATGTAACCAGCATTAATTCTGGCGCGTAACAATATACAAGCCGTTCCACCGTTCCGCCATCTCCTTCGTGGTCTGCCGCGGCCCGGTCTTCCGATTTCAGAGTACCAATTTTGTGGTATCGGGCTCACCGCTCGACGGGCATGCGGCAGACTTGTCCCAGTCCCATTTAAGCCAGGCAGCCTTCTGAGCCCCGTCAACGATCTGTGTTTTGGAACGCAGTATATAATTCCTAACGCGATCTGTTATTCTACTACTACTCCATGACACTTTGTCAAAAAAATACCCTCACTTAGAAGATAATTGATCTTCAAATTCTCATATTCCAGGCGATTATTTACTTCGAAGCATCAGAAGCGACACTGACCCAAAGGTTATAGGAGCGTGCGGTGAGCTCGGGCCGAACTGATGACAACGAAACCACCATCAAGCTTCGCCTGAAGACCTTCTTGGAGGACAACCAGCAATTGTTGGACCATTACCTCTCGAAGATCTGCAGAGTAGGTGGCATTTTTGACAATATATTAAAGGAAAGGAAAACTCAAACCATGAGGCTGACGAGCTCATGGAAACCGTCTTGGCGATATACAATCGCCAATAGGATATAAGCATACAGAGACTAGTTTTTCAAGTCAAAATAGGATATCAGCATACACGATACTAGTTTCTCAGGTCAATGTAGGATATCGGTACACAAGAGACTAATTTTTCAAGTCAATATAGTAATCTTGGGTAAGTGTTGGTTAACTCTGGCTTCGTGTATACAGAACTATGTAGCTTAATATCTAGGCTAGTAAGAGTGAGAGCTAAATTCTCAAGCTAGCATAGTTTAATAGGATGCGGTTTCTATTTTTTGAGCTAGTAACACTCCCTCCACTGATTGTACTGACGTCATGTAAACAACACTAGCATGTTCCGATTCGGGACTGAATATTACAGTATCTAGCTTGAAATACTATCCTCGTGTACCCCGGGAAAAACGGCCAGATTTCATGCTAATTTTGAAGCCCTTATCTACTAGCATATTTACAAAAAAGCCCCAAAAGGATTTCGGGAATATGGTTGTAGGTAAAAACTTGATTGAGTAGTAGATATTCTATAGTTTTTATTTACAACTTGTAACCTTTGACCTTATATTTACAATCATGCAAGTTGTTTCTTAAAATTGTATTATAAGAGTGCAAATACAACTTGTAACAGAATAAACGCAATCTCTCTTAAAGGGTCATTGTACTCATCATAAACTATGGGACCATCCCCGAAATCGCGAAAACAAAACAGCTGTTCAGTACATTTTGAATTATTCGCACACAAATGTATGGAGGAGTCGGTTTCACGATTCCAGTGTTGGTTCCATAGTAAAAGTTGTTTATGAGAACAATGGCCCCTTAAGATGTATTGCGCTTATTCTGTAGGTTGTTTTTGATCATATGTATAATTTTCAATTGCAGATAGACGCGGAAACTCCTGAATGCGCCATCTTTGCCCAAGTAGAAAAGGTGTTGGAGCCGCCAACTAAATGCTCAACATTTTATACGCTCTGTACTCTCTATTCTACGTTCATTTTAAAGATTGTTGAATAAATAAAGTTTTTATTTAATATGTTTTTTATTTAATTATGTTAAAATCAACAATATAATCTAGAACTTTCATGTTTGAAATATTCATCCTCGACTCTAATTGCATGGTTAACACAATGCTCCACCTTCTCCACGGAATATTCAGCAAATAATCCCTCCAACATATTTTTTTTGGTCCAAAGAGTTGAATGAGACCTGAATGTACTGTAATGTTTCAGGTCTGGATGGTATGGGGTAAATGCAACACTTCATGTCTGTTGATTTTCAATAACTCTTAATATTTATAAGTATCTTCTATGAAATGGCTTTTTCATTCCCATACTCTGAAAGTAGGCCTGAAGTTGCCCGAGGAGCGGGTTGAAAGTATTATTTTCCAGCCCTTGGGAGAATCGTTTTCAGCTGACAGCCGTCAAATTATAAAAAAAACTTTTTTTATTTTCACATTTCTATGGAATTATGTCCCAACTTTTTGTACAACCACTCAATTAAAGCGCTATGTAAAATTGAAATAACATAAATAGGAGTATTAATTAAAGATTACATTTTTTTTAAATGACTTCATTATAATTTACTTTCAACTATTTCTTTAAAATAACATAGATTTGGGCAAAATATTTACCATTTTTTCAATGACGAAAATGTAAAATAATGGCTGAATAGCTGGCCGGTCACAGAAAAAAAAAACAAAATAGGCGGGAAAGCGGCAATCCGATCTTCATTTGCTTTTTTCGAGTTTAAAAGTTTTGTTCAGCATTAGTATTAGGGGAGGCATTGATGCTGAAGCCACGTATTCATTAGTAAACATTTGTTGATAAACTGTTTATGACTAGCGTAAATGTGTCATGAAGACCTATTACATTTTGTAGTTAAGATGATAAGAAGAATAAAAGGTTGTGTAATGTTTCTCCGTTCAGTGGTGGGGACATGGACATACTCGAGCGTGTCAGATATTAATAGTTTAGGTGCTCCAACGTGTCTCTGATACCAAAGGTATGTTATCTGCAGACTTGCGTTGTGGGGTTGGGTAGAAAAGAAGGTAGAAAATAGAGAAAAGGTAAGGTAGAAAATAGAGAAAAAAAAAAATCTTTCGAGTGCGTCATATATTCAGAGGGGATGTTAAGTAAAACCTAAAATTCTAAAGCCTGAAGTTTTGGAATTGACGCAATCTCGTAAAATATCGCCATAATCCAATACTCGAGCGTGAAGTTTATTATTTAAATTCAATTAATAGTGTTGACAATTTAATAATAATTTTAATTTCTGAATGACTTTTAACCTATATTTTGTATGCCACAAAGGCCGAACATGACTGATCTTTTTTGTTAACTTGCATTCCTTTTATGTATACTCATGTTTCTACAAATAGATGTCTTGTCTTGTCTTGTCAGATTTTTATACAGGAGGTTCAGCTTCCTGTTCCAGTCATGTTTGCCAAAAATCTGACGATTAGTTAGAGGGGTATTGTTAATCTGACACTTTGAACTTTTTTTGATTTTTTTTTATTTTATGTGACGATTAAAACCACGTAAAATTCCTGATCCCGATCCTGTCGGCCCTCGAGAGGTAGGGAGGAAGATGTAGGCAGGAAGGAACCCCTTTTGGGGTTCTGCACTCACAAATTTTAGAATTACGATTTCAAGTAGTAACTAGCAAGGATCTAGACTTTTAAAAAGAGTACTAAATGACTATTCGCTTCAATTTTATTTATTTAACACTTCAGCACGCAAATGTACATAGGCGGACTTACTCTCTACCAGTCAACCTTTGAGTGACGCAGAGAATAGTGGTAGGTGCAATATGAAGAATTAAAACCGATTGAAATTATTCAAATACAATTAAAATGAACAATAATATACATATACAAACTATACATACACTATCAATATATAATAAATACACAAATTAACAAGATAAATACGTAAACGAAATACTTAATTAATACGAATAGGTAATTGGAAAATATTAGCGCTGTGATGATACAACAGCCAACTTCTTACGAATGTGTTCACGAACTTCTACTTTAAAGGTTAATCGGTTGGTGGCAATCCTGATCTCCTAGGGGAGCGCATTCCATAGAGAAATAGACTGTACGAAGACAGAAGAGTGAACAAATACAGGACGGTGAGTGGGACATTGAAGGAGACGGTTGTTTGATGAGCGTAGATTTAGATTGTGGCTGGCGCAAATGTATTGAAAGTAAGGGGCTAGATAACTGGGAGAGTTGGGAGAAATAAGAAATGAAAACAAGGTAGTAAAAGCGCTTAGCTCTCTGCGCTCGCGTATGGGCCAACCAACCACTTTAAAAGCGACCGATGCGCAGAGACATGATCATATTTACGCAGATTGAAAACAAATCGAATGCAGTAATTCAGAAGACGGTCGAGTTTGTTGAAGAGATCTGCATTCAGGTCATAGTAGCACACATCGCCATAATCGATGATAGGAAAACTTAAGGCATTATTACAAGCATTGTCTTCGTGTTTGATGGTAAAAAGTTTTTCAAACTATACAGGGCCCGCAACGTTCCCGTAACCTTCTGACTGACACTAGCGACTTGAGTGCGCCAGTTTAAGATACTATCAATGCGCAAACCTAGATCCTTCACATCAGTCCTAAATGGGACAATCGTACCATCGAACAGGACATTTGGCAAAGCTGTTTCATCCACTTTAGCGATGCTTCGAGAACTCCCTATGATGATCGCCTGACACTTATCAGGGTTTACAGCAACACCAAATCTATCCGACCATGTTTTTATGGCTATCAAGTATCTGTTTAATTTGTTGATGGCGTCAGGTAATTCGTCGACCCTCCCTTGATAGCACAACTGCAGGTCATCTGCATACAGATGATACGCGCATTGAAGTTCAGAAGTTATAAGATTAATAAAAATAGAAAACAAAAGAGGAGAAAGAATTCCACCTTGAGGAACGCCAGTTTCCAAATCACGCCAGCAAGATGAGGAATCCCAACGTGAAACGACTGCTGACGTCCCTGAAGATAAGAGGTAAACCACTCCAGTGCCTCGGGAGAGACCATAACATAAGAGAGAATAGCTAACAGGATGTCGTGACTGACGGTATTGAAGGCGTTTGAATCAACCAACACTAGTACAGTTACCTTGGTGTCTTCCAGTCCTGCCCTTATATCGCCAGTCACTTTAAGGAGAGCGGAAACAGTACTGTGCCCGGGCCTGAATCCAGATTGTAGAGGGCTTATGAGGGAGTTACAATGTACAAAGTGCGAGAGCTGTTTATGTACGCAGGCCTCGAGCACTTTGGATAGGAATAAAAGTATAGAAATTGGGCGGAAGTGGGTTGGAACTGTGGGATTTGAAACTTTTGGTAGAGGACGAACATAGGCTTTACGCCATAAGGACGGGAATACTCCGGAGAAAAGGGAAAAATTAACAATGTAGGTGATGGCAGGTAAGAGGTGATCTAGAATAGTAATGATCATACCACAAGTGACATTATCACAGCCCACCGCTTAGGAATTTATGGATAGAATAATTTTTCTGATCTCTCCCGATTGAACTGGAACGAAACGAAAAGAATTAATTTGAGGACGCGTTAGACCAGAGATTAGAGAGAGAGTAAGTTGTTTGGCTAGACGATCCATAGTAGGTACTGTAGAAAAATGACGGTTACAATCGTCTAAGTCAATAGCATTTAGAAAGTCTATATTTCGCGGTTTGCCGATACCAAGAGTTCCTAGGAATTTCCAAATATCGGCAGAAGAAGAAAAATAAATATTTTCGAGAATATGGCGGCGTTTAGCGTTGAGTATCATCTGGTTGCATCTATTCCTTGAAACCTTATACAATGCCCAGTTCTCGTCAGTACGATCCCTCTTATGTTTACGGAACGCACGGTCCCTGCGTCGCATGCCCATCCGTATTCCTCTCGTCATCCAGGGTGCAGGAGGACGTTTCAGTTTTACTTTTTTGATGGGAGCGTGGTTGGTATAAAGGTGGATCACAATATCATTGAAGATCGCAACCTTATCGTCAACTGAAGTGGCCTCAGTCATAAGCACCCAGTCGACAACAGACGCATCTTTCTTAAGTTTCTCAACGTCCATCCTCGCAAAACAACGCCTGTACAGAACCCTGGGTTAAGGTTTAGAAGGTTTAAGGATATAGGAAATAAAATCATGTCGTGATGAGAGAAACCGGGAGCGTCATGTTGACCATGGGAGGACACGAGAGAAGGATTCGAGGTGAGGATAAGGTCAAGCCAGGTGTCATTGCTCACAGTGTTGTGATGAGTGGGTCTAAGCGGTAACACGTGCAGACTAGCTGACTCTATAAGATTAAGAAGCTTACGGGATCTAGGGGAATTTGGGGAAAGGAGGTTTGTGTTAAAATCACCCATAATTATGTGGTGTGCATACTCAGAACCCAAAGATTCAAGAACTGATTCGAATTCAGTGAAATAATCGACAGTAGGGGGACAGTAGACAACACCAATAATGGTTTTGGCTCCTTTGACGCAAACTTGGCTCATCGCCGCCCGTAAGGTTGCCTGCTGCCCAAGAACTCCACGACCTCATCCAACCGGCCCCCTTCTACCATCGGACATCCAGACGCACTGCATCTTACCATCCCTACCTTGTTACTATTCCACCAATTCGCACTAAGTATTTCCAAACGTCTTTTATAATGCGCACAGCAAAGGAGTGGAACTCTCTGCCTGCGTCTGTGTTTCCAACGCTTACAACCCTAATCTCTCCAAAGTAAGAGTGAACAGGCTCCTTCTGGGTAAGCTCGCTCCATCGTAGACTTTGTCTCTGTAATCTCTGACCTAGACTAGAGTCAAGAGCAAACCCATCTCAAGTAAAAAAAAAAACTTCAAGAAGGATATACCTACTCAGCAGAGGCGGAATAGTGAGATGAAGAAGAAGCAAGTATTTTATGAGGAAAATCACTGCGAAGATATATGGCCACACCAACCTCTCCCTTATCGATCCAATCATTTCGAATGAGAACGAAACCTGTAAGAGGATATGTGGTTGACAGAAGGTGCGGGTTGAGCCAAGTTTCGGAGATCAAGATGGCGTGAACGTTGCAGTTGTTAAAGGCATCGTACAGTTCACTGTAGTGACTGGCTACACTTTGAGCGTTGATGTGACACACATTCAGCAACCGTCTAGACTCATCATTGAAGTTCTGTAGCAAAAAGTCACCAAGGATATCGTCGAGAGAACAAAAGCTTGGGTCGCTTGAAGAGGCAGTCGAATTATTAGCCGAAAAATAAGACTCATTGTCTGACATGAATAGAAGAGATTAATTGATGTGTTCCCGTGAAATGACGTACAGGCCCTTATAAAACCTTGTTTCGTGCAATATGGCATCGTAGGGACACATGGCCAATCAGCGCGCAGCTGTCATTGCTTAAAATGTTGCCTCTATAATTCCAATAAAATGATGCCAGATTAATTTTATTAAGTTTACCGTAGAGATAATGTGCAACGATACAATAAAGAAAGAGTGAGAAAGGCAGAGTAGCGCAAAGTGGGAAATACATAGTTCCCAGCGACTGCATGCATCACACTTTATTCATAATTTTAGCTACTTCGGCTTGTCCGAATCGGTAGATTATAATATTATTTCCTTGATTCGTGACTATTTTCTTGAAAATAAAAAAAAATAATCGCGCCCGAAAATTACCAGGTGACATTATTTCTTGCAACTTTGTGACTCTCCCATTTCCTTATGTCACGCACAAAATTTACATATTATTGAAATGCACACTTTTTTGCATGTAACTAACTTACCTTACCTTAATCTGACGCGCTCGAGTAAATCGAAAGATCGATTTTTGTTTACTAATCTGATCAGCTGCCCTAGACGTTTGACCCTATGTAGAGGGCTCAGGTATTGTGGGAGTACTTCACAAAGTGCAAGGTTGCCCCTTATGTTATTCTGACGCGCTCGAGTAAATCCCGAAATCTCCGCTTGGGCTCCCCTACTATAATATAGGTAACACGATGAGTTCAGATATGGACTTTTTCTTTAGCTAATTCGTATTTTTGTTTTTTCTTTCCTTGAATTCGTAATAAAATCACGAATTTTTACCTCGGGTGAAAGATTTTTTTAGTCCCTCGAACTATTGATGCCCTCGCCTCGCTCACCGTCTCGGGACTAAATGAGTTACTTTCAGCCCTAGGATTACAATGTACTGTTAATTAATAGTCATCCTTTACTTACAAAGGATGACTATTAATTAATAGTACATCGTCATATTAATTATCATAAAAAGGCACGTCATGTGGTCGTAGGCAATTTTGCATAGCTGGCTTGGTACAAGCCATAGCGTGCAGAACCTTTTTTCAGGATCTTGTGTACTTTCTTGATAGACAGCTCCAAAGAGTACTATATAATATGACAGCTCTCACCGTCAGTATCCACAAGACAATCAGTGAAGATAAAAAACGCGTTATCCACCGACTTTGCTACTAAAATGGCGACCTAATTTTTAACTAATCAATAAGTAAATGCAAATATAACCTGTGTTAAGATAAAACAACAAGTAATGCAAGTGTGAGAGAGCACCCAAAAAGTCCTTAAAAATTCTCCCAAAGAGCGTCCCAAATATCCTCCCCTAAAGAGCCTTCTAAAATGTCCCCAACTAGCCCCTCCAGTAATAAGTGTCCCATAATGTACCGAGTGTTAGAGAAGGTCAGCCAGAACTTCCACACAATGAGTCTTTTATTCGTGTGCCTTTGTTTGAACTTAGCTTTTTGTCTGTTTTAGGCGAACACGACAGAGGTGACCATCACTCATTATACAGTAAGGACGTATTTTTGTTGTTCCTTCCTCTTATCTGACTGCAATGAACCGGTTGGGTGAATACCAAGAAACTGGACAGTGAATATAGGTATGAGCTGAACATATTACTTTGGCTTAGTTAGAAGCTAACTAGCAGACCAAAGAGACTGCTTCTTCATGACCTTCTTCTTCTTTTCCATTACTCGTGATATCTGCTCTTGACAGAGCGTAGTCGGGGTCAACACGTAGCGACCTCCGAGCCACGTCTTCCCCCTTTCGCTTTTACGAGTGCACCAGGGTGAGAAGTCTCGACATACTTACCGATCGCCTAGCGACCGAATTTGGTAGTCACCCGTACACAGTCAATCACGAACGCATTCCACGGTCAGAATCAATGATCAGTGGATCGCGTTCGAAGTTTACTATAAATGGGTGGCCTTAGGACTTAACGACCAAATTCGGTCGCTACGCGATCGTTATTTATGTCGAGACTGCAGGCCCAGAATACCGGTCAGCAATGATCGTGTTTAGTTGGCCGTTATCCTAGTACACTCGAGCCACCTACAGCCGTCTTCGTTCGGCCCATTATCGCTTTGAGCGACATCCATATTTTTGACCACTGTCGGAACCCACAGCGGTCCCAGAACCGAACCCTGTGGAACACCGCACGACATCTCATGCCGGTTCCACTCTCCTAGGTGACCGGAGTAGATGACGGCTCTGTCCGTTTCCACTTACGGCTTTTGACTCACTGTCATTCGGCTCTTCTCTCTGCTGGCTTTCATCATGGTACACTATTGCAAGGCGCCGATCACATTACACTCAATTTGGTAGTTCCATCACATGGACAACCTTCCTCTCCGTCTGGTGCTCTCCACACACTTTTGACACGCTCTTTAACAATCGAACTTTTTAAGATATTTTTTTTTATTTTTTCCTCATGATTTAAACCTGCTATTATGAAAAATTTAATCAATCTAGATAATAAACTGATACGTTATAAATTATGTGTCTTCTGGCACTTTTACGTCTAGCACCATTTATTTATTTTGAGTAAACTGTCTCGACGAACAAAAGAAGTAGACAATGCATAATGTGCAAAGACATGGCTACTTTTTAGAGTTCCGTACGTAAAGGGTAGCCAACGGAACCCTATTACTAAGCCTCCGCTGTCCGCCCGTCCGTCCGTCTGTCTGTCAGCGGGCTATATCTCAAGAACCATAATAGGTAGACATTTGAAATTTTCAGATTGTGTATTTCTATTGTCGCTGTAACAAAAAATAATAAAAAATTGAGGTTTATGGTACGGAACCCTTCGTGTGCGAGTCCGACTCGCACTTGGTCAGTTTTTTTAAATAAATATTTAATCTAGGAATTGATGCAACCACGAGCTATCAGAAAATAATAAGTATTTAGTTTCCAGAGGTTAAGTTTTCTCATAAATAGCAGTTTAGATTGCGAGGTAGAAAATTTCGAAAAAAAATATAAAATTTCGTCTACCTGCTCGAATTCAAGTTAATTTGGACCCCGCCAACATTATAACTGGACAACCTATTTCGAGGAATGCACTTATAATATAAGTGTATAATATTATTATACCTGTGTACGTTGTGGCTTTTCTACAAAAAGCATTGAGGTTTTTGATATAGTGGATCAGTAATTTTGTTTTCAAGAGTGTTGTATTCAAGAGTTGCTGAAATGTTCAATAATCACGCAGACTACTAGTGATCGTCGACAACAGAAAATTGCAAGATGGTTGATGATAATACTGCCTCGACTCTTGTACGTATTGAAAAATAAACTGTTCGTACTATCATAGTGAGGCAAAAGAACTCGTGAGTAAAGAATTCTTTTGCCTCACTATATCTTTGCCTCTACCTGCTCTTTTGCCTCTTCCAACTAAATCTAACCCAAGCTATCCTATACTCAATTCCTACTTTCGCAGCCCCAAATCGATACTACAAAGACGCCCATTGTTTGGGTTCTGGGTGGCCCAGGGTGTGGCAAGGGAACCCAATGCGACAAGATCGTCGAGAAGTATGGGTTCACGCATCTTTCCACCGGAGACCTGCTTAGAGAAGAGGTGCAGAAAGGGGGTGAGATGGCAAGTTCTATTACTGAGGTGATGAATAAAGGTGAGTTGTAACTACCCCAGTGTTCTGTTGCTTAATTATCTCGCAGTACCTAGTGAAAAGTAGAGAATGCTCCTCAGAGAAAAATTTGTCTTCGCCTTAGGCCAGCTTGAATCCAGCGAGGGATTCAAGCTGGCCTAAGACATTCAGTATTTACTTCCTTGGATTTGACATTCAAATGAAGACTGTATGATTCAATCGCTGGTTTTCTTGAACGTCCTTAAACAAAATTGATAGGCGTGCTTTGTACGTCGAATTTCCATATTAGTTGTTGGATTCGTTTTTTTATATTTCTACTAGCTTTTGCCCGAGACTTCGTACGCGCATGTCCCGTTTTTTTCCGTTCCCGTAGGAATTTCCGGAAATCCTCTCTTAGTGCTCCCTTACAGTTCCAAAGGAATCTACATGCCAAATTTCAGCTTTCTACGAACATTAGTTTCGGCTGCGCGTTGTCTGTCAGACACTCACTTAGTCACCAGAAAAGGAAGAATTTTATATGATTTCTATAATCTTGGATCGTTTTCTTATTATATTATTGCTAACCGAACTGTGATACTCACATTTAAAAAAGATATACCTTGGGTAGTCCGGACTTCGGACCGCTGTAAGTGTATGCTAAATGATCATGATCTGACATGATATCAGTGTCCCTGGTTCAAAAACCTGCACCCAAAGTGACCTTTGCGCTGCCTAAAACGATGCTGTAGAAGTGGCGTAGTTTTAGACTTTTTTCAGGACAAACTCACCCCATTGTACCCACCCACACCAGAAAATCACCCAGTCAATGAAGCTAACATTTATCAGAAAAAACAGCCCGGACTGAAAATAAATGTAATCTAAATAGGTACAATAATGTCGATGTTTGTAAGCGTATGGAGTGCACGCCCACTCCAATCCATCAAGATCCATCGGGAGTCGGTAAGCTCAAAGGCGCGGCGCGGCGCTATGGCTCGGCCCAAAGCTGAAGATTGCCGTGTGGTCGGAGCCACCCGTACAATATCCACCTCCCTTATATCAAGAAGAAGGCAGAACAGAGCTAGGCCTGTAGGCACCAAGAGATAGTTTTGGGCTGATCGACTCATGCCAGTACCACGATGAAGAAGCATGTTATAAAGGTATCACCAATTTTGTTTTGTTTCACATCCAGGTGAACTGGTGGCCACCGAGTGCGTTCTGCAACTGGTGAAACAAAAAATGCAGTCCCTGGCAGATACCGCCAAAGGATTTCTGGTAGACGGCTACCCTCGTGAGCAGGCCCAGGGTGCGGCCTTCGAACAGTGCATTGCTCCTGTAACTGTAAGTATCATAACTTGCTGATGTTCCATAACCAGTTTGTGTTGAAAAGTGGGAGCTTCGTTTCGGCTATCATGGTAGGCTATGATAGCCAAAGGTGCAGAAGGTCGATGGGGCGGAAAAGTTCTGGAGTGGCGACCGCGTACCAGAAGACGCAGCGTTGGAAGGCCTGGACCGATGACCTGGTGAAGATCGCGGGTAGCCGATGGATGCTAGACGCACAGGACCGGTTGTTGTGGCGACACTTGGTGGAGGCCTATGTCCAGCAGTGGACGTCTTTCGGCTGATATGATGATGATGATGAGGCTACCGGTGAAGCCGCATTCAAAAGCTAATAATTTACAAATTAAAAACCAGTCAAGAGCGAGTAGCGCACCGAGGATTCCGTAATGTCATATAAAACGTAAAGTGTTTTTAAATTTTCATCGGCACGGCCTTTATTCCTCAAAATTTTAACACTGCGGTGTATATTGCAGTTTCAGATCAGCGCCATCTCTTGACCGATAGTGAAAGTAATGTAAATTTGTTGATTTCTGAAAAAGTGTGCTATTTAGAGACGTATTATTTTTCCTGTAATCTTTACATAAACTTCAATCACATAAAATAATTTCAGATTTTTTTCTATTCCTTTTTTTTACATTTTTCGTCATAAGTTGAAACTATGCGGCCTAAAATAAAAAAAATGTTTGAGAATGTGCAAATAGCGCTTTTTCATATGATACCCCACATGTTCTAGTAGCCCCACTTCGATTTTTTATGAACCCCTTTTCAGTCGTTGTACCAAAAAAATTAAAACATTTTATTTTTTCTTATTTACAAAATAGTTGAGCAAACGTTATCTAAAACTATTCCAAATTACAAGTTCATAGCATTAGTAGTTCTTGAGATATCCAGTTGTGACAGACGGACAGACATAGTCACACCAAAGGGGTTCCTTTTTTACCATTTTATTACCCTAAAAACCTTCTAATGATAAAAAGTGATTCCCAAGTTTTCTTGCTTCCCAGGCGATTCTGTATTTCGAGGTATCACGAGAAACACTGAAGCAGAGACTGCTGCATCGCGCGGAAACCTCGAACCGTTCCGATGACAATGAGGAGACCATGCTACTGCGAATGAATACCTTCTTTGAGAACAATCAGTTCGTGCTGGAGCAGTACCCCAATAAGCTTCACACTGTAAGTGGAATTCCCTTCCAGAGTTTGTGTTTCTTTTTTTTTACTATCGATACGCACGCGTTTGACCACTATCTCACCTGATGGTAAGCGATGATGTGGTCGAAGATGGAGCACGCTTGCCTAGAAGTAACCTATTCACTCTTGTCTTGTGTAATTATCAATGATTATTATAAGTACCTGGATTACTTTGTTTTTTTTACGACGTTTTCTAAAACGACGATTTTTTGGCTACGTGAAATTAAATTAAATTAAAAATGAAACCTAGCTAGATCGATTTATCGCTCCCGCATACTAAATTTCATGAAAATCGTTGGAATCTTTTCCGAGATTCAGATTATATATATAACGGAATATCAGGGAAGGCAGCGGAGCGGTCATGATAATCGTCATCCATCATGGGCGTGTTATATCAGGATCGTTGAAATAATACCACGTTTGTGGTTACTCGTGTGCACTTATTTTATTCGATTACACTTGTACACAAAATATACGGTGGAATACACGATGAAACTGGATTACGAGCCAATAGGTTAGCACGCGTGTCGTGCGCTGTCTGTCAAACGAATGCCAGATTGCCAACTGTCACGGCGGGCGTAGGCGCACTACCCACTTGCTACCCTATTCGGGGTTACCCGCCTATATTTTAATATTCGACCAATTTAAATAAATCACCATTTTAATTTAGAATTTACCAGTTACTACGAATAGTATTCGACAAATTTACACAATCAGTTTTGGTTCAGAAATTTGTTAATTGTTAACGTAACTTAAATGTTGTATTCTCCTTTAATTTAACTGCGCGTCGTCATATACACTTCTGGACACATCTATTGGCCCACCTTAGAGTTTAGGTTTCGATGGCCCCTACCGAAATATGATTGCTAGATTGAACAAAAACTGTTGATGCAGTTTTAAACCTGATACATTTTACCATCTTTTTCGATCGTATTGTTTTAAATTTGTATTCAGAATACCATACGACATGGAGCTACGCCTAACAAGTCGGATATGCGCCTTGTTAAAGGCAATTGATTTTTGAATAAATAACATGTTTTATCAAATAAAGGTTTAATTTAATAACGCGTGTTGCCTCCATGGGCATCTACCACAGCTCTCATACGATTAGGCATAGAGTTTATCAACCGCTCTATGAAATTTTGAAGGATCATCTCCCATTCCTCTTCTATGGCAGTTTTGAACTCCTGCATCGTCTGGGCAACTGGCTGACGAGCCCTAACACGTCTTTTTAGCTCGTCCCACATGTGCTCAATGGGGTTCTGGCTGGCCAGTCCATAACTGTGATGTTCACATCCCGAAGATATTCCCTGACGATGCCGGCCGCATGGGCTCTTGCATTATCATGCATAAAAAGGAAATTTGGGCCCACATAGTCCGCGTATGGTATCACGTGAGGTTCTAAGCACTCACGAATGTACCTTTCAGCATTTAATGTTGGCAGCCGTGGTCCTGTAACAACCTCAAGTTGAGTTTTGCCGCTCGCGGATATACCGCCCCAGACAGTCCATAAGCCACCGCCATAAGCAACCCTCTCTTCAAAGCAGCATTGTGCGAAACGCTCTCCCTTACGTCGGTAGACCTTCTTCCTTTCATCATTGCCATATAATACAATTTTAGACTCATCAGAAAAGAGTACACGGCTCCAATCTTGCTGTGTCCAATTTAAATGACTGCGTGCGAAATGAAGGCGCGCTGTTCGGTGGGCTAGTTTGGGCCCATTAGCTGGTTTGTGTGGTACCATATCGCGTTCTTTTAACCTTCTCCGAACAGTTCGAGCGCTCACAGATACTCCGTGGAAGTCGCGAAGTTGGTTTTGTATCTCAATGGAGGTAAGGTGACGATTTCTCAAGCTGGTCGTCACGATGAATCGATCCTGCCTTTCAGTTGTGACCCGAGATCGTGGCTTTCCTTGGCGACGAACAAAGCCGCCAGTCTCTAGGTACCTCCGATAAACATTTCGGACCGCAGATCGACTTAAATTAAGTTGAGCACTCACGTTTCTTTGGCTGTGTCCGGCCTGAATAGGTGCCACAGCTTGGGCGGCGACTTCAGGTGAAGTATCCATAGATTATTGATAGAACCTCACCTTAATGTTAAGAATAAGTAATGTTTGTTGCAAAACCAAAGATATCAATCACTTTTTCAAGAATTAAATCCAAGTAAACCAATAAAACCGAGTTTTCTCAGTATTCGATTGTTTGATATCAACAAACAGGCTCCAAATTGTCTTTTGTTTCTTTAAATTCTGTGTTCGAAATTCAAAAAAAGACTATTGAATGAAATTGTGAATGTGCCAGGTTCAAAACTGCATAAAAACTTTTTGCTCGACCTAATATAAAATTTTAGCTAGGACCAAACGAAACTGAAAATACAAGGTGGGCCAATAGATGTGTCCAGAAGTGTATATATAGAGGTACCTATATACATACATATATACAAGAATTGCTCGTTTAAAGGTATTAGATTAGATACACTTCAACTAATGCTATAATGTTCATATTGTGTTATAATGTTCATTTTATCAACACGACAGGCACGGAATTAGTAAATGCGTCCTGCGTACCTATGGCCAAGTTGCCGTCTCGAATAACATGTGACATTTGGAAACGCCACAGATCTAATGATCACTAATTTTATCGAATGCACATTCGGCTTAAATTTAAGTGACCAAGGAAGATTGACGGAGGCCATTTCTGCCTGCAGGGTTTAAATGAACCTAACCCATTCGTGTCGGGGTGCCTTAAGTTCCAGTGTCTGCCAATATTGGAACTAAGGGTCGCTGTTTAAAATGCACAGAGCAAAAAAGCACTGCTTATTGCATCACACAATGCGTCCAGAACATAGATATAGTAAAGGAATAATACTGGTTTGTCGCTCTTTGTTCAGCGGTTAGATAAAATGTTAATTATTACATGATGATAAATAGATCAAAAAACGTTATACTAAATAAGAATGTACTAAACGAACGTTAGAGAAAGTGTTGATATAACATATTCGCACCTTTAAAGACAAACCGTTACTAAACGAAAATACAAAATTTTACACAGGAGCTTAAATAAAAAAAGTGCACTGCTTTTTCGCAGTAGAATTTAAGATCATGGTGATTTGAGCCATCTTTTGAGGTCAAAATAATGGATATATATTAACACTATAATATAAAATTCAGAAAAGTTATATTTTGTAAATAGAACATTGTTAATTATGAATTTGAATTTTATAGTAACACTTTTCCATCAATTTTTTTTTCGATTTCGATTGATTACTGCTAACTCTCCATATAAACGGTGTAACTAAATAAAAAATATTTAAAAACTTATTATAACAATGATTTTACAATACTATCAAATTGGAAATAGTATATTAAGCATTCTATCTAACTGAAACTGGACCGATAAATAAAATAACATGGTTTAATCAATGTTTTATTCTAATTAAAAAAGCGAGAACCATACGTTTCTTTGACATTATGGCACTTAAATTTTAGGATGTCTTATTAATCAGTCTTAATTCTGTACCTACTGTTAAATCACAGCTAGTTATCTCTAAACTTATAATTATCATCAGAATAGAAAACGAATTACTAATTAGGAGACAAATTTTACCTTTTGGCGGAAAATAGATTGTGCCTAAGAAACAATCTATTTTCCGCCAAAAGGAGCCAATTCCACCCAGCTCCATCTTTCCGAGGTGCAACCGTGCCGATAACCGACAGACTTGAGCTTCTTGGGGTTACATTAACATCTACCCTCAATTTTGGCCCTGTCATAGAGGCAAAAGCTTAGCTTAGAGGAAAAAGCTGCAAAGAAGTTGGAGATCCTAGCAAAGGTGGGACGGTACTTCACACCGGAACACCTGCTCAAACTCTATCAAGCGCGAGTTCGATCGTGTATGGAGTACTGCTCTCATCTTTGGGATGGATCTGCCAGATACCGGCTTGATGCCCTTGAATCAATTGAGAAACGAGCGAAGAAGATCATCGGCAATGATAGGCTCGTCGCGACGAAGCTCCAAAGTCTTGAGCATCGACGACGAGTTGCTAGCCTGTCGGTTTTCTACCGGTTGCATTTTGGGGAGTGTGCGAAAGAATTGCATAATTTAATTCCGCCGAGCCCGTTCCATCATCGGACCACAAGCCGGACGGCAATACGCCACCGGTACATGGTGGACATCCCACCCACACGCACAAAACGTTTTGGGAACACATTCATAGTGCGTTCAGCTAAGTAGTGGAATTCCCTGCCGGAGTCTGTGTTTCCTGATAGCTACAACCTGGGAATCTTTAAGAATAGAATAGAATACTCTTTATTATGTACACCATATAAGAGAGAGAGAGAGATTACTTCTAGGCAAGCATGCTCCATCTGCGACCACATCATCGCTTACCATCAGGTGAGATAGTGATCAAACGCGTGCCTATCAATTAGTAAAAAAAAAATCTTTCTTATTATCGGAAGTATACTGTTGTCCACTGTTGCGAAGGCTTTTAGTTTCTTGTTTTTTAGATAAATTATTAAGTCCTTTACATCTTCGTTTGATAGGTACATTATTGTCTGTCAACAGATTCATACGATGCAAAGAAATGGTATCATTTTAATCTTGAACTTGTTGTATGTTGTGGTCACTTGGAGGAGCTAGATTGAATGATACACGTCTAGGTGGCGTTGGCAATACATAGTCTGGATCGCGATCTGCTTCATCAGGTGAAAAGTCCTTACCCGACGTAGACGTACTTGATGATGACAGCGAAGTTGAACTTGATGATGAAGAACTTGAAGATGATTCTGAGCTAAATGAATTAGATCTTTCCTTTTTGCTAGAGCCGGGTGCACTTATTTCTTTATCTGCAGTTAACATCGGAAAACCAGAATTGACGAAACATTAAATGTTTATTCTGTCATTAGAATGCATGTTACACTCGTCAACAGTTACGTGGCCAACTGATTGAGGTAGCGTTTGTACTTGCAATACAGAAGGAGATCTCCTAGTTTCTGCAGTAAATTCATCCACAGATAATGAACCTGAAGTACGAGTTTCTAAAACGGAACATAAGTTTGTAGTTTCTAGGCATGGTTGAGATTCGATTCGGTTTAACGAAAAAGTCTCATCTGCATCGGGGATATGATTCAAATCATCCATAGATAGATTTTTAGGGGCTTCGATCGATAAGAATTCTTTTACTGTTTCCATAGCGGCCACGATACGTTTCATGCGAGGGTTCCGTAAATATGACATCTGAAGCAAAGTTACTTTTATTATTACCATGAATAATAAAAAAAAAACTATTACCACTATAAATTACACGACAGCAAAAATAAAATCAACACTATTAATTCGTTTTCTATAGGTAGAAAAGTGAAACTCAATTGAAATAAAACTATCTGACATTAACTTTTTGGTATATTATTTATAGTGAATATTAAGAGTAAACAGTATTTAACTAAAATGTAATAATTTACCCCCAAACATTCTAATGCAAATGTGCCCTGCGTATGGTGACAAACTGCAACTAACCTAAATGTCCCATTATTGGATTTAAATATATTACTTATTTGTTCTTACAGTAAGGAAATACGGATACTAAACTAATGATTACTCTTTAGAGATAAATACGATTTCATAAATATCTCAAAACTTAATAGTAAATGGTAACTATACGAAATGTAACATTTTACCAACAAAATTACATAATGAAGTGCACAATTTGGTAAAAGGAAAACTGTAACCAAATAAAATGTTACAGTGTACCAATTAAAGTGACTAAACAAAACACCTTTATCTTGACGTGCAGCCGGGGTTATCCCAATAGTCACACTTTTCCGTCAATCTTCCATCATCACTCTTCAACGAACAATTCACAACTAGTATAAACACGATATTGCGTTTAGCAAGCAAATCTTATTTGGTTTTGTAACGGTCAAAATTAGCGCCATCTACCTCTAAAAGTGGACTTTTTATGAAAGTGTCAAATTCATCGTATAGTTTACGTAATTTTAAGAAAGATGGCATTAATAACTCGATTCTTGAAAAATTTCGTTTAGTAACGGTTTGACTTTAAAGGTGCGATATGTTGTTATGTATATAATTATATCCGGTGACATATATACTGGACGTTATATCAAATGGAAATTATATAAAGTGTTGTTAGATGAAGTAAACGTTACATCATTTGAGCGTTATAGTTTTTGAAAATAAGGCAAATGTTCTGATACTAAATGAGCTGCACCGGTTCTCAGGATGCCCTTTTTTTTCAAAAGACCTTCAAGGGCTGGTAGGAGTAATATAGGTCGTTCAACAGCGAGGTGGGCAGCTGGCACTGTTGCCATCACGGATAGAGCCTGAGTGGATGAGGCTGGCACTGGAGCGTGGGGATTGGCACGGGAAGAAAGAGGCCAGGGGGAAACAGCATCGAGAATATCCAGCAGTGGGCGAAGTCTAATGTATGTTATTTAAGAATATTAATGTTTGTTGGTTTTTAATTACAGATAAACGCGGAATCTACTGCTGACGACATCTTTCTCGAAGTACAGAAGGTAATGGACCCGTTAGTAGCTGCGGTTGAGGCTGCACACCCCAAATAAATGCACGACTCAATAGTTGATACGCTCAGTACCTGAGTGTCTACACTAAATTACATACGCCTCCATTCTACGTTAAAGATGGTTCATTAAATAATGTTTTTATTTTGTATTTTTTCATTTTATTTCCCAAAGGGTTAACCAGTGGTACACCCTTTTTTCGTTTATTATTTTAAAAGACCCGTTGCTATCAATCGAGCACAAATACAGACTCTGTCTTGTTACTGATAAATTCCAAATGAAAAACACAATAGCATTGCCTGACCCAAAATTGGGCCCAGGACCTCGTACTTGTGTCAGGGTTACAGAATTTATGGCCGTCGCCCCCATTCATCCGGACCCGAGGTGGCGGCGCGTGATGTTCCCGTGCGCCCCTCTTTGACGTCGCGGGAGGAGTCAAATACCTCACTCCCCCTGCTGACCCGAGGTGGCCCGCAGAGGCAGGCCGGCACCACCCGGGGTTTACGGAAGCCAAATAAGTTCTCGCGATCCCCGGCGTAGGTGAGAGATGGAATACCGGGGTGGTTTTAATCAGTAAGAGTCTGACAGACCCCTCCGCCCGCCCCAGAGCGGAGGACATCCATGAGGATTACCCCACGTTAAAAAAAAGGATTGCAGAATTTGTTCGAAAGGGGTAAGTAATAGATGACATAACAACAAAATCTCTAGTATTTACAACATATAACAACGGAACCTATAATTTTATTTAATACTAGTGGACGTTACGCGGTTCTCTAATAATCCCTATTTGAATGTTAATTTGTTAAACCAAAATATGAAGCTGTTTGTGCAAAATTTTCCTAATTGTAAGTTCATTGATACAACTGAGAATATATATAATCATAATAATTACTACTACACATCTAAAGAAATGATGTGTTATAAACTAAATATTGAAATTGATAATTTTAATCTTAAGAGAATTATGGACACAGCTTGTACTCTAAGACACACTCGCACCTTATTAAGCTCAAAACCAAAAATAAATAGTAGTATAACGTGCACTAACAAAAAAGGTACAATCCCATATTACTTTAAGGTACATAGAAAGAACCCGCATCAGCCATTAAATATTAATGAAGCTACTACGACACCGAACCCTAATGAAGCTAGCAAATCTACTTTTTTTCGATGTTAACCGTAAATGTACACTATTTCACCAAAATATAGCCGGTATTTTAAATAAAGCAGATTTATTAGAAATAACTTTACAAGAACTGCAAACAAAAGGTACAAATACTGATATTTTATGTTTCTCTGAAACTTTCATAAAAAGAGGATCTGAAAGTAACTTAATACTGAAAAATTATAAGCTAGTCTCATCTTTCTCAAGACCTCACCAACGGCGAGGTGGAACTTGCATATTGGTTAAAAAGGACCTTGAATGTAAACCAATTCCTAACTTGGTTACGCCTTTATTATATAATTTCGAATATTGTGCAATAGAAATTATCACTCTTAAAGTTTTTGTTATATGTATTTACCGTACTCCTGATTCCAATTTTAGTTCGTTTTTAAAAAACCTAGAGGAGATTTTAAGAAAAATAACAAAACGTAATAAAAATAACATAATACTATGCGGGGACTGGAACATTGATGTGTTAAAGCGTAATAATAATTATAAAGAATTAGAATCTATCTTACAGAACTATAACATCTTAAACCACATCGATAAACCGACAAGAAAGGCATCATGTATCTAAGATCTCATTGCGAGCGACATTCCTAACACTCAGTCTCAAATACATACCCTTGCATTATCCGATCATGAGACCGGTCAGTCAATTTGTTTCCATTCGTCTGTAGATACTTTAAGGTGTAGAAAACAATTTTGGTTTCAGAAGAGAAGAGACTTAAGTCAAGACAACATAGAAAAGTTTATGTCATGCATATCGACTCTCTCCTTTTCAGAAATATACGAATTAGATGATTTATTTTTTATTTATTTTATTTATTAAAACTTGATGCACTAGTAATTAAACTGTACAAAGGCGGACTTAATGCCTTAGGCATTTTCTACCAGTCGACCTTAGGATGGTGCAGAGACAACATGGCAGGTGCAACTTAAAGGAAAGACAAACAGAGAGGAAAAGAAATACAATCATAAATACATAGATACATACATACACATAAAAAATAACGACGTTTAGAAAACGAATTCAACGAATTAACGCTGTGATGATTCTACCAACTTCTTGCGAATGTGCTCACGTGCCTTCACCTTAAAGGACAACCGACTGGTTGCCGTCCTGATGTTTAGAGGGAGCGCATTCCAAAGGAAGATTGCTTGGACAAAGAAAGAGGAGTGGATAAACCCAGAGCGGTGTGTGGGACAGCGTAGAAGGAGATTATTAGTAGAGCGAAGATTTTTACTGTGCGCAGAGCAGAGGAATTGAATTTGTGAAGTTAGATAAGAGGGAGAAGAAGGATTATTAAGAAAGGTAAACAGACTAGTCAAGGCCCTCAGCGCTCTGCGCTGACGAATGGGTAACCATTTTAATAATGAACGATGCGCGGACACATGATCATACTTACGGAGATTGAAGACGAATCGAATGCAGTTATTTAGAAGGCGGTCAAGTTTATTGAGGAGATCTGCATTCAGGTCATAATAGCACACATCACCATAGTCAATCATGGGAAAAATTAGGGACTGTACAAGCATTGCCTTTATGTGAGCTGGGAGAAGATTTTTCAATCGATAAAGCGACCGCAACGTTCCGGTAACTTTTTGACTGACACTCGTGACCTGCTTTCGCCAGTCAAGACAGGTGTCGACATGCAGACCAAGATCCTTAACGTCGGAACCAAAGGGAATGACTGTGTTGTCAAAGATAACGGGTGGTACAGTCAAGCCATTCAGCTTTCTCAAGCTATAGGGACTCCCAATTATGATGGCCTGACACTTTAATGGGTTAACTGCCACCCCAAATCGGTCCGACCAGCTCTTAATCGACTTTAAATCTTGGTTGAGCTTCTCGATCGCATCCGATAATTTGTCAGCACCTGCCTGGCAATACAGCTGAAGATCGTCAGCATAGAGATGATACGCACACTGAAGCTCAGTAGTTATACTGAAATAGCATTCAATAACTTTCACGATACACTGTCCCTTTTTTATAATCTCTGTTTTCCCATCCTCAAAGTGAAAATGACAAACAAACCTGTTAAAAACCAATGGATAACAAAAGGAATAAAAAGATGTTGTATTAAGAAGCGAACAATGTACCTAAAATATAGACTATTAAATTCTAACAAAAATCAACACCGAAATAACTACCAAAATTACACTAGAATATTGAGACGATGTATATTGCATGCTCAGAAAATTGATAATACTCGTTATATACTTCATTGGAATAATAAATGTAAAGCCGCCTGGGACGTTATAAAAAAAATAGTACAGATATCGATAATAACTCTGAAATTACCTCGATAAAAATATATCAGTGCACATTCACTGAAGCCGATATAATTGCCGACAAATTTAACGATTTCTTTATTGACATGACAAACAAGTCAAAAATCCCCACTTATGAAACACACATTAGTTTTAAACATACCATCACTGACATACCCGATAGCATTTTCTTAACTCCAACTAATGAAGATGTTGTGTTTAAAGTTATTAATTCTTTAAATTCAACTAACTCAACCGGGTATGACGATATCAATACAAAAATTCTCAAACGTTGCTCTAAATATATATCTAAGCCACTCGCCCACATCGTTAATCTATCAATATTTCATGGTTTATTCCCCACCAGACTAAAATTTTCTGTAGTCAAGCCATTATACAATACAAAAAAAGGAGATAAAAATGACATGAATAACTATCGGCCGATTACTCTAATACCCGTAATTTCTAAGATTTTTGAAAGAATTATGTACGATAAAGTGCACTCCTTTATAATAAAACATTCAATTTTAAAAGAGGAACAATTCGGTTTCCGAAAAAATAAATCAACAACTCCTGCGTGTTTTTTTCTTGTGAAAATGATTACATCTAATCTTAATGAGAAAAGGCCAATATCATCAATATTTCTCGACATGTCAAGGGCATTTGACTTCGTTGATCACAAACTGCTTCTATCCAAACTAAATCGTTATGGAATAAGGGGAAATGCATTACGCTGGATAGAAACTTATCTTAACAACCGCCAACAATGCGTAGAGATATCTAGACAAACATTAGCAGAAAAGAAAGTATATAGATCCGCCTATCGTCAAAACTCCTGTGGCGTCCCCCAGGGTAGTATATTAGGACCCTTTTTGTTTTTGCTGTACATAAATGATTTGCCCAACGTAACCCCATACTCATGTATCCTGTACGCCGACGACATAACCCTTAGTATCGAACTCAACGATACCAATATCACCAAATACGAAAATGAGATTAATGATACATTAAACAAAATAATTCAATGGCTAAAAGACAACAATTTACATGTCAATATTACATAAAGTAAACTTATACAGTTCCAAGCTTATAATAGTAAGCGTCAACAATTAAAAATAAGATATGCAAATAATGCTATAGAAGAGGTTGAAAGTACTACTTTTTTGGGGATAACACTAGACAAATATTGCAATTGGAAAGCACATATCGAAAAATTATGCTCTAAACTGCAAAAAAATATATTTGTTTTATACAGAATAAGTCGTATAGTTGGTATTAATGCAGCGCTTAGTGCCTATCATGGCTACGTAGCATCGATTCTCCGCTACGGCATTATAATATGGGGCAATTCAGTCGAAATAATTAAAGCATTCCGAGCCCAAAAAAAATGAATTCGATCAATAATTAAAGCCTAACCATTAGAAAGCTGTGTCCCACTCTTCAAAAAACTAAAAATATTACCACTACCATCATTATACATATTCGAACTCTGTATCTTTGTACATAAAAACAAAGTTTTATTTCAAGCAAATAATGATGTTGTAATAAGAAATAGTCGAGATATATACAGATTACTTGTACCACAACAAAGAATTAAACTATTCTCCAATAATGTTTACTGTATGGCAATTCGTGTGTATAATAAATTACCTAATGTTTTTAAAAATTTTAACCACATGACATTTAAAAAGAAATTATTTAACTTCCTTTTACATAAGTGTTACTACTCAACAAATGATTTTTTAATGAAAAATTTAATTCTAAATTTAAATTAGACGACGACTTACCTGAATGTTCCTAATAATTGAATATAATTTGATATAACATGCGTTACTGTGTTAAGTTATTCTTTATGTTTTGTTTGATCATACTTGACATTGTATTTCGTAATTCTGACATTGTATTTAATAATCCTGACATTGTATTTAATAATCCTGACACTGTATTTAATAATCCTGACATTGTATTTAAAAAATCCTGACATTGTATCTGATAGTGATTAACGTATTCCTTATCCTTATAATTTGCTCTAATAACATACTTAATTATCATTCGAAATATTTGTACGCTGGAAACAGCAGAATATAATGGACGTCTTATTTAGCTATAACACCTTGTAACAACAATATTCTAACAAATAAATTTATTATTATTATTATGTGACAGGAGACCAGAACCATGTCGAAGTATTTCTTTGACTGAAATAATGAGCGCTAAAGATTCACAAGTACCAGGAGACCATAAACATGTCGAAATATTTCCGGCGCTTGAATTGTGACCGGTTAGAATTCAAAAGTACCAGGAGGCCAGAAACATGTCAAAATATTTCTGCACTAAAAATATGTGCGGTAAGGATTTAAAAGTAACGAAACAACAGAAAAATGTGGAAGTTTTTCCCGGGCAGGAATTATGAGCGTTAAAGATTCAGTATGTACTAGGAGACTAGAAACATGTCGAAGTATTTTAAGGGTTCGAATTGTGAGCGGTTAGGATTTAAAAGTACCAGGAGATTAGAAATATGTCGAAGTATTTTCGGGGCTGTAATTATGAGCGCTACAGATACAAAAGTAGATGATACCAGGACCAGAAACATGTTTTAATGTTTCCGGCGCTAGAATTTTGAGTGGTTAGGATTCGAAAGTACCAGGAAAACAAAAACATATAGCGGTTTTTCCGGGCTGTAATTATGAGCATTAAAGATTCACAAGTACCAGGATAGCAGAAACATGTCGAAGTATTTCCAAAGTTTGAATTATGAGTGGTTTGCATTTGAAAATACCAGGCGAACCGAAACATATCGAAGTTTCTTCTGGGCTGGAGTTATGAGCGAAAGATTTACAAGTACCAGAACACCAGAAACATGTCAAAGTAGTTCCGGGGCTGAAAGTACGAACAGTAAAGACTCACAAACTATCAGAATAAAGAATCATGAAGATGAATTTCCGAGAATGAGAATATGGGACAAAGAAGTTGCGCGCCACCTCTAAAGTCTACGCAAACGAAGTCGCGGGCGAAGTGCTAGTTAGTTAATATAATGAACGATTGATATAATTTTAAAATAACAAATTTTTATAAGCATACCATACATTAAATATAACATCGTTTGATATAACATACATTAAATATAAAGTCGTTTGACATACCACTCAAAAGATATAAAACTTATTTGGTCTAATATGAGTGTGAATTTTTACGAGCTGTGGCTTCTAATTTAAGCTTAAAAAACAGTAACTTTGTGGTTTGTTTAATAAATATTTAAAAGTATTTTTTCTTTGTTTTATTCTTTGTAAGTTCTATCGTAGTTATAGGTAATAGTAACCTAAGTAGATATTAAACATAACTAGTAACTGATTACCACCTGCGCTAAGATAGGTCGTCTATTTCTGGGTGGTTTAATAAAAAATAACCACGAAGGCTAAGGCTCCCCGTCTTAGCCTTCGTGGTTATTTTTTTCTCCGCTCCGCTTCGTTCCCGCCTTAGCCTTCTAACCTAACCTATCCGAGTCAGGGTGTTAACCATAATAACTTTTTATATATATTAAACGTTAGACCAAATGATTTTCGATTACATAAACGTTACAACAAACAACGTTATACTAATAAAGTTTTAGAATAAATGTTATATGTAAAGAAATTATATCAACAGTTGGTATCTCACGTTGATTATATCTTATGAATGATAATAAAATGAAATTAGACCAAATGAGTTGGTACGTTATGAGACGCAACCGTTCGAAAGAGTCACCGTGTCCCTGGAACGCAAAAGGCAGTAGGAGGGACACTCCCTTCCGCTCCACCCAGGGGGGAAGGAGTCATTTGCTGATATCCCTTCCTTAATAAAGGACTTTATACTTTGCAGTTAATAAATACTTAAATTTAATTAATACTTAAATATCGCCAACCCGCCTGCCAAGCGTGGCGATTATGGCAAAGCCCCCCTTTTTGGGGGAGGCCTATGGCCAGCAGTGGACGTCTTTCGGCTAATATGATGATGATGATGATGATGATGATGAATAGGTACTTAAATAGATCTTAGTGCTCGTTTATGGAGAAGCGGGGTGTTGCGCGTCGCGTGCGGTGTGGCGTTTCGCAGAGGTTTTTTTTTTTCGGTTACGGATAGGCGGTGCGGCGCGTGCAGCGGCCCACGTCATCACACGCGCAAACAACAAACGGTTGTCTATTGTTTACCCTAAGATTATATACCATAATCATCATATTCCCGAATTTCATTTAACCGAATTTCATTTGCCCGAATGTTTTGTTTGCCCTAAAAGACATATGACATACTGTTAATTGCCCGAAACTTAGATACCATAAGATACGAGTGCCATACGTATTGTTTTTCATATTTTTAAGTGACATAATAATTATTAAACATAATATTTAAACGCCATAATGATTATTAGACATAACATTTAAATTCTGGGTGGTTTTGGATCTACCTCCTCGCGGTCCACCCCGGGCAACGGCACCACAGGCTTGCCTGTGGTACGGCAGAACGATCCCACTAAAAGCGGTGGTAGGCTCCGCAAGGAGCCGCCTGGCTCGCTACCACCATCCCGCCGAAGTCCGGCACCAAGCAGCTTGCTGTGTTCCGTCGGTGTGCGGGAGTGCCAGTGCCTCTGGGGGAGAAGGAGACTGTCAGTTGCTCTGCTCAGAACCGGTCTTGGTCACTGGGCTGGGCTTTCCGGGTAACTCATTTTGGAGGGTAGCGGGATCCGAAGCACGGTGCCAGCCGTTGGCCGACCGCAGTTAGTAGGGGGCCCAAGTAGCACGCCAGCCACGTGTGAAAGGCTGCCCCGCCAACTAGCGAAAAATCCCGGTATGTTCCACCGTGCCAGCCGGCGACTGGATGGGAGGACCCGGTGGCCATATCCGGGGGGGTTCGGGCGTCCCCGCAGTCTCCAAATGAGTTCCCCACAGGTCAGTTTAGCTCTAGTGTTCCACTTGGTTCACTGAGCAGCGCCTCGACAGTTCGACTTTTCTCCCCATCTACTCTCATGATGACCAAAGTAAAGAAGAAAAACATGGTAAAACAACGGCTGCACCTCCTCCCACTAAAAGTGCAACTCACTAATATTAGGGGGTTGCACTCCAATCTCGATCCGGTCCATCACCACCTTGAGACCGAGAAGCCGCACCTGTTTTTCCTAACGGAGACGAAGATAACAACCCCGTCGGACGTGGCGTACCTCAACTACCCGGGCTACTCTCTGGAACACAAGTTCAAGAAGCAGGCTGGGGTCTGTGTGTACGTCCGCGATGACATTTGTTGTCGTCGTCTCCGTTGCTTTGAGAAATCGGGTTTTTCTGCCATATGGCTACTTTTGGACACAGGCGTGGAGAAATTTATTTGCATCGGCGTATACCGATCGCACAGCGGTGATCAGGAGACAACAGCGCTGTTCAATTCCCTCGTGGAGTCGGCCGACGTAGCCCAGCAACGGTACCCAACAGCGAAGCTCATTTTTCTGGGGGACTTCAACGCCCACCATAAAGAGTGGTTGTTCCCGTACCAGAAAACTGACCATGCCGGGTTAGAGGCGCGCAAGTTTGCTTTAACGCTAGATCTAACCCAGCTGGTGAATGTGGCAACGCGGGTACCGGATGTTGACGCCCATACACCCAATTGCTTGGACCTTCTGCTGACAACTGATCCGGGCAGTCATTCAGTATCGGTCTCAGCTCCGCTGGGAACGTCTGACCACTGCCTGGTGAAATCCGTATTGACCTGCTCTCCTCCAGATAAGAGTCCTAGAGGCACGAGACGAGTATGGCGATACGAGTCAGCAGATTGGGATGAGATGCGGCACTTTTTTGCATCTTATCCATGGCGGCAAGTGTGCTTCTCCTCGGGTGACCCCTCGTGCTGTGCTGACTTGATTGCGGACGTGATTCGGCAGGGGATGGAGTATTTTATTCCATTCTCCGACATCCCGCTCGGTCTCAAATCCCGGCCTTGGTATAATGCAGAATGCGCCCACGCTGAGGCCCGCAAAGAGTCTGCATACCAAGCGTGGATCAAGGCCCGCGACCGAAAGGTTAAAGCACGTAGGGTTCGCGCGAGGAAAAGAGCCTTTAATTCTGCCGCTAAGTTCTGCAAGCGGGTTTTACGTAGGGCACGTTTTGACCATGTCGGACGTATCGGGGCCAAACTAGCATTGCACCCTCCGGGTAGTAAACAGTTTTGGTCCCTGTCGAAAGCGGTTGAAACGAATTTCTGTCGACCCACTTTGCCTCCAATGTTGAAACCTGATGGCTCGCTGGCTCACTCTGCAAGTGAGAAAGCAAATTTATTTGCAACTCTCTTTGCAAGCAATTCGCGTCTGGACGCTGGCTCCAAGCAACCACCGACTTTACCTCGTTGTGACTCTTCGATGCCGGAGATCACAGTTCACATTAAAGAGGTCCGAAGAGTATTGTGCAGTCTAGACGTGAATAAGGCCAGCGGGCCTGACGGCATTCCAGCGAGAGTGCTGAGGCAATGTGCACCTGAACTGTCTCCTGTGTTGGCACGCCTGTACCGCCTCTCTCTTGAAAAAAGAACGGTGCCGAAATCATGGAAGCTTGCGAATGTGCAACCGGTGCCCAAAAAGGGAGACCGTGCTGACCCTGCCCATTACCGTCCGATCGCCATTACCTCCATCCTTTGCAAGGTTATGGAAAGGGTTCTTAACAGTAAGCTGCTGACCTACCTCGAAGACAATGATCTCCTCAGTGACCGTCAATATGGCTTTCGCCGGGGACGGTCAACTGGCGATCTTCTTGTGTATGTCACGCACTGCTGGGGCGAGGCCATCGAGAGACACGGCGAAGCACTTGCCGTGTCGCTCGACATCTCGAAGGCCTTTGACAGGGTTTGGCACGCAGGTCTACTGAGCAAGCTTCCTGCTTATGGCATCCCAGCTGGTTTTTGTAGCTGGATATCAGACTTCCTGAGTGAACGGTCGATCCGAGTAGTCGTTGACGGCTGCTCCTCTGACCTCATGGCTATTGATGCTGGAGTTCCTCAGGGGTCTGTTCTCTCTGCAACTCTTTTCCTGCTGCACATCAATGACCTACTTCAGCTTGGTCTTGTTGGGTACGCAGATGACAGTATGGTTTCAGAGAGATACTTGTCCAGCGCAACAACCAGCGGGGATGAAGTTCGTTCCTTGAGAGAGGCCATGGTGGAGCGGACAAATTTGACCTTAAGCCTTGTCTCCCAGTGGGGCGATGACAATGTGGTCACTTTTAACGCCACCAAAACACAGGCGTGTCTTTTTACCGCAAAAAGGAGTCGTTTTGACCAAACTCCTACTTTTCGGGGTACATCTGTTCCTGTGACTGATCGGCTCGAGCTCCTAGGCATGGAGTTGACATCCAGTCTCAACTTCGGCGCCACCATCGAGTACAAAGCCCAAACCGCGGCCAAAAAGCTGGGCATCCTAAATAGGGTGAAGCGATACTTCAGGCCTGGACAGCTTTTAACCCTATATAAAGCGCAAGTCCGATCCTGCATGGAGTATTGTAGCCACCTTTGGGATGGCTCAGCTAAGTATCAGCTTGCCGCGCTTGACTCGGTGGAACGCAGAGCTAAGAGGCTCATCGGTGACGTAAAACTGGTGGATGCCAAGCTGCATAGCTTGGCTCATCGCCGTAAGGTTGCCTGCTTGTCGGTCTTCTACAGATTGTACTTCGGTGAGTGTGCCCAAGAACTCCACGACCTCATCCCACCGGCCCCCTTCTACCATCGGACATCCAGACGCACTGCATCTTACCATCCCTACCTTGTTGCTATTCCACCAACTCGCACTAAGCGTTTCCAAACGTCTTTTATAATGCGCACAGCAAAGGAGTGGAACTCTCTGCCTGCGTCCGTGTTTCCAAACGCTTATAACCCTAATCTCTTCAAAGTTAGAGTGAACAGGCTCCTTCTGGGTAAGCTCGCTCCATCGTAGACTTTGTCTCTGTCATCTCTGACCTAGACTGGAGTCAAGAGCAAACCCATCACAAATAAAAAAAAAAAATAAAAAAAAAAAATAACCACGAAGGGGATGGCGGATCTAACCTAACCTATATATATAACAACCGTTACATACCCAATGTCGATGGCAAATGATGTTATGGCATATGATAATTATGGCTTGTGATAATTAGGGCATATGATAATTAGGGCATGTGATAATTAGGACATGTGATAATTAGGGCATGTGATAATTAGGGCTTACAATGATTATGACAAATGATGTTATGGTAAGTGACTTTATGGGAAACAAAACTTCTAGCACGTGACTAATATAGCAAATAAGATTAGGGCAAATGAATATTACGTCGTATAATGTTATGGCTGTTGACTATTATGGCAAATGATATTAGGGTAAATAAAATTCGGGCAAACGGCGGTATACCCAAACAAACATATGGCAAAGTACGATGTTGTTTGTTGTTGTTGTTGATGGAGACGCGGGGTGTGTAGCGGCGCGTGGTGCGGGGCGTGTAGAGTAGCGATGCCCGCCGAGGCGTCAGCGGCCTGGGTATCTCTGCGGCGGTCGCGGCGGGCATTGGTAACGGGGGCCGAATATCGCCGTATGTTTGTATTGTCGCGTGCGTCGCCATCAACAGGCCCCGCCTGCATTTCAAGTAAACGCATGTAAAATCGCTTCTCCGTAAACACCATATTTTTGAATTTGTAGCGGGCCGCGTCGCCGCACGCGACGCACGTCGCCTCGCGTCTCCGTAAACGAGAACTTAGTCTTCGTCATGATACTTAACGTACTGCCATGAGTTCACGTTTTTACAATAAATAACAACTTCAATAGACGGTAGGTTCCGAAATTGTACCTATCCTCGGCAAACTTTAGTAACGTAAAAAGCGGTCATCGGCGATTGATAGATTTCTTTAAAGGTGCGCTTACATGGGCAATGAAAATTGATTAATTATAAGCAATACTTGTGACGATAAAAAATATCAAGCAATTTACGGCAACTGCAACGAGAGTTATTAAGGCGATATAATTGGTAAAAAAATAAAAACAAAATATAGACAAAGTGTTGGCGCCCGACCCCCGCATAACGTCTCGCTGTTTCTGCGGATCTGAGTTGTAGTTTTTCGGTTTCCGTACCCAAAGAATAACTTACGGAACCCTATTACTTAGCCTCCGCTGTCCGTCCGTTCGTCCGTCCGTCCGACGGGCTGTATCTCAAGAACCGTAATAGGTAGACAGTTTATTTTTTTACAGTGTGTATTTCTATTGCCGCTTTAACAAAAAATAAAAAATAAAAAAGGAGTCTCCCATACAACAAACATGATTATTTTTTCGGCTTATAGTAGGTACGGAAACCTTCGTTTGAGAGTCCGACTCGCACTTGGTCGGTATTTTTTCGTGCCGGCAACATCTAACAGTCGGGAATGTATTGTGCAACTAGAAACAATATCACCTAAACAATAGCTGCATTATCCGCAGCCTCCTCTTTATCTTGTTCCAGAATGATCTATACGTGTTGCCAAACAATAATTGCTCAAATAAAATGAATAAAAAATCGAAGAGTTGGGTATCCTGCAGATTTCAGGACATGCTGCAGCATCAGGTAAGGTTACTGATCTATCTATAATCTGTTCATTGAAACCATTCCAGTGAGTCCAAACACGATACCTCTGCTGTAGTTTGAGAGGAGTTGGGTATTCGCAGACCTCAGGTCATGCTGCAACATCAGGTCAATGTTACCGTGTTCTTGAAATAACAAAATACCAAATTTCGAACCGAACAAACCAATAGAATTTGCATACATCCCTTCATCAACTAGAAAAGAGCTGATGATCTTAAAACGGCTGAACCGATTTTCTGGAATCATTCACCTTTCAAACACAAAAAACAAAATCAAAATCGGTTCATCCGTTCGGGAGCTACGATGCCACAGACACACACACACAGACACGTCAAACTTATAACACCCCATCGTTTTTGCGACGGGAGTTAAAAATTGCCCGTGTAAGCGCAACTTTAGGACGACGCCTTACTCGATTAAATTCTCCTTCTCCCGCACAGGTCGACCAAGGAGACGTTACTGAGTTTGACGCTGAATAACTTAAAAAGAAAGCAAGATTCACATTCGACAAGAAACTAACAGCAGCTGTCAGGTCAATTTTTTACACGCAGTTTTACTCTAACCAGATTTTCTTTCTTTCACAAAGGCCATAACATGAAGAGCTGAAGATGAGGCCATGAACAATCCCACAAGAATGACACCAATAACACAAATACAATAGACTAAACACTTAAATACCTCACACTCTAACAGAAACTTACTATTAAATGTCTTCTCCTGGATCCTTTTCGTTTCTTCGAGCTATCTTGAAGAGAGTAAGACACCCGTTCAAGACACCAGGCAACCACTCATCAAATATACAATCCAGGCCAAACCGCAACCAAAAAGATTATAAAAATGGAACAGAAACTCTGTCCGGGGTGCGAAGAGCCCGTAATAGATAAGGTACCAGGATGTCCCTTGCAATGTGGAACTGTACAATGCAAGGCATTCAAGAAAAAGGTTTGTATGTACATTGGCCTTTCCCTAATATCCCTTCGTTTCATTGTCATACGTAAGGATAGAAGTCGATTCAGGACAGCTTTGTGTTATTAAATTCCTTTTTTAGGGTTCCGAACAAAAAACGGAACCCTTATAGGATCACTCGGGTGTCTGTCTGTCCGTCTGTCACAGCCAGTTTTCTCCGGATCCACTAGACCGATTCTGTTGAAATTTGGTACACATATGGACTTTTATGACCCAAACATGGAAGCGTTGCGTAAATTATTTAATTTTTAGTGTGTGGGTCACTTTTGGGGGTCAAACTAGAAAGATTTGAAAAAAAGTTTTTGAACAATATTGTGTGACATATCAAATGAAAGGGCTTACTGAGAAGGGTTTAATTATATTTTTTTTTCATAACTTTAAAATAAATGGTTTCGAAGTTATTCTAGAAATTAGACGAAAAATGACCATTCCCCCCCTTATCTCCGAAACTACTGAGCCTGAGATAATAGATCTTTACCTATAGATTACAGATTCGTTCGGGACCCTTTGCACGCGAGTCCGACTCGCACTTGGCCACTTTTTTGATATTAAGAGAGTCAATAAATGTATGTGGGGGTTAATGACCGTTATTGCACATTTATCTGGCGCCTACCATAGTTTCGTTTGTACTTATGCGCTGGTTGCGAGACGCACAGGACTGGTCGATGTGGTGCCTTTGGGGGCACGCCTTTGTCCAGCTGTGGACGTCTTTCGGCTGAGATTATGAGTGTGTAAAAAATATATTTTAAGGTAGCAAAAAGGTACTAAATATTCACGGTTAATACAACGCTAAAACTATGAGAACTTGGAAGTGGTCAGCCAACCTGACGTCAGAATGGCTGACCACTTTATTTCTTTGATATTTTTCTAAACGCAGAGGTAGCAAATATTTCATTATAGGTAGTAAATAGTAGCAAATAGGTATTAAATAGTGCACGTAGTCTCATTACATATCTCGTTGGGTCCAGTCATCCTAACCGTCACGATTATGAGGATTGATCACTTTCGTCTGTAAGCTTCTTCTTATTAGTGTTTTTCATTCAAGGAACTTGTGGCTATAACAGCCGCACGGGTCGATAATTAAGGTTCTGCAACGCTTGGCGGCTGGCGAAGTCGGTCTGTGGATCCACCACATAGCGAGACTCCTCCGCGTCTCGGAACACCATAAGCCCTTGGTCTTTAATGTCATTTGTAGATTTTTGGTAGTTGTTATGTGTGGAAGTGAGAAAATCCGACACCAGTCTTAATTAGGTGTATTTTTTTACCCAGTTAGGTACTGGGTTGGGGTGGTAACTTCAAGATTTCAAAGAAACAGTCAAAAGTTTATGCTAAACTCATTTTCATTCTCCAGCCTGTCTACGACTTCGAAATAATGCCCATTGTGTGGGTAATAGGTGGGCCAGGCTCCGGCAAGTCAGAGCATAGCAGACAGATCTCCAATTTGTACGGACTCAACTATCTGTCCGTTGGGGAGCTGTTGCGAGCCGAGATGGCCAGTGGCTCTGAGAGGGCCAGGTGCTTCAATTCAGTTATTGGACGAGGTACAGTATCTATTTTTGTTGGTTGGGTGGCCGGCTTCATTTCAAAGCCTGTAGTCGCTCCAAAATACTGATATGTATCTACAGCAGAATTCAGTTGGATTGGAGCCGACCCTAGTTGAGCCGCCATTCCACGAAGCAAGGTACTGGCCAACAAGTATCTTTTTTTTTCTTTCTTTTTCTATACTGTTCTTTACCAAAGGTTCAAAGTTTAAAACACACTGATTTGCGGGGAAGGGCCTGGTAATCTGTGTGGCAGGGTTTCCTAGTGCAGATACCAGTTCAACAAAGGGATAATTATGTATCTAGTAATATTATGTTAGTTAATAAGACAGCTGTGTAGAAGGAAACATAAAACATTCATGTTATGGTATGTTGTTATGTTAGTCTATTTTAAGTTTCCTTCTCTGTCTTTCTACCCACTGTGTCTACGTTTCTTATCCCATTCTCCTGTCGCAGGTCTGCTGGAAGAACATTAATATTTATTTTTACAGGTGGTCTCGCCCCCAACGACGTAGTGATGGGTTTGCTAAAGAAGGCGATTGAAGAAGGTGCTGCGAATAACGCTCGTGGCTTCGTCGTGGACGGCTTCCCACGCGAGAAATCACAGGGGCTATCGTTCGAGCGATTTGTGGGACCAGCCTCTGTAAGCAAGTAGACCTTTGCTATAGTTTGCCAAACTTATAGAACCAACCTTGGTTTTAGTGTTCGGAGGGAAATTTTCAAAAGGTGCCTGGACTTTTGGACATAATATGAGTGTCCGTGGGATTCAAACCACGCTAAAATCATCCCGATGGTCACATAAGACATGGGTGACCACCGAAAAGACTACCTCAATATCGGGGTCTATGTAACGCCTGTTAGGGCACATTTCTGGAAGGACTGTCAAAAGGTGTCCCCTGAGTAGAAGAAGTATCTCTCTGCGTAGCCTTTAATTGGCACAAAGAATAGGGGTTTAACTGGACTTATTTATTGCATTTCTCAAAACCGAGGGAGCAGATACGACGCAGTTACTAAATTATTGCTTAAAAAACTGGCCAAGTGCGAGTCGGACTCGCGTGCAAAGGGTTCCGAACTAATTTTATTTTTTTAACATGTTATTTTAACACTATAGACTTCTTATAGGTTTGCCTGTAATCTATGGATCCATCTATCTACCTAACCTACCCACCTACCAACCACCTACCCGACCGACCCAACCGACCCCCGATCCCCCGACCTATTATCTCCATTTTTTTTTTAATTTTAGGCTCAGTAGTTTTGGGGATAAGGGGGGGGAATCGTCATTTTTCGTCTAATTTCTTGAATAACTTCAAAACCGTTTATTTTAAAATTATGAAAAAAATATAATTAAAACTCTCACAGTAAGCCCTTTCATTTGATATGTCACACAAAATTGTTCAAAAAGCTTTTTTTATTTTCTAGTTTGACCCCCAAAAGTGACCCCCATACTAAAAATTTAATGATTTACGTAACGCGTCCGTGTTTGAGTTACAGAAGTCCATATGTGTGCCAAATTTTAACAGAATCAGTTAGTGTATCCGGAGAAAACTGGCTGTGACAGACGGACAGACAGACAGACAGACACCCGAGTGATCCTATAAAAATCTGTGATAAACAGAGACAGTACTAATGGCGTGTGACGTCACTCACAAGTCCCGCTATGTTGAATTGAACTCATCCAGTACAAACGCCAGTTTGTGTGTCAAGGAAGAATAACCTCAAAAGCGTTTAACTTTTCTATTGTTTACACCAATTTTTTTTAACAAGTTTTAATTACATCTATCAAATACATTATAATCTGCCACTTTAAAGTCTAACAACATGTCGCGGAACGTGTCCGCTGCGCATCATGTTGAGAAACATTTTGTACCTTAGTGGATCTTCGGCTTAAGATTAGATATACTAGTGGACAAATGGAGCAACATGTTGCGGAACATGACCCTCAGCAACTACGTGGAATATCCCGAGACATATCGCAGGTGCGCTCGCTCTCGGAGCGTCCGCACGCAACATGTCCCGCGTCACGTCAAGTTTTGCGGGGCATGTTGCGGGTCACTGGGCAACACGTAGATTTGAGCGCTGCGCGTGATAGGGAGAACATTTTGCCCCTAGTGGATCTGTTGCTTTTCATTAGATATACTAGGGTATCTTTGGTTTTAGATACACTAGGGAACAAATGGAAAAACATGTTGCGGAACATGTCCCTCAGCAACTAAATAGAATGTCCCGAGACATATCGATGCGTGCGCTCGCTCTCGGAGCGGGAGCAAGCACCATGTCCCGCGTCACATCAATTTTTGCGGGGCGTGTTGCAGGTCACTCCGCAACACGTAGATTTGAGCGTTGCGCGTCTTGGTGAGAAACATTTGTTCCCCTAGTATATCTTAGGTTTTAGATACACTAGGGAACAAATGGAGCAACATGTTGCGGAACATGTCCCTCAGCAACTATGTGGAATGTCCCGAGACATAGTCGCGTGCACTAGCTCAAGCAACATATCCTGCGTCACGTAAAATGTTGCGGGTCACTTGGCAACACGTAGATTTGTGCATCTTGGTGAGGAACGTTTAGTTATAATGTATCTTTGGCTTAATACTAACGCACAGGTAGGTGTGACTCTTTACTTACTTAAATGTTAATAACTTTTGTCTGGGGATTATCTTATCTGTGTGTACTAATATTATAAAGCTGAAGAGTTCCTTTGGTTGAACACACTAATTTCAGGAGCTGCAGGTTTGAATTGAAAAATTATTTTAATGTTTGATAGCCCATTTATCGAGGAAGGTTCTATCTATCTATCTTTCATCTATTTATTAGCATTTGGTTTCCGCACTTAGTCCTGATGTTGGACCATTGTGCGTGAGCTATGGCGGCCGTCACTCCAACCAGCCAACCTCCCTCCAGAAACAGATCAGTTTTCCTGGTGTGTTGAGAACATCTGTAAGCGAGTTCTGTGTCCCTTTTGTTTGACGCCGTATTTCAGTAACGCCTGTGCACTTAAGGAGTACGTGCGATACCGTTTCCTCCTCCTCCATGCATGCTCTGCATAAAGGACTGTCCGTAATACCTATCGTGTGTAAGTGTTTGTTCAATGAACAGTGGCCGGTGATAGTCCCCGCCACTATTCGCAGGCTCGATCGAGGAAGGTTATAGGCTAGTTATAAAATATCACGCTTCGATCAATAGCAGCGGAGCATTAATGAAAAATGTGACGAAAACGAAGTTGTGCGGGCCAGCTGGTTTCTTTACACGTTTTTTCAGGCTTAACATAACAGTTGAAATTGACATTTCTTTGTATGGTCAACAATATCGTCGCCAGTCAGTGTCTCTGTTATGTACTAATTCAATAATGTTACAATTTCAACAGCTCATATTGTACCTGGAGGCGTCAGCAGAAACGATGTTCAATAAAATTAAAAATCGGAAGAAGGCGCCGGGCCGTGTAGATGAGAACTCGGACGCCATGAAGTTTCGCCTGGAAACCTTCATGCAGCACAATGAAAGCGTTTACGAACTCTACAAATACAGGCTTGTAAAGGTTTGAAACCAATTTTTAATTTTACAGTTACACCTAAGTATGAGTCAGTTAATTTACCGCTGTCATAGGCAACCTTAAACTGCGTTTACCTAAAAAATAACGAATCGCGAAAAATAACTGTCCCATTGCTTTTGTCGATATATTAAACACAGTTTTCTATCAATTCAGAGTTGGTCCCATTGTAAAAGTTGTTCTGAACAACTAGAACAACTTTTAGTTTCTAACAACAAGCTGGGAGCCCCCGACTGGCGACGATATTGTTGACCATACAAAGAAATGTCAATTTCAACTGTGGCTGTGACGGCCAAAAGTTGTGCTCGGCGCTCATTGTGCACTCACGAATTTATTATTATAGTCGCTGTTGCGTCCGTGCTTTATGAATTTTGTCTTATTTCGTATTACATTGTACCCACTTAACATTCTATCTCAGATCAACGCGAACGCAACATCAGAACAAATAGCTGGTCAGATCAGGGAAACGATGGATGCATTTATGAAAAAAGTCGATGCCCTTAAAGCCAAAAAAGCATTGGAAGCACGAAAAGCTGAAAAAGCTAAAAAAGCTGAACAAGCAAAAAGAGATGCATATGTTATGCCAGCTAAAAGAGGATCAAAACCTGCTGAGGAAAAATCTGAAGATTCAGAGCCAGGAAGCGCTACAAAAAATAAGAGAACTCCTCCAAAGCCAGGAAGTCCTACAAAGCCAGGAAGTCCTACAAAGTCAGGAAGTCCTACAAAGCCAGGAAGTCCTTCTAGGCCAGGAAGTCCTACCCACCAAATAAAATAAAAAAGCTTTTACCTCAAACCTCGTGTATTTTTTTAAATATTTTTCTACAGGTTGAATATGCGACCGTCGATCGACGCAAACTGATTTCATTTAAGATCGCGTATAATGGATCTAGCATCCAACCAGCCTACAGTTGCTCGTCGTCGAAACATAAATCTATACTAATATATAAAGCTGAAGAGTTTGTTTGTTTGTTTGCTTGAACGCGCTAATCTCAGGAACTACTGGTCCGATTTGAAAAATTCTTTCAATGTTAGATAGCCCATTTGTCGAGGAAGGCTATAGGCTATACGGGAATGGGAAATTCCTACGGGAACGAAAAAAAACGGGATATGCGTGTACGAAGTCGCGGGCAAAAGCTAGTTAATACATACATAGGTACCTATCCATTTATGGTTGACCGGTGGTTCACTGGTAGATGACGTTTACTAGCGAATTCCGTGACGAATTATCAAGCTGCCGGAAACTTCCATTCTCTAATCATGACGATCCAAGGTGAGATCCAAGATATTCACCTTGGATCGTCATGATCAGAAAATGCCCAAGGAATGTAGGGTCAAAGCATATTGATGCAGAACGAAGCGTTAGTCACAAAGGAGATGGCTAAATTGAAGTATGGACGACTGCCCCAGTAACGTATTAACATGTTACTTAGCAATATGAAATGCTGAATAGCTGAATATTAGTATTTCGTATATAAATAGTTTCAGGATCCGTTCATATCTTTACAATCCTGAAAATAAAATCGCATAACTCTTACTACAATACGTACAGAAAACTTCAAACAATTGACATTGCTATGAATTTTTATCAAGGCGTTTGGATAAATCAACGCTGATTTATTGATAAATTGTATGTTTGACTAGCGACCTACCCTAATTTCGCACGATGGTACTATATATCTACACGATGGTCTCTGACGACGAAACACTTCTATTAATGTTACTATTAAAACGAGAAAAGGTTTTGTGCTGTTGCTGTTATTTTGTCTAAGTCAACAAACTTTTTTTTTTTACTATTTAAGGGCTCGCGTTTGACCACTATCTCACCTGATGGTAAGCGATGATATGGTCGAAGAAGGGGCACGCTTGCCTAGAAGTAACCTATTCACTCTTGACTTAAAGACTCCCAGGTTATAGCTATCAGGAAACACAGACTCCGGCAGGGAATTCCACTCCTTAGCTGCACGCACTATGAATGTGTCCCCAAAACGTTTTGTGCGTGTGGGTGGGATGTCCACCATGTACCGGTGGCGCATCGCCGTTCGTCTTGTGGTCCGATGATGGAACGGGCTTGGCGGAATCAAATTATGCAATTCCGTCGCACATTCCCCAAAATGCAACCGGTAGAAAACCGACAGGCTAGCAACTCGTCGTCGATGCTCGAACTTCATTTCATAAAGTACCTAAAAGGCTAACTGTGACCAAAAATTTCAGAACTACTTGCGATTATCAAGAAAACAATGCTACGAATTACTTTCCCGTTTGTAACCTTATATTGGAAAACAAAATACAAAAAAAAACCTTCAAAATACTATTTGTGCTGAAGAAACACTATTTAAAACACTTGCTGACTTCTATATCGCTGGACGACTCTCAACCTCTTCGATAGATCACCTGATTTTCATTCATGTTTAGACTACCAGTTCTTGGCGTTTAATCAAACAAGCTTATCATACAAAAAAAAAATAATAATTAGTATTCAATAAGCCTGATATAGTGGTGGTGGATCGGATAGTGAGGCGTGCAATGATTATAGACATAACCGTCCCGCATGACGAGAACCTCGTGAAAGCCGAGAAAGATAAACAAATTAAGTATATTGACTTGGCTCGCGAGGTTGTCGACATGTGGATTCCGCAACCATTGTACCGATAGTCGTGTCGGCCAATGGCTTAATAGCCACGAGCCTCGACCAACACCTCAGGAGGCTCTCGTTGGGCAGCTGGATCAAGGGCTTGATTCAGAAAGTGGTACTTCTGGACACGGCTCGCATTGTCAGGAGGTTCCTTTCTCTGGAGCCCTGACCGCCGGTAGCTTGGACCCTGTTCCCGATACCGGTGGGCTACTATTTTTTATATATTTAAATGTTTTTTATATATTTTTTTAAATATTTAAAAACGTAAATAATAAGAATGTGAAATAAATAAAGAAATAATAATTAGTATTCAATTGGTACTAATTAGTACTCGGACAAAAAACTTGGTACCTTCGTAATTTTCGAGAAAATCGACTTTGAAGGTGGTCTGGCGGTAGTCACTCATTCAAATTCAGAAAAGTGTCAGATTACTATCCAGAGAAGAGGAGATTTCTAACAATTAGCTCTTTTTGATCGTAAGGTAGACAACTTCAAAAAATCTTAAAAGTTCGATTGCTCGAAAACAACGCCGGAGGCCAAGTTGCCTAGTGGACGCAAGCCTGAACAAAATTGTCTACGCCTGTGTCTACCGTTCGCACAGCGGTGATTTGGAGACAACTGGGCTCACACAGCACCTGAGTGAGGCGGCGGATGTGGCTCAGCAGCGGTACCCTTCTGCCCAATTGGTGTTACTGGGGGACTTCAACGCCCACCATCAGGAGTGGCTCTTCCCATACCAGTGCACAGACCATGCTGGACGAGAGACGCGAAAGCTAGCGCTAGCGTTAAATCTTACCCAGCTGGTCCAGGGGTATTGAGAGTGCCAGATGTTGATTCGCACACAGCCAATTGCTTGGACCTTCTGCTGACAACAGATCAAGACCGCTACTCGGTGTCGATTTCTTCTCCACTGGGTAGTTCCGATCACTGTCTGGTGAAGTCTGTGTCCGTCTACTCCCCACCCGATCCTAGCCCCAGAGGCGCCCGGCGGGTATGGCGATACAGGTCAGCAGATTGGGATGGTATGCGATCATTCTTCGCATGTTACCCTTGGCAGCCTACTTGCTTTTCTTCAACTGATGCTTCGTCGTGCGCGGACGCTGTGACGGATGTGTAGCGGAGGGGAATGGAATACTACATTCCGTTCTGACATAACAATGTCTGGACAAACTCGTCCATGGTTTGGTGCCGAGTGCAATCGCGCTGATGCGTTTAAACACGCGGCGTACCTAGCGGTCGACGCTCGTACGCGCAAAGCAAATGAGGTGAGTCAGAAGAAGAGAGCCTTTAACAGGGCTGCCTAGTCCTGCAAGAAGATGTTGCGGAGGGCTCGGTTTGACCACATTAGCCGAATAGGGAACAAACTTGCTTCATACCCAGCAGGTAGTAAGGTTTTTGGTCCCTGGCTAAGTGGGTCGGATCGAACTTCTGCCGACCCTCACTACCACCACTGCTGAGACCTGACGGGACGCTGGACCACTCCGCTGAGGAGAAAGCGAACTTTTCTGCTTCTTTGTTTGCGGAATCTTCACGTCTGGATCTTGGTGGCGCAGAGCCCCTGCTTCTCCTGCTGGATGCGAGTCAAGTATGTCGAACATTCGCATTCATCAGAAGGACGTCCGTAGGGTACTGCGTAACCGAGACGTGAACAAGGCTAGTGGCCCCGACGGGATACCAGTAATTGTTCTTAGGACTTGTGCGCCTGAGTTGTCTCCAATCTTGCAACACGCCTATTTCGCCTTTCGTTTGAGATTGGAAAAGTGCCGAAGGCTTGGAAGCAAGCTAACGTGCAGCCCGTGCCCAAGAAGGGTAGTCGAGCTGACCCGTCGAATTATAGACCCATCTCGGTAACGTCCGTACTTTGTAAGAGTATGGAACGTGTGCTGAATCATAAGCTCCTGGCATACCTAGAAGCGAATGATATCCTTAGTGACCGACAATACGGATTCCGCCGAAATCGGTCAACTGGGAATCTTCTAGCGTATGCCATTCACATCTGGAGTGAGGCCATAGAGAAGCACGGGGAGGTACTAGCGGTCTCTTTTGACATCTTGAAGGCCTTCGACAGGGTCTGGCACGATAGCCTTATTAGTGAGCTCCCATCCTTCGGTCTGCCCGCCGGATTGTGTGATTGGATCGCGGATTTCCTGAGGGACCGGTCTATCCGAGTAGTAATTGATGGCTGCTCGTCTGGACTGCCGGATATTAATGCCGGGGTTCCTCCAAGGTCGGTGCTTTCGGCAACACTTTTCTTGCTGCATATTAATGATCTGCTTAAACCCGGTACCTTTGGGTATGCAGACGACAGCACTGTTGCTGAGAGATACGTGTCCGACGCACGTGCTGGTGGGTCGCAGATCCGGTCTCTCCGGGAGTCTATGGTTGAGCGCTTGAACTTGTCCTTACAGGCTCTCTGAATGGGGCGATGCCAATCTGGTCAAGTTCAATGCTGCTAAGACCCAAGCGTGTCTATTTTCCACCCAGCTCTATCTTTCCGAAGTGCAACCGTGCCGATGACCGACCAACTTGAGCTTCTTGGGGTTATATTAACATCTACGTGCATCTAAAGCTCAAGTGGCTGCAAAGAAGTTGGGGATCCTAGCAAAGGTGAGACGATACTTCTCGCCGGAACAGCTGCTCAAACTCTATCAAGCGCAAGTTCGATCGTGTATGGAGTACTGCTCTTATCTTTGGGACGGATCTGCCAGATACCAGCTTAATGCCCTTGAGTTAATTGAGAAACGAGCCAAGAGGATCATCGGATAGGCTCGTCGCGACGAAGTTCCAAAGTCTTGAGCATCGACGACGAGTTGCTAGCCTGTCGGTTTTCTACCGGTTGCATTTTGGGGAATGTGCGACGGAATTGCATAATTTAATTCCGCCAAGCCCATTCCATCATTGGACCACAAAACGAACGGCGATGCACCATCGGTACATGGTGGACATCCCACCCACACGCACAAAACGTTTTGGGAACACATTCATAGTGCGTACAGCCAAAGAGTGGAATTCCCTGCCGAAGTCTGTGTTTCCTGATAGCTACAACCTGAGAGTCTTTAAGTCAAGAGTGAATAGGTTACTTCTAGGCAAGCGTGCTCCATCTTCGACCTTCCTCTTCTCCAGGTAAGATAGTGGTCAAACGCGTGCCTATCAAAAGTAAAAAAAAAAAACAAAAAAAAAGGTATTCTTAAGAAAATTGCAGCGCGGACGAAGTCGCGGGCGAAATGCTATTAGTTTATATTAATATTTTAACACTGTTTATAATATTAGTTTACGCAAATCTTTATTTGCATACTTTATGCTTCATGCTCCGACTCAAAGATTGAACTTTGGAGCCTTTATTTATTATTTTTACTACAATTTATACATATTTAGATTTCTAAGACCTTCTTCTATAATATGATATAATAATATAATCCATAACTATGAAGAATAAAAACCCTAGAACAAAAACTTACATAATTCCAACATTACTAACTTTCACTTTATCTTTTTCCTGACATTTCGAAAACTAGATGTGCTATCGACTTGATTATTTTTGTGATATTGTTTTTATGTAAAAACCTTTCATTTGACATTGATTTTATAAAAATAAAGCTTACAATTTCTTATCCGGGAGGAAATGGGGTGTCTAAATTTATTCGACTTTATACTTCATGCTCCGACTGTAGGATTTATCTTTGGAGCCTTTATTTATTATTTTTCCATCTTCGGCACCTTATTGTATTATATTATAGAATTTGATCTTGTGAATCTAATTAAGTATTAATTGTAAGGGCTTTTCATGGAAAAATCCTTACTATCCTTACTAATATTATTAGTGCGAAAGTAACTCTGCCTGTCTGTTTGTCGCGCTTGTGAAAGTAGTTTTGGCGTGAGCCAAAACTCTGAACCGATCTAAATGAAATTTGGTACACATATAATCTAGCGAGAGAGCCTGAGAAAGGACATAGGCTACTTTTTATCCCGAAAATATTTACGATTCCCGTGGGATAGATGTATTATTGTTTTTCAGAGAGCAAGGGATTAACATGATTTTTTGTATAGTAGTTATTTAGGGGTCAAAAATGACATAGGCTTATTTTTTACATTTTACATCCCAGAAAAAACTACGGTTCCTGTGGGATAAATCTGTTTTACTTTTTATAGAGCAAGAGTTTGAATTGATTCTTTGCATAGTGGTAATTTTGAGGAGGGAACGACGTGAGCTACTTTTTATCCTGGAAGAATGCACGGTTCCCGTTGGATAATATATTTTTGTTTTTAAGGTATTGGCGTGGTTTTTGCATAGTGGTAGTTTTCGGATAAAAAGTAGCCTTTGTCCTTTCTCAGGCTCTAGACTATCTGTGTACCAAATTTCATTTAAATCGGTTCAGTAGTTTTGGCGTGAAAGCGCGACAGACAGACAGACAGAGTTACTTTCGCATTTATAATATTAGTAAGGAGTAAGGATAGTATAGAATAAGGTCTTAGAAATCTAAATATGTATAAACTGTAAGGGCTTTTCTGGGAAAAATAATAAATAAAGGCTCCAAAGATTAATATTTCAGTCATAGCATGAAGTATAAAGTCGAATAACTTTACACGTTATTTCCTCCCGGATAAAAATTTGTGAGCTGATAGTCAATATGATCCTGTAAGTAATAAAATAAATCAGTTGGCAAGATGCCGAGGGAAAACTCGTCAGCTGGTGAATTTAAGTAGCCGATAGATGCCTTTAGGACGCTAGCTCACGACCTTCCCACTGAGCTACAGCCAGTTGACGTTTTTTTTTCTGCAAGATATTGGGTTGGCTATAATCTGACCCTATTTTCATTCGGGAGGAAATGACTGAAAATTAAAAAAAAACATGTTCGTGTGACCAACTGACGACCTTTCCACAGAGTTTTTTTTTTATTTTTTATTTATTAAAACTTGATGCACTAGTAATAACACTGTACAAAGGCGGACTTAATGCCTTAGACATTTTCTACCAGTCGACCTTAGGATGGTGCAGAGACAACATGGCAGGTGCAACTTAAAGGAAAGACAAACAGAGAGGAAAAGAAATACAATCATAAATACATAGATACATACCAATAAAAAAATAACGACGTTTAAAAAACGAATTCAACGAATTAACGCTGTGATGATTCTACCAACTTCTTGCGAATGTGCTCACGTGCCTTCATCTTAAAAGACAACCGACTGGTTGCCGTCCTGATGTTTAGAGGGAGCGCATTCCAAAGGAAGATTGCTTGGACAAAGAAAGAGGAGTGGATAAACCCAGAGCGGTGTGTGGGGCAGCGTAGAAGGAGATTATTAGTAGAGCGAAGATTTTTACTGTGCGCAGAGCAGATGAATTTTTGTGAAGTTAAATAAGAGGGAGAAGAAGGATTATTAAGAAAGGTAGACAGACTAGTCAAGGCCCTCAGCGCTCTGCGCTGACGAATGGGTAACCATTTTAATAATGAACGATGCGCGGACACATGATCGTACTTACGGAGATTGAAGACGAATCGAATGCAGTTATTTAGAAGGCGTTCAAGTTTATTGAGGAGATCTGCATTCAGGTCGTAATAGCATACATCACCATAGTCAATCATGGGAAAAATTAGGGACTGTACAAGCATTGCCTTTATGTGAGCTGGGAGAAGATTTTTCAATCGATAAAGCGACCGCAACGTTCCGGTAACTTTTTGACTGACACTCGTGACCTGCTTTCGCCAGTCAAGACAGGTGTCGACATGCAGACCAAGATCCTTAACGTCGGAACCAAAGGGAATGACTGTGTTGTCAAAGATTACGGGTGGTACAGTCATGTCATTCAGCTTTCTCAAGCTATAGGGACTCCCAATTATGATGGCCTGACACTTTAATGGGTTAACTGCCACCCCAAATCGGTCTGACCAGCTCTTAATCGACTTTAAATCTTGGTTGAGCTTCTCGATCGCATCCGATAATTTATCAACCCCTGCCTGGCAATACAGCTGAAGATCGTCAGCATAGAGATGATACGCACACTGAAGCTCAGTAGTTATAAGATTAATAAAGCCGGAAAACAAAAGAGGAGATAATATACCGCCTTGAGGGACGCCAGCAGCGATACAGCCAGCTGACGTTTTGTTTTCTGCAAGATATTGGGTTGGCTATAATCGGACCCTATTTTCATTCGGGAGGAAATTACGTGTTTGGGAGGCTGCCGCTGGTTAACCCACCCACCGTACCGCAGCTGACGATCACAGAGGTCCATAACAAACCTCTCTTAACCATCTTACAAGTTTTCGTCCGGGAGAAAATGTATGACAAAATTTGAGCCTGGCTCGCGGTCTTTTATGATCGCCGCCGAATTGAGACAATCCTCCTAAAGTTAAGCCAAACATCACAATAAAGCCCAAATCGATCCGAAATGTTAATAATGTGCTTATCCAGCCGTAATAGGCTTGTCCACTGAAAAAATCTAAATAATCTGTCAGACCCATTTTTTTATTTTGTTACGTAAACCAAAATTGACGAAGATACGACGCTTTTAAAATTCTCAATACGTCACGCCGTGGTATAATTTTTAGTGCGTTCTGACGGCAGCAGCCCCCACTCCCGAGTTTTGATGCGTTTTATCTTTGATAATATTCATGGATTTACAAAAACAAAAAAAACACGTGGTCTATTATTTTTCAATATTAACTGATCGTCTAAATAGATTTGCTATTTTTATTGATTGTGGAAACTAGACTATTATCTAGTTCCATTCAGTAAATCGTTTTGATTACTGTTAACAAAATTCGATATGAAGTACAGTTTCAATTGAACTTTCTGGAAATGCGATATGATCTCTCCCTAGCTTGTCATGTCAAACAGAAAATGTTTGAAAAATAATTAGGATACTTTATGTTAAATAGTTCACAACACTTCTAGGAAATTATCAAACAGTAAACAATTCATTCATGTATATTTAAATATTCTCAATTAATGTGAGATTCCTATACATGCTTGGGGCAGTCATTTAGCCATCTCCTTTCAACTTAGCACATACAGTTCTTTCAACACTACTTTCGAGTCAGTAAAGCAACTTGAATATCAATTATTTAATTTATTTACTTTAATAAACAAAACATGCGATCTTACTCTAGTGGGAATTAGGCGTCCTGCTAATACGAAGCGACAACCGCGCGAATACGCGTCGCAATGTATTCAGCAAAACCGAAACGCGACGACGCGATCGGATTTGCACGAACGCGACGACGCGATCGGATTTTTCGTGCAAATGAACGCGACGACGCGATCGTATTTGCCGAGCAAATGAACGCGACGACGCGATCGGATTTGCCGAGCAAATTAACGCGACGACGCGATCGGATTTGCCGAGCAAATGAACGCGACGACGCGATCGGATTTTTCGTGCAAATGAACGCGACGACGCGATCGTATTTGCCGAGCAAATGAACGCGACGACGCGATCGGATTTGCCGAGCAAATGAACGCGACGACGCGATCGGATTTGCCGTGCAAATGAATACTACGACAGCGTGCTCACGCGATGTTCGCTTCTTATTAGGACGACGCCTTATGAAGCCCTTTCACGCACTGGACGTTCACGACCATTCGGCAGAAGCGAACAACGTTATTTTCTTCCTTGAACATGGTTGTATCCGGCCAGTCATTGATAGGGCTTACTTTTAATATTTCAAACAACAAAATACTTTTGATATGCTTAACTTCTACGTAGGCTTAAACAAAAACATCACTTATGACAAAGAAAACTGTAGGAATCATGCAGGTTTTATGATCCAACTGAAGACCCAGGATTTCTAAAAGCCTAGGTTAAGAATTTTAATGAGCCTAAGCATTTAGAAGTAGATATTCTTTTCAGTGATTCTCATGACTTGAAAACCACTCCCATATCTTTACAAATTATGTCTGAAATTATCTGAACTAAATAATTAAGTTCCCGATGAATTTAAAAAAATGTTTGAAAGACGATTGACTTAATCTTAAAGTTATATAAGGGCCAATACTACTAATTTTTAGGCATGGTTCGCTTTCGCATGTCAGTCGCATTCTATCAAAAACCGTTCTCTACATTTTGACAGATATACGAATGCAAACGGTACTTAATAATTTGCGGTGTTGGCCCTTAGGAAAGAGTTCGTAAGCATAAGAGCTAAACGGGCAGCATGGCCTCTTCTTGCTCCTTCTCCCTCTGCCGCACCGCCACGGCAGTCTCCACGAGGAGGTAAAGGCACTTGAACTGTTCCTGCTCGACCTCCGACCTGCGCGCGCGCGGCACCACCTGAAGTTACGACCCCCAAATCAATTTTGCATAAACAATATTTTAACCTCAAGCCAATACGAGCTCTAAATTTTGACCAAAGATGATAAAATATTGCTTAAGTTTGTTTTTAAGGATTTAAAGCTAAACACAGGAAAAGAAAGTTCTCGAAAGCAATAATCGTCAGGTGATGCCGGTATTAAAACACCCCGCGCCCCAAAACCTGATTCTAACTGTCTAATGTCTACTTGAATGAAAACCAATAAGTTTAGTATAAAAGTTTATTTACACAACAAACATAAACTCGACTCTAGGCTAAAAACAAAACAAAAACACTAACATCTCTTAAGTAGTTTTTCTGTTATAAAATGAAAACTTGATTGTAAAGGAAACTAAGTATAGTGTTTTAACACCGACGTCGCCTACAGTTAGATATGTACAAATACATGGAAATTTTCAGCTACAACATTCTTGCTGCCAATTTGTTAAAAAACTCCAAACATTAAATTTTCAAACATAGAGCAAATGAATCCTAAATGAAATTTTGATAAATGAAACTTCTTTTTCTTCGGCAAAGTTGCCAGGATAGGTAAGGGAACTATAAATGTCGATGATGTCACAGTGTGTGGTCCTTAGGTGTGGCACCACATGTCGGTGGTGGCTACTTCGAGCTCGACGGCGACGGGCGGCGGCGGCGGCGGCTGCGGGGGCGGGCTCACCTGCATGCGGCGCGCGCGCAGCGGGTGCGGCAGCTGCGGTAGGTGCGCCAGCTGAGGGTGCGCCAGCGCCTGCCAGCCGTCCTCACTGCTGGACACCGGCTCCTGGGCCTGGCCCGCCATGCCCTCCGTGGTCGTCACCGTCACTACCGAGCCCGTGCTGATGGAGCGGGGAAACAAATAATTGAGGAAGCCTGGATGCTCCGTATTGACTTAGTGCCCCAATTCCTGAATATGTACTGCAGATGGGAAGCAGATATGGAAGGAGGGACGTTGGACAATTTGTAGAGAATTGATATATTGTGTTGTACCAGCGTTCGACAATGGCCCGCGCGGCTCTCGAGCAGAACTGCTCTGAACTAGTCTCCTGCGGCTCGTTGATCTGTTCTACCATGTCTTTGGTCGCTGATGCTCTGCTGTGGGAGGGAAAAGGATTCGTCGCAGTGACTTTCGACGTTAGATGGTTTAAGAAGGAGATGGTTGCGCAAGAATTTAGCTCCTATTGTAAGTTAGGAGACCTCAAGTAAACGACAAGGAATGCAGACTGTTTTTCCCCGGAAGACAAATAACTAATGGTGCTTGTAAACGGTGCATGTAACTTGCGTATGTTGAGGAACTTGCGCAGGTGATATGCTCCGTGGAAAGGTAGTCAGCGGGTTCGCGACTCTAGTATGTGGTACCAACGCGAGCTACCCGTGCAAGTTTAATTGTTATTTTGTTTTTGTGAAGAGAGACGCAGGTAGCCCGCGCCTTGCTTGCTCCAGCTACTTGCACCGTGTACAAGCACAAGCGATCAACGTGTGCATGTATACTGCTCGCGAAAATAACCCGCGTCTTTACTTGCTCCAGTTACTTGCACCTTGTAAAAGCACCATTACTGGCAAATCAAGCAGATCTATAGGACAACACTACAACGTCAAGTATTACGAGTGTGACTTACTCTCTAGAAGCCGGATGCAGGTCATGGTCCTCCGGTCCGTAGCGGATGACGGACTGCCACACCGAGGGGTCGTACTTGACCTCTTCCTCACTGATGGTGCTGGAGTAGCCCTCCTCGCCGTCTCCGAGCTCGTCGCCGTCGCTCCGGTAGACCAGCAGACCGTCGCCGTACTCGTGGGCGCGGCCGTCGGGACCATTCTGTGGGTACTGCTTTCATTACTACGGGCTCCTTCGTTTTTTTTAAAAAGCCTGACTACCAAGGGTCTGCCAGGGTTCCGGAATTTGTTCGAAAGAGTCACCGCAGCCTTGGAACGCAAAGGGCAGTAGGAGGAACACGGATGGGTTTTGGTCAGTAAAAGTCTGACACTCCCTTCTGCTCTGAGCGGGAGGAGTCATTTGATGATTTCCCGTCCATAAAAAGACCTAAAAGGCTGGTTGTAGAATACAGAGGCAACATGGTAATTTTTTTAATCTTCTGTAAAGCAATGGTTTGGTTATGCCAATTTCCTATTAATAGAAAATGTTTTACGCAACTATGGTGTTCTAGCGCTGTTTGAGTAAAGCCTATGTCCAACAAAGGACTACGATTGGCGGAGATAGTTGAAACAGATCTGCCATCATAAAAAGGACGTATCAACACAAAACAAAGTAACAGATTTCCGACATTAAGATAACTACTTACGTTCGGAAACCGGTTACTTCGTTTTGTGTAGATACGACCATTTTTCTTATGACGGCAGAAGTAGAAGAATTCGTTGCAGAAGAAAACACTGTTCTCAGTCTGTTTCGAAAGCACCTTTTTCTGTAGGTAAATATAGCAATGGTAAAAGATTCATGTTAACAAACCTCTACAACAATGCCGTCCCAAGCCCCCACATTGACGCCATCCCCTGCAGCCACTCCCAGCCCCGAAGTGGAGGCCCCGCCGAGGCCGACCATGGGGCCCACCCCTGCCAGGGCCCCCGGCTGCTTGCGGCCCCGTCGCGAGATGGTGTAGTGCAGCGGGTCGTGACCCTCGCGCCTGATCATCTCGGGGAGGATGCGGCGGCGGGCGTTTATGAACCAGTTGCAGACCTGGCGTGATGGAAGGTGTTTTGTTGATTCAATGATCAACTGATTTTGTATGAGTCGTTTTGTGTTTTGTACTAAGTTGCTAGTTAAAGATATTTGTTTGCCAGAACAGAGTACAGGAGGACATAGGATGACGTAATTTTTTATGGACTAAGAACGATGAAAAAGGGACGAAAACCAATAAATTATGAACATACTCGTTTGGAGGAATGTGGAACAGAGAGTAAAGTCCCGCACATCTCAATTGAAAAGAGAGGGTCCTCCGACCAGACAGTTGTACTGCCCGATAGTTGATATTCGGGCTTATGTATTTGTTTAAATCGCACGGTAAACTCTGCTTGCGCGATGCAGGATTTCGACGAAGTAGTTCGCTGCTAGTTGGATAGATGGCGTCGCGGTTCTTTTTTTTGCTCCGTTGGTTCTTCTTGTGGCGGCATTGATGCCGCTACACTCGTATCAATGTACGAGTATGACTACTTCGTTGGTCTAGTAGTCATGCCGAACATGAGGTTCTGGATTCAATTCCCCGAAATTTACTAGTAGCAGCACGGCGTTTGGGTTTGTGCCAGGGTGTTAGCAATAGGCTTATTGTCCTCTGTAACATGGGGTGTGTGTATAAAAAGTATCTACACCTCTGTCTAATTCTTCGGTCAAACAGGAACCATTGTAGGAACCATGGTAGGATATCAAAATGATTGTTAAAGGTTGACGTATGATATGAACACCGAACTACAGTCTTAACCACTAGTAACTATGAATTATCCCTCTCCCTCTCACCTGCAACACAGTGAGGTTGGCCTCCTGACTAAGCGCCAGTTTCTCCGCGTCGCTGGGGTAGGCGTTATAGCGGTGGTCATACAGCCATCTCTTCAGGATCTTCACCGAGTGCTTAGGTAGGTTCCCGCGTCTTTTGCGCACCGAGCCGACTATCACCGCCTACGTCATGGGTATAACAACACAAGAATGGAGCATATTGACGAATAGCAGTCAAAATATATATTTCAGATACCTAAGTCATAGGCGTAAATAGGGGGGGAGCTGGGTGGGCCGTGCCCACCCCAGAACGGTCTGAGACCCACCCCAAGATGTTTGGGGAACGGTTCAAAATTCTAGGCTGAACACAAATTTAACTTCACAAAATCATCAGCAATCATATAAACCTTCCACCGAGAAACCCACAGACATATTATAACGTACATAATACATAACAGACATTTAAAACGTGATAAGTAGCAATAAATTGCACAATCCTGATTTTGTGAGATGTTGTTAGGTGAGATGTCAATAGTGGGAGAAATAGGAAGGAGTACGAGTACACAGCTTAGTGATAGGATTTTTTATCGTTTTTTTTTTTTTTAATTTTTGGCTTTTAACTTCTAAACGGTACATTGTAGGTAAAAAGTCAATCCGCATATTTTTAAAGTAATAATAATAAATCTGTATTGATCCAATAACTTTGAAATTACACACAAGAGCTAAATAATCTAGAATTAATTAAAATTATATGGATACATAGTAAATCTTGTGTACAAACTGGTTGTGTATTTATTCTATGGATATGGTTATAATTGAGACCATAGAGCCCCAAACTAGGCAAGGAATGCCTGTATTTTGGGAGTCCATTGATTCCTCACAAAATAGCCATGTCGTACGTACATTCACAACATTAGGGTATTGTACACGTTGGATCGTATAACTAGTGTGGTTCTTATTTCATTCATAAATTTACTGCAAAAGTAGTCAAAACTTGCTTCAGTTTCACTATAAATTGCATCTCTGTAGGTTAATTAAGTGTCGAATAGTTTTAAGCATTTCTTCTTCTTCATCCTGGCTTGGTAGGCCGCAAGACAGGCGATAGATGGGCTAGGAGGCTTACCCAGCCTAGGCCCCAGCTCTTACTGAATACTGTTACTTACAACCTACACAATTAAGTTGATAAATTATCCAGGGGGCATCATTTTCGAGCTCGCTTCGCTTGGTTTTGCATTCTACACTCTCAAGTATTTGAACTTAGTACATTTTGTCAAAAAAGTTTATTCTATTTAAGTATAAAAAATTAAACCTAATGTGATGGAGCGCAAAAATTTTCAAGCTCGCTTCACTCGCTTTCAAGTTACTTCTTCTTCTTATCGTGTGGGCAGTAAGATTTAGACCTTACTCACCCTAGTGTCAGAGTTTCTGAACCGCCTCAACGGCATCTAACATGGTTTATTTGACGACCGCCATTTAAAAAGTTACTTCTATTTAGATATTAATGGCTAAAAATCAAACCTATCCGATAAAGGGTAAAAAAAATACGAGCTCGCTTCGCTCGCTCTTGCATTCTACACTCGAATTCTTGAGCTTTCCTGCATCAGTCAACAAAGTTACTTATATCGTCCCGGGTCCCGGGATTGTGGGGCGCTACCCTGGGCCTTCTGACAATGACTAGCCTAAAATTGCACTTTTGATCGTACACACCGCAACGATTTTTATTATTGGACGTCGCATCTCAGTTTGGGGCCAGGCCCCCCTGGAAAAAATCTCTAGATACGCCAATGATAATGATGAATACCAAAAAAATATTGTAACTGTACTAAAAATTGAACTCTCGCTTTGATTATTTATTTTCCCTTCTGTGTGCGAGGATATAAGTGATATGAGTACTATGTTCAGTCTAACTTAATTTAAGAATTTACACATATTCAAAAACTAAACAAAAACGGAATGCACTGGTGGACAAAACGGCATTTTAGTAGAGAGATTTCAAACTTGTTTTATGAATGCTTTAAAGATCACTGGTTAGTTTCTTATTTGTTTTGAAGAATATGAGTCTACCTACATATTTTATTACACCCAATGTTACCTGTGGAGGCGGCGGGGGATGTCGCTGGTGCGTCATAGCGAGATGACGGGTGTCCGTGTTCCAGTCTGTACTGTCCATTCTCTGCTGAATAACATCATTTACTTACTAAACTAGAATATAAGAAGAGAAGAGGAGGAGAACTATAAAAAACGAAACCATCGTTTGTCCACACTTTTGTTTAAACAAATTTTGAGTGTAACGAATTTTAGTATATCAATATTATTAGCGTATTGTTTTTTCAGGCAATAATAAGATAAAAAGGTAAACTAGGAAAGCTGTCGATATGGTAAAGAATTTAATTTAAGCAATGAAAAGAAAAAAAAAAATAAAACATCACAACAGCTTTGATAAAAGAATACTACGATGCTACGTTTAGTGCTACGAAGGCGCTACGCCACATATTACTGCTACGCCGCGCCTGCGCTTACTCGCTGCCCGCACAACGACGATTCACGAAAATTAATAATCCCATGGAATACCCACGTCGTTCGACAGCTCTTACTCCTCCAAAAGCTGCCACACCAATCGATTGACATCGATCAATATTATCGATAGACGCTCAATCAATTACTGTGGGTAAACCATTAAGGAGAGAGTTTCACAGGATTTTTATAGATTTTTGGAAAAAGAAGACAAGCTACCCCTAATATATTAGGATATGGTCCCGTCGCGTGTCGACCACAACAGCTTTGATAAAAGAATACTACGATGCTACGTTAAGTGCTACGAAAGCGCTACGCCACATATTAAGTACTGCTACGCCGCGCCTGTGCTTAATCGCTACCCGCACAATGACGATTCCCGGCAAGAAAATTAATAATCTCATGGAATACCCACGTCGTTCGACAGCTCCTACTCCTCCAAAAGCTAGCACATCAATCGATTTACATCGATCAATTTTATCTATAGACGCTTAATCAATTACTGTGGTTAAACCATAAAGGAGAGTATCACAGGTTTTTTAGAGATTTTTGGAAAAAGAAGACAAGATACCCCTAATATTTTGGGAAATGGTCCCGTCGCGTTTTGATGGCAAAATAACCCTCATTTTTTGCTTTGCCGTAGTCGTGTTAAAAATAGTGTCTTCTTAATTTATCCCTTGCGTGTTCTGGTATCCCTACGACAATGCCATCCGCTGACATTTATTTTTATTATTTTATTTTATTAATTTTAGGAAAACTTACAGGTAATAAACAATATAAAGTAACAATATGTTAAAAATGGCCATTTACAAGTTTTCACATATAATTATGTTGAGTTAATAATAAAATCAATTTCACGAAAACAGCTAGCACGCTAATAAATTCGTTCAACGCTCAAGAAAGAAAAAACAACGAATAACTCAAAACGGTGATGAAGCACCAAAGAATATATAAGTCAATTTTTTTTTCACTGCTGGTAAACAAATCAAGCTCGAAATCCGAGACATGGTCGTTAGATCCTCACGTTTAACAGGTAACAGCCCCCTCACTATCACGTGCCATTGTCATCATTATGATTCTGTTGTTGAACAAAATAGTGACCTGTTCCTATAATACGCTTGTCCACTGAAAAAATCTAATTAGTCCGTCAGTTAGATCATCAAAAAATATGAATCTAAATATGATCCGTTTTTTTTCTTTTGTTACGTAAACCAAAATTGACGAAGATACGGCGCTTTTATAATTCTCAATACGTCACGCCGTGGTATAATTTTTAGTGTGTTCTGACGTCACGAGCCCCCACTCCCAAGTTTTGATGCGTTTTATCTTTGTCAATATTCATTGATTTACAAAAACAAAAAACACGTGTGCTTCAATACTCTAACTGGCGGACTAAATAGATTTGCAATTTATTGATGGTGGAAACCAGCCTATTCCGTTTGTTACTGCTCCGTTGGTCTCGCAGTCGTAAGGGCGACTGCCGAGCGTGGAATACTGGGTTCGATTGAGCGTGGGAAATTTGACAGCGACGGGTAGCGTGATTTTCTTACTGATTCTGCTAAAGTGGTCTTTTTAGACCCGCTAGGGGGCTATATAGTTCCGTCTCTTTTTCACAGCGGAATCATGATGGCATTGGCACTACACGTCATCGTAGGTGAAAAGGGCATGCGGCACAAAATGAATAGTGGGGTATAGTCTGCGGAAAGACGCCGCAAAAGTCACCAATTTGTATCTAGAAGTTACATATTACGTTGGTTAGTAAGTGTGTATCATATTACCTGAGGTGGCAGGGAGTGTCGGGGGTGCGTCATGGCGGGATGTGGGTGGCGCCCCTCGGCATCCCAGTCCGTGCCGCTCTCGTTGTCCTCCGTCGATGACGTCGACGGGAAACGGTCTCGCGCTGGACAACACACAAGTTTTATCTACACTAATATTATAAAGAGGAAAGATTTGTTTGTTTGTATGTTTGTTTGTTTGTTTGAATTGAATAGGCTCCGAAACTACTGGACCGATTTGAAAAATTCTTTTAGCATTGGATAGCTACATTATCAGGGAGTAACATAGGCTATATATTATCCCCGTATTCCCACGGGAACGGGAACTACGCGGGTGAAACCGCGTGACGTCCACTAGTAACTCATAAGTATTTGAAGCTGATTACTAGGTACCCTAAATATAAAGTTATTTAATAACAAAACAAGGTGCTGGTTGCAACACCTACCTGATTTTATAGGCTGATTAAAAATATTATTGGCTGATTGAAAATTTCATGTAACTTGAAAGTATAAATCTTGGGAATATGAGAAGTTCAACGCGTTTCGTAAGTTCTAAGTACCTACCTAGTATTACAAAGCTGCTAAATAAAAATTGTAAGTTAGTTTAATTAGAATAAAATTAACTTTTGGATCGGCTGTTCTTATTCGTATTTTGTAAAATTTGAAATTGGAAAATGCACCATTTCGAAATTTATTATACCTACCAAATATATTTTAATGAAACAAAATGTTGTTTATAAAATAATCTTATGCTTTTAAAGAACAAACTTAACTTACAAATTCCAATTTCATTTCAAGCACTATTAAAACTGTTCACATAGATTATAAAATAAAAGAAAATGGATTACTTTCTTGAACAGAAATAAACTATAGAATAACGTTCCCAACTTGTTCAAACTTTAGTCAGAAACTATTTCACCCTTTCTAACAGACAGGGCTTATACATAATGTGAAAAACAGTGAGTTTTTAATACTTACGCAGTTTGATCTTCATAACTTTGATCACGGATCTAGGCAGCGTGGCGACTTTACCAAATAATCAACAAAGTTTAATTCCCGCCACCAAACTTCACGCTTTTGACATGAGCTGCCAATGAATTATGATATTTACAATTGACATCACAAAAGTAACTAGTGAAAAATTAATGATGAAATACAAATTGGTTAAAAGATGATTTGCCAAAGACCGCTCTGTAGGGAATGAATTCGTTTTATTCATGTTTTGTTTTGAAAATCGATGCGCTTTTGTGACAATTGACAACGACGTGCACTGTCGCTTGTCATTTGAAAATTTTGCAAAAAAGAATTTATTAGCGGCCAGTGCGCGCGGTGTACAAACTCTTTTTGGGTAGGTACGAGTATTCTTTGAAATCATAAAGATCAATTCATCGTAAAAACTAAACTTTTTGGACTATACAAAATTTGAAATCATCTATACTAATATACATATAAAGCTGAAGAGTTTGTTTGTTTGTTTGTTTGTTTGTTTGCTTGAACGCGCTAATCTCAGGAACTACAGGTCCGATTTGAAAAATTCTTTCAGTGTTGGATAGCCCATTTATCGAGGAAGGCTATAGGCTATATATCATTACGCTAAGACCAACAAGAGCGGAGCAGTAATGAAAATTGTGACGCGTTGCGCGGGTCAGCTAGTACAAAATAAAAAAAGAATCGTCGTATCCTTACGATTTATTAATTTTTTCTTACTTATAGAATTTAAAAAAAAAGTTATCTATTTGACTGTTTTTTTATTGCACTTCTCAAAACCTAGAGAAAGACGACGCAGTAACAAAAAAGAACATAAATGACGGAGTTGTGCGCGATTTAAAATCTGTCATAAACAACGGCAACACTAATGGCGTGTGACGTCACTCGCAAGTTACGCTATAGTTAATTTGCGCCATCCATCTACCAACGACGTTTTGCGTGACAAGAATAGAAGAATATTGTAATGCGTGTAAATTCTCTTACTTTCATCGATTTTTTGACTAATCGTAGTGCACCTACGATTAGTCTTACTTTATTTTAGTGTCACTTTTCAAATACGTGGTAATTCATTAAGATTTTTGATAATCTCTATAGCCAAGAGAACTACCCCATTTAATATTTTTGTTGCACCTACATCCTAACTTCCTTTTATACGTATGAAAGTGAATTTGTTTGTTTGTTACGCGTTAACGCCTTAATCACCAAACCGATTTTGATAAATTTTAGTACAGATATAGATTGGAATCTTTTTTAGGGTTCCGTACCCAAAGGGCCAGCTGTCCGTGCGTCCGTCCGTCTGTCCGTCCGTCCGTCCGTCCGTCTGTCTGTCAGCGGGCTATATCTCATGAACCATAACAGGTAGACAATTGAAATTTTCACACAGTGTGTATTTCTGTTGCCGCTATAACAAAAATACGATGGTACGGAACCCTTTATGCACGAGTCCGACTCGCACTTGGCCGGTTTTTTTAAGGATGGGAAATCATCGAATGACTCCTCCCGCTCTGAGCAGAGCGTGCGGGAGTGTCAGACTCTTACTGACTAAAACTCATCCGTGTTCCTCCTAATGCCCTTTGCGTTCCAGGGCCGCGGTGACTCTTTCGAACAAATTCCGCAACCCTGGCAACGCGAGCGAGGTCTTAGGCTAAAGCTAGTATTATATATTTATTAATATAAAAAGTACCATTTGTTTTAAAAAAAATATATCACAACAGTCTGAGCACCGCCAACCTACCTATCAAGGTATCTAAAAAAAGTCTGCTGAGATTGTGGGGAAAATACGATAGTCCGCCCGATCCGGTAAGAGAGCCCGGCTAGGACCACTTCTTCAGCAGTCAAACATAGGGTAGACTGGGTACGGTTGTGCCAATCTTCATATGATCGCCCGTAATTTCGTAAGTGTTCCAGTTAGCTCAAAGTAAGGTGTGTTTTATAATGAAATAGACATTTGTCTACATATAAATAATTCAATTTTGTCTATAAGTGCAAGGGTTAACTTATAAGAGCCAATTGAAAAAAAAAAGAAAAAATGTCACAATCGTCCCCATCCCATGGACGGTTGTGACAGTGCCTGGGGGTCGAAAGTGACAGGTTCAAAAATACACATAAATGGTCTTTACTCAACTTTATTGCACGTAATAAATGTCATACAATCATTTTGTGGTGAAATACGTCGGTATCAAAGAAATGTTTTTTCTAATAAGGCTTTGTAGCATCCTTAATAATTTAACCGTCTTCATATAAGGTAGGTAATCCGTTCTTGCTCCTCATTAAATACTCTATTATGGCTGACATACCTCATTCTGACGCTGACTTAATTCTGGCTTTCGACGTAGCCGGCTGCATCACGTTTATGAATGTATTAAAACAAGACATCAGTACGTCTACCATGAGTTTAATCAAACTATACTCGCTAGCGACTGTAGTTAACAAAATGTATTAAAACTTTGAAAAAAACAAGTCTGTTTTTTATTTTTTAAGTTGTTAAGTAACAAGCAAGCAATTTGCAAGTGAAACATTGGTTAACAACTAAAAAAAAAATTTGAAACTTGTTTTTTAATAATTTTCATAAAAAATAATTAACTACAGTCGCTAGCGAGTATAGATTGATAAAGCTCATGGCAGACGTACAGATTAACGTTGTGAATTTCCGCAGCTGACCGTATATAGAGCGTTTCTCTGTTTGATAAGCGTCTTGATTTTGTTGCAGGTAATACTTACCTCTTTCAGTCTTTCTTACACGGTGTCGGGGCAACTAAAAGAAAAAAAAAATCATTGATTTTTTTTATTTGTGATGGCTTTGCTCTTGATTCTAGTCTAGGTCAGAGATGACAGAGACAAAGTCTACGATGGAGCGAGCTTACCCAGAAGGAGCCTGTTCACTCTAACTTTGAAGAGATTAGGGTTGTAAGCGTTTGGAAACACAGACGCACGCAGGCAGAGAGTTTCACTCCTTTGCTGTGTGCATTATAAAATTGTTTACTTATGTCACAACTTTACCCAGAGAATATGGCACAACATTGATGTGTACAGAATTTCAAATTAAGAATAAATGCGGGCGGACAGATTTTGTATGTAAAAAGTCATAAATCAAGGTTTGGCTCTCGCCTGTATCCTGTTCCAATATTGGACCGATTTGAAAGATATTTCACAAACTGAATAAGAAGAATGTATACTGTGTCCCTATGTTTTTTCTTTTTCATGAATATTTGCCAATTTGTACACCAGAGTTCCGTTAATAGCGGTTTATCGGACATTTTTGAGCATTTTTGTGGGTTCTAGTGCTATTAATTTTACCTCTACTGGCATTTCTTTATTGTACCTATTAGTAGTATATAAGTGTTTTTTTGGGAGCATCGTCCTCACATATAATCAACTTGATTAATGTATGCAAATATTGTAAAGCTTATTTTTGAAAAGAGTAACTATGGAGTTTCTTGTCCGTTCTTCTCAATAAGAGTCTACCTTTTGCGAACGGACGACTAGAGTCACTATAATATTTTATTTTATTTTAATTTGACGTTCAAAAGTGCCTTTATTGGTCTAGTTGAAATAAATCATTTGACTTTGACTTCGACTATACGGTTAATATATCGTCAAAAAGGAACACATAGGGACACAGTATACATCCTTCTTATTCAGTTTGTGAAATATCTTTTAAATCGGTCTAATATTGGAGGAGGAAACAGGCGAGAGCCAAACCTCGAATTATGACTTTTTACATACAAAGTCTCTCCACCAGCATTTCCTCTTAACAATCACAACCCTCGCTACCCATCCTCGTACACCTCTGGTAGCGCAGCCTAACACCACTGGCAGTTCCTAGGCTATAATATAACTCCACAGGGTTCGGTTCTGGGGCCGCTCCTGTGGGACATCGGCTACGACTGGGTGCTGCGCGCCGACCTTAGTGGCGTCAGCGTTGTCTGCTATGCTGACGACACGCTGATCCTGGCGCACCAGGCGGCAGCCGACGCTATGACACGCGGGGTTGCGATAATCGTTGAGAGGATCCGGCAGTTGGGTCTCGAGATGGCCCTACAAAAGTCCGAAGCCATGTGCTTTCATGGATCTCGGAACAGGCGACCATCGGGATCGCAATTAGCGGTAGGAGGGGTTCACATCGGCGTCGAGTCGACGATGACGTACCTGGGTCTCGTCCTTGACAGCCGGTGGAACTTCGTCGAGCATTTCCGACGTTTGGCTCCAGACTGGGGCGGGCCGGGGCTGCCTTCAAGCGGCTTCTGCCCAATCTACGGGGTCCAAACACCTCCTGCCGGAGGCTTTACGCGGGGGTCGTGCTGTCCATGGCCCTTTATGGGGCGCTGGTGTGGGCGCCTACTTTGAGGAAGCGACCTGCCCGTTACTTCAACGCGTCCCAGAGGTTCAATCCATGGTCCGGAGCGAGGAGGCATGGGAAGCGGTCACTTCTTTCTGCGAATGAGTAATGCTAGCAAAGGAGGAGAGAGAGGGAAACCTCACGTCTTCAACAGAAGAAGACGCCCCGGGCTTCGGGAGTCGCAGGGCGATTCCCGGCCACCGTAGGCGCGGGCCTGCGGACAGCGAGCAATGGGTGGCTCGCCATCCGATCAGAACCAGGCACGGGTAGACGGCACGTTGTGTACTACACGCGCCTCAAAGAGCTGTCAGCATAGAAGATGGGGCTCGCTCGAGCCAGTGCCTGCCGGGGTTGCGGAATCTGTTCGAATGAGTCACCGCGGCCCTGGAACATAAGGGGCATTAGGAGGAACACGGATGGGTTTTAGTCAGTAAGAGTCTGACACTCCCTTCTGCGTCACCCAGAGTGGGAGGAGTCATTTGATGATTACCCATCCTTAAAAAAAGGCTATAATATAACAAAAAAAGAAATTCCCAATCAAGTTTTATAGTAAGAAATCTGTAAGATTGACATAATACCCACACTTACTTAATCCACACACTCGTGCTGTTCATCGTTGAGGAGTTCCGTTATGTGCTTTCGTAGTCGAAGTCTAGTCCAGAGCACGTCCTTCGCCGTAGTTAGGTACAGAGATACCTGCGTTGTTTTGGGTTTGACTAAACTACTAAAGTATATGAAGATTCCGTCCCATGAGCACGCCAGACTTGATGCATTGTATAGTGGAAAATAAATAAAAAATAAATCTTGCGTCTGTTTGTAAATTGCAATCTCAACAGACGGGAGATCGACTGGTTTTTAGGGTTCCGTACCCAAAGGGTAACCCCAACGGAACCCTATTACTAAGCCTCCGCTGTCTGTCCGTCTGTCTGTCTGTCAGCGGGCTGTATCTCAAGAACCGTAATACGTAAACAGTTCAAAGTTTCACAGAGTCTGTATTTCTACTGCCAAAATTTAATTAAAAATTGAAGGGGGTTCCCATATAAGAAACGAGTTTTTTTGTTTGTTTATGGTACGGAACCCTTCGTGTGAGAGTCCGACTCGCTCTTGACCTTTTTTTTGTCGGGTGTTAAGTCGTACACAACATCACATTTTTCGACTCAAAATTGTTGTTGGCTATTTTACCCGACTGCCAAGGACGGGTTATGTTTTTCGCGAGTATGTTGTATGTATGTTTGTAAATTTCTGTATTACCCTGTACCGTCCAAACGGCTGAATGGATTTCGACTATTAAGGTGTCGTTAGATTCATTTCAAAAACCCAAGTGTCCTTAGAAAGGTATTTTTTTTTTAAAGCAATATGGCGGATTTTGAGCGGTAAATTGTAAGTCGTTAATTTTTTTTTAACCAAACCTTTCGATAACGTATCAAAATGAAGGAAATTAAATGGAGTTTACAAATATGTGTATATAAAAGTTATGTTTAAATTCAGTTAAGAAACAGTTTTCGTTCATAAGTGTCCCGGTTGACTTTTTTGCAGTCGGGTTGTTAAATTTTTCTAATTTGCGACTTGTTTTATTCAGACCCTGGACCAGTGCACATACTTGTCCTAATAAAAGACTCAAATAAGAAAAGTTACATGTAATATAGCAAAATTTAAAATAAAGTCACAATACAGTATTATACGAGTAACCCTATCATTTTTCCCCGTCAGCAGCCTCTATGGGGGCAGTCTCCGGAGTAGGAGCCGGCGCCACTGAGATTTGGGTGACTGCGGGAGCTGACACTGCCGTGGGTGGCCGGAGCTCCGGAGACTCTGCCCTCATCTGACACTTCTCGATCGTGTCTGATAGAATCTCCTTGAGTGTGGTCGCTAAGGCTTTTGGATTGCCGCTGCTGTCCAGCTGTGGAGATCAGAAACCAGTGTGAAATTTTCACCAGACTCTGAAGCTGTGCTAAGAACTGCTTTCAATGGTTTTTTTCTCTATTTGACATGGGTTTGGTCTTGACTCTAGTCTAGGTCCGAGGTGACAGACAAAGTCGACGATGGAGTGAGCTTACCCAGAAGAACTTGTACTTTGAAGAGATTAGGGTTTAGTGAGTTCGGAAACAGAGACGCAGGTAGAGAGTTCCACTCCTCTGCTGTGCGCAATGAAAAAGAGTCTTGCCTATGTCCAAAAATGTTATCATGTCAGGAGACTTAGATATCCCCTAGATAACATTAGAAACCCCGTTGATAAAATACCTTTTCAATTTTAAGTAACACACAACTATTTTATAATTCTCTTTGACTTCTAAACCTTATGCTACTTGTATCACAGTTCCCAAAAAGATAAGACTTACTGTTACGACATGTCCTCCGAATCGTTTGTGAACGTTTTTCACTTTGTGCGCAGCTTCTTTAACGATCCGTCTTGCCGCGTTGATCTCCGACTCTGGCCGGCCTAACTCCGATAGTTTGGTTTGTAGCCTCGTCGCTGCTACCTGAGAATCCGAAGAATGGAACAGATTACAACATTAATTTTAGTATTCGAAAATACTGGTATTCAGCTGAATCCGGATTGACTTTCGGGTTGCCCTTTGGATCCTTAACCTCACCAATATCATTCGCAATGTACCGTTGTGAAATTCGTTGTTTATAGTTTTGCCATGTATGGGTGTTATGGTCAAAACTCGACAAAATTCCAAAGTGTGACATTTTTTTTCCTTTTTAATTAATCGCGGGTACTCGTCGCCACTGATATGTATGCGAACGTAGGGACTAGTGAAACGACAGATAGCTGGTAACACACTGAGTTTATTTGTCAAGCCACACAACTTACAGTAGGCGTGAATGCAACTACCCTCATATTGTATTACACACTAACTAATATAACACGACCCCAATATAGTTGGGAGAAGGCTAGGCAGATGATGAAAATACTAAATCTCAGTAATGGAAATCTCGGGGAGGATCTGGTTCAGAGAGAAGGAAAGAGACGTATACTCAGCAATGAACGGAACATGACTGCCAATAAAAGTGATAGCTGGATCCTCACAAGCAAAGCCAACTCGGGAGAAGAAAGAAGAACTCCGCGATCCTCTTATAGTGTTCATGTAAAAACTTAACGAAAATTATGTAAGTCCTTACCTCATTATCAACTTCGAGCGCCACAATCTTTTCAGGCCACTTCACCTGCCTGTTAAAGATGCTGGACATGCGTGGATTCTTGGGGAAGCCGACCAGAATGAAGCCCTTGGCCTCATGCTGCATAAGCATCGACTCCTTTATCAAGTCTACTGTCAGTTGCTGGAAGGGAGAGAAAGATTTAAGGATGTGTCTACTGCTGCTAGTTGTCGGTTATGATGTGTTAGGATAGAGTGGCATGCAGAGCTTTCGCTGCCTCTATCTGTCCAATCAGATTCCATGATGTAAATGGCTTTTTTCTACAAAAATGCAACCCTATCGTATCGTTGTGACAGAGCGAGTAAATTTTCGTGACGACCGATTTATTTGTGTAAGGGCAATAACGAAAAGGATAAGCTGATTAGACAAAACTTTCAACTGTATTTAATGTCTCCAGTGCTGCTGCAAACTAAGGTGGTTTTAAGAGAACAGATTTCTGTATTCTCCAGGATTTTTCAGTGATACAAGTCATAGAAAAGGTGCGGGGCTGTGTGATTAAGACCTTTTCAGCTGATTCTGGCTATCTAAGAGAATTTGACTTACCTCTGGTACTTCGTCCTGTGCCTGTAACTTATCCGCAATCAAACGCCCTCTAGCAGTGTCTTTCCCTGCCTCAGCTCTCACCAGATCTCCCGGTCTGATCATCGTATAGCCTGTTATATTGGAGATGGTCTGCGCCACAGTTTGGTTACCAGCCCCCGGCACCCCGTTAACGAAGATCACGGGCAAATGCCGGATAGGGGTCATGTCGTAGACGATGTCCTGTTTAATGGATTAAGAGAGAAATCAATTTGAAGTTAAGAATTAGTTTTTTCGACACGGTTGGCGCTCTGATTGAGCGAACAAATTGTTGTTCCAAGTCTGGCTGTTTGTGATAAGCGAGTTTGTATGTTTGTAAACGCACCCCCGATACAGGAGAAATACTGAAGGGGGACAAAGTTTAAAAAAAATTAAGCGTTATTTCTAGGTGATAAAGTTTCTTTTGCTGTTGATTGTTGATGTCGTGCTATATCGAATAGCCATCAAGAATCGATCTACGTCTAACTGCAACCATTTAGCTCTTAAACACAATAAAATTTATTGGAACTTCTTGAAGGTAACATTTGGATTACTGCATTCCCTGAACTGCTTTGTGGCGATTATTCTGGTCCTCCGGTTGAATTGAATTAAAAAGCATCTTCGATTTTGGCAGAGACTAATAAAGGAATGCCATGGACCCTCTGGGACAAAACTGAGGGCCTCCACAACAATCACAACCGTCAAACTGTTTACTACGTCACTCCTTCGAGAGACCACACCAGACCACACTCAATTTAAAGGACCTCACCTCCTCCGTATTCTTAGAGTAAAAACATCCCATGTTGTAGGTATCCACGCACACTATCTGCGAGCTTATTTCTTTGTAAAATTAATTAATTAAATTATAATTCTCAATAAAATTGGAGTAAAATGACATTTCCAAATCAATGACAGTCGTTTGAATGAGACAACTAGATTTTTGACGGTTTTCGAAATAACTTTAGTTTTCAGACAGTACGTTTGCATAAAACCTGTTGGTTGAGACCTACTAAGGAGGTTGTATACTTTGCAATGTATTGTGTTGGTGACCCACTCAACAACCATTTAACTTGTTGCATTAGGTCACCATACCATATTGAGTAGTTTCTGTCACTGCCAGACCTTCCTCAATAATCGACGTTCCTCTGGAGGAATGTCGATTATTGAGGTTCAGGGTTCGAATATCAAACGATATTCGAATCTGCGTTCACTGCCATAGTAAGCAAGTAAGTAAGTTTTTATTTGCAAAAAAGCCATCTTTCTGCTGTACGCTAGCAAGCAAGAAGCATATCAACATAATGTCCTGAATTGTGATTACGGATGCCACTGTAATGGCAGCAGGCAGGCACATGATACATTTTAGATTTTGTCTTAGGGGAGGTCAGAACGCATTTGCAATGCCTAAAAGCAATGTCAGTGTTAAATTCGAAAAAACGTGTAACTGTAATACTAAACTACTGACACGAGGACACAGCATTTGTTCAATTCAATGCCATCATATCTTATTACCTCATCATCCCGTCAGCCTGAAGGTCTGGCAGTGACATTAATTAGGTCAATTACGTACTGACATAGGCTATTTTAGTAACTTAACTAGTATTTTTCAGTTTAACTCCGATAGAAGTATAGGTTCTGTTGAAACGCAGTGCTGTGCAGTAACGTGGCTTGTTCTCCAAGAATTAAAATTGAAGACGCTGCCGTCACAAAATGTAACAGCAGTTCTTCAGTGCGTGTTTTGCTATGATAAATGTAGCAGGCATTTGTGAACTAGAAACCAGTTAATCGTCTCTTCTCAAAGAAATTTGAAGTTCTAATCTAAGTAAAATACTTATACCATAAGAGACAGTGCAAAAGTTCAGCACAAAACAATGTTGTTGATTCTATTAGTAGTTCTATCAACTGTAGACACAACAGTCACAGCGGAATCAAAATGCTCTGTGGATACACAAGCACGTTCTCCAAAATACCATCTGATGGAGAAGTGCTACCGTTCTAAACTTGGCATGGTTTCCAAGGCTAACTTCACATCTCTAACCAGTTGCCAACGGCTTGGCATTGAGAAGAAAGGCCTGGCTATAAACTTCAGCCCTTTAGAAGCCTGGGGGGACAGCAATGAGACTCTGGAGTATACATGTGAGGTCCTGAAGTGCGCTGAGGCTGATGGGGGTCTGTCCATGGTGGATGACTCCAGATATGATTATTACAGCATTTATGCGAAGCCGATACGTAAGTACACATTTACACATTTTTTTGTTACATCATTTCGCCATTTCCTGCTCGATACTTATTTCCCTACAGCTCTGGTGATCAGTTTGCTAAATGTTCTGATTCCTCAGGATTTTGATGTAGACATTATTTATGTGCTCTCGTAAATCTATGGTCAAAGTTTGTATAAAGTTTTTTTTTAGTTTAGAATATGTGTAAAAATGATAAGAGTAAAATAAATGTTTTCGTGTTACAAACTATTTTAGTATAGTAGTAACTGTTGTTGAATAAATAAATGCCTCAAAAAACGTAGTATGCTGCCAAAACTCTTCCTGAAAAGACGGGTATTTTGTATAATGATGAAGTATGATAATGGTACAGGTATGATAATTATTATCATACCTGTAACTTTTTGATCTTCAGAACCATTAACCACATATAGCGTGAACATTTGTCTACTGATTTCCAGCCCATGTAAACTCATCCTGCGTCCCAGCTCTAGGCATGTTCTTCATCATCACTAAGAAGCAGAACTACACGCTAGGGTTTCGTGAGTGTAAGAACCTGACCAGTTTGCCTGCTGACGTCACGAGCGAGCAGCGAACCGATGCGCTGGCGCAGCTGCTGGCCGGTAATAGTATCGAGATGGCGTTTGTGGGGATGAGAAGCAAGAATGGAAGTGCTTTTATTAGTGTAACTGGTGAGTTTTGGAGCGGTTTGTACAGATTTCAACCATCAGTCACAAATTCACAATAACCTACTTCATCATTGTGTGAATCAACATAGGTACATGCACAATACACGGACTTTGAACTATGGCAAAAAGGAATAGCGGGCCTTTTACCCAGTTGCTGATATCAATTAGAAACCTGGTTTTTTATTTTAATTTTGTTTTCCTTCCGATTTTAATAGGGTATTTTACTGAAAAAAATGAATTAGTCCGTCAGATAGATTTCCAAAAAATATTGGACACGTATTTTTTTGTTTTTTCACGTAAACAAAAAATTACGAAGATACAGAACGTTGAAAACTCGCCTGACGTCACTACGATAGTACAATTTTACTAGCGACGTGACGTCACCAGCCCCCTCTCCCGATTTTTGATGCATTTTATCTTTGTAAATATTCATTGATTTACAAAAACAAAAAATACGTGTCCATTATTTTTCAATACTCTAACTGACGGACTAAATAGATTTGCAATTTATTGATGGTGGAAACTAGCCTATTGTAATGTTATTTAGTTATAAAAGAAAGAAAACAACAGTATTTTTTTATTTTATCTCATTCAATGTTACCCGTGTTAACTCGTGTATAATTAGTCCTAAACACATTCTGTTGTGTTTAAAATATGAATAACGTCGTGGATTACATATATGTTATTTTGTATTTTTAAACTCTTGTATCTTTTTTGTGTAGGGATTTAAATATTTGATTTCCCGAATTAAGCTAATAAATAAAATATGATAGGGTCGATAAGGTATGCTGCTACTGTTATGTAGTACCTAGGTACTTTTTACCGGAGGATGTTAAAATATTTTGATTAAAACTATTTCATTTTTACAAAAGGTTTCTTTTCCGGTCCGTTATTGTTTGTTGCAGGTGATGCCCTAGACTGCTCCACATACCGTGCTTGGGCACCTGGTAGTCCGAGAAGGGCCCGTAAGAAATTTGACTGTGTGGTTCTCACGAGGACCAGGACATGGGTGTCCATTCCATGTAGGAAAAACTACCCTATGCTTTGCGAGCTTGTCCCTGGTGGCCCGTACAAGAGGGGATCTTTATTTGCGTCCAGAAAGAAAGCTAACGGTTGGTATTCAAAGGGATTTGTGTGCTACTTTAAGTAACAAAAAAAATACTTCTTACTAACTTTTTAATCAGCGTCGACCAATTTGATCATTTTACAATTATTTCAGAGACTATGACGGAAAATAAAACCGACGATGAGAAATGAAAAATGTAAAACTTTTAGTGAACTACGTTTAATTTTATATGATGAAATGTGAAATGAATGAATGATGCCAGCTTTTTGTGAACACAAAATAAAATAAAAAAATTGTTATTACGAATGTTTTACTTTCCTATTTATTTTATGACTGAACTAAACGAATAAATCAAATTGACAGTGCCATTGGGCTGTTATGTCATTGTCACTGTCAGATTCGTCCTCCCCTCGCTAATTCCTCGCCCTGAATGACTAAAACTCGTACTCGGAACTTTGTGTTTTTGTTTACAAGAATTTCACAAATTCTTGTAAACAGACCATTTTTAGTCTAAATATACAAATTTGTGTATTCACAATGGGCCAAGGAAAAAGTCAGTTTACAGAGGAGGAACTGCAAGACTACGAGGTAACAAACTTAATTCATTTTTGTGGTTTTTGCGATACACAAAGTGTGGTTTAGAACAGATGACTAATAAATTCGTAATTTTTTACAGGATCTCACATATTTTACGAAGAAGGAAGTGCTATAGTGAGTAGCAAGCTTTTATAAGTAATATTTTGTGTTCATTTCACAATTTAAAGTCTACTTGCCTAATCAGTTTAAGAACCCATTGGAGTTTGCCCTAATGTTACAGTTTTAACTTTAAGACGTATCTTTCTAAATATTTTCTATCGGTTCCTTATGAAATAAACTCAAAAATAATTGTGTACTAACTGAACACGCTTGCATAACAACACCTAATATTGAAGAATAATGGTGTATTACTTTTCCTATTGTGCGGGTAATAATAGCCTTCCCTGTAACTAGAATTATTCTGATTGAAATATATGAACAGACTTAAAAATATAATTTCAATGTAAACACTATTTTTGATGCAAACATTGCAATAATTTGACTTTCTCAACAGTAATAGACTACTCAAATTAAACAAAACTATCTTACATTTCCAGTGCTCATCAAAAGTTCAAAGCCCTAGCGCCTGAAAAAGTAGGCCACAACAAGAATGCAAAGCTCCCAATGACGAAGATTCTCCAATACCCTGAGTTACGTGTGAACCCATTCAGGGACCGGATATGCAAGGTGTTCAGCTCAAGTAATGATGGAGACTGTACCTTTGAGGACTTTCTTGATATGATGTCTGTGTTCAGTGAGATGGCACCTAAGGCGGTGAAGGCTGAGCATGCGTTTAGGATATTTGGTAAGATCTTGCCTTGTCCTTTTGTATAGCTATCATACTGGGATTTTTTACCGCACTTAATCCTTGTGGTGGACCATTGGGTGTGGGCCATCACATGGCCTTATTACCTAGACACTACGCTGAATGATCTTCCTCTACATTCTTCTCCAACCATTGTCACACCATCACCTGTTTCATTCATGTCATCCCTCACAATCCAAAGATATTTTTTTTTCAATCTTCCTCAAAAACATTTATTCCACCTATCAACAGGCTACTAAAGTTTCTAAATTAAGATAGACTGGCAGCCAATCCCATGAATTTGGAAAAGTTAATTATTTTGGAGTGGCGACCGTGTACCGGAAGACACAGCGTTGGAAAGTCTCCCACGAGGTGAACCGATGACCTGGTAAGGGTCATGGGTAGCCGATGGATGCGAGACACACAAGACCACTTGCTGTGGCAACACTTGGGGGAGGCCTATGTCCAGCAGTGGATGTCTTTTTGGCTGATATGATGATGATAATAAATTATTTTTGAGGCCCTTTGTCAAACGTCCAAGAAAGGAAATAAAAAATTGATACTATACTATATTCTTCCAGACTTCGATGGTGACGACATGATTGGTGTATCAGACTTACGAGAAGTAATCGAAAGGCTGTGTGGTCCCGAGCTCAAACTAGGTGACTCCGAGATCCAGCAGTTAGTCCAGAATGTTCTAGAAGAAGCCGACTTAGATGATGATGGAGCACTATCATTTGCAGAGTTTGAACATATAATTGATAAGAGCTCGGATTTCTGCCAGTAAGTAATTTTTTTGCTTATGTTTGAGTTGTAAAGTAGCTGCAAGGGGACTGCAAGGGGGCAAAGTCAGACTCAACAATAATGGCAGCTGTGTAAATTAAGCCGCATTCAAAATAACAACTAAGCAAGCATTGGTGACAGTGATTCATTTGAGACTAATACCAATGCCTACAAGGGTGTTAATCATTGATCAAAGCCATTGATTGTTGGTAGATGGGTCAGCACGTCTACCATGAGTTTTATCAGTCTATTCTCGGTAGACTCTATTGGTTAAAAAATGTATGATAACCTTTTAAAAAACAAGTTTCTAATTTATTTTTTTAGTTATTATCTAAAGTTTTACTTGCAACTTGCTTACTTGTTAATTAACAACTTAAACAAATTATACTTTTATACTTCATATATAAAGCTGAAGAGTTTGTTTGCTTGAACGCGCTAATTTCAGGAACTACTGGTCCGATTTGAAAAATTATTTCAGTGTTAGATAGCCCATTTATCAAGGAAGGCTATAGGCTATATATCATCACGCTAAGACCAATAAGAGCGGAGCAGACGAAGTTGCGCGGGCAAATAGTAAATTAGAAACTTGTTTTTTTTTAGGTTTTCATACATTTTTTTAACTACAGTCGCTAGCGAGTATAGATTGATAAAACTCATGGTAGACGTACAGTTGACGTTGGCCTGCAGTTACACCTATGCCAATGCTACACCAATCAGGGGGGCTACTCTCTAACGAAATCCGTAGTTTCGGGCTTAGTTGCGGGCGGGCATTTTCTACTTCGTATCACCTAACCACTGAAAACTAACGATAACACGATTTGACAGCTACTGTGAAATCGTGTTGTCATTCATTCTCAGTTCGGGTTCGGGACTAATCGTAAGTCTGTAGGTGATACGGTGATACTCCCTGGTATGTCATCAGTCAATTACATTTATTGACGATAGTTTTATTAGTGTGGTTATACTCTTGGGGATAATTGCTCAACATTGTATAAATCCATTTGATGTTTGAAATTATCTACATGAACATTTAACATATTTTTTTTTCTATCTTTTAAATTCATTTACTAAACCTACCTATTTTAGTACATTTCTAAAAAAGCTTTTTATTTTTCTTCACTGTTAAGTGGTGATACTTGGACGACGTCTTCGTCTACGTAAAAATTTAAATAAGCAAAAATGCTCATAAAATAAAATCTACTGAACCAAACTGAATTAAATTTTTACGGAACCAAATGGCAAGTATACATCGAAGTAAAAAAGAATCACAGAAATCGGATCAGAAATCTCGGAGTAATCGGTATACATAAGTACATTAAAAAAAAATACCCACCGAATTGAGAACCTCTTCCTTTTTTGGAAGTCGGTTAAAAATTGTAGTCCTCGGTGTCGGGAGTAGACTCCAGGCTATCGGTATAGAGGAGAACTGTCTTCTGTATCCAGCCCAACTCCCATCTGTTTTTGATCCAACCCCATAATGCCAGCTTCAAAAGATGGTTGTTAAGATTTTGGTAATTTTGTCTATCTTTCTTATTTCCAGTATACTAATTTACTGTATTTTTATTTTTCAGCGCATTTAGAATAAGACTGTGAAGTAAGGATCTGTGAAATACTCAACATTCTGCCACAACATACTCATACATTCTCGAATTAACTATACTTGTGTTTGCTTCAAAATAATCTTATACATATAGAGCGTGCAGGAACTACAGAAGTATTAATGTCAAGCATTTAAAACGTAATAGTTTCGAATTTGCGCCACTAAATGGCACTGTCCACGCCCGGCACGTTCCCTATTATCTTATACAATTACCTATTTGTTTGTAGTGACATTATTTTACTATATTGTTTCGCCTCTGTCTGCCTAACCCTTTGGAAAATTTGGGCGTGATATTATCATGTTTGGTATGCCTTGGTATGATTTTATAAATACAGAAATATAATATTATAAGTATGCCCATATCAGCCGCGGTAATAACCAAGTAGCAAATGCTACGGACCCCGCGCATTGATGGCCCCGCACTTGGACTTACGAAAACATGTCACTGAAAACCATGGATCTCTCTCACTCACGAGTCCTCCTAACTCCCACTATACTGCGACAGCAGTTCTCTGCGGATGAAATCACTAATTTGGTTTATTTTGCTATGGTATGGGTCATACTTTGCGCAAAAAACTCGTATTCTTTCATTTCATGCTACCAAACCGTCTGAAATCTAAACAGCCCCAGATCCGGTATATACCTAGTTCTATACGGACAGTGTTGGCAAAACCAAAAAAATATGGGCTCCGGCGCTACATATGGGCCCCGGCGGGGTCCGTGAGAAATAATGGAGGGGGCTATAATTGTTTTGATTGGATATTTTAGCTTTCACTTTACAAAGGTTTTAGGTCTAGGGGACCCGTTGGTATAATTTGCTACAGGTCCCCCGCTGGCTTAATACGGCACTGGACCACATCTATTGGTGCCGTATTATGACGTAATGTCGCCATGATTCCAGTCCAGTGCAAGAAAGAGACAGAGCTATACTTGCTTGACTGATAGCACCATCTCTATTTTGTAACGGAATCATGATGGCATCAATACTTACTTCATTTTTAGGCACTTTTATTGTCTGCATGGTAGTTTAAAGGTGGCACTTTATTTGCCGTATTAGTCAAGTTATTCGCGTTACTTGTTTAATAGAAAATATACCCTAAAATTATCGATATAAAGTTGTATTTTTTTTACAAATAATTAAGGCGAATATTTGTGCAAACACGCTAAATGCAGTGCCACCATATACAGTGCCGTAAATAGGGCGGTGCTACCGGTGTCCAGGCACAGGGCGTAGACTCTGGGGGGCGCAAGAATGGCCAGAGCGGGCAGGGCTATTATTTTTTCGGTTTGCTCCTGTTAAGTTCCCGCTGCGCCCCTAGTGCTCGATTCCAACACATACGTACAGACCTACATGCCAGTATGATCTCAAACGTGTGTTAAATTAGACAAAAAATCGCGCAAAATTAATTTAACCATCAGGGTGGGCAACGCATTTGCAATTTTGCACTATATAGTGAACTTGCTCTAACTAGGGTACCTATAATATCTATAAAAAAACAAGGGCGCACTTATAGAAGCTCGCACAGGGCGCACAAAAGGCTATTTACGGCACTGACCATATACATCAGCTGTTTTCTTGTCTATGTTCATTGAAACATGAATGAGGCAATTGCAGCTTCTTTATTAAATAAGAAACCTTTTTTATGTAGTTGTTAATGCATTTATTATGTCTTCCCTATTAATATTATATTATTGTGTTGTGAATCTCTCATTTGAAATCAAAATGTTTACTTGTAAGGTGATAATGTAATAATTTTAATGTTTTGTGCTGTTCGTCATTTTTATTAGTATAATTTTTGTAATGAAATGATAAGTAATAATTTTGATGTTTGAGATGTTCTTAATTTTTATTAGAACAAGTTTTGTAATGAAATGCCAAATATTTAAGTATTAAATTATATTTCTTTGGAAATTTATTTGTGTTTGTTTGTATTTTAACATTTTCATTTTCCAGACAAATCTGCTTAGTTTTCTGCTGTTACAGGGTCACATAATATAATATGAATGTATCTTGTATGCTATAACTTTGTTGATTAACTTTAAAATACCCACTGTACCACCAGAGGTACAGCCAGGGCTATGGTGGATCTGCAGTGTAAATGTCAGTCACAGACATCTCATAAAATTCTAAAATAATACATATGGGTTGATAATGATGTACTTCAATTAAAAAGAGAATGTAAATTTTACTCAATTTATACTAAAAATGTTAAAATAAACATGATAACACTGTATAGATACCTATACAATGTAACATGATCATAGCATAACTGATAAGAACAGAATGAAGTGTAACAGTGTTATTGGAATGTAATGAATACTGACAGTATGGCTGGTGTAGTGAATTATGGCTGTCCTTTAAAAAACACTTAATTAAAATGGCAGTTAGCATCCAGAAATTAAAGAACATTAAATAGAATATAAAAAATATTTATTAAACTTATTAAAAAACACTTTATAACTTCGCTTACTCTAATTTAGTAAACAATCAGTTCTGTAGATAGCCTGGCAGTTTCATCCTCATGAATATCCAAGTTGTGAAAAAAGAAACGAGAATGCATATAAAACCTACTGAGATAAGCAAGATTCTGGTTAGTTTAGTGCTTGAAGGGTTGTGTGCTCGGTCGAGGATGATAAAACCAAGACCACCGACGGAGAACAAGAAGCTGGACGCCAATCCCTCCATAATGTACTGTCCATTTACACGATTTGGCATGAACGCGACCGGCCTACTGTGTCCATGCTCGTCGGTCGTTGAACCCACGCTTGGCGGCTCCACAATCACATCGTAAATAATTCCTGAAATCAAAAATATGTATTAAATCAAATTGGAAATGTCTCCAATAAGAAAATAAGTAGTAATCTTACAAAACAATCTTCTAACCTCCGGTCACTAAGAAGTATGAAAGCAGCACCAAATAGAATGTTGTCATGGCAGACGGAGCCTGGAGCCATGTCGGCTTTTTAATTTTAATGTTAGGAATTTCGAGAACCGTGAAAGGTAGTGCAAATAAAGCTTCCATTTTTCGAATTTATTATAACAAGAACCGACAAATTGCTAAGCGCCTGTTGACGTCGATGACAGAAATTATCTGTGCGGAGTGATGCGTTTTACTAATCGACTATGGATTACGAGATTATAGTTGAGTTTCAATTTTGATTTAGAATTCAGAAATTGTTGTATACTTTTCTAAAAGGTATAATGATTTGTTTGATGATTTGCATGAGTCATACAAAATACAATCATTATAAAATAATACAAAGGGGTTTTTTCCATTTTCTACCATAATATAGTCGATTGACGTACATTTCATAGTTTGTAAATACTGTGGATAACACTAGCTCAGATGTGCCGGCGTTCCATTTGATTTAGATAATGTGAACGTTTGAAATATGTTTTTTAATCTTCAAAACAATAACTAATACATTATCTAATATTTTCACATACTATTTATAATATTTTATGTTCTAAAAATTGGAACACAAAAAAAAACAGAAGCAGGGAGCTGAGTACAAACAAACTTTGCATTGCTTGCAACGAAACGTATACAACATACGTTTATGTGCGCCAATAAAAACAGTGATAAAGCATTAAATGTTGATCGCTCATTGGCGCAAAATTTAGAATCGATTACACACTATAGTTTCTACCAATAGGATATCTCTGTTCATCGGCAAATTTCAACGACAATGAGAACAAAAATTTTGGCAATTGTCAAATTACACGATTCGATTTTAGTTAAATTGAGCAAAAGTTCGTTCCCACATTTTTATCCGTTTGGCGAAGGCAGCTAATTTTTTAATATTATTTGACCCCTCAAAATGTGTTAATTGTGCTTGTGTTATGTGTGTTCAGTAATAATTTTCGATTTTCATTGTTGAGTTTGAAGGCGTCGCGAATATGTGTTAATTTTACGCACAAAATGATATGGACTGTGGATATTTCACTGATATTACGATGAAGGGTGGTTTATGTGTTATCTACACGTCTTTGCTGACAATTTCAGTGCTGTCCAGGTACAGAAAATAATATTGTTATGGTTACAAAGGCATTATTTAGTACATTCAGCTGATTCTCATGAATATGGTATTCCACAGTTGTGCTCTCTTCATTTTGGTGGTTTCGGAAGCTCTCCAAGGCGAGGGCGGCGTGGATACGAATGTGGACTTGTCGGGACTGCATAATGTCAGTCAGAAAGTGGAGGTTGGTGAGCAGGATGTGCCAGGGAGTGTGCCTCAGGAGCTCCCTGAGGCGCAGTTGGCTGAAGACCAGAAGAAGGACGAAGACCATGAGATGATATTCGCAGATACATTGTCATTGAACTCTGTGACAACTGAGGGGTAAGTGAAACTTTACATTTCAACAGCACTACAGTGAAAGTGAGTGGTTCTGTTCAATGCTTCCACTGGCCTTCAGTTTTTTACTCATTATCATTCCATTTGTTATTGTTGATTTATTTGGAAACAAGTTTTTCATCATGTAAAAATAGTCTGTAATGATTTATTTAACGAGTGATTGTTTAAGTAGGTTTTTTTCATTTTAAGTTCAATTGGGGAAGGCCTTAGCTCATGTGACAAAAAAGCCATAAAATAAACCTTTTAATGGATTGTTAGAAAGTATAAAAAATCCAATAAGAAACTGTTAAGCCAATTTTTGCATATCAATGTAACATTTTAAACATCACTAGAACAAGACAACTTGTAAATATCTTAGTTATTTCATCATCTTCCCAATCTTCAATTTATGCCATGCTGATAAAATATATTCAAATTGATTATAAAGACATTACTTGATTTGAATTTGATTATATTTCTTATTTAAAAAATCTGTTTCATCTTTCTATCAAAGAAAAACCTGAAACCATCAGATGGAGGTGCAGTCTTCTTCAATGGCTGCAATCCATTTTATTCCTATAACATTCAGTTGATATGCTTCATAAACTTCTAATATGCTGTGGTACTATTATTCAATCAAAAACCAAAAGGAAATAGACCATAGCATCTTTTGCATAATAATAGTATACTAATGTGTTGTCCAACCATCCGTGTCATTAAATCATAAATGAAAGTAAGACATTGGATATTTGTAACATTCGATGCTTTTTAAATACATATCAAGTGACAATTGGAGAGTACAACGGCCATGACAACAATATTATGCGGGCAATACATGTGGGTGTGTCCTCATTTTCTTTATTATGTTTCAGCTATATTTTAAGTGCAATGCTTGTCTCTGTTTTATCTTCATTTATTTGAGTCACAAATATCAGTATTGCCCTGACTCTAAGACTAGGAGATATTGTGTCACAATATAATGTTAGTTTGAATTTTAAATGTTGTTGAGAGAAAACAACTGACATGTATGCAAATCCAGCCATTTCTTTAGGGCTTTCTCTGTCCATGTAGTATAGTATAGGTTTGAGTCTGGTCTGGGATTTAAGTAGGTTCCTATCAACTCAAGATTAATCAGATATCATGACCCTGGATCCACCACTTCAGTGAGACCTGCCTAATTGATTTCTCACAATTCCACCCATGTCTTTAAGGCTTTCTCTGTCCATGTAGTAAAGTATAGATTTGAGTCTGGTCTGGGATTTAAGTAGGTTCCTATCAACTCAAGATTAATCAGAAATTATGACCCTGGAATCACCACTTCAATGAGACCTGCCTAATTTATTTCTCACAACTTAAAAGTATCGAGTTATGTGGTCCCAATTCTGAACAAAGGCTTCCCCCATATTTTGATTAATTAAATCTCGAAAGATCAAGTTATTATTGCTGGGGCATCCCCCCTTGTATATTTTTGTTTATTGGTACCACCCATAATCCACTGTATTATCTTATATGGCTAATATGTGGGTGATCACTTGCTGATAACACAGTATCAGCTGTTATCATTTTGGCTTACTGGAAAAGTAATCATTGTTGCCAATCTAATTCTTATCAGCTGGTGCAACCACGTGTTGTTTCATTTAGTTCAAACACGCCTATTTTATACGCGATTTCTTGTCTAACGACCCTGGTCTTTAAAGCTTGAACTAACTGCAAATGTCACCGAAAATTCATCTCGTTCACCTTTGAAGTGAACTCTATCTAGCTATGTCTACAGAGGTCAAAGTCGCGGTCGAAGTATAAAAAGCGAGACCGTTTGTTCATTCAAAACAGGAGTCACAGACATCCGATGCGTAAAATAAAAAAAAGAGAAAGGCGAAATACTTGTTACGAGAAGTAGAGCATTAATAATGTGTGTCAACTGTCAACTCAACGCAGTTTTTCTGCACGAACCATGCTGAATTCCTGACTTAAGGAACATAGGTAACGTTAAATGCCCGTTTACGGAGACGCGGGGCATCGAGCACTAACATACGAGACGTAACTACCTACAAATAAATAAGTGACTTTAACAGACAGATGTGTCACAAAAATAGGGCTGGTTGCTATGCAGCCATAGCAGTATAGATTCGTGCGAAAATAACGCATACCCATTGTCTGTTCCAGACAGCCCTCCGTTTTCGTTAAAACTAGCTCTATTGTAGACATTCTTTGTTACACCTTGTTTCTTCATAGCAAATACAAGGCACACGTTTATTCGCCCTCCCAAACATCTGCTTTGTCCAATAGAAGACAGATTTTATTCGGATAAAGGTGATCCACGCTTATCCGAGTCATGGGAAAAGGACGGACCGTGGTCCGTCACAACATGGTCCAATACGTCCCTTGCACGGCTCGGAAACGGACGTGTGTGAACGACTGAAATAATACGAACGCACCTATATTTTTAGGGTTCCGAACAAAAAACGGAACCTTTATCCCTTATCCCTTAGGATCACTCGGGTGTCTGTCTGTGTCTGAGAAAATTAAAATAAAAAGTTTTTTGAACAATATTGTGCGAGCCCTTTCATTTGAAATGTCACATTCATATGTAATTATTCATTTAATTTTTTTTATAATTTTAAAATAAATGGTTTTGAAGTAATTCAAGAAATTAGACGGAAAATTACCATTTCCCCCCTTATCTCCGAAACTACTGAGCTAAAAATTTTGAAAAAAAAAGGAGATTACCCATAGAAAAAAGGAAAACCTATGAAAAGTCTATAGTGTTAAAATAACACGTTAAAAAATAACGAAATTCATTCGGAACCCTTTGCACGTGAGTCCAACTCGCACTTGGCCAGTTTTTTTGAGCTCCATTAGCCATATTATGAAGTATAGCTGAACCGCGTAACTTCGTATGCGTCACATTTTTCGTAAATGCTCTGCTCATATTAGTCGTAGAGTGATGGGAAATCCTTACTAATATTATAAATGTGAAAGTAACTCTGTCTGTCTGTCGCGCTTTCACGCCAAAACTACTAAACCGATTTAAATGAAATTTGGTACGGCGATAGTCTAGAGCCTGAGAAAGGACATAGGCTACTTTTTATCCCGGGAGTATGTTCCCTAGGGACCACGCGGGTGAAGCCGCTGGCAGAAGCTAGTAGCCTATAAGCCTTCCTCGATTAACGGGCTATCCAACACTATGATATTTTTTCAATTCGAACCAGTAGTTCCTGAGATTAGCGCGTTCAACCAAACAAACAAACTCTTTAGCTTTATAATATTAGTATAGATTGCTTTCACCCGTAATAAAAATCGTTATCATATCAGTAGAACAGATAACCTATTTAGACAAAATAAACTGTTCAAGTATTTTACCGCCAGTGACGAAATTGGAAGGCGTGGACCGGAACCCGCATAATTTTAGACGAAAATTGTAATGATTGGGCGTTGACCTTGCTCAGACGGTTTGTCGTTAAATCTCTTATGGAGGTCGCAATGTCGCGTATGCCTTAAACCGTTAAACAGATTTATTTTTTGCTTGAAATATGACTGCGGCGTAGAAAGGAGAAAATCGGAAAAAAAATGGGTAGAAATTGGGTCAGGGGAATGTAGATTTTTTTTTTCTGGTGTTTTTATGAAACTAGTGAAGGTGGGATGCCAATTTTGTATGTTGTCGGGCAGCTGCCAATCAAAACAATTCCTTGAATACCGATTGTGTTTATCTTCTACCCGTAGTAACATAGTAAGGAGGTGTATCATGGTTGCGGAATCTATTCGAGTCACCGCGGCCCTGGAACGCAAAATACATTAGGAGGAACACGGATAGGTTTTTATTCAGTAAGTCTGACACTCCCTTCTTCTCTGCCCAGTGCGGGAGGAGTCATTTGATGATTTCCCATCCTTACAAAGAAGTGGATCATCTAACGAAATTATGATGATAAAATTACGTCAATACTATTCTGTGCTGACAGTGGAACATGGCATTTTAAGTCTTAATCATAAAGCAGATCGAATTGTTTTTTTTTTTAAAGCCACAATAACCTTTCTTTGTGGTCACGTCTATGCTATCTTCTTAATTGACCATGGCATAGTCCGCAGGAAGTGAGGGAGTATACCTGTAAGGGAGGGAAATAAAAGATTTTGCCATGGAGTGGCGGTACTGACGAGAGATTTTATAGACTATAGACATTGATAAATAAAAACCCAAGATACACACTCAGCATCTCAAAAACGTCCGCAAAAAACAAGCGCACAATGTATAATTGTGCGCTAGTTTCAAACAGTCTCGCATCGCTCGCCATACTGCACTGCTTTGTAAAAACAACTTTAAGCGATCCGTGTAAGGTTGAATTTGCAAAAAAAAATGTTTATAGTATAACTACACACAACTCACACATGACAGTTGATACATGTCAGTTTTTGACAACAGTTTCGAGTGTTGCATTTGTTCGAGACTGTGCGTCTTGGGTTTTTTATATTTCAATGACTATAGAGCTTTTATTGTGTGACAAGACTGCCTCTCTGCTCCTTTACTCCCATATTCCGATGGCAGTCTGACTAAGTGTTTTCCGAAGCATCAGGTGATGTTATAGGTCACCCATAAAGTAATCAAGGCATTTGAAGCCCTGATAAGCATCAATGTGTGACTCGAAACAAGTTTGTGCTGTACTGATTAGTTTCAGCTGAAGCGTAAAATACGCAATCAACGGCCAAACACGTGTCCACAATAACGTACGTTTAAATAAATTACGTTCCTTTATATGAAACTAGTTGACCTGCGCAACTTCATCTGCTCCGCTCCTTTTGGTCTTAGCGTGATGATATATAGCCTATAGCCTTCCTCGATAAATGGGCTATCTAACACTGAAAGAATTTTTCCTTTCCTTTTTTTAGTTTTTTTTTTTATTCCTTTTTTTTAGTTCCTGTGATTAGCGCTTTCAAGCAAACAAACTCTTCAGCTTTATTAGTATAGATTATTTTTTTATGCCGTTGGACTTCATAGAAAAATGTATATCCGGTCTTTGAAGTTGAAGCCGTAAAAGAACACGATTTATTTTAAGAAATAAATACTTCGGTGTTAACAGATTACTTCCCCTTTCATTCGACTTCCTTGATGACAGAATTCCTAATTTAAAAAATGATACTTCTGTATCTATTTCAAGATGTCAAACAAAACAAACAATATCGATTTTTGTGTATTCTGTGAATCAACCCAGTTGTAGCCCAAGCCAGTGCAGTTTTTCTCGCGTTTTTCATAACAGAAAGAAATAGCTGTCTCTGATCTCGTATTAAGGTTTTCAATTCCTACGTAAAAAGGTTATAAGTATAGACTACCAAAACAGTAATGTATTAAATTCATGAACAAATAATTCACACTGTAGACACAATTTTCAGTCCGTCACGTACGACGTGTTTGTCTATCATATTATTATGTTCAGCGCGTGACTGACAGCGATCTGATGGCGTGATAACTGATAGGCATATTCCAGTCAGTTTATAGCTACTGTAAATAGAAGCTATGTTCCAACTCATTGATGGGTTTCTTGAAATAAATTGAGATACAGAAGCCAATCGAACTCATATAGACGGTACGTTCGTAGCGCGAGATAGAAATTAGATTCATCTATACTAATATATAAAGCTGAAGAGTTTGTTTGTTTGTTTGCTTGCTTGAACGCTCTGATCTCAGGAACTTTTTTTTTGGTCGGGACCGTTCGCAGTTCACCTCTCTAAGGGTGGTCATTGCTCAACCGGGCTAGATTACTCAGGAACTACTGGTTCAATTTGAAAAATTCTTTCTGTGTTAGGTAGTCCATTTATCAAAGAAAGGCACGCTAAGACCAATAGGAGCGGAGCAGACGAAGTTGCGCGGGTCAACTAATCGTTTATATTTTCCCAACCTTTCGCTTTTCGGTAAATGGGCTGCGAAAGGTGCGAGGAATGCTCAACAAAACAAAAAAAAAATGATAAACCTGCGGATCTAAAAAGGGCACTTTAGCAGAATCATATTAGAATCATAATATTAACCACACAACAATCTGTCAAATTTCATTTTCATCTTTATCGCTGGCGCAGTAGGTTCAAGGTTGATTGGGAAAATTTGACAGTGACAGGTAGCGTGATGTGCTTTCTGATTCTGCTATAGTGGCCTAGAAAGCGATGATGTGATCGACGATGGAGCTCGCTTCCCTAGAAGTAGGTAACCAACTCACTCTTAACGAATGAACGGTCTCTTCCAAAATTGGCAGTAATAACATTTACGGATATCTATTTGTATTGTAGCGGCATCAATGCCGCCACAAGAAAAACCAACGGAGCAAATCTATATCGCAACAAAAAGAACCGCGACGCCATCTATCCAATTAGCAGCGAACTACTACGCCGAAATCCTGCATCGCACATTACATCAGCCCGAATAACAACTATCGGGCAGTTGCCCGCCAGACACAACAACTGTCTGGTAGGAGGATCCTCCCTTTACAACGGAGGTTTACGGGACTTTACTCTCTGTTCCGCGTACACTCCAAAATATCCGTCTAGACTTACACAAGTTGCTTGCTTGGTAACCACAGTCCAGGCTCAAATCGTTTTGTTGCGGAATTGTTCGTAACAGTTACCCCGGCCCAGGGGGGCTACTCTCTAACGAAATCCGTAGTTTCGGGCTTAGTTGCGGGCGGGCTTATTCTACTCCGTATCACCTACAGACTTACGATTAGTTCCGAACCTGAACTGAGAATGAATGACAACACGATTTCACAGTAACTGTCAAATCGTGTTATCATTAGTTCTCAGTGGTTAGGTGATACGGAGTAGAAAATGCCCGCCCGCAACTAAGCCCGAAACTACGGAATTCGTTAGAGAGCGAAACGTAAAAGGCATTTGAAGGAACACCGTTGGCTTTTACTCAGTAAGAGTCTGACACCACCTCCCGCTCCGCTAAGAGCGGTAGAAGTCATTACGTGATTTCGTATAAAAAAGGCTCATCTCGTTTTACCAACACATGAGCTTATATTATGCTTGTAGCGACGTAATACCGTTGCCATTATTTTCAAATGGTACTCCAAACACAGACCTTGGTAGTAAGACCTCTGGCATTCTTCCTAACTGTAATTTTTAGAGCATATCGTCTGATGATCTTGCAAGGCCGCTCCTCTCTTGATGCAAGATAACTATTGAGATAGCGATCAATTACTTCATTCATGTTGTTTCCGATAATAACTCGAAAGACGGTGTAGTAACCTTGTTCTGTGTAGTGATAGCACCATGTTCTACTATTGTTTCTACTATTATTATTAATATGTTTTTTCGATGCCCTATGAGTTCTTCCTCTCCTTTTTATTCCGTTTGCACAAATTTTCTACTGGCTTCTATATACTATCTGATACTATTCTGTTGTTTTGTAGTTATCATATCTTGTTTAAATATTGTTGGCTTTTTAATTGTGTCATTGTCAACTTTAACTTCCTCAATTTATTTGGCAATTACAATGTCGTCTCCATTTTTAGGGATTCGAACAAAAAACGGAACCCTTATAGGATCACTCGCAGTGGCGTTACCTTCATATAAGCCCAAAAGCCCGGCGGCATGCCTTACTAAAATGCTCGATAGAGAATCAATATCAAACCCGAACTATTTAAAAGTTCGCGCGCTTAATTCTTATCAAAATAACACAAAGTACGCTACCTATGCCACATTACTACATAACTACACATCGCGATTGTTCGCGCGCAGAGTTTCGCATTTGCAGCGTCTACATATAGCTATCTCGCTTACACGTACCGGCTTTTACCGGGCTTTCAAATACTATCTCCGTCACTTTCGCACTTATAGCGATGTGCCGTATAACGAGTTCTAAACCTTGTGCGCCTACAAATCGATCAGTATTGAAGATTAAGCCGTGCTTGCGTATGAAGTTGCACGCGTATGCGTGACCTTGTCACCTTGCCAACTCTGCAGTGTTGCCGTTTTAGCGACGTTGTGAGATCTTGGAGATTTTTAACGAGTTTGGGGACTTTTTTTAAGATTTAGCAACAATAAAAACTAGCGACTTTTTAAAATAACGAAATTAAATACTCAAGCAATATCTTAAAAATAAAAAAATTGCGACATCTAGCTAGATTTTTCATATACCTGGTGACTTTTTTTGCCTAAATGACAACACTGCAACTCTGCGTAAGTAGTTCTTGACACCGGAGTGCAACTCACTTCAGTTTTATTTGCTTGAGAGTTGAAAAGTTATGTTGTTAAAGTTTTTTGTGTTTTCTTAGATTTTCTAAGTGATACAATTGTTTTGGTGACTTACCTACAACAATGGAGGTAATTGTACCTTGTGAGGATTTAAAATGCGTTCAAGTTTTGATTGGCGAAGATAAGGTAAAATCTTTAAACTTTGCTCAGAAAAAACAGTTAATTTCTTCATTAAAACCGACGCCTAATCTGTGTTTTTCTAGACTAGTAAATCGCATAAACGAAATTTAATAGATCAGTGTATAAAACTAGTTGGATTGTTGGCTGTTCGCACACTAATAAGTTGTGTTCGTGGCCTATTTTTTTCGAATGAAGATTCCGTTTGGAATACATCTGGTTATAATGATTTAAATAACATATCTGGCGCCATTAAAAGGCACGCAAATTCCCATAAACACCTGTGTGCAATGGTTTCTTTTGGTAATTTTGGTAAACAACGAATTGAGACATCTTTATCAGTTTATGAAAAAATTGCGATGATACATACGAAGGTACCTACATACTCAGTCGAAAACTGAACTTTCTTTTTTTGAAATCGGTTAAAATTTTATTGGGCTTGCCTTATTTTGAAACCCTAGGCACGCCACTGATCACTCGGGTGTCTGTCTGTCCGTGCGTCTGTCACAGCCAGTTTTCTCCGGATCCACTGGACCAATTCTGTTGAAATTTGGTACACATAATAATTATGGACTTCTGTGACCCAAACATGGACGTGTTACGTAAATTATTAAATTTTTAGTATGTGGGTCACTTTTGGGGGTCAAACTAGAAAATAAAAAAAAAGTTTTTTTCAACAATATCGTGTGACATATCAAATGAAAGGGCTTAATGTGAGGGTTTTAATTATATTTTTTCATAATTTTAAAATAAATGGTTTTGAAGTTATTCAAGAATATAGACGAAAAATGACCATTCCCCCCCTTATCTCCGAAACTACTGAGCCTAAAAGTTTGAAAATAATGGAGATAATAGATCTTTACCTATAGATTACAGGACCTACAAGAAGTCTGTAGTGTTAAAATAACATGTTAAAAAAAATAAAATTCGTTCGGAAACCTTTGCACGCGAGTCCGACTCGCTCTTGACCGGTTTTGTATTAGCAGTCATCTCACTATTCAGCCCCTTTTCTGCTAATCTATACTTTTATATCAATTATCGATTCTTTGGTCTTCTACTTATGACTGATCATTTCCTCCACATCACATACCTACATAATGACTAATTCGATTTCATATAAAAGGAATTATACGGTAGGTGACATTGCGTTTCATTTTAAAAGAGAAAATAATATGGTAGCTAGTTTTATACGGTCTAGTGATTGTTTGTGAGTTTTCTTAGCCATAAATACGACGAGATACTTTAAATCGTCACAAAATAATATTAAAGTCCGTTTTATGCTGCATGTTATGTCACTTAACCTCAATGTGAGACATTCCCGCTTTTCAACTCAAGAGCCACTTTTCTCTTGAAAATATTTTACAAGACTTGCAGAATATTTTCGTTAAATGCACGGAATAAATCTACCTGTTAGTAGTTCATTGACATCTCTTACATATGTCTGACGGATGAATTCATGTATGAACAATACAAAGATCGAAACTGTATGAAAAACTTAATTTTAAAGACATGACGTCTAACAATCAATTTGGAAACTCTGAAAATTTTCCGCCAGACTATTATTTCTATTATAACGTTTTTATACAGCAATTTACAGAAATTATGTGTTTTTATTCCCACACACGTTCTCATAAAAAATATCATTCGTTCTTCAGTATGAAAATACCACGGACTAGACACTTAATACAAATTTTCTACATTTGCGACGTCACTGTTCTTCATTAGCTTGTCTTTGTCTCATGTGACTTGGAGCCAGCGTAATGTCTATGATTTTATTATTTTTCTCATATCTATAAGCCTTCACTTTATCTTTCCTTTCCTTCTGATTCACATCATTCCTCACAATCCTACCATCTTTTCCTGCTCTCCCTTTCCATCCATCCACAAAAACATTCATCATTCTCTTAACCTTAGTCATCGGTTCATCTCTACTCTTCACATGCCCACCACACTAATCACTTACACGCTTTGACTAATCGTCTACCCGTCAAGTTAACTGTTCTTCAACGATCAGAATCTCGTGAAAATCGAGAGTACTGGCTAAAAATAGCCGTTCGAGTGCCTTGCATTATCGAGTAACAATGATGGTTGGTGTAGAGCGGCAATGACCTTACAAATGTAACGAGTAATGTTCGACTCATGCTTTCATTCTTTTGCTTGAATGTTAACGTTTACCTTCCGTATTTCCTTCGTTTTTGGAGAGTTACCTGGCTTTGATAGCGAGCCGAGTTCATTGCCACACGTGCCTTGCATGTTCCTAACGTTCTTTGCACGTACGATTCTTAACATATTCGAATTTGCTATTCTCACTCGGCATTAAAATCGTTTTATTGCTGAGTAAGAAAAGCAAGCGTCTGTTAGTAAAATAAATAGAAATAAGGATAACCTTGGCAAGCTATTGAATTACTTGAGCAACTTTAATGATTGTGCGCAGTCGCACATTCGCGAATCAGCTGAAATTATTTGACTCTAAATCAGATGGTCAGGTAAAAAAATATGGTGGTAGTATCTTCTTTATCAAATTAAACTAGACGAAGCCAGTGGCAGAATTGACCTACCGGAAGGCTGCCAATGTTCCTCATTTCTTCAAAGGAATAAATATCAAATATACAAATCAAATTAATTAAAATACAATCAGAAATATCTGCTTTCCCTTCACATAATATCTATTATTATGTTCATAGTATCCGATCATTAGGGCACAGAAATATCACTGATTGGAAACGAGAATAAGCGGAAATTAAGATTTTCTCGATATGATATTGAACCGCGATTAGATCGACTTCTTCTGATAGTTATTATGCTACTACCTGTAGTTTATGTTTATGGTTCATTTAGTTTTAATTACCTTTAACCTGATTAAGATATCGAATTTCTACTGACGATCTAGATCTGTAGTTGTAGTATCAGTAGAAAGTACCTGGATAACCTAGCTAGATCGATTTATCGCTCCCGAAAACCCCTGCATACTAAATTTCATGAAAATCGTTGGAGCTGTTTCCGAGATTCAGATTATATACATATATTATATATATGTATATACAAGACTTGCTCGATTAAAGGTATTAGATTGTTAGCAATTATCTAATTTTAAGAGTCCCAAAATAGAGACTTTCTAACTCTGGAACTCCATACCTTTTAGCAAACCTCCGTCGGAGTCAATCTTAATTCAGTCCGACTCTATTTACTAGAATATTCAATTAAAGGTCTAATTAATACTGATAGTTTATATCTCAACATATTTACGAATCTCGGTGATACGCAACTAAATAATGATGACTTGATGAAAGTAGCTTATCAATGTTATCATCCAAATCTCAGCAAGAATTTGCTTACGTGAATCGATATGATAAATGTGCGTAGTGTATTACGTGATTAGGCAGTTTGCTAAAATTTACTGTTTTCGTTCACAATTCTGAAGTCACAATTTTTTAATCTTGCAGTAACTGAAGACTTGCCAGTACTTAAAAGTTCACTGGTCTCTTGTTCTGCTTCAAGTTTTCTTTAAACGAAAATAGTCATAAAATTATTTTTAACATTGTAATATTTAACAGTACCTAATTTATATTCGCGCAGTCTTGTACCTATTTGTAATTTGTAAAGCTGCTGGAGATTTTGGCAAAAGTGAGTACAAACCGTGGCCAGGTATTTAGTCTCCTTCAATTTTCACGGTATTACTTATTTGCTTTGACAGACATGAAATATCGGAAAGTACTCTCTGGCAGACACCAAAATGTTTGATTCGTCTTAATCTGAAATGCTCTCCTTGAACTTGGTTATTTATAAGAAAATTTCCATGTCTAGACTAGGGTAACTTAGGTGCAGTATACTTTGTTCTGAGATAACATTCTGAGCATTTGTATTTCGAAATCACGTTGGCAAATATTGATCCACGTGCGTGCGTGTGTTGTTCTTGTATAGCCTTTTATCCTCATACAAATTCTTGGCTTTATTGTCATTGCTCAACAATTGACATTGTCAACGTTTTAATATCTTATCATTCTCTGCTATCCTGCTATCTCTCTTGGCCTCCTCATTATTCTATTTACGTTAAGTAACAGAAGTATTATCATTTCTTACTATCTCCGTAGTAGTAATGACTAAGCCAATTTCAGCTTTAATGATTCGACAAGGTTCTAATTCTTCACACGCGTTTACAATCTAATCTGTTTCTTCAACAAAGTGAGTGATGAAACGCAATAATTTAAATTTATCTGCAGGGCGGAATGCCAAAAGTAACGCATGATACGATAATGCAACAAGAATTTCCAGCCAGTAATAATATTCGCAAAGAGTTGTAATTTAGGGCACCGACTGATCCGCATGTTTTTGTGCAGGAAGGTAGCTGTATTGGTTTGTTTCGTATGCCATCTTGCAGGCGACCTCTCATTACTCCTGGTGATTTCTGGCGCTCTTTCACGAGTTGCCCTCGACGTGTTTCAATTGATTTAACATCGTAGAAAATTATATCTGTTAAAACTGATCGACTTTTCCGGGTGTTCCTGAGTATGAGTGACACTGTTGTATAGTTGGTTCAGAAAATACCTTGCTTAATCTATCGTCTCTATTCATCTGAGGGTAACAACATCACAGTCCAACTCCGATGTTTTTAAGCTTATGAAGTCAAAAGCCTTACTTAAATCAATATCAATGGGGCGATGCTTTTTCAATTTGAGTCCCTTATGAAGCATTTGATTTTTATTTGTTACAAATGAACTTCAATTGAGTTCAATTGACAGGGATTTATCTCGAATTTCACATTAAACGCTACATTACACAGCTCAGTTGACCTTGCACTCATAAATCTCATTATTCAGCGTAGTGATTAGGGGTCTCCTTCGTTTATAAAAGAGGTAAATACAAATTTTGCAATGGTCGATAATGTATAGAGCTAAAAATAACTGTGTTGAAACTTTGAAGTTGATTTACAATAATTAAGCCCAAATAAGTACTTTCTCAATTACCTACCTACTTAATAATCAGTTACAAAATACCAAAGTCTTAGACCATTTTAGGTCAACGAAACCAGCTGAAATATTATACTGCCGATTCAAAGTTATTAGTGCCAAAACTGGCAGTCGAAGTAAATTAGCTTAGTGTTAATAGGAAGTGATAAATGATCGCTTTGCAATTTAGAACTGTTAATTGCTATTAGAATGAAGCTTGTTACAAACCGTTAATTGATAGTTTAGCGTTGGTAAACAAATTATGCTGGATTTGTTGGCAGAGATTAGAACACCGGCTTTCGTCTGGTTGATCTTGATGTTGTCAAAGAAGATTAGCCCTGAAAGTTTTAAGTGTCTGGTGTTATTTCTGCTAACCACTATTAGATACTAGACGAAGCTTTCGATGATAACAATACGTTCCGTGGCGCTAATTTTTACCTACTAGCAACCCACAAGGTGGACCGATGACCTGGTGAGGGTCGCGGGTAGCCGATGGATGCGAGACGTATAAGACCGGTTGTTGTAGCGACACTTGTGGTAGCCTATGTCCAGCAGTGGACGTCTTTCGGCTAATATGGTGACGATGAACTACTAACATCGAGCCCTCTTAAAAAAGCCTACAGATTCTGCACTAAATCTTTTTATGCAAATATTCAATGATGGATGTAACAAAAAAATCGCGGTATTAGATACAGTAGGTACCTATGAATACCATTCTATGGAATGTGATGCCATTGACGCTTGATTTGACACATTAACGTGACGTACCAATAAAATGTGATAGAGTAAAATAGTTTTAATGGCTTGATGTCCATGACCATGTTGAAAAAACAATCCATTGTTGTCATTTTATAGCCTTCATGGTACGAATTACGGCCACGAGTAGAAAATAACCATCCAAAGTGCTATATTTACATAGTTCGTCAGTTGTGTTGTACTGGAATACTGATAGATGCTTGGCAGTACCTTCCTGAAAAGTCATTCATCAGATAGTCTATTCTTGTTTCTTTCATGCATGTAATCTCTTCTGTAACCAGCGTTGTTTGGTTGTTTTACATTTCAAATCTGCTTTTGTCTTTCCTTTTTTGTTTTCTATTATTTTGAGTTGGGTCTCCCTCACTTTTCTGGGACGAGACAATCTCTCCTGGGTTCTTGGTTTAGGCAGCAGGTGGGTTTCTCAAAGCGTCTCTGTTGGGGCACCAGCTTTACTCTTTACCCCTTCTGTCTTCTGGTGTTCAAGGTGTTTCGTTATATTGTCGTATTTTTAACCGACTTCCAAAAAAGGAGGAGGTTCTCAATTCGGAGGGTATTTTTTTATGTATTTATACCGATTACTCCGAGGTTTCTGTTCCGATTTCTGTGATTCTTTTTTAGTTCGATGCAGTATACTTGCCATTTGGTCCCATAAAAATTTGATTCAGTTTGGTTCAGTAGTTTTATGAGCATTTTTGCTTATTTCAATTTCTGCGTTGACGAAAACGTCGTCCAAGTATCACCACTTAAAAGTGAAAAATAAAAACTTTTTACAAAAAAATATAACCGACTACCAAACCAAACAAAACACTTCAAAGAATAAAATATCCCTAATTTCGGAAGTCGGTGTTAAAAAACAAAGAAACAAAACCAAACACACCGACTTCCGAAATTAAGGTTATTTTATTCTTTGTAGTGTTTTGTTTGGTTTGGAATTCGGTTTTTTTTTAAGTTTTTTATTAGTCGAGTACGTAAAGCGGGTAAGTTTTTCCTGTAAACCATATTTCTTATTTTATTTACACTGCTTTTGTACTATTGTATTCAGTAGGTAATACTTAAGTATACAAACAAAACAAATTGCCTACTTATGTAAGTTCAATGGCTGAACAGATTAGATAACATGCCCTCTTAATCGTACCCTCGACTCAATAGCTTTGGGCACTTGATCGATGAATTACCGAACAGTAAAATAATTATTATTGTGCTCTGTAAAAGTAGTTATGTAATCGTTATGTCATAGATCCAGCTGACATAATAGCGCGTTCGGCTAAAATAATGCAGTGTCAGGAAACTAATTTAGATTACCTATGTATTTCTATAATTGGTTTTTGTACTTTTTAATTGACTTTAATATTATATTTGCCTTAGTTTATAGCCATTTGTCTATCAATTTTACGGTGTTTTTAGTTATTAGTCTTGAGTAGTGAAAGTGAAATCAAAACTATTCGTCGTTGTAAATGATTTCTCTCTGATTGAATGAGAAACCTAAAGTGAATTAAAATATTGATTTATTATAATAATTATTATCTTTAATGGTTGATGAAAGAAATGGAGTGACTGGTAGTCGTAACAAACTTTATATCGTTGGATAAGAATGAGTCACGAATTCACGATTTTCGAATTCTACTTGTCCGATGACTTTTAGTTGTAGGAAGATGGAGGCAAAAGAAAAGATGGATTGGATTGTGAAGAACTGAAGAAAGATAACAATAAAAAGAGAGTGAATACTTGCTGACGGTTGACAGAAAGAAAGTTGTTGCTCAATTAACTCATGGGACAAAAGCAGGAACATGATGATGATCTATCATGAAAACCTCGTAGTAAATTACTGAGGGTCAAACGAAAATACAGTTCCAATGTCGCGAGGTAAACAGGTGTAAGTTAGCGTAACCGAAATATGCGCCTGTCATAAATATCTGACAGCCTGGTACAGTGGCTTTGGCAATGCACTCCACGAGGCCGCTCGGATAATATTAGAAATGTTGGTACATTTTTACAATACATGTTTGTTTTGAAGTGTTTATGATACGTTCAATATTTCTAGCGTGGGAACGAAAATATCGAATTTAGCTATCCGTTGAGAATGGGGTCTGAATAGAGAGAGTTACTGGCTGCTGTACCGACAAGAGCTTAGCTCTTAAGAGGGGTTTAGTCCCGAGGAATTTGAAAAATAGGTATTTGAAGAAACTATTGCCGATGCCGTCGCGCTGCACTCGTATCAAGTAAAGTGCGAAAGCGACAACTGCAGCAGAGGCTGATTTTAAAATACATTTTGTATTCCGCTGTTTTCTACTTCAAAAGTGGACTGATCTTTAAAAAATATATATTAAAATTTAGAGGAAGACTAAATCTATGCTTCTATTTTTTCTATTTTGTTAAAAACTTATCAAAGTCTTATTGTCATCTGAACATGGCGGTAAAAACGGGCTGTTTTTTTCGGGTTTTTGGATTGTCATAATTCTTTAAGTGATTATGTTTTGGAAAAAAGAAAATGATATCATTGCTCTAGCAGCATTATCCACGAAGAAAACAGTGGAATGCGTTTGTATGGAGAAAGGCCCAAGAGTTACCGACTAGTCCCCTCTTAAGCTAATAAATAAGAACTGGAATTTATTGAATATATTTTGGGGTCTATGATTAGTTTTCGGACCATTCTTGTGTAACCTAGTACCCACTAAAATATCTTTAAAAATCATGGTTTACTTAGAAATCATCCATCGGTCCATTGGTCCTTGAACCGAATCTCCAAGGAGGAAGGTCCAATCCCAACTTACCAAAGTGGAAAGTGGAGCTACCGTAGCGGAACTGCAGCAGATAATGGATGCATATGCAGCATATGCTGCGATATCACTATCACTACATATTATATAACAAAGTCCTCCGCCGCGTCTGTCTGTGTGTTCGCGATAAACTCAAAAACTACTGCACCGATTTTCATGCTGTTTTCACCAATGGATAGAGTAGTTCTCGAAGAAGGTTTAAGTATATAATTTATCTAGAAAAAAAATAGTGATCCCTAAGAAAATTGCAGCGCGGACGAAGTCGCGGGCGAAGTACTAGTTTAAAATATAAAATAAAACGCAGGTTCGAACAAAATGTCAAAAGAATACTGATTAAAGTCTAAACATTTAAATTCTTAGCCAAGTTAACTTTGCCAACTGAATAAAAGATTGGTTAAGTTTAATTTCAAACAACTGGACATAAATAAACTTAATCTAAATACACGCTAATTGGTAACTACTTGCATTTGCAATGCAAATGGTCGTAGTTCACCGATTGTAGATGTAGGGCAATAGTTTAATGGACGCATTTTCAAAGTACACGCATTTGTTTTACAAAAGCGACAGCAAAGCGTTAAGAGGGCTATTACATTTTTTCTTGGATTTGAGCGTTTTGACTCGAGTTTTGATGTGTGATTATGGTTTATATATAATAATAACTAGCTGACCCGCGCAACTTCGTCTGCGTCACAATTTTCATCTATAATATAACTCCTACCCTACTCCAACCCTACTCCTACCCTACTCCTACCCTAATCCTACCCTACTCCTACCCTAATCCTACCCTAATCCTACCCTACTCCTACCCTACTTACCCTACCTACCTACCTACCTACCCTACCTACCTACCTACCTACCCTACCGACCTACCTACCCTACCTACCCTACCTACCTACCTACCTACCCTACCTACCTACCTACCTACCTACCCTACCTACCTACCCTATCTACCCACCCGTTTTTTTTTTTGCTTTTAAACCTTCCCTGTATTTTGGCGAATCCAACAAAAAAAGAATAATTAAAATCGGTCCAGCCGTTCTCGAGTTTTAGCGAGACTAACGATCAGCAATTCATTTTTATATATATAGATAATAATAAACTCTTTATTTCGAGAAATATTTGTTACAGAGAATATCCTTACTTATTTTTTACTTAAAATTAAATATACACTTAATGTGTCAAAGGAGTGCTTTGGCATTCGTACTAGGATTACCATGTATCACGAATGCAGTCACCTTCCACCGGGCACAGTTGGTCTACTTCTAATTTTGGAGTATATAGCCACAAATTTAAAAAAAAAATATGGCCAAGAAAGTTTGATTCTTTTTCTTGGGAGTGCTTTAAATAAATATTTCAATTTGTTTACATAAATTATTAAAAACCTTGTTTCTGCAAAGGATGTTTCATAAAATTTTACTTTAGGCATCTTTTGATTCTTTGTTACATCGAAGATATAATAATTTAATCATTAATAAAAATGTTTATGGTACAACTGTATCTTCTACTTTGGAGTGCTTTAATCAATTTATTACGTTTCATTCAGCAATATACCAAAAATAATTCCGTAAAACAGAGAGTTACTGATAATTTTTCGTCCGCAATTATATTTTTTTTTTTTCTATGAAACTGTAATCCAAATTCAAACAAAAAGTAACTAATAACTAAGGTTACTATGTTACCGTGCTTGAAAAAATAATGGTCTATTTAAATGTAAAACAATATTTGTAAACAATTGTTGTATACAGCGCTACAATCACTATAAATCTCGGAAAACGCGGTCTGTAGCTTTAGTCCGGGCCAAGCACTCGATTTGACGCACAGGACCGGTCGTTGTGGCGACGCTTGGGGGAGGCCTATGTCCAGCAGTGGACGTCTTTCGGCTGATATGATGATGATGAAGCACTCGATTTTGTAATAGCACCCTTAAAGCAGGATACATACGAGTTACGAGTAGCCTGAAAATTTGAAACCAGTCTTGCCAAACGGTATCGTGTTGCAAAATTACGGGGTCGTGGAAGAGAGATAAAAGAATGTCGCTCCATATAAAACATTGGCATTCAGATGCATCCGCTTAGACTGGAAGACTTCAACTAGAGGTGAGACGTATATACTGGAATAGGTTTTTGGAACAGGTTTTTGGCTGGATGCGTAAACCGTGCGCACCACACAAACGCGTCTCGAGTATTTATGCGTATGGCGTTTGCCACTATATTCGCTTCTGTTACAAGTGTTGCGACTTGCACATTTTTTTTTCTACGGTTCTATTAATATAAACTGACAGTCCTATGACTAAAGTATGAAGGGAAGTTTTCAATAAGATTTAATTTTAGTTGTTGTAAAATGTAGAAAAGATATGAATGAGTACGAAAGCGTATAAACATTACTAAAATCCATAAACTGAAATACTCGATCCATTGCTCGATCTCGAAGTTACGCAAACGTCAATACACTTGAGACGTCTAAATACTCGTGGACCTAGTTTTTGGAATCATTATTTAGGCGGACGTATACTTCAAAGACTCAGTACGCGTTTTACCGAGTATGTCTCACCTCTAACTTCAACATCGTTGGGAAATAGCAGGCAGATCCTATGTTTTTCTATTTACGAGATTTTTATTTATCCATATGAAATTGACCATAATGTACGTATTTCTCGCTTCAAGTAAATATTATAGCCCATGAAATGGTCATACTAACTTCGTCATAAAAATAAACATGCTAAGATGATAAATGTGAAAGCTTATGCTTTAACATACTCTCGTAAAATCACTGCTGCAATATTTATTAGAGAAAATATAGTCGTAAATATTGGTAAAGGAAGGAAAGACAATGCGAATAGCCCAGAAAGAGATGAAGAGCCCTTGACTACCGCTGTCATATGGAATTGACCATAGATATCGAAATAATGCAAAGAGAGGTACAAAAAGAAATAAAGACTTGGGTATATTGTTTTTTCGTTTTCGGTTTCGTCTTCCGTTAGTTTACGACTTTTCTCCGACATTTTCTCTCACTAGCTAGACGCAACGTCACCCCACAAAGCGGCGCCAGTAACTGACCAAGCTGTTTACACGGGGTTTTTGTCACTGGCGCGAGTGGGCGCGGGTTGCAGGGGGCGCCGACTGGCTTCTAAATATTCGTGTGCGAATGTACAAGCCAGCGCTGACTTCCCGCCACTGGATTGACTTGAAATCATTTTACACGGGGTTTTTTTCGGGTCAGCGCTGGCTTGTCTCGATTTCGGCGCCAGTCACTGGATCTGTCTCAATCTGCCTTTACACTCTTATTCTTTACTAGCTGAGTCGCGCAACTTCATCTGCGTCACATTTTTCATGAAAGCTCCGCGCCTATTAGTCATTGCGTGATTTTATATATAAATGGGCTATCCAACACTAAAAGGTTTTTCAATTGTTCCTGAGATTAGCGCGTTCAATCAAACAAATAAACAAACTCTTTAGCTTTATAATATTAGTATAGATAGATTGCATACAGAAAAGCATACAAATACAAACATAACAGAAAATGTACAAAAGCGAGATCAACCCAGAATTGGGTTTTCTAACAGCAAACTGCTCTCTGCTCTTTAAAAATATTGTTGCGGTATTAGCAGCTAAGATTCTTAATCAACGAAGGATTAATAAAGATCTACTCGATTAAATCTTTCGAAAACAGTCCCACAGTCTTCAAATATCATTTCTTCTGGGTGTTGCACCTCTGCCATATAGTACAAGATAACGATCTGTATTTACGTCCATATATCTCCAGTTTGAACAGCCATATTTTTCAAAGTTTCTATCTAGTTTTCTCTCGATATCAATATGTATCTCGCGATCTTATCCTGGTCGATCGTCTCTTTAAACCATGTTTCAGTTATGCCAATTTCTCGCGTCTCTCGCACAGAGGTTTTGAAAGTACGCCGCGTTTCGTTGTTGCTTTCCGTTGTTTGTAAAAGGTATTGCCTCGGACGTTGCAATCGGTCGTTCAACTGTCTGGGAGGTGAGACAAGGTACCATTGGTGCGTGTGCGCAGCTTTCGAGTTTACGTCGAGTCGGGGTATTGAAGTGTCGCCCAAAAATGGTTTTGGTCTACGCCCATTGATTTTCGTTTTGTTGCAAGAGAATGGTCACTGAGTTGCAGATATAATTTGTGTTAATGTAGTAGAAATATTATTTAATTTATCATTGCCGTAACAGTTGAAAGAGACACTGATTGAAATTTCAAATTCTTTTCAAACTTTTACATTTTAGCATAATGTGACATTGTATTGTATTCATGACCGTTGTCGCATGTCATTACCACCGTCGAAGGTTATTTGTGAACTCAAGTCATTTAATCAAGTTTTTTCTAGAAATTCAATGTCAGTGAAAACTTCGATAAAGTATAATCTCTTATTAATTTTCAACACCTCATTGCAACAAAATAGCATTAAAACCTGATAATAAGGTGCCATAAATCGATATTATGGCTTAGCAAGTATGGTTACCATGGTAATTTGCCAGCGCAATTACTAAGAGTAATAGCGTTTCTATATTGATAAAAAGCCAACGTATTAACGTCTAGTACTAATAATTTAATGGCTGTTATTATAGGGCGGTTATCTGTTAAGATTGTTACTGTTGAAGGCTACTTAGTGGCTAAGAAGGTAACTGTAGCTGAAGGTGCAACCACTGGACCTGACCATAACAGAAAAATTAAATATCACCCAAGATAAAACTGCAATTTGTCAGAAAAAAAAAACAAATTAGAACTTAATGCGCCAAGCACGAGTAACTGTGGAAGGCCTTTTACTTTCTAACCTTTTATTTAACCAATTACAGTAGAAGCCTTTGCAAGTGGTCAAATAATGACTGCGCTTAAAGAAGTAGAGAATGTGAACACAGGCATAGTACAAAATCGTGTTAATAACAGAAACATAATTCTGAATGATGACCACCATATCCTCAAAATTATGACACGTTAATTCCTCAAACTTGGCGATACCCCAACTAGTAACAGATACCGCTATTTAAAATTAATCTGCCATAAATTAGCAGACACAGAATACCAGGTGCCTTATTTGTTCATCTTACAATTTGCATAACCATACTGTTGGTCTGTAAAGGTTCTTGAATGTCACTCGGTTTCATTGACATCATATGGTTGTTTCATAGTAGGCGCTTAATTGAAAATTATGCGAAATTGCTCCGCTGGCTTGTACCTTTCGAGTTATTTGAGCCATTCAAGTTGAGTGGTTCATAATTTTGTGACTGAGATTCGTCAATAGATTTTAGTATTGGAGAGAAGTTTGGTAATATGGTGGAATTTGCACGCGTCGAATAGAACGCTTCTATGAGGTCGTCCATATAGCAAATTTTGTTACTTAGGAAACAAATTCAGCTGTATGTTTGCATTATTTCATTGTCATGGCTTGAACTGCAAGTTCACTCAATCAAAATAATTGCGAAATCATTCTAACTGTCGAGTTCAATTCTAGTTGCCATAGTAATGTTATGTCAGACGCACGATTAACAGCCGTTAGTCCTGCTCAGCTGGTGTCCGATACAGGGAAAGTGATAAATTCAATGTTATACAAACACTGACTTTTTGCCATCATTAGTAACCGAACCTCCGTGTACGACACACGCTCGAAAATCACTCTTATTCTGTTACTGATGAAGTTTAATTTCTGTTGGGAGGTGGATAAGTTTTCCGCGGTTTTTGCTCCTTTTAATACCTATAATTTTATAGAGGCGAAGATTGGTAATTTCATCAAGCGACGGTTTCGTGGCTACTCGTTTTTCATTGAGAGGCTTTTATTTTTTATCAATACAGCAACTGCACATAGCCGTGTAATTGCCAGTTTTAGAAACTTGATCGAACCCGCGTTCTATGTCCAAGTCCAAATATGGTCTCAAATTATTTCTTATAACCTGAGACTTCTAATCCTGCCGATTGACCAAAACAATTATTTATCCAACAATTCAAAGTGACACGTTTCATTACATGCAGTATCATAAAGTGCGACCGTCTCTCCTTGCTAACTGGAACAATCTCGGCTTTACGGCGCATTTTAGCTTTATAGTGGCAATGAAAATCTAATCTCTCGTACAGCACAATAAAACAACTAAACGGTTATGTTATTCGTAATGAATTCGTTATTTACGATTGTTGTAGGGAAAGCCGATCGTTTTATGTTGAATCGCTAACAGACAGGGCCGTCTACCACTTGTTTGCGTTTTCTCGTACACGATTCCGAAAGTGAAATGAGCGTGTTTAATGTAATAAATCTCGAAGTTCTTAGTAGGTAATTGCGAGTTTAGTTTGATTCTCACGTTCGTTCGGTGCCAACTGGAAGATATGCTGAAATAGCCCAGGCTTGCCGATACAACTGTCACGTGGTAAGGATTGTGTTCCAACTGCGCTCTTTAGATGTTTATAAACAATTCCATTTAATAAAACGCCTCTATCGATAAATTCTTCTTCTAAAATATTTCATTTGCTTCGCATTTCAGATTTTGGTCCATGTATATTTTCGCGTAAGTCAAGACCAAATCTACCATTGCAAATATGCATAGTATGCATGTGCTGGCAAATACTTTTATATGACAAGAAATAAAAGGAGTGAAACTAGAAAACTAATTTTCATTCAATGTGGTTTCGCATGACTCATTCACAACTAATATTCTCGATATCTTTGACTACTTTATTATGAAATGACGACAGCAACCTTGCCCAGGGCACTTCAGGGGCTAGTTTAATTAAACTAAATGAAGATAGCAGTCCTTGGGCGTGTACCAGCGGTCAGTCGAAAGGTCGTACCTTCAATTCGACCCTGTTGAATTATTGATGTGAAGCATTCGAAGATAGACACGTTTCATTAGTTGAAAAGGTTGGTCGAAGTATTACGTCAATTGAGTGACAGACCGATGGGTTTCAGGAAAAGCAGCCACTAAAAGAACCGCTTTCCGAAACCTAATCCTTGATTTTACAGCTAGGTTAGTAGGCAAAGCCCAATAGACTTTATCACATCAAAATCTCTGATCCCGTACAGTAAGTGCTGCCATATAACAGCAGTGACAGATCGCATTGTGCACACAGTCGAGCGAAAATCTATTACGCATTGGGTGAATTATAAGCATTATTACTGAGACCAGTACCATAAACCGTCAGATAAATGTTGCTTTCTCCCCGCCTACACATCCAATGACAAATGCATATAAATATAAATAATCTATGTAATTACAGACAGCTTGAACGCTGCGTATCTGTAAGGCTTAAGATCGTTTGGAAAGGCTCTTGCTGGACTGTATCCATTTTTGGTTGGACTCAGTTTTCACGCGATGTAGCGTGTTTTGGACTTTGTATTGATTTGGTTCCGTTTGGATTGGTTCATTTTCTATTGGTGGTGTGTGGGTAATTTTGTGCGGAACGTGATGATATGTGAGTCAAGAGTTCCGATCGATTAGACGCTTTGTCATTTTTTGGGAATCAGATTAACATGAAATCCAACTAAAGCTTGTTAACAGGCTTTAGTTTTTTTTGTTAAAGTAAGATTGACAGTGAAAGAACAGTTAAAGATAATATAATAGGCTAACAGTATTCCGACCCAATAATGATCGGGGACACTGAAATTCAGCACTTGACATAAACGGCCTCCACATAAGTAATTGTGACCTATACTGCACAGTTAAAATGGACAAGAGACAGTTATTTATACAAAGCTAAAATAATTTATTCGCAACGTTAAATTTCATTACAGACGTGTAAAGTTTAGTACAAATCACGCTTTAGAAATCTGACACCTAGGTAATACCGCTAAAAGTAACGTATATATAAATTTTAACGTGTTTCATACGGCTGTCGTAAAATGTTGAAATGTCGGGAACGAAATATGGGAACTTAAAGCCGTTACTCACTTACTTGTACCTAAGCAGTGATAATGCGAGGTGTGGGGTCGAGTAGAAACATGGAGTAGAAGCAAATAAAGCGACATGGGAATGGAAAACAACAGAACAAACCGATGAGAACCCAAAGACAGTTGGGTTAGAAAGGACACAAGTGTTAATTGGGAGAGCTGTAAGATCAGCAGTAAACTGCAACGTACCAAGTTGACTGACTGATTGAATAACACAAAAGATTTCTCCACAAACACAGCGTATATCATCGCAATGCAAAGCTGTCAATCAATTCTCCATAACAATCATCATTGGTCAAACAACTCTTTGCTTCCATGCAGCTGACAATTTCGGTAATGTCTATCTACAAATTAAAGAAATGCCTGTCAGGATTCCATTTGTTATCCACTTCGTGTACAGAGACGTCGCGGATTTGATCCCGGAAGTGTACCGATGAGTTTTTGAATCATGTGCACAATTTATTGCTCAGAATTAATCGTGAATGGTGAATGATTTATAGCGGGAACATTGCGTTCATAATAGAAACGAATGGTTTTATTACTGGCACGACGATGACACTTTTCTCTCGGTCAGTTGCAAATTAGGCGTTAATTTTGAAGCTGTATGTGATAGTAAAATATGAGAAGTGCTTGCTGACGTACAATTCTCACTTTACCTTGAAGATGCTATTGAGTCGCAGCTTTCCAATAAGCTTTTCTTGCCGATAGATGCTGTCATAATTTGAATAGGTGCTCTTATTACTCCGGTCAAAGTGTTCTTATTGTATGCAAAATATCTAGGTTGCTCTTAAATCAGCTGTACGCTAGTGCACTTCTACTTATCCTTAATTTGATATTTATACTTCAGTGAAATTACTTTTAATTTTCGAAACTGTATTACGACATGAGTCTTCACCGGCAGACCTTGTCGATCGATTAAACGTCCAAGCATGATTAAGTAATTAATGGATTTCCTCTTTCCGCTTTTAGAAATCGATAATAATGTCCAAGTACTTCCAGAATTCGTTTTTTATTCGTATGTATGTGTTTTTTTTTATAATGTTATTTCGTTTATAGGGTAGTGTTATGAATACGTTCTATCAACTTAGCTGGTTTTAGTCCACTGTTCCAATGAGGGTTCTTTTTAACTAATTCGCTCATCCTCTGAAATTTTATTCTACCCGAGAGCTGGTTTTAGTCCACTGTTCCAATGAGGGTTCTTTTTAACTAATTCGCTCATCCTCTGAAATTTTATTCTACCCGAGAATAGGACATCCTATAAAATTCTTCTGATATCGATGCTTTAGGATACTCTTATCTTCATTACCTAACCAAATGTTTATGAGGTTTCGCCAATGGTCAAGGGGAAGGCCGTTCGATGTAGAAGTTCTCTAAATATCATAAAGTGAACGGTTGGTGATAATGACTTTGATCAACACAAAATGTGTGGTGTTACAACGCTATACGGAAGGCACGACCGGTTGTTATGGCGCAGGTTAAGAAGGCTTGAAGACGCTAATGTTTTTGCAGTTGATATAATATAGTCCTTGTACAAAATAAACAGATTTTTGAAAACCGGTATCAGTACAGTGTTTAGAATTAAGTGGGACCTAAATCATAAAATAATTAAAACAGATATGATTTACAAAACCCTGCAAATATAACCGGATACACCAGTATTAAATCAAGGAGTCACTCAACTCGAAAACAGTATTCAAATTATGCTGTTTATGATAACATACGCGTGCTAATACCAGTTCTATGATTTGCATATGTACTGTGTACACTTCATGGAATGTGCCTTCTGTTCGGCAATGTGGCTTTCAAAATATAGACGCAATACACTGTTTAGTTATCAGATTATGATTACGGTTGGCGTTATTGAAGCCTCTGGGATGCGATACATCGACTTTATCATCATCTGCCGTTTCTCCAATATGTAAGAGTCAGCTTCCTACACAGTTATCATAGGTCGATAAGTTTTATTTTACTAGACCATAATCATACATTTTTGCTCTATCTTAACGAGAACCTTGTTCTTATATCTCGCATCAGCAGTTTGTAATTACTGGAATGTAACAACAATAATGTTCTGATTTATATTACCTGTCGTTATCCAGTACAGAACAGTAAGCTGTGTCGTTAAATCCTGTAGATATCTCCGCAGTTATCCAGACATTTAGTGAGACACTTCCACACCTTGATCGCTGCTTTTATCACCCATACAACTATTATATTCTGGTTAATCGCTACGTAGTAAAGCATTAATGTTTTGCATTTTAATTGGTCGTTGAAAATATTCTCAATCAGTTTCTGTATTATAATGCCGCTTTCTAATTACCGTAAATCTTTTGTTTGCAACAGTTATGTTTCTTGGGTTACTTATGACTGAATAGTTCTAGATATTTGACTATATGAACGTTTTCGTCTGTTTTTCTTCTTTTTATTGATCGATACGTTGCACAATTATTGTACTGGTTTGGTTTATTACTATTGTTTTGAATGTATATCCCTGTGGCGCTACGGGTTCAAGATTTAAAAGCGCAATTTGCACTACGTCAAACATTTGCATTGCACAAGCGGCAGATTGTCTAGTAAGATTCATTTTTGTGTGGCACGCACTGTTCTGTTTGCTCATGTTTTGCTGTCGCAGATATTGTATTAATTGAATTTGTGTAGTGTTGTGCGTCTTCTGTTTCATGTTTCTCGGTTTTTCTTTTTTATCTGTTCATTACATTCTTTAAGTGTTTTTTTTTTACTAACCAGCTGTAATAAAATTATTATTAAAGTGTCATTCACAGATCAAGTAAATGTGTTGTTTCAAAATGGTCCGCCAAAGAGAACATTCTCTAGTTTAATATATTTTTATTTCTGGTTTGCAATTCTATAGCGCGAGCTATGTAATTTGTTCTTATCAAGTATATAAACCGTATTTATAAAATATTTTTTATTGTAACACTACGGGAGTGCCGTTGCATTTTTTAAGTTATTTTGTACCGACAGGTTTTGGCTGGTATAAATTCACTACTAGAAAAATAAAAGTCAGTCGGCGGGTTCGCGTTGAAGCTTTAAATAATGATCATCTTTATTTAAACAGATTAATATGATTAGCATCATGAAAACGAAGACTAGAAAATATCCAGAAGATGATAGAAATCGGATAGATAATAATTTAAATAAGCTGTACAAAACAGAACAACGAAGATGTTTCGACGACCCAGCACAGACACGTTTGGTGAATAAAATTATAAGAGCCAACTCAAACAATAAGATAAGAAAGACAAGAAACAAGACTATCGTTTTTAAAATGCCCGAAATAAATTAACTATGTGTAGGCTGGCAGTATTTTTAATTGTAGCATGTTATATTTCCAGTTTAAGTACATATAAAAAAATCGATTACACTTGGCAATATCGTATACTGAGAAAGCGTCCATATTGTTCCCGGCAACTTCTATCAGAACTAGTTAAAGTTTCAACACCTCATTAAGTCAAAAAACAAGTACCTAATAGAAAATCAATTTATTTCCGATGTTATCAGTCCGAGTCCGGACCTTTCTAATGTTAATCTCAGTGGGCAGTTGATAGGAAGCGGGCTTATTATCAGCAATACCATATATAGGGAGGAAGTGGCGACATGGTCGCTATCCTGCGCGTGCGCAAGCTCGATGCGTTTTAATGATTCTACGACTATTATTTACTGCACTTTGTTTAGTTTCGTTCGTAAATTCTTACATTGTTTCTTTCTTGATTTATTTTTAACCGACGAAAAAACGCAGGAGGTTTTCAAGTCGACGCCGTATACATATATGTTTTATTTTTGTATGAACACGCATAACTTTTTACAGAGTAATCCGATTTGATCCTTCTTTTTTATTGGATAGGGTATACCTCGAAAGTTGTTACATATAAATTTGTAAAAAAAAACCTACCCTCGGGGTAGGAAAATAGGGGTGATTTATTGTTCACTCACAGATTTTAATGCTGGGTTGTGTAGCATTTTTTGTAGGCCTACCTATGTTAGTCGTAATTAATTGATTATAGCAACAAAAAAATAAAAATGAAAAAAAACCTTTTGAAAAAAAATTAAACCTCCGAAAAAACTCAAAATCGGTGTTTTTTATTGTCTACACCGACTTCCGAAATTAAAGTTATTTTTTGTAAAAAGGTTTTTTGATAGTATATTAATTACCCGTGGTGTTTAAGTCCGTAAAGACGGTAGAGCACAAAATGCAAATTGGTACAAGCTAGAAACTTTATGGGAGAGCTGTATTCAAGAATTGAATTAGAAACATAACTAGCTTTCGTTAACACTACATCGTAAAAGATTAAAGACACTGCAAAAATGTCATCAATCCTTACTAATATTATAAATGCGAAAGTAACTCTGTCTGTCTGTCTGTCGCGCTTTCATGCCAAAACTACTGAACCGATTACAATGAAATTTGGTACACAGATAGTCTAGAACCTGAGAAAGGACATACTTTTTATCCCGGGAATATGTTCCATAGGGACCACGCGGGCGAAACGGCTGGCAGTAAATTATTTATAGTCTGAAGCAAGAACAAATATGTAATTTAAATAAATTACAGAGAATTATGCTGAGACCTAGCTACAGTACAGTAAAACTCATTTACGACGCTTCCAGACTGTCGTATAACACTGAACAGTATCTAAGCGCTGGCCGTTTACCATAATAGTATGTTACTTTGATGATACAACCAGATATATGGTGATTTAAGAAGAAAGTGCACACTTTCACACAGGAAGCTTTGCTCCCAACTATTTGCACTTGATAGCGAAAAGCCGTGCAGAAGTCTTCTAATTATTAATAATAATAATAGAAAGTATAGTAACGCGTGCTTTATTGTTTCGAGGATTACCATCATAATGAGTACATGTCATTTTATTTTGCTCCTCAATAGGTGCATCGACTCCAATATTAATGGTGCTATAAACATTGTATCGCATTAAGTAGGGAAAGGTCCTCAATCCGTCGCTTTAGAATCTTAATGGTTGACTTTTACAACTTTTGTTGTACCATAAACGTTTGATAAATCTTGTTCGCCTTCGATTTGATATTTTCAATGAAACGATCTCGCGATTAAGTACTTGTGGACGACCTAATTTCACACCGATTTTATAGCTCGATTATAGGTTACTGAGCAGATTAACAACAGCGCCTGACAGACGTTTCAATTTACACGACTGCTTTTTAAGTACCCGCCAGTTCAACAGATTTGTTATTGAATTGGCTATAGACTTTCCTTTATAGCTCCGCTATCACATTAGATAAAAAGCACAGACCTATTTCTAAATTGCCTATTTATGGGTCCAAGTTCAGTGGAACTGGGACTCATAAATAGGCAATTTGTACTCATCGATAGGTACGTCAACAATTTAATATAGGCTGAAATTAAAATCAAATCAATCAAACGTTAAAGATTCAATGCTGTCGTGTAACCTAAACTTACCACTAATAAATATTACCATATTGATAACTCCAAGAAAGAAAATGATAACGTGTCAGCATCCTATCATCTCGAAGATGTAAAAGTCAACTGAGGGAAACTAGAACACGGCGAAATAGTAAAAATACAGCTTAAACATAGGTCTGTCAACGTCTCCAAGCTCTCTCTTATACAAATAACTAACATCAGGCTCCCGTAGACTAAGACCAGTAATTATAATAACTATTAACTCTCCCTTGCAAGTAATTATGTTGGTTTTATACAATAATCGAGTGTGGTCTTCAATCAGTTACTTCCTAATCATCAATCTTCGTGAAGTAGTGGATGCACCCGAGTCCGGACGACTTTCTCTTTCTTTATACAAGATCGTAGCAATAATATAGATTGTTGTGTATTTTAATTTGAACATTGATGGATTTCTAGCATTTTGTCTGATGTTTGAAACTTTGTTATCTTAAGCGTAACGGAATGGAGGCTTTGTTTTCCAAACAGCTTTTTGAGATTAGTTGTCTTATAGTAACTTTTAGACGGTGTTGTCTATTTCAAATATTTGAGTATCCCGAATCTTGATCCGTTCTCTGGTAGGTTCAGAGCTAAGACCACTTTACATTCAATTCTTCGTTTTACAAGTTGCCGTCTTCAACTATTCAGACGGATTCTTTCGTTTTCTCATATTGTACTGCAATGTTACTTTGCTCACTGTTCTCTACTGTGATCGGTATTTCAAAACTTCTACAATTTCGTTCATGTGTACGGCATCGTCATAATTTCTCCAAACCTCTTCAAATATAGCACCTGATGCTATCAAAATCGATTCTTTATTTAACCTTGCACTTTACAAAGTGCTATAAATAATTCACTTGTTGATTCTGTCTGATTGCATGCCTTGATTTCTTTTCAATCACCCACGTGTTCAAATAAACGAGTTATTGAAACAACAGTTCGTACCAACTGTTATTTTTTATACATTTTATGAACTTTAAATAATTTAAGACTTCATGATCATGCAACATACCGAACCATGGATAAATGTGGATGACGATTGGTGAATACTGAGATGAGAGTTATATTATGGTAGAAATAAATGTGCTGCGAAACCACAAATAAATTGGGACAAGGTGATGATGACTTAATACAGAATTCAACGATGAAAATTCTTTAAGCTTGGTTTTATAGAAAACACATCTTTTCTTTGTACTTTGTGCCCATTTTCGTAAGCCAAGTTCTCATGCCCATTTAATAAGATTTGACATATCTTGATTAAAAGCTACACGCCTAAAGTAACTTAATCTTTGCGTGGCTCCTGAACTCCTGAGGTGGTGCGTTCGTTAGAAAGCGTGTCCATTCATTATTTATGCCAGGGTCGAAATATCAATAGTGTCCATTAAATATATCCATTTTCATTAGTCTTGACTTTTCCTTATGCCTTGCATGTATCTCCTTCGAGAGGTGCAGTGCTAGGCAAAACATTATCTAATATTATTTTATTAAGTGTTTGTTTCTTGTAAAAGACAACAACAAATGTTGTCTTTTCTTGGCTGGTAGCTGACAGCAATATAGTCGGGAAAAGGTTAGGCTTGTATATTTAGTAGAATTTTATAACATTTTTTCGTTCCGGTCTGATGCTCTTTGTACCTCAGCTCTGGCATCCTTCGTGTAGTTCACTTTGATAGCTCGTATTTCTACGAATCATTCAGTCTGGGTTGCTTCATTAGCTGCCACTTCTCGTAATTAATTACCACTTATATAATATTGAGTTACTTTCTCTGAAGTAAATTGAGTTATTTAATATCATGTAACGTTTATTGATAGTTCACGGTGAATGAGCAGAAGAAATGTGAAAAGAATTACATCTTTAGAAATAAGTACAATATAACTGTTGTGTATATAACGGCTTCATTTAATTTTATTGTTGTCTAGAACCCAGTTGAATATTTTATAGTTTGATTGCAGTGATAATGTAGAATCAGGAAATGGAGGAAAGGTTTTCCCACAGACATTCACGTTTTGGGAACACATTCATAGTGCGTACAGCTAAAGAGTGGAATTCCCTGCCGGAGTCTGTGTTTCCTGATAGCTACAACCTGGGAGTCTTTAAGTCAAGAGTGAATAGGTTACTTCTAGGCAAGCGTGCTCCATCTTCGACCACATCATCGCTTACCATCAGGTGAGATAGTGGTCAAAAAATTCTTGAGCTTTTCAATAGTTGATTTTATATACGTTACTTTTATTGCTTGTTTTGAATCGCTTTCCAGTAGCATTTACGTGAACTATTTTACAGAATCCTGGAATTACCATAAACATTAACGTTTGTCTTACGAGTTGTAAAATTCTCGGAAAGTAAATAGGTTACTAGTTACACATTGTCTGTCTTTTTAGGCTAGTCATTAACCCGTGTAGCACTTGATGATTGACACACGATAGTTTACACTGCTCACAAGACAATGTGGGCGTAGAAGTACTTAATTATACATTGACAGACCAAAATAGAACAGACAGAAATTCTCGAAATTCCGAGTTGATACCTGTCAAACCGTTTGGCCGTTGCTGACCAACACGTCATAATTTTTTCTTTCGTCGTATTCTGTTTATCATCTTCGAATCTTCTGTTAAACTATAGCAAGCACATTTGACTGGTTTTAGGTCTCCAAATTCTCATATACCTTCAAACAAAAATAGTTTTGCAACGATCTTTACTTTCACTGCTCTTAGTCAAAAGTGCTCTTCAGCAGGTTCCGTTGTTACTTAATTTAAAAATATCTTAACAACCACACTTACATCATTATTCTTTTCAAGGGCTTCGCCATCATAACCAACGAAAACACAAGTGCCACGCCCATTCCTCACACCGTCATTTTTGTCATTACATAACAGTTCTTCTGTACAAGCTCGTTCATTTATCAATGCGTTCGTAGTTAGAAAGCGATCGTATCTTCCTTCATCCATCAGGGGTTTTATCACCTCGTTAATTTCACTTGGCAAACGATACTAAACGGTTATTCACTGACGATATAATGTCTATGTGTTTATATTGTTATTGTTGAGGACAGTACACTGTTAATTCTCCGTTTCCCACGGCTAGTGCGATTGTCGCGTGGTTTTATTAAGTTTGTTGGCGAGTTTCTGTGTTAAATGAATCGTGAGATTAAGGTGTATTAATGAATAAATTAGCTGACGTTTATTGAGTACTTAGCTTTCTGTATACTATTTTCTTTGCTCACCTTCTTCTCTTGTAAGAAATAGTTAAGTGTTTCACTTGAGAAACGTAAGACCAACTAGATAGTTTTAGTAGTCCGAGGTCCTTAGTCGATAAAAAAAAGAAAAGTTGCCCGGACAATTTCCAAATCTGGGAAAAAATTAAAATATATGATACGCATAATCGCTTACTATCAGGTGAGATAATGGTTAAACGTATGCCTACCAATAGTAAAAAAAAACAATGTTTTATTTGGGATAGGTTTGCTCTTGACTCTGGTCTTGGTTAGAGGTAACTTGCTCGATGCAGAAAAGATTTTATCATTCTTCCTTTCAATTCAATAACCTATTGAGACAAACGCAGGTGGCATACACTACGCTCAACGTGAAATCATTTTACGTGTAAATTTACGTATCCATTGTTCCGAACCACTGACCCGTATTATATTCAGTGTCGTGGATTATCAAGCGTGTTATGTTCGACAAGTATTTGTATGTAGTTAAATGTATACAGGTCCTTTATCTCATCATCAGCCTATAGCAGTCCACTGCTGGACATAGGCATCTTCTAGTGCACGCCATTTGGCTCGATTTCCAGCAACAGTCATCCAGCTGCTACCAGCCATCCTGCGAAGATCGTCGCTCCAGCTAGCTTAAGGGATCATCATTGTCTTGTCCTTATAGAATTTATTTGGGGTCTGTGAAACATGTCTTCCTCTTTCTCCTGTCGGTTTTCTTTCTTCTGTTTAACATGTCACCTGAGTGGTCGGTTACCTCATTTTAGCTATGTCATCTTTCTCACAGACCTTCCATCCTTTCTTTGGTCTTCCCACCCTCCCACAGTCATCCATTTTCATACTCAAATTGGTCCTTGTTTACTTATTTAACATCGCCTTGGATGTGTCTGTTAGGGTGTTTTAATAATAATAAATAAATAATTTTTTCCGCGCCTTTTAATCAATTATAACTGTTTTCGACGACTTAATCATGAAATAATTTCGAGAAGGTACTCAAATACTACTTAACTCACTGTACTATAGTATAGTAAATAAATTAATTGAAACAATTTTGGTATGCAAGGTCAAAGGTATTTCCGTTGTTGATGTTTCAAGTTAATTTAAACGTTTTATATATTTATGCAGTTTCATTGTGTAAATGATTGAATTGTTTCTTTGGCAAATATACGTATTTTTGGTTAATTGAAGTTCTCATAGTCCAGAGTAACTTATGTGTTAGCAGCAATAAGTTACGTCACATATAATGATTATTTATCTACCACTAACGATCACAAACATTTTTCTTCAGTTTTGTTTGGACAGATGGTATTAATGCTGTGTGAAAAATTTGTTGGCTCGTCCTCTGAATGTACTCGTTTATTACTCACCGCAAATATGCATTGTTTGAGTTTTATTCAGGAGTAAAAGATTTATAAAGATTTCTTTGTGCAAGCTCAATAAATAATTCATTCATTAATTTTCTTTCAGACTATGGCCCAAGTTTGATTGTATTTGCTTATGACAATTGAACGTCACATCTAGAACAATAATAACAGTTGAAAAGTCCTTTTCAGGACCCTATGTAATGTTTTCTTCATCTATCTTTTGTGTTACTTATTTGTGCATAATATAGTCTCTCTCTCTCTCTCTCTCTCTCTCTCATTCTCTCTCTCTATCAATCTGAACTTGGCTGTCTCTATCTGAACGTCACATAATTTACGGTTATGTTGCACAACAAATCCGACATACTGAGGAGTCTCCATGGATTGGGAAGCTTGTGAAACAGTTGGCCGCTAATTTTGAGTGTTCCGAATATCCGTAAGAAACGGAACCCTAATAGGATCAGTCGGGTGTCTGTCTGTCAGCCTATCTGTCAGTCTGTCTGTCTGTCCGTCTGTCACAGCCAGTTTTCTCCGGATCTACTGGACCGATTCTGTTGAAATTTCGTACACATATGCATTTGTGACCCGATCACAGACGCGTTACGTAAATAAATAAATTTTGAGTATTGGAGTCACTTTTGGAGGTTATACTAGAAAATTTAAAAAAAAGTTTTTTAAATTGTATCGTGTGACATATCAAATGAAAGGACTTATTGTGAGGATTTTAATTTTTTCATAATTTTAAAATAAATAGTTTAGAAGTTATCAAAGAAATTAGACCAAAAATGACCATTCCTCCTCTTGTCTCCGAAACTACTGAGCCTAAAATTAAAAAAAAAATGCAGATAATTCTTAACCTACAGATTACTGGAAAAAATAACATGTTCAAAAAAGGAAATTGGTTCGGAGACCTTTGTACGCAAGCCAAACTCGCACTTGGCCAGTTTTGTAACAGTCGAAACGGCTAGCTAGTCAGATGCACAAACTCTAACTATCAGACCTGTTGCCAGGAGTATCGTGTTACCTGTTGCAAGCTGCTAGACATTTACGACTGGGCATTATGCATTCGATCTGCCAGTGAAAGTATCTCCAATACTTATTTATTTTATTAGCAGCTTCTTGTAAATTGCCATGCGTAAGATCCCTGGACAAATAAGTCTGCCACGCAACACTGCGGTGCAGTCCAGTAAAGTATTTGTGTTAGTGCTTTCTCACACTTGAAAGATATGGTCTGTGAGGCGTCAATGTGGCGAGGCGCGGGAAACTTACGCTGCTCAATAAGGCTTGTATAAGATCTGATGTGAGCTTTCCATGGTGTGGAAAACGTCCAGAATGTTTTAGTATTTTTTGACGTACCTGTTTTGGTAGTTCTGTGTGCTTTAGAGGTGATATATCTAGTTGTATTTGCACAGGTATTACTTCGTCTTAAAGGACCATCTAGTTGTTTTTGCACAGGTATTACTTCGTCTAAAAGGACCATCTAGTTGTATTTGCACAGGTATTACTTCGTCTAAAACGACCATCTTGTTGTATTTGCACAGGTATTACATCGTCTAAAAGGACCATCTTGTTGTATTTGCACAGGTATTACTTGGTCTAAAAGGACCATCTATTTGTATTTGCACAGGTATTACTTCGTCTAAAAGGACCATCTAGTTGTTTTTGCACAGGTATTACTTGGTCTAAAAGGACCATCTTGTTGTATTTGCACAGGTATTACTTCGTCTAGAAGGACCATCTAGTTGTATTTGCACAGGTATTACTTCGTCTAAAAGGACCATCTAGTTGTATTTTTACGGGTATTACTTGGTCTAAAAGGACCATCTAGTTGTATTTGCACAGGTATTATTTGGTCTAAAAGGACCATCTATTTGTATTTGCACAGGTATTACTTCGTCTAAAAGGACCATCTAGTTGTACTTTTACAGGTATTACTTGATCTAAAAGGACCATCTTGTTGTATTTGCACAGGTATAACTTGACCATCTAGTTGTATTTTTACGGGTATTACTTCGTCTAAAAGGACCATCTAGTTGTATTTTTACAGGTATTACTTCGTCTAAAAGGACCATCTAGTTGTATTTTTACAGGTATTAATTAGTCTAAAAGGACCATCTAGTTGTATTTGCACAGGTATTACTTCGTTCAAAAGGACCAATAAGTCTTCATGACTATGGTCTTTCTCGTTGAATGTCACCTGTTGTTATTTTGGCTAGATTCCTATCTAGACAATCTACAAACACGGTTTTGGAGCGACCGCGTACCGGAAAACACAGCGGTAGAAGGCTTTCTACAAGGTGGACCGGCGACTTGGTGAAGTCCGCTCGAATTCGATGGATGCTAGTCACACAGGTCTGAGTTGACACTTTTCCTCCGCAATGATGAGTAGACAAACTTACCGTTTAAATGTTTTCAGTAACATGATACGCTTTTTTATAAGAATGGGAAATCAGCAAATGGCTTCTTCCACTTTGGGCGCGGACACTCCCTTCCGCTGGAGCTCAGTGTCACTTAATGATTAAAACTTATCCTTGTTCCTCCTAATGCCCTTTGCGTTCCAGGGCCACGGTGCTTCTTTCGATCAAATTCCTAACATGCCTGGCCCTAGCGGGACTCGTCTACTGCTGCTGACATCTCTGTGAGGCGCGCGTGAAACACAACGCTCCTACGAAACATGATTAGCCAAGCTGTGATTAGAAATATCTAAACAAAGCCATGAGGCTCTATGAATTACAAGCAGACATTACCTACCTACTGTTTTCTTTGATCATTCAAGCATTACTAATCGGCCATCTTTATGATTAAACTAGCTGACCCGCGCAACTTCGTCTGCGTCACAATTTTCATTACTGCTCCGCTCCTATTGGTCTTAGCGTGATGATATATAGCCTAAAGGCTTCCTCGATAAATGGGCTATCTAACACTGAAAGAATTTTTCAAATCAGACCAGTAGTTCCTGAGATTAGCGCGTTCAGACAAGCAAACAAACAAACAAACAAACTCTTCAGCTTTATATATTAGTATAGATTTTCCTCAGTGAAATCAGTCCAAAATTTAATTCTTCAGACTTATTAAATTGATTATAGAATTAACGTGTTTCACGTTTTGAAGCTTATGAAAATTGCCTGTGCTAATATTATAAAGCTAAGGATGTTTGGTTGAATGCGCCAATCTCGGGAACTGCTGGTTCGAATTGAGAAATTTGTTTAGTGTTTGATAGCCCATTTATCGAGGAAGTCTATCTATACTAATATGATTTGAAAAATTCTTTTAGCATTCTATAGCTACATTATCAGGGAGTAACATAGGCTATATATTATCCCCGTACTCCCACGGGAACGGGAACTACGCGGGTGAAACCGCGTGACGTCCACTAGTAGTGTATATTATATAACATCACGCTACGGCCAACAGGAAAGGAGCAATAATAAAAAAAATTGACGCCGACGAAGTTGCGCGGGTTAACTAGTTAAAATATAAGTTAGTGCCACTTGAGTGAAACTCGGCTCAACTGCAGCTAATATCAATGTGTGAAATATATACAAGAACAGAATAGGCGACTGCCTCATTCTCATTTATATCAGTTGAGATAAAATTGATAATTATAGTTTATGCTAAAGACAAGTGTGAAACGAATTATAATTAATTAATATAAGGAGAGAAAACAAGCATGTGCAAGATTTGACGTTGTTAAAGTTTTTAGTGAAGAAAGCTAAAATTACAGTTATTTCGGCTACTTGCAATCAATTTATCAGCTTAGCTTTTTATACTTGGACTATTATAGTTTTCCATTTAACCGTATGAATACTAGCAACGACTACAAATCTGTGGCTTAGTGCGAGTATTATAAGGCGACGACATACGCCAGCGACCTTGAAGGAACAAAACGCGCATTCGTTTCGTAGTTTTTTGTACTTTCTTTATTATTCTATGACTTAAAAAAAAGCGTATAGCAAAATGTAGATGATTAAATTGTCTTTGAGATAGTGCAAATTCCATTAAAAATCGCTCGGCGGTTTTGATCCGATGGAAGTTTTATGTCCGTGTACCACTAACTGTATAACTTTACAAATTAACTACACTACGTTGAACGAATAAAAATCAAAATTTTCGTGTATCAAATTATTAAGAAAATAGTCTAGTGTAACATATATAAATACAACTAGTTTAAATTACGACTAGCCGTATAGACGTCGATCGGCGGCGGCGACCTCTCGCGTTCGGTCCTGTTTCAAGCCATGGTCCGGAGCGAGGAGCCATGGGAAGCGGTCACCTCCTTCTGCGAAGCAGTAATGCTAGCGAAGGAGGAAGCCGAACGCGTGAGAGAGAGGGAAACCTCACGCCCCAGCCGCCGCAACAGAAGAAGACGCACCGGGCGTCGGGAGTCGCAGGGCGATTCTCCTCGGCCACCGTAGGCGCGGGCCTGCGGACGGCGAGCATTGGGTGGCTCGCTGTCTGATCAGAACCATTGACAGCTCATTGAGGCGAGTGTGGAACACAGCGCGCCGTCGACCCGGGCCTGGGGGGTCCTCTTCAAAGGCTTAAGCCATTGAAGGGGTTAACCCCTTCAATGGCTTAAGCCTTTGAAGAGGTTACCTTTACGAAAAGCTTTTATTCGGGTAACCCTGAATTACCTAATACACTTAAGCTGCATGTAGGTGCGGGATACTTGCACCCGATCGGCGCCTCATTGCCGTACTGTTTTTATTGAGTTATTACGAATTTGACAACAAGTGATGAAAGTCGACAGATAAGCGAGCTAATAATTAGGATGAGTAACACAGGTTAGTGATTATTATTTAAAGTACTGAGTTAGGTACCTTAATGTTAATATTGTGATGTGTAATTATATTTGTTATTTAAAATTATTGTTATTATGTTAAGTTACAAGTTACCTACAACTGAATTACTTAGCCTTTTAAGTACCTACTTATTTATTTATTTAGTAACATATATTTTTATTATTATTAGGATTGATTGTGTTTCAGGTGACGATAGCGATACTGATGATGATAATGTACGATTTCAAGAATATAGTCAGCCGCTTTTTACAAAGAATCAAGACGAATTCCCGAGTATGATTACTAGCACAGGCGGCTATGATATGTATGAATAGTTTTAAACTTTAAAATGTGTACTCGTAGGTATAGTATATTTAGTTCGATGCAAACTCTGGCGTTTGTGAAAAAAAGTGGCGACCGACGCGACGTGCGCGCAATGTTTTTATTTTAATAAAAACTCGCCAAGTGCGAGTCAGACTCGCGTGCAAAGGGTTCCGTACGAATTTCATTTTTGTAACATGTTATTTTCACACTATAGACTTGTTATAGGTCTTTCTGTAATCTATAGACAAAAATCTATTATCTCCAAGTCTCCATTTTTTCAAAATTTTAGGCTCAGTAGTTTCGGAGATATGTGGGGGAATGGTAATTTTTCGTCTAATTTCTTGAATAACTTCAAGACCATTTATTTTAAAATTATGAAAAATATATAATTAAAACCCTCGCAGTAAGCCCTTTCATTTGATATGTCACACGATTGCACGCGAGTCCGACTCGCACTTGGTTAGTTTTTCTATGGGAGCTGGCATAGCACCCTCGCTGCCATTTAGTTTTTTTTTTTCAAAGTAGCGGCGCATGATTTAACGTGCATAAACACGGTGCCATTTTAGTCGTCTTACAAAGGCAGTCCACTTAATGTACCCGACAAAAACTACCTCTAGGCTCGATTATTTTTTTTAAATATGATTTGTTTAATAAGATTTATTAAAATTTGTTACACTAATCAGTCTTTCACTTATTTTGTCACTAGAGTGAAATCACATTTGTCAATAATGGTGAATGAATGATGACGAATCATAGCTGATTTAAATAGAGTTAAGTAAGTATAACACACTAAAAAAAACACTAAACACACACACACTACATAGATTGACTTGGCATGAAAACACAATGTATCTCACAAGTAATACATATAGTGGGATTGCCAAGTCAATCTTTTTATTTAAAACATAAAAGATTTTTAACATTGATACGGCCACGGTAACGGTGCGGTGGCAGGTGCTAAGAATCCCTTGGCTATGGCAGGGTACCAATCTCGAAAAATTGACGTCAAGGGCTTGATACCTTTTACTTAAGATATCAGAAAAGTACTCTTTAAAGATTATTCAAGTGTATGCCCCAACATCCGCACACCCTGACGAAGAAGTTGAGGCCACGTACGAAGACATAGTGAAAGCTATGTCTCGTACCAAAACATTCTACACTGTTGTCGTGGGTGACTTCAACGCTAAAGTGGGAGTACAAGAGAGTGGTGAGTCGAGAGTAGGTCCATTTGGCTATGGGCGCAGAAATCACAGGGAGCGAATGCTGGTAAACTTCCTTGAGACTCAGGGGCTTTTTCTGATTAACTTTTTTTTCCAGAAGAATCCTCAAAGGAAGTGGACCTGGCGAAACCCCGATAACGTGACAAAGAATGAGATCGACTTCGTTATGACTGATAAGCGCCATATATTAAGAGATGTCTCTGTGATCAACAGGGTCAACACCGGAAGTGATCACCGACTGGTTAAAGGCATTCTGAATATTAATGTTAAAATCGAAAGAGTGCGCCTAACGAGGTCGACCGTCAGACCAACGCTGCCCCAGGTCGAAGCTGGTTGCGAAAGCTTCCAGTTGGACCTACAGAACCGATTTGCCATGTTGGAAACCACTGAGGACATTAACGATGCCACCGAAAGCCTGCTTACGTATCATCCGCGAGGTGGGTAATAAACACTTTCGACCAATGAGTTATAGACGTAAATCAGTACTCACTAGCGAGACTCTGGAATTGATGAGGAAACGACGAGAACTCCCGAATGCCACACCGTCTGAGCGTCAGTTACTTAACAGGGAGATCAAGAAGCTAATCAGACGCGACACTCGGAGTCCAAATACCCGAGACATCGAGCAAGCCATAGCGCAGAATTAGGGCTCGAAGGTATTTGCCAAGCCCCATAACTCCCGTTGTCACCTGCCGAAATTCAAAACGTCTCAGGGCTCCATCGTCACCTCGAAGCCAGAAATACTCGCTGAAGTCGAAAAGTTCTACGGAGACTTGTATGCTCAAAAAACACATCAGGCCCACGGCGCGGATGATCCACGGGCCAGGCTTACACGCCATCTCAAAGACGAGCTACCCCACATTCACATGGGTGAGATTAGGATAGCTCTCGGACAACTTCATTACAACAAAGCTCCGGGGGATGACGGGATAACCACAAAGCTGCTCAAGGCAGGAGGAACACCTGTCTTGACAGAGCTTGTAAAGCTCTTCAATTCCGTCATCCACACTGGCACAGCAGCGTGGTGGTATTATTCTTCAAGAAGAGCGATATCACGCTCCACAAGAACTACCGCCCCATTTCACTCCTGAGCCACGTCTACAAGCTGTTTTCGAGAGTTATCTCGAATCGTCTCGCACAAAAGTTCGATGACTTCCAACCGTCGGAGCAGGCCGGGTTTCGAAAAGGCTACAGCAACGTAGAACACATACTCATATCTCACTAGATCACACTACAATTCAGGCAAATAATTCAAAAGACCGAGGAATATAATCAACCTCTGTGCCTAGCGTATGTGGACTACGAGAAAGCCTTCGACACCATCGAGACCTGGGCTGTCCTGGAGTCCATGCAGAGATGTCTTATCGACTACCACTACGTAGAGGTGATGAGATGTCTGTACAAAGCCGCAACAATTACCGTCCAAGTACAAGAACAGAGCACAAAACCAATCCAACTTCGTCGAGGTGTAAGACAGAGAGACGTCATCTCTCCGAAACTGTTGACGAACGCGTTGGAGGACGTTTTCAAGATGCTTGATTGGAAAGGATGGGGCATAAATATCAACGGTCAGTATATCTCACACCTCCGATTTGCGTATGACATTGAAATCAAGGCGGAATCTTTGCAGAAGAATACATAAATATCTAGGCCAAATTATACAACTGGGCGGCACAACTTTGAGAAGGAGGCGACCAGAAGAATTCGCTTGGGCTGGGCGGCATTCGGGAAGCTGCGTGATATCTTTGAATCGTCGATCCCACAATCCTTTAATACTGGGTCTATAACCAGTGCGTCCTACCCGTAATAACTTACGGAGCCGAAACGTGGACAACACTCGCCATAGGCCTGGTCCACAAATTCAAGGTTGCTCAGCGTGCAATAGAGAGAGCAATGCAATGTTTCTCTGGTGGATAGAATTCGCAACGATGTCATTCGCCAGAGAACTAAAGTTACTGACATTGCGCGTAGGATCAGCATGCTGAAGTGGAAGTGGGCCGGCCATGTCTGCAGATGGACAGACGGTCGATGGAGCAGACATGTGTTAGAGTGGAGACCGCATATGGGCAAACGTAGCGTGGGACGCCCTGCGGCACGATGGATCGATGATTTAAAGAAGGTGGCTGGCAGCGGATGGATGCAGACTGCTCAAGACTGGGATAGTTGGTTCTCTCTGGCTTACATTCAGCAGTGGACGGATATTGGCTGAAATGATGATGACAACATACACTTAAGTAAAAAGAAACACTGCTAAATTTATTTAAGTTACTTCCGTAGTTCCGTCCGTGTTCCGAATTAAATGACGAATGATGAGAATAAACAAGAATAGACACGAAAAAGAAACATTACCTACAATGTTTAGCCTGTGCGACAAGGAAAATTGAACTGTAAGATCATACGGACCATGATTATTATTCCATGTTTACAAGTCGCTCGGTACATGCAACAATGGCGCGCGCCGGGCGACAAGATATCACATGCGGTCGTGGTTATGCAATTTTCAAACTAATGTCGATTTCGAAGAGTGCATATTACGATGTGTTGGGTTCGAATGGCTTACCCTGTTACAGAGTTACAGGGTATTGAAAGGGTAAGCCGTTCGGAAGGGGTTACACAACACCCGTTCGAGAGTGTAACACGTTTCAAAGGGTTTATTTTTGAAGCGCTTAAAAAAACCTGTTCAAAAACCCTTTCAACGAGTACCCGGCCGGTCCCTGACCCAGAGCGGGAGGAGTCATTTGATGATTTCCCATCAATAAAAAAAAAGCCGTATAGACGTGATAATCATTTTAAAATCAACTACTCTCAGGTGGAGATAACTGAGAGTAGCCTTTACGTTCTCGATCGCGTTAGCGTAAACGTCAATTTATATTGAAACTGAATAAGCGCCGTCTGGTGACAATAACGTAAAACTTTTATTTGCCATACAATCTTAAGCGAACGTTAAGGCACTTGTCTCGCCGTCGGCGAGGAAGCAATTAGCTATCGACTATGTGCTAGATATAGATCTCGTGTGAGTAAAAGAGACACATACATTCATAGTCGATATCTGGCTATTCACACTGCCGGCCAGGGCCGAACTGGGACCCGAAACCACCCCGGGCATTTCAGAGGCGGTCGGCCCTCCTCTCTCAAGAGTGAGGAAAACTACTCAGAGCCGAAAGCGCGGAGCCTGTGGCGAATTTTACTAATAATAATAAATCATTTTATTTCGGAACCAGTCCATATGCATATGTACATTTAATTTTTTTTAAATATGGGATAAAATACAAGAATAAATTAAAAGATTACGATTCAAAACATACATTATACATTAAACAAAAGTCAATAAAAACATTACAAATTACAATTTTATAAAAACAAATAGATTACACACACTATCGTTATGGTCACCTCAGTCTATATTTGGGCTTAGATCCGGAGTGCACAACATGCAGGCTGGTCCAGTACCGCATTATTGGACAATCCAGATCCATCCTCCGTGCGAACAGCTGAAGGTAGCTGTTGGAACTGCCTCGTATGCGGCTCTACTAAGGGGGCCCCTTTTTTTTAAATAACAAAAGAAAGTCGACCGCTAATCGGCCACAGCAGCCCACCGGGCATCCGGCCCATCGGGCATTTGCTCGAATTGCCCTATGGCCAGTCCGGGCCTGCTGCCGGCGAGCGGATCTTATCACTAGTTGATCGCAGCGACAGGAGCTATCAAAGATTGTACTCGCTCAGCGACACTCGCTCAGCGATGCTCGCTACGTGGTCAGAACTCACCAACCAGCGGTAATTTCTACCCACACTGCGGGCTGGAACGAGTATTTCTGACCTCCACGACCTACATGATACACCTTGATAAGACTGGTGTCAGATTTTCAGGCGACTAACTAAGAATCGCATATCTTAAGATAGCTTTTGCTCATAGGTGAGTTGGTGGCGCGTGGTGTTCCGTGCGCCCCTCTTTGACGTCGCGGGGGGAGTTAAACACCTCACTCCCCCCGCTCACCCGAGGTGGCCCGCAGAGGCGGCCGACACCAGCCGGGGATTACGGAGGTCGCATAAGTTCCCACGATCCCCGGCGTAGGTGAGAGATGGAACACCGGGGTGGTTTTAGTCAGTAAGAGTCTGACAGATCCCTCTGCCCGCCCCAGGGTGGAGGACATCCGTGAGGATAACCCCTCGTTAAAAAAAAAAGCTTTTCTCATAGGTATTTTTTTACTGATCCTGTTCGGATTTTTTTTTACTTCGAAGTGCCTTTCGGGACACCGTGAAACTTAGAGACGCTATTCGTCCATTTTTTGTTTGCCCATCTGAACAAGCGTGATGATTAATACTCGTGTTTTCTCCGTTTTTAAGTACATACAGCTTTGCCCTTCGGTAGAGACAGTTACAGGTTCGTCTTTGAAATATATATATTATTTTGAAATATTTTATATATATTATAATTTATATTTTTATTTTATTATGTTTGGGTGGCTTACAGCTTTTAATACAGGGGTAATAGTAAGCTAATTCACAACAAGCCATTTACAAGCCTCCACAGTTAACAATGAAGTAGGTATTGATGTACAGTTGCAAAATTAATTAACTATTACTACTACTAAGTTAACATAAAATTAAGTACCTGCGTAGGTAGAAATGTGCAACCACTATTAGAAAATATCAGAACGCATATAGTGTTTGGATAAAACAGTACTCATGGTTGCTAAGCTGCTTGCAAAGCAGTTGAAAGCTGTTCATCTTTAACAATTTTGTTGAATGCTTTTGCTGAGCGAATCATGTAACAGTTGCCACGGTGAACTGTGCGAGCGTAAGGAGTATGGAGAAGATATCTTAAACGAGAATGTCGAGGAGGAACGTTCAGAGACAGCTTTGAAAGAAGTTCAGGACATTCAATCATAGATTGTGCTATTTTCACTAGGAAATATCTCGGGACCCTGGGATCCCCGGACCATTGGTACACGTACAAGGGCAACTAACTCCTTGAGGCCACTGTGGTGTACTGATGTACACTAGACAATTAAATATATATAATAACACAGATATCGGCTCACTAGTTCATGCACGCGTCTTCACTCCCTGACAGCTGTCATACGACTGCCTCCCACGTCTCTCGACGAAGGAAATGCATTAATACAGCCAATACTAATAGACTATATTGATAATTAGTTATAAATACAAGTAATATATTAATTACTAGCTGACCCGCGCAACTTCGCTTGCGTCACAATTTTTGTTACTGCTCCGCTTCTCGTGGTCTTAGCGTGATGATATAGAGCCTATAACCTTCCTCGATAAATGGGCTATATAACACTGAAAGAATTTTTCAAATCGGACCAGTAGTTCCTGAGATTAGCGCGTTCAAGCAAACAAACAAACAAACTCTTCAGCTTTATATATTCTTTATATATTAGTACTAGCTGACCCGCGCAACTACGTTTGCGTCACATTTTTCATCACTGCTCCGCTCCTATTTGTCTTAGCGCGATGATATATAGCCTATAGCCTTCCTCGATAAATGGACTATCTAACACTGAAAGAATTTTTCAAATCGGACCAGTAGTTCCTGAGATTAGCGCGTTCAAGCAAACAAACAAACTCTTCAGCTTTATATATTAGTATAGATATAGATTTATTTATTCATTGTTTATGTATGTACGTATATACTACAGCCAGTTTGACGTTTTCGATGCTATGATGCTCAAGTTTGTATTATTACTTTATTTTATTACTTACAGGTTTCATGCTCCCAGTATCCCTAAGGTAATAAAGTCTAATACAAAAACAGCTGATCAATAAAAACGGACAATTTGGCGAGTCTCCAACTGCCTCGGTGGTCCGAACCGTCGGCAGCTATTGATTTCCCCACCCCCAATTTGTTAGCCTAAAATACGTACATGATTTTAGACCTGGGTTGAACCAATCTACATGATTTTCGAACGTTGTTTATGTATAACCTGAGGGTATTGAGCAAGTCTGAGAAATATTGCTTTGATGGATGAATTTATAATGGATCTGGTCGTTAGAGCCATAAATAGACCAAAGAACGTAACATTTTTGGATTGTGGTTGAACTGACACAACTTCGATCGCTAATAGAAAGAAAGAAAGAAAAAATGTTTATTTGGGACTCGCACATAAACAGACAGATGTGTGTGTGGTGTGGTGTGTGTGTGTGTGTGTGTGTGTGTGTGTGTGTGTGTGTGTGTGTGTGTGTGATGTGTGTTTTTTTTTTAACTGATTTTATCATCATCATCATTCTTCTGCTTCTTTTAGCATATTATAAACGAATATCTCCATTGTCACCTCGTTCCTAGCCATATCGTTCTAATAATCCATCCTTTTGTTTCTTCGGTTTTCCTATACCCTCATAATCATCCGTATTCATACCCACATTGAAGACAAGCATATGATGTTCAACATTGCTAACAATGTACTCATTAAAATCAAAACAAGCCAGAAAGCAGTGCCTTGAATTTAAATCAGGGAAATGTGCAAGGAAGTACTTCAAATGTTTTTTGCTGATGACCTCTACAGGATTAGCGAATCAGTCATGGCTTTTTAAAGGAAAGGTTTTCAATTCAAGGGAACCGTGGGCCAAGGTCTTGCTCGTGGGATTTGATTGACGTCAAAATCTGTAAACAATATTAGTGGCCTTTTGAAGATTTCCTTAACTTTTCCTATTGTATTTTTGTTTGGCTCAAGTCTTGTTTAGTATTCTGTTGTTGTTATTATAAAAGTCATCTTAATAACTAAAGAGAAATCATAACTTTCAGGACGCGGACACAAACTTCAAAAGGTCAATAATATTGTTCTTCAAAAAACATAAAATGTAGCAAAGGAGTGGAACTCTCTGCCTGCGTCTGTTTCCCAACGCTTAAAACCCTAATCTCTTCAAAGTTAGAGTGCACCGGCTCCTTCTCGGTAAGCTCGCTCCATCGTAGACTTTGTCTCCGTCACTTCTGACCTAGACTAGAGTCAAGAGCAAAACCATATGAAATAAAACAAAAAATTATAATTGGAAAATCAAATGTTTGCTATTTCTCATGGCTTCGCTCCTGTAAGTTTCTTTCTGGTTACTTTTTTGTGGGTTTTTCAACGTAAAAGTAGCCTATGCTTAGTAATCAGATACAATTATTATTAGTTATTAATTTGTGAGTTTTTTTCTGGCAGCAGAGAACAGTATTCTTTTTTCGTTCTATTTTAATATTTTCGTCATCGGCTCAGTAGTACCTTGCAGATATTTGAGGATTACCGACAAACCAGCAAATAATGTATGTTCTTAAAACTGTTTAAATATAAACCAAAACCTTTAGTGTTGACTTTGCGCTAAGTTTATCCGCAACATTATTTGCTTGTTTTAGTAACTAATTGTAAATTCAGAGGCTGACTTTTAATCTTCAACATCTATACTTGTTTGTTTGTTTGCTCGAACGCGCTAATATCAGGAACTCGTCCGATTTGAAAAATTCTTTCAGTGTTAGATAGCCCATTTATCGAGGAAGGCTATAGGCAATATATCATCACGCTACGCAAGACCAATAGGAGCGGAGTAGACGAAGTTGCGCAGGTCAACTAGTATCAAAATATTTTTAAAGTAGTAAAAGCTTTGTACCTCTACTAAAGCAACAGGTGTAAAGAGCAAAGAACGGCGCTAAATACAAAACTACAAATATCAGTCTGATCGTTTTGGCATCAAATTAATGATCATGATGTATCGTAGCGACATTCCGTGTCAAATTCTTCCTGCTATGATTGATATCTGAGTCATGTTGTGTACGATTGGTTATGTCAGAAGTCTGGCTGTACTCCGCCCAGAGCGGAAGGGAGTGTCAGTCTCTTACTGACTAAAACCCATCCGTGTTCCTCCTGATGCTCTTTACGTTCCAGGACTGCGGTGACTTTCGAAAAAAATCCGCATCTTACATAATAAAATTGTACTCCTTTGAAATGCTTGGGAAACAATTATATATTTATTATTATTAACTCGGGAGCCAACGTTCCACTAATTTCTGTATTTATTCAGATCCGTAGGTATTTTGGATACCAAAATTATCATGCAGACACTGGAAAAGCCAATAAAAAAAATTACGTAAGTACGATATCATAGAAACGTCTCGAATCACCAACCATGTAATGTATTTATCTGTAAAATAATTGCGATCGCAAGTTATCACATTCCTCGCCAAATTAATAAGCTTACACGATACCACTCGCGCTATCTGTCAAAGAATGTAAACAAGAAATTCTTTGTAGCGGCGCGTGGGACTGATTGGGAAATTTTGAAAATGTCTGTTTATTTTTTATTTTATTTTTTGGATATGGGTCTTCTTTATTTGATGAAAAAAAAATGCGCATATTAAATCAATTTCGAGTTCTTTCTATCCGAACTTTAATTTGTTTTTTTTTTTTATTTAAATAATATTAAAAGAGTGAACTCTTCTTAACTTCCTGACTAATATTAGACTGATATAAATGGCAAAATGAGTTTTTACGCTTTCACGCTTAAATTGCCGAACTGATTTTTAACCGACTTAAAAAAAAGGCGGTTCTCAATTCGATTGTTTTTTTTTTAAATTTCGTCATTTATGAACCGATTTGAAAAATTCGTTGATGTGAAAGGGTTTTCGATTGGTCCCATTTAAATTTCATCAAAATCGGTTTAGCAGTTTGACTTTTAAATACAATTAGCTGGAATTCGTTTACTTAGAGAGTCCGTGGAGTTTCTTGCACGTTCTTCTCCATAGAGATCTACGCTTTGGAACTTGCAAATAGCTTCATGTTTTTGACTGACCGACTTTGACAATTCATTCGTAGGTATTTGGTTTGTCATCCAAGTAAACGAAATTGCATATTTTGCTTTCCTGCGTCTTTCCAGTGATGTTTTTAGGTGTTTTTTTTTTTTGGAATGGAAATTTCTGAAGTCCTTGTTTGTGTTTTTGGTGGTTTCTTCGTATTTTTTGCGAAGAAACCACCAAAAACACCGATTTAAAAATTATTTAAAAATTGAGGTTTATGATAAGGAATCCTTCGTGTGAGGGTCGCACTTGGTCGGTTTTTTTTTTAAGTCTGTTGTATTTTTTTGTAAAAAAGTTTTGATGAATCAGTTGGAGGATTGGAAGATGGGACGGAGCGAAGCCGCGGGCAAAAGCTAGTATGGCAATTATAATGTAGCGTCTCTTATTTGCTCTTCTGAGTTACATTTAGTTGTGTAGGTATTTATACAATTTGAAGCGCAGCTGAAACACGTGATTCTTCAAAGATCAACATGATAACAAAGCAGATGTACTTAATAAAATACTAATTAAAGATGTTTGATGAGAAAACAGTAATTGTGATGTACTCTTTCATTGCAAGAGGTTATCAAATGTTCGGTTCAGTTTATCTTATGTACGCCAGTAAATTTAATTTAATATGGCCTCGAATTTGAACTATTAAATTGTATTAAGTTATCATTCAGTATTGTTATATTTATAAACGTGCCAGTTTTGCTATCTGAAATCTTGAGTTCAATTGCATTGGTTGTTAAACAAAAAAAATATATATATCTTGATGTACCTACTTGTAAAGTTCTCGAGACATTAGCAATTTGTAGAACCAAAACGTTTTCCTAAACTTACTTTTCGAATGATACATGTTAATTAAATAATTTTGCCATGTGACGTTGTAACTATGTAAATATTAAGGCACTTGTCTCACCGCCGGCGATCAGCGAGTAGCGAGTAAAGCTTCAAACTCGCAACGAGTTGGCGAGCAGCGAGTGAAAAGTTTCGATAGTTCTGACGCTCGGCTTTCAGCGAGTGCTTATTTGCGACTGGCTTTTACTCGCAATACTCGCTCCGGCCCGCACTATAGGTAGAAATTACCGCTGTTTGGTGAGTTCTGGGCGCCAAGCGAGCATCGCCGCGAGTGTCGCTGAGCGAGTACAATCTTTGATAGCTCTTGTCGCTGCGATCAACTAGAGGTAAGATCCGCTCGCTGGCAGTGTGAACAGCCAGCTATCGACTTTGAGTGTATGTGTCTCTTTTACTCACACAAAATCTATGTATTTTGTCCCTTTCCTTAGGGAGCAAATAGTCGATAGCTACTCGCTTCCTCGCCGGCGGTGAGACAAGTGCCATAGGTACAACTACTGCAGTACTGTCACTCCTCTCTTTTAAATCCATCCAAAGTCTGTCTTTAAAAGTAACCTTTAGCGATATCGCCGCCTATCGTGTCACCCTTATTAATGTTTTTTCCTCGATGCTTCTTTCGCTCATACGGCGACATAATAAAGAGAATAGAATACTCTTTATTATGTACACCATATAAGTTACAGAAAAAATAGATGAAGAAAACATTACATAGGGTGACACAATGGGCAGCCTTATCGCTAAAAGCGATCTTTTAAAGACAACCTTTGGATGGATTTTAAAGAGAGGAGTGACAGTACCGCAGGTAGTCTTAGGTGTACTATTTATATATACAATAATTACATAATAGGTAAATACATATAAACAATACAGCAGAGAACCCAAGTAAAGATACGTCTTTACTTGGGTTCTCTGCTATATTGTAGTAGTTTAAAAAAAAAGAAAGAAAAAAGCACAAAGTTCCTAGTGTTTAAAGAGTATTCTAATCTATTAAATTTGTCCGGATTCCTTGTAAATGCGATAGGAAATTGCATACCGGTAGCAGTTTCAGCTAACAGCTTCACTTACATAATAAGGAACTCCGCAATCGATTGGCCCAGCAATTTTATATGATTAATTTATATATTTCAATACTTATCTAATTGTTTCTCCGAAGTACCTTTAGGGAAATTACAGACTAATAGGTGTATTAATTTGTGACATCATTCCAACTTTATCACTTCCTAACGGCTTCCTAATTACTGCAATGACAGTCGTTACTCTCATGTCATAATTTCAAGGGGTTTGTCCACCTACCTATCAACATAATCATCTTCCTGTCCGTTACCTGAGGTCGGATCAGCCACGTTTTCTTCTACTCCCTTGTCAATCGCCACACTATTATTCACTCTCTTTCCTTTGGCATCATTCCTCTAACAATTCGTTCATCTCATGGTCTAATGTTACACTTAGGTTTTTCAAGTAAGCGAGATATGCGCACGCGCATATCCTGTTAGTTATAATATACTAGCTTCTGCCTTCGCCCCTATGTAACATACTTCCGGGGTAAAAAATAGGCTATGTCCTTTCTCAGGCTCTATCTGTGTACCAAATTTCATTTAAATCGGTTCAGTAGTTTGGCGTGAAAGCGCGACAGACAGACAGAGAGACACTTTCGCATTTATAGTACTAAGTAAGTATTAAGTAATTAGTAAGGATTAGTCAGGTTTCAAAAAGTCCTAAACTCAACAACACCAACAACACTGAGATGGCACCTAACATTCAGGCACGCGTCCAAGCAAGGCTGTGCCAGAACAGCACGCATGAATGACGAAAAATTAATATGCTTTCATCGTGCTCTGCGCACGCGCTGTCAGGCGTGCCAAAGTCCGAGATATTGGTCTCGGATGACGCAGGCGTTAGACATGTCGATCTTAGATGGCATGTGCTACCTGTGGATAAAGTACAATAAATAAGAAGAGTGAAATAAAAAGAGAGAAGAGTGGAACTCTCTGCCTGCGTCTGTGTTTCCAAACGCTTACAACCCTAATCTTTTCAAAGTTAGAGTGAACAGGCTCCTTCTGGGTAAGCTCGCTCCATCGTAGACTTTGTCTCTGTCATCTCTGACCTAGACTAGAGTCAAGAGCAAACCCATCACAAATAAAAAAAAAAACAAGTTTGACATTTTCTTACTTCTGTAATGTTCTTTTTAGGGTTCCGTACCCAAAGGGTAACCAACGGAACCCCACTAAGCCTCCGCTGTCCGACCGTCCGTCCGTCTGTCAGCGGGCTGTATCTCAAGAACCGTAATAGGTAGACAGTTGAAATTTTCACAGATTGTGTATTTATTTTACCGCTACAAACACTATAACATCATCATCATATCAGCCGAAAGACGTCCACTGCTGGACATAGGCCTCCCCCAAGCGTCGCCACAACGACCGGTCCTATGCGTCTCGCATCCATCGGCTACCCGCGACCTTCACCAGGTCATCGGTCCACCTTGTGGGAGGCCTTCCAACGTTACGTCTTACACTATACCAAATAATAAAAATTAAGGTTTCTGGTACGGAACCCTTCGTGTGCGAGTAGGACTCGCATTTGGCCGGTTTTCGGATTAATTTTGTGGCGGGATCCAACACAGTTAAATCATGTCACAGGGACTCGTCATGCTTCGTTTTTCTGGTTTTGCAGTATTTGGGAATAGTGTGACGGGCTCGTCCCAAAAATATATTTATGTGCCAAGAGCTGTATGGGCTTCTGAGGCCTATTAATTTCCTAAAAGTTCTTAAAACGTAACAGACAGATGTGTTGCTGGGGAGTTTGTTGGCCACTTCTTCTCCACAGCTAAAACACGAGGAAGTGGTGACGGGCGGGCGTTTTGTAAAACTTGACGTTCAAAAAGTGCTGGCTCTCAGCCTAATTTGACTAAACGATTTTTGATTTTGATTTTATACTTACAGAAATTCTTGTACTACTTAGGAATGTATACAAAGTGGGTATTGCGTTTATTCTGTTACAGGTTGTATATTTCAAATTTGATAAATTATGACCTCTAAAATTGCTAGGTAACAAAAAAGCGTACAGAACGCAATGATTGATAAAATTTATTTACCTTGAATTTGATTGATCAACAAATTCAGTAGACATTTTACCAGTAGAACAAACCTTACTGTTTCAAAGAACGGCTGCTGGTTTCAGTTACGACATGCCCTCAAAATATTTACTTGTAAACCTTTCTATTTACAGAACAATAGGGTGTAAACTACGGTAGCTTTAGCAATAGTGTAAACTACGGTAGCTTATCGTATTAGTTAGGGTCACTATTTGAAAGTAACGTATTGTTCATACTTAAGACATACTGGGAACCGTTAGTGAACTAAAAGGTCGTGAAATTGTTGCGAAGGTAAATATTGCTATTAGTTAGGTATGTTGTTGAGATATTGGGTAAGTGCGTTCGCATAAAGGAAAGGAAAGAAAGGAAGAGAATGATAAATAATACTAACATAAGGACACACCTGTAGTTTTGCCCAAAGGGTTAGGCAGAGCAGTACCTTTAATACACCCACACTTCGCAATCGCAAGTAATGTTCAAGTCCAATGTTATACTGGGCAAGGAGCCTTAGATTTCAAACGGGCCAAAATAACCAAAAACATTTTGCCCGTCCCCCAAAAAATCCGGTTAGCTCGAAGACCCATTTAGCTTGACTCCAAGACTTCAGAGGATGCTCGCGAGAGAGATGTTCAACAGAAGCGTTTGCCATCATAACAACGTCGAGGAAGATGAATCCTTATTACATTGAAGTTACTCCAAAATTAAATGTTTGTTTGTATTCTTGCACTTATGACATCACCATTTATTTTTAAATTATGAAAAATATATAATTAAAACCCTCAGAGTAATCCCTTTCATTTGATATGTCACACGATTTTATTCAAACCTTTTTTTAACCCCCATACTAAAACTTAATAATTTACGTTACACGTCCGTTTTTGGGTCACAGAAATTCATATGTGTGCCAAATTACAACAGAATCGGTCCAGTGGATCCGGAGAAAAATGACTGGGACAGACAGACAGGCAGACAGACGGACAGACACCCGAGTGATCCTATAAGGGTTCCGTTTTTTGTTCGGAACCCTAAAAAGGTTCTAAAAGAAGGATTTTTCCCGTAAGATAGGACCACGTATGTGTATTCAGCAATGAACAGCATCTTCTTTGCAATTCACGTTTTAAATTCACATTTTCACTTCGATATAAACTTTCAATATTTATCAATAGACTAAGTGCTCTAGTCGAACAGTTTTAATTTAATCGCTTCAAGAAAGATACAGGCAAGTGTTGGTAAAGCCTCAAGACCTAACCAGTTTTCTGCGGCTAATGACAACACGTCAATGTCAATAGAGGCACCTGTAGATAATGATAATTGAAGTTATTTTATGTACTAAATAAAAGAGCAATGACCTCAGTATGGCGCCACCTGTCGTTGAACTGTACTGAGGACTGTAAGTAGGCTCGTGGTAAATTAAAAACAACTGAAGTTGATCTTCAAGGTTAAGCAACACTTGTTAAGGTCGGGCTGTGGATGGGTGACCATCCATCACTTCTTGCCTCTGAGCCGTCGGTCCTGGCTATCATTTGTAGATCTTTGACAGTTGTTACGGGTGGTAAGACTGAAGCCAGAACACCAGTCTCTCCAAGAGGTATCGCGAAACCCAGCTGTTGCTGGGCTGAGCGGGCTAGATAGGTAGCGGCTCCATATACAATACTGTTACTTAGTTGCACTCGGTTATACCTACTGGCGACCGCGTACCAGAAGAAGCAACGTTGGAAGGCCTCCCACAAGGTGGACCGATGACCAGTACGTCTACCATGAGTTTTATCAATCTATACTCGCTAGCGACTGTAGTTAAAAAAATGTATAAAAACTTTTAAAAAACAAGTTTCTAATAGAATAGAATACTCTTTATTATGTACACCATATAAGTTACAGAAAAGATAGATGAGAAACATTACATAGGGTGACACAATAGGCGGCCTTATCGCTTTAGTTGTTAACTAAAGTTTTACTTGCAACTTGCTTGCTTGTTAGTTAAAAACTGAAACAAATAAATTATAAACTTGTTTTTTCATGCAGTTTTTTAACTGCAGTCGCTAGCGAGTATAGATTGATAAAACTCATGGTAGACGTCCTGGTGAGAGTCGCGGGTAGCCGATGGCTGCGAGACGCACAGGACCGGTTGTTGTGGCGACACGCGCCGGGAGGCCGCCGTCCAGCAGTGGACGTCTGCAGGCAGATATGATGATGATGATACTGGAAGCCGATTCTCACAAGGCTAGGTGGATTGAATGATTGATTTTCACGTACTAGGTAAAGGATCAATGACCTGGGTGTGGCTGGCACCACCTCTTATTAAATTAACTGGAGACATTAATCAGGTATTAAAACTAATTAGACATGTAAACGGTAAACTCACAGTTGACATTCATTAAGATTAGAGAGCTATACTGGTGGCCAAAACTGTTGACTCTGGCTTTCAGTTGTAGTGGTTGGCTGTTCATAGAGTGACCGACTGGTCCCATAAAAAAATATCTACTAGTAAACATTCCTGGCTCCTTTTTATTAAAGATTTTTGTATAAAATTCAAGATGGTGGATGGATGCGAATTTTTCATCAATTTCGAGCATAGAGCTCTTCTCTCTTGGTGATCCTTACTAATATTATAAATGCGAAAGTAACTCTGTCTGTCTGTCGCGCTTTCACGCCAAAACTACTGTACCGATTTAAATGAAATTTGGTACACAGATAGTCTAGAACCTGAGAAAATACATAGGCTACTTTTTATCCCGTGAGTATGTTCCCTAGGGACCACGCGGGCGAATCCGCTGGTAGAAGCTAGTTTGTTATATAGGCTTGGCAGTTTTTTAGTTAGCAAAGTGATGTTGTCGACTGTCCGATATTTTTTGTATGATTTATCAATCTTTCGGTGCTTTAGTTAATCAGTCGAGTTTGTTAAAAATATAATCTTTTAAACAACTTTTTCAGCCTTGATAAGGAAATAAATTGAAGGCCATGTTGTGACAGTAAAAAGTACTTTCCCAATGATAATTCTTGTTTAATCTAATCAGCATTAATATGCAGTTATCTACAAAATATACTTTATTATCCAAATTGGACCTATCGCGATCATGCACACCTTTTCTTTATCAAAATCTGTATGATACAAATAATTATGTTTTAATACAATGATACAAATCTGGGAATTGTAAATTATCTGTCTAAGCAATTTGGCTAAATCTTGATTTAATATTTAGCAAAGTCAGTTCAAGGATATTTTTTGGGGGCATGTAAATCGAGTAGATCGTAAAATAAGCCCATAATGCTCCCACGGCTGGGACACAGGCCTCCCCCTTTTTAATGGGAGTGGGCTGTTATGCACAATGCAAGCCCAGTGCTGGGTTGATGGATGGCAAATGCCAGTTCCTACACAATAATTTCCGAGAAAAAATGAGGAGGTATCTCTTTGTTTGTAGAGTTAATTAGAAGACTAAACTATCATCTTTATGCATTGATATATAAAAAAACCCAAGATTCACAGTCTCGAACAAATGCAACACTCGAAACTGTCGTCAAAAACTGACATGTATCAAGTGTCATGTGCGAGTTGTGTGTAGTTATACTATAAACAATTATTTTTTGCAAATTCAACCTTACACAGATCGCTTAAAGTTGTTTTTACAAAGCAGTGCAGTATGGCGAGCGACGCGAGACGGTTTGAAACTAGCGCACAATTTTAATTTGTGCGCTTGTTTTATGCGGACGTTTTTGAGATGCTGAGTGTGTATCTTGGGTTTTTAGGGTTCCGAAAAAAAAGGAACCCTTATAGGATCACTCGGGTGTTTGTCTGTCTGTCTGTCCGTCTGTCACAGCCAGTTTTCTCCGGATCCATTGGTCCGATTCTGTTGAAATTTGGTACACATATGTACTTCTATGACCCAAACACGGACACGTTACGTAAATTATAAAATTTTTAGTATGGGGTCACTTTTGGGGGTCAAACTAGAAAATTAAAAAAAAAAAGTTTTTTGAACAATATTGTGTGACATATCAAATGAAAGGGCTTACTGTGAGGGTTTTAATTATATTTTTTCCATAATTTTAAAATAAATGGTTTTGAAGTTATTCAAGAAATTAGACGAAAAATAACCATTCGCCCCCCCCCCCCTATCTCCGAAACTACTGAACCTAAAATTTTGAAAAAAAATGGAGATAAAAAATATTTACTTAAAGATAAGAGGAAAACCTATTAGAAGACTGTAGTGTTAGAAAAACATGTTAAAAAATTAAATTCGTTCGGAACCCTTTGCACGCGAGTCCGACTCGCACTTGGCCAGTTTTTATATATGAATGTCTTTATGACATTTATTTTGACTCTCTAAAAAAAAAGAAAAATAAAAAGTTTATTGCAGAAACTTGTAAAATCTTTTACAGGTACTCTCACATAGAGACCTCTTTTTAAATAAAAGATATACCTGTGCTAGGAGGTCCCGCTCTTTAATGACAAATAAATAAATGCTAAAAGTAGTGTAAAAAAGATTACGAAACTTAAACAAAAATATTACAAGTAAGATCTCAATTTAAACAAGATATGACTAAATAAAGGCAACTAACAAAAGAAAAAGGAAGTTAGAGATATTATATCCTAAAAGAGTGTGTTTGTGTCTCTATGCGTTCGCAAATATACAAAGTTACTGCTGATGCCAAGTTTACCACAAAGATGTTCGCCAAAACAGCTTAAATAAAGAGGACTCATTTGACGTACAGATGTGAGCCATAAACGTCTTACTTACGGATATGAGTCGCAGGAGCTAAAGGATTTACAAACGCCTCAGAACTGAGAGTAGTCACTGTTTCTTGGCGAATAAATTCAAATATTTATTGTAGTACTTACTAACAACCAACTAGGGTTGTCAGATACTACAACTTAACAGATCAGTCAGTTTCGCCCGAGGTAAAAAGACGTAGTGAGGGCATTGATATATAAAAACCCAAGATACACACTCAGCATCACAAAAACGTCCGCATATAACAAGTGCACAATCTTAAATTGTGCACTAGTTTCAAACAGTCTGGCATCGCTCACCATACTGCACTGCTTTGTAAAAACAACTCTAAGCGATCCGTGTTAGGTTGAATTTGCAAAAAAATTGTTTATAGTATAACTACACACAACTCACACATGACACTTGTTACATGTCAGTTTTCGATGACAGTTTCGAGTGTTGCATTTGTTCGAGACTGTGCATCTTGGGTTTTATCAATGAGTGAGGGTTATGGTTTTAGTTTTAAAGTGACATTCATCACTATCCATCAGCCCTTCTGTGCTTACTGCTGGCCATATGCCTCTCTCTTCTTACGCTAATGCCTTCGCTCCGGTACCAACCTCAGCTTCGTTCTGCTCGCGATAGCAGCGATGTCATTTGACCATCTCGTCGTCTCGACGACCAGCAGTTCTTCCAGCCGTTGGACGCCGCCGCTCGGTCACTGCCTTACACCACCTGTCATCACCGTGCCTTGCCATGTTCAGGGACCGGCCGGGTACTCGTTGAAAGGGTTTTTGAACGGGTTTTTTTAAGCGCTTCAAAAATAAACCCTATGATACGTGTTACACTCTCGAACGGGTGTTATGTAACCCCTTCCGAACGGCTTACCCTTTCAATACCCTGTAACTCTGTAACAGGGTAAGCCATTCGAACCCAACACATCGTAATATGCACTCTTCGAAATCGACATTAGTTTGAAAATTGCATAACCACGACCGCATGTGACATCTTGTCGCCCGGCGCGCGCCATTGTTGCATGTACCGAGCGACTTGTAAACATGGAATAATAATCATTGTCCGTATGACCTTACAGTTCAATTTTTCTTGTCGCACAGGCTAAACATTGTAGGTAATGTTTCTTTTTCGTGTCTATTCTTGTTTATTCTCATCATTCGTCATTTAATTCGGAACACGGACGGAACTACGGAAGTAACTTAAATAAATTTAGCAGTGTTTTTGTTTACTTAATGTTGTCATTTTTATTTTATTTGTTTGGGAAAATAAACAGTTATACATAAAAAATCTTATGCTAAGTTATAAATATATCAGAATAACAAATGTATAACCTACGACATTTTCCACAGCATATTTAAGTCATAATATAATAGTGCGCTATTCTAAGGTGTAAAAACAGGAAAGTACCTAGTTAGTAGTGAGCTTGTTATTAAAAGCTCACTACTAACTAGGTACTAGGCATGCAAACAACAGATAAATAAAGAGTGAGAGAGAATAAGTAAACAATAAATTAACCATTGTAATCTAAAATAATTTTGTAGATAAGACTTCTAAACTTTGCAGCAGAGACAGAAGTCATTATCATTTCAGCTAATATCCGTCCACTGCTGAAAGTAAGCCTCCCTCAAAGAGCGCCAACTATCCCGGCCTTGAGCAGTCCGCATCCATCCGCTGCCAGCCACCTTCTCTAAATCATCGATCCATCGTGCCGCAGGGCGTCCCACGCTACGTTTGCCCATATGCGGTCTCCACTCTAACACATGTCTGTTCCATCGACCGTCTGTCCGTCTGCAGACATGGCCGGCCCACTTCCACTTCAGCATGCTGATCCTACGCGCAATGTCAGTAACTTTAGTTCTCTGACGAAAAACATCGTTGCGAATTCTATCCACCAGAGAAACCCCGAGCATTGCCCTCTCCATTACACGCTGACCAACCTTGAATTAGTGGACCAGGCCTATGGCGAGTGTTGTCCACGTTTCGGCTCCGTAAGCTATTACGGGTAGGACGCACTGGTTATAGACCCTGGTATTAAGGGATTGTGGGATCGACGATTCAAAGATATCACGATAGCGAATTCTTCTGGTCGCCTCCTTCTCAAAGTTGTGCCGCCCAAGTTGTATAATTTGGCCTAGATATTTATGTATTCTTCTGTAAAGATTCCGCCTTGATTTCAATGTCATCCGCAAATCGGAGGTGTGAGATATACTGACCGTTGATATTTATGCCCCATCCTTTCAATCAAGCGTCTTGAAAACGTCCTCCAACGCGTTCGTCAACAGTTTCGGAGAGATGACGTCTCTCTGTCTTACACCTCGACGCAGTTGGATTGATTTTGTGCTCTGTTCTTGTACTTGGACGGTAATTGTTGCGGCCTTATACAGACATCTCATCACCTCTACGTAGTGGTAGTCGATAAGACATCTCTGCATGGACTCCAGGACAGTCCAGGTCTCGACGGTGTCGAAGGCTTCGTCGTAGTCCACATGCGCTAGGCACAGAGGCGGATTATATTCCTCGGTCTTTTGAATTATTTGCCTGAAGGTGTGTATGTGGTCTACGTTGCTGTAGCCTTTTCGAAACCCGGCCTGCTCCGATGGTTGGAAGTCATCGAACTTTTGGGCGAGACGATTCGAGATAACTCTCGAAAACAGCTTGTAGACGTGGCTCAGGAGTAAAATGGGGCGGTAGTTCTCGTGGAGCGTGTTATCGCTCTTCTTGAAGAATAATACCACCACGCTGCTGTGCTATTCCTCCGGTGTTATGCCAGTGTGGATGACGGAATTGAAGAGCTTTACAAGCTCTGTCAAGACAGGTGTTCCTCCTGCCTTGAGCAGCTTTGTGGTTATCCCGTCATCCCCCGGAGCTTTGTTGTTATGAAGTTGTCCGAGAGCTATCCTAATCTCACCCATGTGAATGTCGGGTAGCTCGTCTTTGAGATGGTGTGTAAGCCTAGCCCGTGCCGCGCCGTGGGCCTGAGGTGGGCATGTTTTTTGAGCATACAAGTCTCCATAGAACTTTTCGACTTCAGCGAGTATCTCTGGCTTCGAGGTGACGGTGGTGCCTTGTGACGTTTTGAATTTCGGCAGGTGACAACGAGAGGTATGGGGCTTGACAAATACCTTCGAGCCCTTATTCCGCGCTATGGCTTGCTCGATGTCTCGGGTATTTGGACTCCCGAGTGTCGCGTCTGATTAGCTTCTTGATCTCCCTGTTAAGTAACTGACGCTCAGACGGTGTGGCATTCGGGAGTTCTCGTCGTTTCCTCATCAATTCCAGATTCTCGCTTGTGAGTACTGATTTACGTCCATAACTCATTGGTCGAAAGTGTTTATTACCTACCTCGCGGATGATACGTAAGCAGGCTTTCGGTGGCATCGTTAATGTCCTCAGTGGTTTCCAACATGGCAAATCGGGTCTGGAGGTCCTACTGGAAGCTTTCGCAACCAGCTTCGACCTGGGACAGCGTTGGTCTGACGGTCGACCTCGTTAGGCGCACTCTTTTGATTTTACCATTAATATTCAGATTGCCTTTAACCAGTCGGTGATCACTTCCGGTATTGTCCCTGTTGATCACAGAGAAATCTCTTAATATATGGCGCTTATCAGACATAACGAAGTCGATCTCATTCTTTGTCACGTTATCGGGGTTTCGCCAGGTCCACTTCCTTTGAAGATTCTTCTGGAAAAAAGAGTTCATCAGAAAAAGCCCCTGAGCCTCGAGGAAGTTTACCAGCATTCGCCCTCTGTGATTTCTGCGCCCATAGCCAAATGGACCTACTCTCGACTCATCACGCTCTTGTACTCCCACGTTAGCGTTGAAGTCACCCAAGACAACAGTGTAGAATGTTTTGGTACGAGACATAGCTTTCACTATGTCTTCGTACGTGGCCTCGACTTTTTCGTCAGGGTGTGCGGATGTTTGACTTTTCTGATATCTTAAGTAAAAGGTATCAAGCCCTTGCCGACACACTGCCGCATTCCACAATGTTACCCCTGAGTGACTTGTGGACCATACGCCACCTTGGGATGGTTGGTGTCCTTCTCGGAAATAGAGCAAATGACCACTATAGAGGTTTATCATCTTCTCCCCGTCTTCGGATCTCCGATAGTCCCACGATGTGCTAGTTAAAACGACTTAACTCTACTTCCAATTCAGCGAAGCGCTCGTTCAGCCGCAGAGAGCGTCAGTTGTACGTCGCCAGGTCAATTTTTCGGGATTGGTACCCTGCCATAGCCAGGGGATTCTTAGCACCGCACCGTTACCGTGGCCGGTACCATGGTCAGGAATAGTGCAGCTACCGGGAACTGGGGGCCGTGAATCTGGGATTCTGGGTTGCTTCTCATAGTGAGAATTTGCCATAGTCACCACGCTTGGCAGGCGGGTTGGTGACCGCAGTTCCTGGAATGCTTTCTCTTATAGTGTTGCTGCCCACTGTAAGGTTCGGCATTTAGGAGCATTCCAGCATGGTTCATGGATATACCGCCATGTTTCGGTTACCGGAGCCAAAAAACGGATGCGTTGTTGTCATTCCGCCTAATATCCCTTAGTCGCCTCATACGACACCCACGTGAGTAGATGGGTTGGTCTATTCATTTTACTTGCCGGATACCACACGGCAAAGTGTATGTTGTAGTACTTCTCTATTAAGCAAGGAATTTAGGGAGGTATTTTATCTGTGACAATGTCACAGCCGAGGCGAGGTGCTGTTCACCGATATTATGTATACGATGCATCAATTGACACAAGCAAATGTAATGCCATAACATAACTTGTAAAAAACCAAGTCTTCCAACTCAGTTCTTCTACCGTAAAAAGTTGTGAGATCCATGTAATATCAAGTCAGTTAATTTATTCAGTCTCTACTTAAGGATCTTTACTTGAGATACATTGTGTTTTCATGCGATGGCCAAGTCAATCTATGTAGTGTGTGTGACTAAATGGCACCGTGTTTATGCACGTTAAATCATGTGCCGCTACTTTGAAAAAAAAAACTAAATGGCAGCGAGGGTGCTATGCCAAGCTCCCATAGAAAAACCAGCCAAGTGCGAGTCGGACTCGCGTGCAATCGTGTGACATATCAAATGCCCTTCCATTTACTTACTGTGAGAGTTTTAATTATATTTTTTTCATAATTTTAAAATAAATGGTTTTGAAGTTATTCGAGAAATTAGACGAAAAATGACCATTCCCCCACTTATCTCCGAAACTACTGAGCCTAAAATATTGAAAAAATGGAAATAATAGATTTTTGTCTATAGATTACAGGAAAATCTATAAAAAGTCTATTGTGTTAAAATAACATGTTATTAAAATGAAATTTGTACGGAACCCTTTGCACGCGAGTCTGACTCGCATTTGGCTAGTTTTTATTAGAATAAAAACATTGCGCGCGCGTCGCGTCGCTCGGCACTTTTTTTCACAACCGCCAGAGTTTGCATCGAACCAAATATGCTATACCTACGAGTACACAGTTTAAAACTATTCATACATATCATTGCCGCCTGTGCTAGTAATCGTACTCGGGAATTCGTCTTGATTCTCTGTAAAAAGCGGCTGACTATATTCTTGAAATCGTACATTATCATCATCAGTATCGCTAGCGTCACCTGAAACACAATCAATCCTATTGGTAATAATAATAAAAATATATGTTACTAAATAAATAAATAAGTAGGTACTTACAAGGCTAAGTAATTCAGTTGTAGGTAATTTGTAACTTAACATAATAACAATAATTTTAAATAACAAATATAATTACACATCACAATATTAACATTAAGGTACCTAACTCAGTACTTTAAATAATAATCACTAACCTGTGTTACTCATCCTAATTATTAGCTCGCTTATCTGTCGACTTTCATCACTTGTTTTCAAATTCGTAATAAGTCAATAAAAATAGTTAGGCAATGAGGCGCCGCTCGGGTGCAAGTATCCCGCACCTACATGCAGCTCAAGTGTATTAGGTAAGTCAGGGTAACCCGAATAAAAGCTGTTCGTGAAGGTAACCTCTTCAAAGGCTTAAGCCATTGAAGGGGTTAACCCCTTCACGTGCTTACCATAATAAATGTGGAAACCGTTTCGCTGGGTTTCGGAGATGTAACTCGATCAAATGGTAACACTGCGATATGAGTTACCTCATGTACGGCTTACCCTATCAAAAGGCTTAACTCTTAAGCGGGGTTGTCCGGTCCCTGGCCATGTTTTTGCTCAAATTCAATTGAGTTCCATAACTCTTTTTCCGATATTGAATGTAAATCTTGGTTAAGATGAGCATAATTAAATTATACTGAAATTCAAAATGACTGAGAAACATTAAAAAGGACGGACATCGTTATATTTTTACTATTGATAGGCATACGTTTGAACACTATCTCACCTGATGGTAAGCGATGATGCGGTCGAAGATGGAGCACACTTGCCTAGAAGTAACCTATTCACTCTTGTCGTCTGGTTCGGCCGGACACTCCAGATTTATCTGGATGCTGGCAACCCTACTCCAAAGTTCCAGCCAGGGCTGCCTCAAACACGGCATTAGATCGAATCGTGCTCTGTTGACACGTGATTAGTTTGTGTCCGGTTTGAAATTCTCCAGATACTAAAGTATCGAGTTCACTTCGTGTACAAAGAATGTAGATATCCTTGATTGTAAGGGACAGGAATGCAGAACCTGAGTTGGCAGAGAGTTGAAAGGAATAGGGTCAAAAGAACCAATTTGGTTTGCCATCTTAGCAGACTGTAAGAGCCGGATTCTGAATTGAGTATTTGGAGTTACGAGCGTGTCAAACCTTGCTTTAATAGCAAAGTCGGACAAATACTCAGCTTCAAACAGGGGTAAGACTCGACACAGCAGCATGACTACTAAAAAGAGCGATGTTGATGGAATATCATCGATATCAGTCCATTCGACGGACCTAGACCTTCTTCAAGTGTCCCTAGAGAAATCTCAGCAGCGCGGCGGTCTTGGAAGGGTTTCCAAAGATTGAACCGATGACCTGCAGCCTAATTGCGTAACCCAAAAATTAATGCAATCGAGCGAATACATTTTCATTTTGTCATTGCAACCAAAATCATTGCACGTTTAACTTTGTCGAGCAGACGATTTTTGCATTGCATTGAATTTTTTTAGCATTGAATATTGCATTTTAGCATTGAAGCAATTAATTGATCTAGTGCGATTAAAGGTCCAGCACCTTTAATCAGCACCTCAGGGCAGCTGCAACTTTCTTCAATATTATCGTCAGACGGGGAACGGACTTCTTAAAAAAATAACTGAAATACTAAAACTGCCAACCCCTGTTACGTCGTATAGTCGCGTCCGCCGCTAGCCAGACAACATAAAATTGACTCCTACATGCGTTTTATTTGCTTACACATTTGTGTACATTTGAATTAAATGCAATCTGCTTCAAGTCTACTATAACTTTACTGGCGTATGGTAATTGGTTTCCGTTTGCGCTTTGTGCCTTTACTCCGTGTACTGATTTGAAGTCTATTCAGACATTTCTATTGTTGTCTCAATCTGGTTATGTTCCTAGTAATCTGATACCTGCGGGTTAAATTAAATCCATTATCTACTTAGTTCATAGTTGACAATTTTGACAGTAAATTCCGCAAATGGAATGATAATGAATGCTTTAAATATGCTACAGTCAGCGTCACATAACTTTGCCGCTCTGAAGCAGGCTACAAATGACTGCGCAGTAGCAAATTATAAATAGTACATAGCAAAACCGCTCTTCAGTTACTTTTTACTAAACCACGCATCGGATTGTCATACAGTTTTTACGAGTAGAAATAACAAAAAATGAGGAAGTTACATACAATTTGTACCCGCGAAGCCGGGTTAGGTCGTCAGTCTCATACTAAAACAGCAGCATATTTTTGGATGGGACTTCCTCCCTCCCGCTTTGGGCGGAACGGAAGGGAGGGAGTGTCAGACTCGTACTGACTAAAGCACACCCGTGTTCCTCCGCTCCCTTTGCGTTCCAGGGCCGCGGTGACTCTTTCAAACAATTTCTGTTTTCAGAGCGGTATAGTTCCATGAGGCGAAATGCGGGTCTAAGGCCACTTTAGTAGGACCATATTAGAATCATAATATTAATCGCAGAACAATCTGTCAAATTTCATTTTCGTCGGCAGCGTAGTGAGGTGAGCCGTTCGAACTTAGCACTTTGTGGTAGATCTAAAATGTTAGTAGCTGTAAGGACAATACAATATTTGGTTATTTGACATAGAATACTACGGTTACTATAGAATACTACGGTTCTTCTGTCGCAGGTCTGCTGGAAGAAATTTCTGTTGAAATAAGCAGTACCTTTGTGCTCTTTTCTCTGTTTAAGTATACGGGTGTACATAAATTAATAGAATACCTTTTTTATTTTTTTTTAAATACACGAATATATATATATTTTATTTTAAAACGGGAAAGAAAAAATAAAATAAAATAATACCTAACTATTATTACACACGCTACATTTTAATATCATTATCATTTATGAATTTTATCGCTGACGCATTAGGTTCAAGGTTGATTGGGAAAATTTGACAGTGACAGGTAGCGTGATGTGCTTTCTGATTCTGCTAAAGTGGCCTTTTTAGACCCGCTGTAATGATTCTACTATAATGATACTGTCTTTTATTATTCCAATCTAATAATATTTTGTTTTCTTTTCAGGTAAGTTCCAATCATGAATATTATTCTTAGCTGTATGGGATAGCAGTGTTTTGGGTAAGTGGTATCTTGATTTATAAAAAAATAAACCAAGTTCTAATTAAAAACACGTTGATATTAAAATTGCACAGAAAAAACATTCACCCAATCGACCTTCAAGTTTAAACAGAAGAAATTACAAAAAAACTTTCTCTATTTTATTTATGTTTGCAAACAAAATCTTGGCTCCTTCGCCATTTCTAAACACAATTGTATATAGTTGATTGTTTACATCACTATCAGGTACATTACTAGCTGGCATATCTGGCGGATTCGTAACGTTACCGTAGTGGCGTCTAGCGACCGTGCCAAGTGCGAATTGTAGGTTGGCATGCCAAATAGGTAAACTGGGTAGGGGAGACTCTACACTTGTCGAGGAAATGGTCAATCTTTTGTTCCGTGAACGTAACGTTACAGTATAGTGACGACCAAGATTAGAGCTTTAAGCCTCGTATTCATGGTAAACATTTGTTTAGCAACAGTTGATCAACATCGTTGATGAGCGGCGAGAATGTTGCTGGAAACTTTTTTTAAATCAATATATGTTGTCCACATGCCAGTCTGCGCTAAAATGTTGCCCGAGGAAATAGTTATATTAATTGCATTATTTTATTACTGCTCCACACTACTGCCATGTTTATAAACGGTCGCAAACAATTGTTAATAAACGATGTTGTCGCTCGTCGGGCGAGAACTTGTCAACATGCCGTTATCAACTCTGCAACATGTTGACAGCAACTCCGCAACACGTTGTTTCAACTTGCCAAACAAATGTTTGCCATGAATACGAAGCTTTAGACAACATGTTCGTAATTTGGTCCCGCCTGTCATTTACAGAACTCTGACAGTTTTTCCAAGCAGTCCTGCTAAATGGCACCGTATTACTTAGTGGTGTAGTCCAGATAGGCAGTTACTCCATATAAAATACTGGTATTTAGCCGCATCAGGGGGCTACTCTCTAAGCCCGAAGTCCGTAGTTTCGGGCTTAGTTGCGGGCGTATTCTACTCCGTATCACCTACGGACTTACGATTAGTCCCGAACCTGAAGTAAAAATGAATGACAACACAATTTCACAGTAACTGTCAAATCGTGTTGTCATAATATTCTTAGAGGTTAGGTTATACGGACTAAACCTATTAGTGAAAATCGGGGAACATACAAAAAAAAAACATTCCGACGAATTGAGAACTTCCTCATTTTTGATGTCGGTTAAAAAGACTAGGCAAGTTGATGTGGCCACTTCTTGGGCCCAAAACATTAAGAGTTAAACATTGACTCGAAAGGTAGAAAACTAAGCCATAAATAGTTAGGTACAATCCTATACGGCTATAATCTTTGTTGCTGTTAAACTGTCGCACGATTTAAATGCTTAAAATATATTCGTGCTGCCATGCCATAACGACGATTAATGAACTCCAGCACGAATGATGAATCATACACACATATTTAACCGATCAATGACGAGCACGTACCCATTTCTATCGTAAAAGTGCAGCTGTCGCGTGAACGATCAACAGTAAATCTAAACTACTACTGATGACCCAGAGAAAATAAAAATTTAGTTCATATAGTCTTTGGGGCATACATACAAACCTTAATATAATGTGGATAACTAATCTCCAAGTGGCAGCAATTACCAAGTTTTTATCAAAAAACTATCTAGGCTACATTAAACTAAAATAAACCGTATTGATTGCAACTTTGTGTCTCAAGATGGAAACCCATCCACAGTTGGTGGCGAAAACTAATTTCCATCAGGAAGTGTATTCCACCAAGTAACACAAAAACCGTGTCGACTGGTGTATAAACTCCTTAATATTGAACTTTCGTCTAAACATCTATAATGCTAACGACCTGAAAAACTTTGATAAGCGGTGCGTTGAACCGAATTCAGGCTGGAATGATGTAGTGCATAAGATCTGGATCATTGGACTATGCTTGTTATTTGTTTCAGTTGATTGTTCCATTGTTCGAAGATTAAATGCTGAAAACACATTTGCTACTCAACGCTACATAGACGCGTGTTCGTTGAATTGTGGCGTGTGACATATCTTTTCCAGGCTTTAATTTTTATTTAAACGTCAAATTGACAAATATTACCGTTTATATTTATGGATTAGTAGGTTGGTCATTGGATCAGTATTGTTTGTTGAAGGTTGAAAACCTTTTAAGTATTCTTTTTTGTAATTCCGTGGCTAGACTTCAATTAATTATGCTGTGAATAAAGTTAATACAATTTAGTTGGTTTTGAACTCGCGACCTTTCACTCCCCAGACGGCGATACTTCGGACGTTTATTATCCTTTTAGGGTAATTGTGAGTAATGAGCATATGAAAAAGCTCCAGAAGTCTATGAGTAATACATTGAAAAATGTACACACTACCTAAAACAATATTCCTATTGGTCTTTGGGCTCTAATGATTTTATTGACGCAGTGATGATTATCAAATGTCTAAAATATTTAAGATTCAAACATTTTAGACATTCGAAAATCCACTTCAATTCGATTTGGTTTTAGGATCAACCATTAAAACATGGGATTTTCGAAGAAATTATTCAAAATTATTTTTGGACGCCAATTTCACAGCGAGAAATCCGCGCTACCAACCGTTAGCACTAGCCTCACATAATCTCCACGAGTTCTGCCTCGACGTAAATCATAATAGGATCAGATCCGCGACACGTGCTTCCGTCCCCGTGCTTCGCCCCGTGGCAGACAGGGCCGTGGCCTACCCGCCAGTCACGTACATCTAGGGCGGTTCTGCAACTCGGAAACTGCTAATTTCCGGGGTAGCAGCGTTATTAACCAACCATTGGATTTCTTTTTTAAGGATGGGAAATCTTCAAATGACTTCTTCCGCTCTGGGCGGAACGGAAGGCAGTGTCAGACTTACTGACTGAAACCAAGCCGTCTTCCTTCTAATGCCCTTTGCATTCCAAGGCCGCGGAGACTCTTTCGAACAAATTCCGCAAACTTGGCAGCCACTGGCCCTAGCGGGCCCTGTGCTGACCATCTCTTTGAGACGCGCGTGGTACAAAACGCGCCGTCGACCCGGGCTTGGTTCTGATCGGACGGCGAGCGTTGGATGGCTCGTCGCAGGCCTGCCTATGGTGGCAGGAAATCGCCCTGCGCCTCCCCGTCGCCCGGGGCGTCTTCTTCTGTTGCGGCGGCAACCATTGGTGCCTATATCTGTGCTTTATTAAAAGCTTCGACATCTGATGTATACTTGGTATCTATTTTGATTCTTAATTATGAGATCAGATCCTTGTCATGTGCCTTCGTCCCCGTTTTCCGCCCCGTGGCAGACAGGGCCGTGGCCTATTCGCCAGTCACGTATACCTAAGGCTGTTCTAAAGCTCGGAAACTTAATTTCCGGAGTGGTCGGCATTCGATTTTCGACCTAAATCCAGTCTTGGGGTTGTGTGGTTTATAGCTTCTTCATTTTTATGTCTGCCTGATACCTTAGTTTAATAGGCTTTTCTAGTTAGACACTAATGCTGTTAAAGTTTTGGTAACCTTAAACTTCAAATGCCAGCTGTCTGTGATAGACTGTTTTTCTGGGTCATCATAAAACTGACTTGTTATGTTTGAGAATAAATTATTTCGTCTTTATCTCTGTTTTTCCTTTCCAAACTAAAGTTGACGCAAAAAATCTGGTAGTCACCTTTGACCTGCAGTTAGATGCAGATGACTTTACACACGTATATGTTAGAAATAGATATACAATTTACCACCATCCTATTGTTATCTACTCCGTTTGTGTTTATTATATTATTAGTTCCTAATGAGCCTCTTAGCGCATTTATGTACTAACTAGCTGACCCGCGCGGCTTCGCTCCCGTCAACTGGATATTCTACCTACCGACCCTAACCTACCTACCCTACCTACCTACTCTACCTACTTACCTATCCTACCGACCATAGCTACCCTACCTTACCTACCCTACCTACCTACCCTACCTATCTACCTACCTACCTACCAACCTACCCTACCTACCTTACTTACCCTACCTACCAACCTACCCTACCTACCTTACTTACCCTACCTACCTATCCTACTTACATACCCTACCTACCTACTCTTTTTTTTTGTATTTTAATTCCTTTTATGCTATTCCGGACGAAGACTGATCCAAAAACACAAAACCTATGAAAATCGGTCGAGCCGTTCTCGAGTTAGAAAAGTGTTCGAACACACCCGACTTTGTTTTAAATATATTAAGAAGATTAAGAATTTTGCTATATTGTGAAAGATTCGACCTTTTTCTAGAAGACATTTTTTATATTAGCGAGACAGAAATAAAACGCATAAACTGAAGGAAGACGGACAGTGGTGGCTTATAAAAAAAAACGGTTCCGTTAGCAAACTTGATACGGAACCCTAAAAATCGACTGGGTTCGCACGAATCAAAATCGTACGCGAAGGCTTAAATAATAGGGTCCCATTAGCAACTTTGGCACGGAACCCTATAATTTGCCTTGGCTCGCAAATCGAACCGTTTGATACTTAGCACGAATTAAAAACTTAGTTGCGGGCAACCTGGGAGTCTTTAACACAAAAGTGAATAGGTTGCTTCTAGGCAAACGTACTCCATCTTCGACCGTATCATCGCTTATCATCAGGTGAGATAGTGGTCAAACGTATGCCTATCTATTGTAAAAAAAAAACCACTCCGTATCACCTAACCAATGAGAACAAATGATAACACGATTTGACAGTTACTGTGAAATCGTGTTGTCATTCATTCTTAGTTCGGGTTCGGGACTAATCGTAAGTGGTGATACGGAGTAGAATACGTCCGCAACTAAGCCCGAAACTACGGACTTCGGACTTAGAGAGTAGCCTCCCAAAATCGATCGCTTCCGTCACCGTGACCACCTTTGGTACGATACCTTATAATAAAAAAACAAACTACGAACCTAAACTAAACCCAAACCTAACTACTAACCAAAAAATGGACTCTGTCTGAAATATAAGATTTTTATTTACTATTATTAGCCTTGTTTCGCAAATCGAACCGTTCGTTGCTTCGCTCTAAACGGAATCAATCGCGGAGGCCTAGCAGTAGGGTCCCGTCAGCACAGCACCTTAGGTACGGAACCCTACAGGCCTGATCCGCAAGTCGAACCGTCCAGAACTTCGCAAAACTAAATCAGTTTAAGACTCTACGATAAATGCACTTTAAACGAAACCAGCACCAGAGATTTAACCAATTATGGTCCCTAACAGTTTAAGACCTTTCGGAGACCAAATCGAAATTCCTTCGAAACACGACTGTGTTTAGAAATTGTGTGAGGTCATTCTCCAGCGGAAAATCTTAACACCGCGATTCAGAAAAACGCGTCATCAGTGCAACGCCATCTATCGACCATGTAAACTGACAAAATATTTGGCAGCGGAAGACGTTAAATAAGAAGCCCGTATGTAACGGTAAATAACGATAAGGTATTAAAATGTTTATTTTTATTTTGCTACGTCTACGTATTAAAAGTTTCACAAATAACTCAATCAATGTGTTTTGGTATAACATTCATGCTTTCATGCATTTTTTGGTTCCTCAATAGATGGCGCTCTGACTAATCAGAATATATAAGGAAGTTTCTTACTAAACTAAAAATTCAATATATTTTGATTTTGTGGATCGATTGTATCGATCAATAACGAAAAGGTATAAAATGATCACTCTTATTTTGCCACATATTAAAAGTTTCACAAATAACTCAACAATTTTGAATGCTGATTTTGATGAAATAAACGCTAAATGTTACTCGGGTTATCACTTAATATTTTAAAGTACTTAGATTTGCAATCTAATCTGTGGTTTAAGCGTGATGCTCCCACAAACGCACAGACAAAAACAAAAATTGCATTTTTGTGTTTTATACCTTTTTCCTGAGTTTTGTGTGTAATTTTCATGCAAAAATATTCAATGTACAGACACGGTTAGTCTACGATTTTATTATATGTATAGAAGACTACGTCTACGTATTAAAAGTTACACAAATAACTCAATCAATGTGTTTTGGTGGAACATTCATGCTTTCATGCATTTTTTGGTTCCTCAATAGATGGCGCTCTGACTAATCAGAATATATAAGGAAGTTTCTTACTAAACTAAAAATTCAATATATTTTGATTTTGTGGATCGATTGTATCGATCAATAACGAAAAGATATAAAATGATCACTCTTATTTTGCCACGTATTAAAAGTTTCACAAATAACTCAACAATTTTGAATGCTTTCGTGCATTTTATTTTTCTCAATAGATGGCGCTCTGACTCATCAGAATACATTAGGAAGTTTCTCCCTAAACTTAAAAATTCAATATCTTTTGATTTTGTGGGTCGATTTTGATTAAATAAACGCTAAATGTTACTCGGGTTATCACTTAATATTTTTAAGTATTTAGATTTGCAATCTAATCTGTGGTTTAAGCGTGATGCTCCCACAAACGCACAGACAAACAGACAAACAGACAAAAATTTCAAAAATTGAATTTTTGTGTTTTATACCTTTTTCCTGAGTTTTTTGTGTAATTTTCATGCAAAAATATTCAATGTACAGACACGGTTAGTCTACGATTTTATTATATGTATAGATTATACCGTGAACTGAATACTCGTACTATCTGAACTTTAAATGTCAAAATAGTGTGACACACTGCAAAGAATGATGACGGATATTGTTATATGTCATCATTATTTTTGGACTTTGGTCCTAAGTTCCGCACGGTACTAGTAAGTAGGTCTAAGTGCATTATTGCATAGTATGATGTGTCAGGGCGTGCACGTTTGTTGACCCCGGTTGTCACGAGAGCAATATCTGCTATAAGACAGCCTGTCTGGTGCTGGCAGTTGAAATATGTGGTATTTTCAGTTACGAAATAGAAAATACAGTATAACTACAGCCTAAAACGTTTCCACTGCTGGGGCACATGTCTCCTATCTATGAAACGAAATGGGCCGTAATCCACCACGTGAGCCAAGTGCGTTTTGGTGGATGTCACGAACTTTTGATCCTTCTGAAGAATAAAGCATACGAAAACTGGGTAGATGACTGACGAGCTAACCAGAAACTCACAAAACTCCTCGATGATCCGATTACATCAATCAGAGAATGGATTTTTATGGCCATATACGAGGCAAACCATTTCTTCGTATATGGTAATGTTTATTCCAGTAACAAGAATTATTGTAATTTTCCAATGTTGTGCTACTCGTATAACGTTGCAATTTCGCTTTGAACATATATCGTTGTTACACGAGTGTATGTGTGTATTCCCGTAACCTGAAATAAAATCCTGAAATTCTATTCTAAAGCCAAGCAGCTGAATAAACTATCACTGGGCATAAAACCTCCAGGACGGTCTACCACAGCATAAAACTCCCATTTCACGTCCGCATTAATCCCTGAAATATTCACAAGTACAATCGGGTGCAGCAGCCGGCTCCGGTAACCCAGTTAACCCGTGGACTGTATACGGGACGCGGACGTTGACTCGTTTATGTAGATGGCACTTTGTGAACGACTGTACATGAGGACATATACGCAGTTTAATGCATTTTAAGCGTTTTTCGCGTAGTCGAGAAAATGTTGGCTGTATTTTTTAACAGTTTCAGGCTGGGAAATGTATCATTTTTCCGTGATGATCTGTGGATTTAGCTTGACATAAAACGACTGCAGTTTAGTTGGGGTGGCGCAACTTTTCTTCTTACATACCTCTATCAGCCGTAATCTCGTCTTCTGTGTGGAACTCACGCTTTGACACTCCATCGTTTCTCTGGTTGGCCTGCGTCAAAACTGGCAGTCAAATAGGTTATCGACAAAATTTTGCTAAGTTATAAAAACAGAATGTGTGTGCTCTGAAAACCCTCTGAAATGCGTTAACCACAATAGGTCATAACGCAACATTACACACTGCGTCGCTTCATTAGTCATTAGTTTGAAGGGACATACTTCATAGCCTTGTTCTTGTAACACTTATAAATATTCAATACCTGAAACAAAAGCCTACAGACAAAACAATATGCAGATGTAAGAAAGCCAGCAGATGTACTCAAATGTAATACATGAAGAAACTTCTAAAGTATTATGTAAGGTCACAAGTACACATGATGCGAGGACCAAATACCAGGTTCCCACACGAAGGAGTAGAATACTAGATGCAAGCGATGTTAAGATCCATACGTGATATCTAGCTTGCATCAGTGGGGAATTAGCAAACGTATTACTCGCGTTTGTTGATGTACAAATGGGTACAGAAATTAAACCAGTAACTTGCACAAAAGCACTTATACTATATGGTTTAAGCAAGGGCGATGTTCTAGGCCCAGTTCTATTTCGTAAATAGTCAGCTTATGACCTTCATCTTGTTTGATTGAAAGTGTTGGATGAGGTCTACGATGGAAAATAAAATAAGCCTTTATTGCTGAAACTTAATTTAACATTCCCTTAAATCTATTTTACAATTAAACTTTATCTAGTTAAACATTTTTACTTTGTCTAAACCTACTTAATTTTATTTAAACTTTAACTTTCAGCTTGTCCTTCGACAAAGGCCTCCTCTAATGCTTTCCATTTTGCCCTGTCTTTTGCAATACGTGTCCATTCTGGACCAGCTATCTTTTTCATTTCGTCTTCCCAGCGTTTAGTTTGTCTACCTTTGCTTCTTTTACTATCACGCGGGTACCATTCCGTTACTAGTCTTGTCCACTTTTTACTTAATGACATTTTAATTGGCAGCCATTGGTTACAAGCTTTTTCCCCGTTTTCAGAGAACTGTTCCTGGCACATCTGTTATCTCCTATTGAGAATCGTTTAAATTTCTATTCACTGCAGCTTATTTCAACCGCCGAGCAGATAAATCCGCTGATAGTCTGTAAGACGACTCAACCGCAATCGATGCGAGGCGGTTAGGACCAAAAAGTTAGGCGCGGCCTAAAGCCTAATACTCTGTGTGAATGTAGGCTCAATAGATAAACACATGTATAGTCAGATTAAGGCGTGGGTTAGGTCACGTTTTCCTTCACCGTTTGATGTAGTATATTTATTTATAGCTAACCTAGTTTCGTGAATTATGTGTTTCTCTAGATTTTCCCCTTTATGAGCGAGGGAAGTACTAAATCAGAATACCAAGTTAGTGTACATAGCTCGAAGCTATTACTACTTGTAGGGGTAACAAATTGAGTTAGTTAGCTTGAGTTCCTGTATTAGTGATTTGTGAGCAATATAAATCATACACTTGGGCTTCTTAAGATGTCTCTATTTAACCTTAGCTTCTGCTCACCAACCAAGATACATTGCCTAGGGCTTGCACTTGCTTTACAACCACATTCATAGTAATATGTAAATGCGACCAATCCTGACCATGTACACAATTACAAACCTTCGAGTCGAAACAGCTACAAACATTTGTACAAAATGTTTTACGTACTTTCGCGCGCGGAACTTTGCACCAAAGTGTTCCAAACATTGGCTTTCCAACTTTCTTCGCTTTGATGTGCGCGAGTATCCGACTCGCATATTTCAAATGCACTCAAGTCTCAATGATATGCCTACGCATTCGTGAGATTGTGCATTTGCATATAATAAGTCTATTGATAGGCCATAATGTTCTGGAATTGATAATGTAATAAATCATAGGTGTTTTCATTTGAAATGATTTTATCAATGGTAGCCGCACCTTCGTAGTAAAATTTATGGTTTCATTTAAATAAAAGCCAAGAATTATTGCTATTTTATGTGAATGTCAATCAAGATGCATTGTCATTAACTTGTTTCCTTTAATAAAAGTAATCTGGATAATAGCAAAGAAACTAGGACAAGGGCAGGAAGATGAAGAGAAATCTGCGCAATAGTCTGAAGGAAAAGGTGTGCATAAAGAAGAGAATTCCATACCACCACATAGCAACGCTCGTAAATCGAAATACATTCTTGAAACATCTAAAGAATTTCTGCCAATTCACGTACACGAAAAGTAAACTCCAATAAATAAATACTCGCCACGACCGACGTATTCTGGGCCCTAGGGTCAGATTCTGACCGCGTACTTACGTAAACCATTGTCTCCACGTAATTAATTCTAAATACGCGCCTTATAAAGATATTCACGTCTTAGAAAGCAGTACATGATTCATAATTAAGTTCATCTGGTTTTACGTGGGTTCAGTGGGAATGGCTTTGTTCGTTATGTTTGACTTTGAGAACTCAATACTTGATACCCGGTGGCTTTTGCTTTAATGTAACTTCATTTCATATTCTGCTTGCTATAAGAGGATTATGCTCTGAAGTATATGGGATACACTAAAACGTGGGTGTTTGTCTTTGTCCTTTGAAAGGGTAAAAGGATCACTCGGTGATTTCAGTGTCATGCTAAGCTTCGATACTTAAAGAGTATTACCATATTCTTGTATCTTAGTTTCCAATTCAACTCTGTTCAAATTCCACAGATTGGAACCTTTAGTATAGCAGTAAGTACCAATATTGTTAAAGTGTTATTCGAACGTAATGTCTTTCTATAAATCGGACTCTGTTAAACTGTCGTTATAAAGTCGCACTCAGGCTCAGTAATCCAGCTAGCCCTTGTTGCTATACATACACTAGCCTTATAAACATTACCTTTTACTGCTTTGAATCAATAAAGCTGTTATTTATTACCCAGTATCCCACATCTAATTCTAAGGCTTTAATTCTGTTCTGCTCTTTGACACGGCTACGATTTATTCCTACTGGATAATAACGAGTGAAAGTTTGCACTACATAGCTTTGTAGGGACAGGCTAATTTATGCACATATCGCGTCTATTATCATTTACATTTCCTCTTCAAACTTTGGGTTAGCTTACATCTGTGTATAAATCAGCTTTTATGCTCAAAATTCGTATAGAAACGATTCTTCCCTTTCATCAGTAACTGTATCTATCTGCAAAACTACAGTCCCCAGATAATGATGAGTGAAAGTCCAAGTTTTAACACCACATAACTGCATAGGAACAAATCTGTACACATCTCCCATCTGTTAGATAGTTTAATTCCCCTTTTACGTCTTGATTATCAGGCGCGTGAGTCACGATCTGGTGTCAGTGTGAACTGTGACCTGTGACGTCATAGTGGGAAATGTATGAACTGTTATGAAGTTATTGTTTTAGTGCAATATTGTTATGTGGTTGTACTACTGCTTAAACTATGGAGTACTGTCTTTGAGCCTCTGTTTTCATTAAACATCCGATGATCTATTTGTTTCCTACCTTTCGACATTTAGCGGAGGATATGAAATGTCACAAAATGTTTTGGGAGTACCGTTTAGGTTGCGTGTAGAATATTTTAGCCATCCTCTTTTAAGCATAGATTTCCTTAAACTCTTCGTCTGCCTCACATCGTGTAACAACCGAAAAACAACTATTATTAACTCATTGTCAGGCATTCAGTGACAATTTTTAACATTTAATACTTCTAATTCTTGTAATAGATCGATATCTACTAATATTTTCATTTTATCTCCGGCTATCCTAAAAATATCTCAACGAAACCACTCTAGCGTACTCTAAGCTTGACGTTGTCATTTAAAAATAACACCACCTTCACTATTTGCGTATATTTACGCGACACCGCGCCCACCGTCGTCGTTAGCCGTCACAAAATCAACGGCTTGGACGAAATCGTCTGCTTGACGTTTATATACGTCATTGACGTCACTGTTGCTATGAACTGAAAGTGTAGTACGAACAATGGTACTAAATAGTAATATGTTGCTTCATTGTTGTTCGTTGTTGATAGTTGAGTAGTATGACCTGTTAAAACAAGGTTCTATCAGCATTGAAGAGTAACGTGATTTTAATGGATGTGTTTAATCGTTTTATAATTTTCTTCTTTTTGACTAATAAAACTGCTGGTTTAGTAATTGTAACTGCTCACTGTGAGCCTTCTCACCACCACAGGGCAAACCTTCATTAAATCCAGCAGTTTCGATCCAGGGCTCAGTGTGGACTGTGGAATTTTGATTTTTCTTTTGGTCTACTTCGTTCCGCTGTCTCCTGTGTCAATACCTCTACTTGCTTTGACGTATTTAGTAAATTGAGTCTTATTCTTACATTATTTACGTCTAGCGAAGCCTTTCAAGTTCTTTAATATAGCCTTGCCTTAAGCCAAGGTGTCTTTGTCTTCGTTATGTTATATATTTTTGGCGATTGTCTAGCTACGCATCTGTCTCTACTGCTGATCTAGTTTCGAATGGTTCATGGGCTCATGACATCATTCTTACGTGTTTCAAGGGTTGGTGAGTGAAAGCCACTTCATATTGTAATTTATTGTCATGATCTTAGTCGATTCTAGCTGACTCCGCTACCCTGGTCTATCCTACAGGAAACGTGTTTTGTTCTTGTAGCTTTGTACCAGTGAAAACATGGTCATAATCGGATCAATCAATATAGGTTATATCAGAGATTACTTTTTATAAACAAACAATTTACCTCTTTATAACTTTAGTTAAAGGAGCATTAACACAATATCTGATGTAATAGAAATCTTGTATGTCACATGCGTTCTCCATTTAACAGCAAGCTCCTCAATTGTATTTGTTTCAATGAATAGACTCATTAATCAAGCAAATAGTCTAGCGCCGTCGTCAACAGTCGCCCATTCGTTTGAAACTTGTTTAAATACTAAATGACGTCAAAAATGAGGATATTTTCTGATTTATTTACATGTTTGTCTCTGGAACTTGTTTTTATAAGGAAAATGACGCAAAGTGCGAGTCACATGGATCCTTCTGAAAACTTCCAGAAACTTGAAAATTACTTCTAGACTTACTTCATATCTTTCCCTTTTCATGAATTAGATAATAAATATTATATTGATGTTAGTTTAGCTTCCGTAACCAATAAACAAAGAAATATATAACGTCTTGTAACAAAACTACAATAAATCTTTCTGGCCTCAGGGTGCACGGATTGGCGTTGTGATCTTTAAAATTGACACCCGCGTGTGAATTAGGTACCCATAAACTTATGGGCATTTACGGTTGTCAATTTGGCGTTTCCTTATTAATTTCGTTTAGTAATAATATCCTGTGTTGTATAACTAACTACTGTTAAATGCGGGTTCTGTATGGATAAACATTTGGAAGACATGAGTAAAACAAACTCTTGTTGTGTTTATTATATGGGCGTTGTCGGTTCGATGTAATATGCTGGCTCGCAGGTTTGCAAGGTGTACTAAAGACGTGAAAATTACGTTGTTTAAGGCATCCTGCTAGATGTTTTACACCTGCAGCCTGTGGTTCAGGTATACGCCGAGGGCCTACAACGCCCTCCGGATTCAGTATAACAATGCTTTTCGGGTGTTGTTGGGGCATCCGCGGTTCTGTAGTGCGTCGAGCATATTTGCCGAGGCGCCTTAGGTTTTGAACCTGTCATGCGCAAAAGGCATCCCTAATGCGTAGTAAACGTGGAAGCTCCAATAGCATCCTGAAGGTTACTGTAGAGAAGCCAGACTGTAAATTTCTGATGCACTGGTCTCGTAGACATAGCTGCGGGCCCGGTGCTGAGAAAAAAATATTTGAATTAGTTTAATAAAAATAATTTGCTGTGATACTAACATAGTTTATAAGTCCTAATACTAACACCATATGGATGATTTCCGAAATATATTTTTATTAGTATTATAGTGATTACACTGCTAATGGACGCCCACGCGATACATACTTCCATACAGACTTCCGAAAACTTGTATAGAATTTTGTCTGTGCAGCAGACAAATGCAGGTGTGATAGATTTTTTTTTTATTCTGAGTGCCAAATCTGTACAGATAACAGTCTGTATCGTGAGGACCCACTCCCCTTGCCTGCGAGGATGCCTGCACAAACCAGATTGCGCAGGTAAGCGCGTGCGTTAGGACGGTAAGACTAGCTCGCGCAGTCCCGGAACCGCGGCTTGTGCAACCGTTGACTTGCTGAAGATTCGGACTGCGCAAACTATCCCTGCACGGTTTTACTTGAACGTGTGGCTGGTCATTCAACCCGCGCATCAGTCCGAGGAGGAGTTATTTGAAGGAATTTTTAACATTGCACAGTTCAGTTTGCACGAGTGGCCACTACACAGTGTTCTGTCTCTTTGTACAGTCATGACTGCACAGACTTGGACTGCGTAGGCAAGACAGCGTGTAGCCGGACCATAATGCAGTGTACAGGTCGTCATTGTGTAAGCTTTATTGTCTCTCTGAGCTCAGATTGTAAGTCATACTGAGTTGTACATACTTTCAATTTTATTATGTAGATAGGTGCAATATTTGAAAGTCAATACCCATTTTGTTTTATTATTTTATTAGCGGCCTCCATCTTATTCAGGCTTCAGCCTGTCACTGTCGACGTCTCTTCGAAATGATTTATGATTATTAAACTACTTAAAGTGAAAGAATTTTGTTCATGAAAATAATGAGTTAGACATCAATTTATGATTCATCTTGAGACTACACTACTTATGTGGAGAAATTGATACACGTATAAAAATATTCCTCGTCTCATTCAAAAGAACCTCAACAAATACTTGGATTGGACTTACTCATAGTCATTTGTGTGCCATTACTGACGGCGATTCAATAAACGTGTGTATCTATTAATTCTTATTACATATTTATAACATTTTTTTAATATTTCTTTAAAAAAATATTAAAAAATAAGCATTTAAAATTAAAAAATAAAATAAGTGTACCGGTGTTGTGAGCAGGGTCCAAGCTACCGGTGGTTAGGGCTCCAGAAAAAGGAACCTCCTCACAATACGAGCCGTATCGGGGAGTACTGCCTTCTGTATCAGGCCCTTTATCCAACCGCGTAACGCCAGCTTCGACAGATGGTCGCCAAAGCTTTGGGCCATCAGGCCATTGGTCTATTTGTTATACTATGTGGTTATTTACCTTTCTTATATGAAGAGTCCAATGAAACAATTGACTTGAACGCATTCATTTCACGATACCCTATAATGTCTATACTTCTATACTAATATTATAAAGAGGAAAGATTTGTATTTTTGTTTGTAACGAATAAACTTAAAAACTACTGGACCGATTTGAAAAATTCTTTCAGCAATGGAGACCTACATTATCAGCGAGTAACATAGGCTATATTTTATCCCCGTACTCCCACGGGAACGGTAACTACGCGGCTGAAACCGCGTGACGTCCGCTAGTCTAAAATATTTTTATAAATATATCAATAACTAGTTGACCCGCGCAACTTCGTCTGCTCCGCTCCTATTGGCCTTAGCGTGATGATATATAGTCTATAGCCTTCCTCGATAAATGGGCTATCTAACACTGAAAGAATTCAAATCGGACCAGAAGTTCCTGAGATTAGCGCGTTCAAGCAAGCAAACAAACAAACTCTTCAGCTTTATATATTAGTATAGATTATATCAATAGTCATTGCTATTTATATCAATAATCATGCCTGTCCTTCATCAGTTAAAAGTTTTTATCACTACGAATTCATGTTACTATTCCCAGTACGACGTATTAGCCAATAAACTAAGTGTTAATAACTTTATGGTTTTCATCACGCGATATATTAATACTATCTTTCTCATCGCTCGCCATATTTATATCAAAGCCGTCAAGAACCATCGATCCATCGTACAACAACAGTTTTGCATTAACTCCATGTCAAACTCCATATTAAAATGAGTTGATACATGCAAGCTTTTAACCTACATCGTTCGGACGAGTTGGGTTAAATAAAAATGATGGGTGGATTTAACTGAAAGTGGAGCAACCTACAGAAGATAGAGTAACAATATGTTCAGACTTAGCTAAGACCCGAAATACTTATTAGAGGCTAAAAACCTGTATTCTACACTAATATTATAAAGAGGAAAGATTAGTTTGTTTGTTTGAAATGAATAGGCTCCGAAACTACTGGACCGATTTGAAAAATTCTTTTAGCAATGGATAGCTACATTATCAGGGAGTAACATAGGCTATATTTTATCCCCGTACTCCCACGGGAACGGGAACTACGCGGTTGAAACCGCGTGACGTCCGCTAGTCATTTATAAAACTCGACATAAAGACGCTAAAAGGTCAGATATTTTGTAAAGATCAAGTAAAGCTTTCCGATTAGTCTGGACCTTGACATACCTCTCCACCAACCATTTAGAAAACTCAAGAGAACAGCCCCCATAATTGGATGAACCAGGAGAAATCCAGCCCCATCCAAAGCAAAACGGTTCTGTAATAGCGTCGGGATCACAAAGACCTTTCCGGCACTTCAGACGGGACAGTAAAACAGCTGGTTTGACATAATGGGGACATGGCCTTTGCGCTCAAACAACGTGCGGTGCAGCGATGACATAACATATGTCAACGAGTTATATTTATCACAATAACGCAGAATTAGTTTGATAAGAACGACATAATAGATGAATAGACTACATCGAAGCTTAGTTAGAACAAAAATTTATTCAACCACGTCTCTTTTGAGTAGAACAGGATACGAATAAACATTATCAAAGACAAGAAGGCTAAATAAGTCATGTTTATCAACCTACAAGCCTGTGACATCATCATGGAAGTTGCAACAGATCACAGAGTTGAACCGGAAAGGAATTACTTCTCCCATGTCTAACAAGACCCAATAAACTATCAACTACCCACCACTCCATCTTTAAACTTGTTGCGTTTGCCGTAAGTAGTTTCTAACGGGAACCGATTATATTTGTTACCTCGTCTCATTTCTGCTTACATTGCTGAAGAAAGTTATTTCGATTAAACAGAGACCTGGGGAATTTTCTGGCTTATCTGCAATGCTGTTTGTTACGTTATCTGTAGCTCTGAATTTATTAAAAGCTCTTATGTCAGTTATTTTAAGGTCTAGTCTGTCATTGCAGTATCTATTTTATAGACAGACATTTTTTTTAAATCTTTATTTTAAGGGACTTTTGAACTCAGTTCATGTCAGCCCCATCATAAACTTATCTTGAATTACTAACAAAAAGCAACAAAAACTAAGCTAAACAAAAATCTTAAATATTAACTAGTGAATAAATCATTTTAGCCTCACGGGACAGAGGTCGAGATAAAAAATTATAAAACATGCCTAAGTCTAACCTATTTATACTTAACTCCCTAATAATTTGGTTTCTCTCAGATTCGTTCACAGACATTATTGTGATGCCTAATTGCTCAAAATGTCATGTCAATATGCATTTGAATATTGATCATTTTCGCTGCATTTAAATTCTCGACGAAATAGTGGCGCTAGATTTGAATGGAAATAGACAGCTTTCTATTTACACAGAGAGAGTATATTACAAATTTAATGGATGTTTATCAAATTCTAATCAACGGTTTATAATCTAATTAACAGCATATTGCAAACGCATTTTATTGTTAATGGTCGCGTAAAACTTAAATGATTACGAGTTACTATCGGTCAAAAAGCTAAAGACCTACGTGTTAGTTTCCTGGCAGACTGCGAATTTCTCGTGTCTAACCTGTTTGCACGTTGTAGCGAAAAAAAAAATAGATTTCCCCATAGAATAGTGAACTTTAAAATGTAATGAATCAGGGCTCATTTTGTATTGATAGGATTAGTCGTTCGAAAACCAATTTCGCTCTCAACAGTCGGCGCAGTACTCAGTAATAATTCAGTAAGGCGCGTGACTGCGCACATGAAAGACGTGTGCACTACGTTCGAACGGAAAATAAATCTTATTATCCGCGGCGATCGTGAATTTTGCGAAGTTTAATTTTCGTTGAACGAAAGCGTGTTTTAGCTTTCTATTTTATTCGCATCTTTGAGTGTTAGTGCTTGGAATATCAAAAAAAATTGGATTGTGGTATATCTTCTGTAACGTGAGTTTTCCCGTGAATTGGGTAAATCCCTTTACGTGTTTGCAAAACAATGATTGTTGATCACGTAGAGTATTTTTTACTGTCTTTTGTACACGAACAAGCTACTATACTGTTTCCTATTTATTTAAAAATTATTATGTGAGATAAGAAGCGCTCGTGACAGTTAAATCTATTAACATAACTTGAGCAAATATAAATTAACGATGCTGTGCAAATTTTCTATGAGTGTGTTTTACAAATCAGGTGCACGGCGTCCATGCTCTAGTTTCGACTTGAATCGATTTCCTAATGGATAACAATGAATGATATTGTTATGGGTTATAATGTTTGTTTACTTATTTTCATACAATTTAATGCTTCCATCATTGTTGATTAATATTTAACCGACTTCTAAAAAAGAAGGAGGTTCTCAATTCGACAGCTTAAATTATATACATATTTTTTTTGGTGTGTTCGCGGATAACTTCGTCGTTTATGAACCGATTTCGATGAATATTTTTCTGTATGTAAGGGTATGCTGCCGAGCTGGTCCCATTGCCACCACATCAGGATCTGATGATGGAAACCCTGAGAAATCGAGGGCATCTCTCGAAAATTGTAGGCACGCGTCTGGTAAAAACTTGATTTTCATGTGTATATCGGGTGATATTACAAAAGAATGAAGGTTTGGATCAGACTTGATGATGGAGACGACAGAGAGTCAAGGGAATTCCACATCGGTATGTAGGAACTACTAAGTGTTTGGGCTTATTTCATTCGTATTGACGAGACCTTTACACCGAAAGCACTTAGTAAGTTTTATTTTCATAACATAACATCACGCCGGTACGCTGTGAATGGGTACGCATGTACCACTAAAAAGTGAAAAATAAAAAACTTGTTTACAAAATATATAACCGACTTCCTAAAACAAAGTATAAAATAAATTTCGGAAGTCGGTGTCAAAAAACGAAATAGCCAAAAACACCGACTTCCGAAATTAAAGTTATTTTATACTTTGTAGTGTTTTTAGTAGCTAACCTTTATCGTGCGTTCGAATGGGTTCGTTTGTAACGTTACTAGTCAACTAGTCGTAACTTTGTTTAGCATTGATGTTTGTGCAAAAACAAATTTTACTTGTTCTGGTCTTAATCCTATTTAGTTTGTGCTACATTGATATGCTTCATGTTTATTTTATTATTTTCAACCTTGCTTTTTAGTTCATCTGGTCTGTAATTCAGGAGTCCAAATGTTTTCTTTGTTTCAATACGATGTGCAATTAACCTTGAATTATTGTAAGATTTAGTTTGCTACATCTATGAGAAAATTGTATAGGTAATCGAGACTATGGCTTCATCTAGTTTAAAATGACCATAAAAAGGTGTAAAAAAATGTTATGTATTTCTATTTCAAAATTAATATCATGGATCACTGACTTTTTTTTTTCAAAATTGTAAAGCTCTACGAAATTACACGTTCCGCGTTGGTATGGATAAAAAGATTAAATAGAATTTTCTAGTAAGCTTAGAAAAAAAATCACCAGGAAACAATCGATTCACCGATATATTAAGATCGAATCTTGATCAAAGAAGCGTACCAAATAATTAACCGTTCTACGTAAGTTCTATAGAAATTATTTAAAATATTGAACTCTTATCTCGCAACATCATCATCATATCAGCCGAAAGACGTCCACTGCTGGACATAGACCTCCTCCAAAACGGGGGTTTTGCCATAATCGCCACGCTTGGCAGGCGGGTTGGTGATCGCAGTGTTTAGTGTTAATTTTTTACAGAGAACGCTGCTGCCCATTCTCTGACGAGTCCCTTATCTCGCATAGTTTTGTTTAATACATGATCGGAATAAATTCCTTTATAAACACCACGTTTAGCAAGCTGATTGGTGATAACACTACGTTGTTATCGACAGGCTTGCGCAACCCGTCACATATTATACGTATTATCTATATTATAATCCATTAATGGCTTACTATGACACCTATGACAAATCACTGGATTTTCCTGCTTTCCTGAAATACCTGAAAGTCTGATATGATTCATTTATAGGGTTTTTAATATCTTTATTGTCTACCTTAATGAGTATAAAGTTTATTTTTTGGTGATGCTGATGTTTTGAATAGCTGAAAAGGATCATTGAAAAATTAACAGCTTATGATGAATATTTATAAATTGGTTCTATGGACACATCCCTAGCTAGCTTTAACGTATCGATTGGCCACTGATGAATGAGTCTTAAATGCGTCACGAGCGGTCAAAGGGTAAAACATCATCTTAGAATCATGCGATATTGTCTTTGGCAAGGCTTTAATAAAGTTATGTCTTTAAGTCAAGAGTGAATAGGTTACTTCTAGGCAAGCGTGCTCCATCTTCGACCACATCATCACTTACCAACAGGTGAGATAGTGATCAAACGTGCCTAACAATAGAAAAAAAAAATTGGTTCTTGGAGCTACAAAATCTGGACCTTTGAGCTTTTTTCCCAACTGACGGTACAGGATTTCTAAAAATTTCGTCTTAAGGCAAGCCTTTATCTTAAAATGGGTTAACGCAATCATTGAACTATTTAAGGCAGTCTTATTATTGCATTTGAGGTACCATTCATCTTTACAGATATATAGACACGTGTGTTTTAGTATTTCGTATCAACACATCTACCAAAGCGTGGCTGAGTGGCTTTGACTCACTTTATTTTATAAATATTCTCCGCTTATTATGTCAAACCTCACTGAAACTGATTGTCATGCCAGCTTATGCAACGGCATTTCGTTACACACTAAGCAATAAAAATAACTGATATCTTACACCTTCTTCGAAGACATGAAATGCAAGCCTTATTGATAATTTAATTTTATAGTTAAAAGTATTTGGTTCATCTTTCATATGACTGACATGCTGGAAATGATCTCTCAACAGACGCAATAACACGCGATCTTTGGATCCTGTTGACTTTTCTCACAGCCTTTCATTAACAACAAATACTAAAGATACTATCCTTTAGATATGATTCATAATGATACGACTAATTTCATCACACTAATTATGGAGAACTTCGTCATGATCATCGATTCTGATGATTCTGTTATCGGCGAAATACAATTCCTATTTGCGCTTGAATTGAGTATGATCAATACTGACTGTATCTAAAGTATTAAAATTACTCGCTGCATTGCATCGTAGGTTCATAAAGACCACAATACGTGACGTTTGGTCCATCGCCCACAAGCTCAACAATAATCCGCTTCCTCTAATAGACGTTGTTGGTATTACACCAATAGTGCTATACAACACGGATATATGTAGATCTCTGGTAGGATTCTGCAAAGAGCCGAGACAAATCGTTGGTTACAACAGTACCAGCTGTGTCGCAAGGCTGATTGTCAATCGGGTTTGTTAATTGTACCGGGTGCTAAATTGCATGTTATCCTCGCCAAGTATTGACGGCTCAAGTGGACTAAATTAAAATTAAGACAGGTTGGCTTTTATCCCTCGCAAAACTTAGTCACTATTTTCGTTAACGCCAGTATCGTTTTCTCCTTAATTAAAAGTACCTCCTTCTTCATTTGCATTATTGCGTTATATCAGCATTTGCTCCACTGCGAAAACCAGCTTGCACTGAAAGAACTGGTCTTGCTCCAATAATAATTTGTAAAGTATTCATTGCATAATAATCTTTAAACAAGATTCAAGGCATACCGGCAATCTAATCCGTTGTAAATGGCAACCTGAACCCGTTCGGACTGATAGCCCTGATAATATATTGACAGTAAAATAAATGAATAAGTCTGTTGTAATTACTGGGCAGGTTAGATAGGCGAATGTGGAAAGGAACGAACAATGGCATAAAAAATAGATAATACCTGTCTTAAATTTTAAGGAAAACTAAGTTGATGAGTTAAAATTCCTCTAAAATTGAACCAGACGAGGTGAAGGAAAATATTTTTACACTTAGTTTGTCAAAGATGCACACGGTAAAAGCCTATTGACCTAACAGAAACTCGTCACATGAAAGATGAATGAACCGGCAAAACCCTAATGAGCACAGAAAGTTTCTTTGAGCAAAGATACGGGCTGGGAAAACTGCTGAATAAAACTCACTTGTGAATTATCGCACCTACAATTTTCACCCATCACACTTTCAGACAAGCTTGGAACGGTTTAGCAAACCAATTCCGAGCGATACCGCCCGAAGTTTTGTTCACCCCTTAAGGCAAAATAGATTGACAATCATACAATACTCGAAATAGTTGTAGAAGGCGCGAAAGCCACCTAATTGACGTTTCACGGGCACTGTAAATCTGTATTTTCTCCTTGAAATAGAAAACTTGTTCGGTCGGCCCCATGGCACGATTTACATAGCTTGCGCCCACCGCGGCGTTGGCTGCAGCCGCGGTGGGTGTTGGACATAGCTTCGTAATTATTGTTAGAGAAATCTATGTAGCACGAGATTATCGGCATTGTATGGTAAGCATGAATGTATGCCTGATTGAGTTGCTCGTTTAGCTTTGGAATGTTCCGAAACTATTTATTTGTCATGCATGTAGGTGCACTGGATCGTCAGAAAGATCATAACCATTGCATTATGAAATGGCTGTCTGATACTCCATACCTATATTCACGATATTCAATACCATCTTTTCGTGCGTCAAAACAAACCTTCGCACAAACAATTTCATCATTAATATTACTTTTGGTGTCCCTCACCTTTTCTTGATTATACATGCATTCCTGTGTTGCATTTACAATGCTTTCTACTGGTATTGTTTGCGTTGCATTTGTTTCATCATTGTTTGCGCAGTGTCTGACATTTTTGTTAATATGAACGAAAGAAACAAATACATGCAAAAGTTTTTCAAGTCTTTTACGTAAGGCTACTTAGCACGTTGAACACCTCATTAGTCTAGCGGTGGTAATGTGCACTGTGCTTGACTTTGTTGGCTTCAGTTTACCTGATCCCTAATAAGACTTACTAGCTTTGCTTTTATTCTTACATATGGTATCAAGATTTGTGGTAATCTAGCCATGACTACAGCATCAGTTTCACCGATTTCAGAATTTGTTGTGACATTTATCAGAAGGCATTTTGTCTCACAGTTGTCATAAGTTGTTGCAGTCGTTGATGATTCTGAAGCCTATTTGTCTAGCAATACATCGAACTCATTCGGCTTTAACCATCAAACATCTAGGTTTATTCCACCGTAAACCTTTAGCTATTGCATACGTGAAGATTATGTCGTGGAACAACTATTTAGTATTTACGTAAGAACATGTAATAAAACGTCAACCAGTTGCCGTAAACAGACATATTTCCAGCTAATTCCTTTCCCCGTTACTTTGTAATGTCACGTCTTCTAATCGCTGCGTCGTTCATCATGTGTAGCACTCCATTTGTTCTTGGACACAAGTAAGATTAAGGTCAAGAAGTGTTGGACTCGTTCCAACTTCTTTAACTTTGGTAGAATTGATATTGCCTATTTTGGCGGTTTTATATGTCTTGAGAAACGACTGCAGTATTATGTAATCGTTTTATTCCTTCAACTACTTGCTCTTCGAGTAGACCTTCCAAAGCTTTCGACTACCCTTGCCAGAACTGTCATGCTGTTAAAACTATTGAATTCAGGCAAGTTGTATTTGAGTCCTTCGTTATCAGAAACAGTACTGAGGACGATATTTGTGAAAATAACGTAGCTAAGCGACTAGCCGGTCCCGATGCTGCATCACTTAGTTAAGCTGTCAAGAAGATTCTTGAGATCAAACCCATACTCCGTACTAAAATTAAAAACGCAGAATTAACTCTGTTGGTTTGTTACCTCTACACGTGTGTATGAAACTTATAGCTATATATTAAGATACTCTGTATCTCGGGAATATGTCCCCTTGAAATTTTTTCGCCTTTCAAGACCTCATGCAGAAACTAGTGTTATTCGTAAGCTCTAGCTAGAATATAAAGCTGGTTCTCATCTGCATTCCACTCAACACGGTAACACCTGATTACCCACACCTGCGTCAATGCTATTAGGCAGTCTAGCAGCTAAAACAGTGCATTAAGCTTATCTTACCCGCAACTTGTTATATTGAACCGAGCTGAATTGATTATGACACAGTACTCTTTACGATAACATTGGTGTGATAAAACTTAGTCAAGTGCCGGTGGTAACAACTTTGGATTCCATAGTAATATTATAAATGCAAAAGGGGCTCCGTCTGACCGCCTGTCTGTTTATTTGGTACCACTTCACGTCTGAACAGATTTGGATGAAATTGGCACACTTCATCCCGCGTGTATATTCCCTTGGTATAATGTTCGACAATCACGTGAACGCCCCGGGCCCCGTTTCTGTAGCGCATCGGAGATGTTTGCTCAGAACCGAACTGATGGCTTTCAGGCAGTTATTCGAAAAAAAGTCGCATCACTGATGCGTAGAACGCGGGACAGTGACAATAGCATCCTGAAAACAGTTGTGGAGAGTCCTTACTCACCTTTTCTGAGGCACTATGTGGGGAGAATGGTCAGGTAGTTACTGCCTTAGACACCTACTTAGTGGTTTGTTTTTTGTCCTTGTTTGTTTACTACTAACACTAGTTATAAGATATATATATTTTACTAACAATATGGGCTATGTTGTTGGCCGAAATGATAAATAAATAAAAAATTAATTAATTACAAATTTTTTGTTTGCTAAATGATGTCCCAGTTAAAATGGTGCTAAAAAATTGGCACCATGCAGGGTTTTTGTGAACCGATGATAGCCTTTGGATTGCCAATTAGTATGAACTTTGAAGCAATCGCATTGCGTTAAAGTAAACCTAGAAAAGCGGTTTTTTTGGCATATTTTCAGCTAAATTCGTTCATCGGTTGAATAAACAAAAAATAATCACAGCGCCATCTATCCCGGCAGTAGCGAACGAAATCCTGCATCGCAATGTCAGAATTTTTCGTGCGATTTGAACATGTACAACAGCCCGAATATGAACTATCGGGCAATCGCCCACCGGACACAACAACCGTCCGGTCGGAGAATCCTCCCTTTTTAAATGGAGGTTTGCGGGACATTACCCCATAACGAAATCCTGCATCGCAATGTTAGAATTTTTCGTGCGATTTGAACATGTACCTACAACAGCTCGAATATCAACTATCGGGCAGTTGCCCACCGGACACAACACAACAACCGCTCGGAGCATCCTCCCTTTTCAATGGAGGTTTATTGGACATTACGCCATAACTGCATAACCAAAATCTGAAGGCACTACGCTATAGTCAGATGGTGAATATTGTTCTGTGTTTTTTATTACAGATAAAAATCGTTGCATATTATTACAGCCATTATGCTGTCAAACAAATTACATATTATGCCATAATAGGCAGGTATATAACGTAACCAATGCCTAAACTTTTTTCATCGTAGACATAATTGAGAGTGAAAGTCTAGAAAAAAAATACTATTACTTTCAATGGATCAGGTTTTTTTGTTTGTCTACGATAATATTCAATAGGCATTTGAGAATAAATTGTTATGCATTGGGCTATATTCTGTTCGAAGAAGTTCTTTCCTTGAGAATACTTTTCCATATTCAGTTGTGACATAATCCCACCGAGAGTAAGAGCACTGAAATATCTTGAGACATCTCAGAAAATTATAGGAATAAATTTATTTCGCGGAGAGTTTTCCCCTTTTTAACCGACTTCCAAAAAAGGAGGAGGTTCACAATTCGGCGGGTATTTTTTTAATGTATTTACACCGATTACTCCGAGGTTTCTGATCCGATTTCCGTGATTCTTTTTTAGTTCGATGCAGTATACTTGCCATTTGGTCCCATAAAAATTTGATTCAGTTTGGTTCAGTAGTTTTTATTTAATGAACACTTTTGCTTATTTAAATTTCTGCGTTTACGAATACGTCGTCCAAGTATCACCACTTAAAAGGAAAAAATATAAAAATCTTTTTACAAACAAATTATTTTATTCTTTGTAGTGTTTTTTTTGGAAGTCGGTTATATTTTTTTGTAAAAAGTTTTTTGTTAATAATTAAATTAACGCCTAGAATTACCGAAGAAATAACCATCCACTGGCTTTTGCTTCGCCCGCGTGTGTGCTTGAAAATATCCCAAGGGAACCTACATTCGAGATACATCTTTCTATCCATGCTCACAAACTTTCACAATTGTAATATTATTAGTAATCATTACTATTTTATTGTCCTTTCGCCCAACATGATAATTGAAACTAGAACTTAACCATCGACAGCCGTACGATGCGTCTACCAAACTTATAAAATACGATCCTACTACAAATATGACTGCCACCCACAAATGATCACCACATGCAATCTGGGCCCCAAGTCTGCTATTACAATAGTGTCAGAATGGTCTCATAATGAATTCATAATGGTCGATTTTGACAAGTTATGCCAGATTTCTTTTATATATGTTTTTAAATATTATTTATTAATTTCTCATTATGTACGAGATTACCATTCTATGCCATTTCTTTAAATGAAGTGTCAGTGGTTGACCATTGGAAAGTAATAATGACGCTTTTATATTAGTAGATTACCAAACTTGTCAAAATCGACCATTATGAAATCATTATGAGACCATTCTGACACTATTGTAATAGCAGACTTGGGGCCCTGTTCTAAAAAAGTCATAAACTAAGAGATTTCACACAATACGCCTTCTAATACATAAGATACTAGCTGACCCGCGCGGCTTCGCTCCCGTCAACTGGCTACCCTACCTACTTACCCTACCCTACCACAAACTTCACATAAACCATCTACCAAATTAAATAGTCAGAACAAAGCCTAAACATTTGGCTTGGATAGGTGAGCCCGTTCTTGAGTCATAAAATTACAACCAAAAGTGGCATTGATTTTTATATATATATAGATATGGACCAATCAGAATCGGGGTCAGTCCTCGGTAGAAAACCTTGGTTGCTAGATAAGCTAGCCACTGTTTTAGGACTTAGTATGTCGAGTGTAAAGCAGTGAATGCAGTATTTTAAGTGTAGTTTTGAAATTCTTGTTATTATCTAGCCGTAGGAAATAGGGTATTTTGCTCAAAAATCTAATGAGTTCGTCAGATAGATGTCCAGAAAGTATTGGACACGTATTTTTTCTAATTTCACGCGAACAAAAAATGAAGACGATACAGTGCGTTGAAACACGAGTAACGTCACGTCTCTGGTCGTTTTGTTGTACTTATTGTTTGTTATTGTTCCGAAATTAACTTTTATTTTATTTATATTAACAGACATGGCTTTAGCAGTTTGCATTTATGTTTATTTTTTGATTGCCTGGTTTGATGTTGCATCTAAATTACTGATGTTGCTCATAAATCGAAGGATTAGTATGGTATGTTATTTAGCGTTACAGCCTTTTTAAGTTTGAGCCCCAGTAAGTTGCCATTAAAACGCCAGAATAGAGTATTATACTGAAAACATCTCGTCGGTCGAAAGTCCGTCGTAGAGATATCCAAAATACGCGTGACGTCACTATGATGGTACAATTTTTACGATAAAAAATATAAACTATAGCGTAAGATATCATAACAATTTTTCGTATTCAGCTCAGACCGTAGTTTATTAAATTGTTTACTATTTAGAATAACTCATTAAAGTCTGGACACAGACATACTATTAATAAAACCAACTTAATTGAACTGAATCATTAAATTCATATCAATAATGCTTTATTAATGACTTGTCATAACAGTGTCCAGTCAAATCAACAACTCTGTATCGATTTTACTTAATTGAGTTAACGTTCAAGGCTACACTAAGTCCGTAATAAGTAAATAAATATAAGTCAATATGTATAGGTGGCACTAAAGCCAAGGTCGTTTTGTTTTAAGTAGGTGACAAGTCGTATTTTCAAAGCTTATTGTATAAAAACATCTGCATCGACGATCGTGAGAGATTCTTATTGCTGTTCTAAGTCCTTGTTAAATATTCCTAATAAAATTCCTAAGCTCCATCTTCGATGATATCATCTTCGTCATAATTATAAGATGTCCACTGCTGGGCACACACATTCATTCATCTTGATTTTCGACAACTCTCATCCAGCTGCTGCAAGCATAACGTACGTTTATTATTGGCAAACTGCATTTAATAAAATTTCGAAATACATAATCATGATTTCTAATTCTCTGCACACACATTATCTTTATTTGACAACGATTTACACAATTCCATCATCGTATCGCAACCATTGATCAGACGGTAAATATTGATTTCATTGTCTGTATCCGGATACCAAAATTTTAAACAAACGCTATTTAAGAGAACTAGTCTTCTAATAAATATCCGGTCATCAATTCACAGATATATAGTATTTATTGGTAAATATTTACGTACTTTTTAACCCATCAGAAAACAAATGGTCCAGTTCGTGACTTTTTATTTTGCACCTCTATTTCAGCTGCTTTTATTTTGCCATAATCAAGAGTAATGGCTGCAGTATGTTTTAAAGTGTACTGATTTCCTTCTGCTTTCAAATTTACCTCACCCTCAGTACCATTGTCTAAATCTAAATGGTCTTTTAATGGAGGGTAAGCTGAGTTTTCAACACATTCTAGCTGAAAAAGCCACTTTTTCGGAATTCGGAACCCACATTTTTATCAGTTTTCTTACTTCACAGATTTTCCAATATTCCACTGCATATTTACAAGGCAATTATGACTCATGAACGCAATCAAGCCTGTTCTTTGTCGAGTAGAACCCATGCTTTTAAAGACCTATCACATTTGGTATACCTGGCATCTTTGACCATTCCTTTTCTGCACACTTACAAGGCAAAATGACTCACTTACGAATTTAATCATATCGAGAATTCCTCGTCGAAGTAATGCTTCTGTTCTTCCGTATAGAATAGAGCTTCAACGGTACTGATATGAGGTGATACCGTTTGAAAGTCACGTTTGACAAATAATGCGATTGGATTTGTATAGAGCGCCTGCAAGGTTTATAGCTCATGGTCTGGAGACATCAATACTGTCATAGATGAGAAATATGTGTTTTGATGAAAAACGGTTCTTCATTCTGAAGTGGGTGGCATATTGTGAGTGCTTATGTTGCTTGACAAGTAACTCGTGAGCACATATCTTTTAATGTTATTTATTAATCAATTAATCGTAATAATTATAGTCTTATCGACTACTAATGAGGCGCCTACCACTACGCAAATGACACGCGCTTTAAAGAAAATACTAGAATTTCGCACATAATTTCTTCTTATCGTGATAAAGTTATATAATTCTGATTTATTAGCTTAACTTAATTATATTTTTTATCAGTATTCGTATTCTTTCCTCATGCTGTAAGTCTTAAAATACTACTTTTTATTATTTACCTCGTGGCTGACCTTTTAACAGTCAAATAATTTTTGATTTGTTTGACATATCTATTTGTCAGGTAAAAGCTACCTGAATGTTGAAAAATCGGCCTTCAGATAAATAAATAAAACAGTCGTTGAAAAAATCTGACAAATAATAACATGACTAATAAGTTGACATAATGAATCAAATTTAACAGTGCATAACCGCAACTTAGTCGATGCATTTGCTCAGCCGAGCGTGTTCTGTGTTTAGCGCCCAGAACACCAATATTAGAGCCTAGCTGTAATTCCACGCAAACTGTTACAGTAAATTAAAGACGCTTCTAAGCCCCTTGCAGGTTTAATAGCAAAGCTGTCACTATTTATGATGGTGGTATCTCTATTGCTATTGCTCCACTTGACTAGGACACTGTAACCGGGTATCGTACAACATGCAATGCACCTTAAGACTGTAATATTAAGACTAAGAGAGTAATGTAATTGAGAATCGAAACATGAATGGGAAATGTCTAGCGAATGATGGCTTCAGGAAACATGGCACAACATGCGACTATCTTAGTAATAAAGTCTTACACCAGTTACAAGCTAAAGAAATGGCTGAAACGGTGGAGAAATGGGCTTTTTGAGATTCCGATTGATAAATTCAGATTGGCTGTTTGTTTATACTAATATTATAAAGAGGAAAGATTTGTATTTATGTATGTAACGAATAAACTTAAAACTACTGGACCGATTTGAAAAATTCTTTCAGCAATGGATTACTAACATAGGGTATATTTTATCCCCGTACTCCCACGGGAACGGGAAATACGCGGATGAAACCGCGTGACGTCCGCTAGTTACTTATAACTAAGAAACGCTACATACAGAAGCAAATGTGTAAGAAAAAGAGGACATGCATGAGTATAATGATTATATTACAAACATAAAAGACAATATGGATGTCAATCAATCACGCAACCTTCTCGCTTCATGAGTCTATAAAGGATCGTGTTACTTTGTTAGTGCTATCAACACGGACGATCTTTAACCCGGTTTTGTTAATTAAGCTTCTAATTGTTCTAACGTAATTAGGAAAGCAATGCATAAAAAGAAACGTTTAAACACGTAACTATCCTATCCATCTTACATAAATAAATTGCTCTAAATACTATCATCATTCAAAATAAGTACGCCAATTATTTCCTCTGCTATAGCTTTCACTAGAGCCAATAAAATGATTGTTTATATAAATTTTATTATGATTACACCGTTCTCGCCTTGTTACACAAACCATTCAACGGTTCATTCGTTCCTTCGTTCAGTAGGTCAGCTGCTTATGCGCTTGCGACTCGTAAAAGCACCGCGTTAGAATTAGGTTGAGTATGCGTGAGGAATTTGAGGATATGATGTCACCGTATGTTTTGCTTCATGTTTTGACAAGTACGCAGAATTTGAAGTAAATTAACCTTTACATTTGTTTGCGAAAAAAAAAAGAAATATTGTAAATTGATGAAATATGAAGCACATTACAAATATGATGTGACTATAGATCAATATTAAAAATGTTCTGACAAGAGTGTTCAAATATCAGGCTATAAATCAATATTGCATTAATAAGCCAAGATCGCAGACGTCTTCTGAGAGAATTTGTCCACTGCAAATAACAACCACCCAAAGGATTGCTTGATTGATTGTGTTTCCTTCACAAATAGTTTGATGTTACTAAATTCTTTGCTTGATTCTTTATCGTTACACCTTTTGAGCTTCTGCAAAGTTAACAAACTACACATTGTATTTATCCTTCAAACACTGTTGGTCCTTTGAAACACATGGAGTCGAGTATGCAAATTACGAAACATTGAAATATATCCAATTCATATCAGCTGTAACCAGGAACCAATAAACAAAATATTCAATTAACAACCCAGATTGACCCATGGACCTCGCAGCCATCCACAATGGCTGTCACAATTATACCTGGCTGCAGATTTCGCCATGCTAAGACAATGGGCAGTAAACACTAATAAACAGTAGTATTGCAGTATTTGCAGCGACAGTTGGTAATGACTCGCCCACAGTTTGTGGGCGTACGTGGGATTTGACTTAGCACCGTTCGAATGCCATTTCGGAATCCTTTTTGTGGTTATTATAATCTGGTGTAACCATTTTTGTAGCATGGTCCTTCGTTCCTCGCTTGTTCTTTTTTTTAACATTATGAGGCTGTAACGTTACCCTTACTGGAAAAATGGTGAAGAGAGCAGGCCATCATCCACTATGCGGGCTCATTGTGGACGCCTGTCTTTGAATTTTCGTATGTTCTGGTTTCCTTACGTTGTTTTCCTTCGCCGTTTTGAAGTAGAGGTGATAAAATCTTTTCTAACAAGTGTTCTTCTGGCTTCTTTGCTGTGTTGCCAACACTGCTCTCAATCTTTCTGGTTACCTTTAAATTTAGAAATTCTCAAGAGTTGGAAAATCATTATTACGGTCTAGCTTTTCCCAGCCGTTTACCAGAAACCGCCTTGCTCAAACAAACTGGTCCTAAGATCGTTAACAAGCGCACGATACATTCGCTCATCTATAGTATGGTGAGATTCTAGTTTGATCACAGGTGTACCATAAGTCGAGAAATCTGCGCATAACAAATAAATTTCAACTTTAGTTTTGACGTGAATATCCCTGATTAATTTCTTCCTCCGGCTAAGCGTGAAGTATTTCTATAACCATTCATCTAGATGATATGATTGAGAAACAAACTTCCTAACACATTTTCTCATAGTTATCGCCTAGGATTGCACGTCAAAACTGCATTCTCTACCATTTGATTTGTTAGTACCAATAAATTGCTTGTGGATTTTGATTAATTGTATGACTGTTCGGCTGCGGCGCAGATTTATGATCGCAAACGACTTCGGTCCCCCTTTTCTTGTCTTAGACCTCAAAATCACCTGTAGTATTATGATCGCTATTGATATTAATTTAAAAATTATTTTTCTTTGTCTTGGTTTTGTTCGTTTTGAATATTTCACTTGAATGTCGATGATTTTATTTCTTTTTGATAAAATAACTTTTTACTGTTTTTATTGATTTATTAATCGCAAGGACGGTAGTCTTGTGCGTAGTAGATTCTTGTATAAGGCTGAAGATATTGTGGATGTGTTTAAAATTAAATGACATTTTACATTAAGGACATCAACCTACAATATGCCACCACCTGCAGTCGTATATCATGTTTTCTCATCTTTAGTAGCATTTAAGATGAGTTTTATTTATCTATACTCTATACTGACATTTTAAAGAGGTAAAGTTTGTGAGTTTGTAGGGGGTAATCTCTGGATCTACTGAACCGATTTTGAAAATTCTTTTACCCATAGAAAGTCACGTTATTTGTGAGTGTCATAGGCCATATATTAACCCGAAAAATACCGCTCAACGAAGTGGGCACGGGTCAGCTAGTTAGTCTACACTAATTTTATAAAGAGGAAAGATTTGTTGGTTTGTTTGTTTGAAATGAATAGGCTCCGAAACTACTGGACCGATTTGAAAATTTTTTTCAGCTATGGACAGCTACATTATCAGGGAGTAACATAGGCTATATTTTATCTCCGTACTCCCACGGGAACGGGAACTACGTGGGTGAAACCGCGTGACGTCCACTATTACCTATAAAATTAAGCGGTCCTTTTCCAATCATTAGCTGAAATTCTTGACTTATTAAATTTCCAATCAAATGTCTTTCTTTAAATTCACAATTACTTCGGTGAGTGCAACCAATCAATGTAGCAGTACCATTATAGACTGCCTCATTATACAAGTCACAAGTACAGTACGTCTACCATGAGTTTATCAATCTATACTCGCTAGCGACTGTAGTTAAAAAAATGTATGAAAACTTTTAAAAAACAAGTTTCTAATTTATTTGTTTAAGTTGTAGATTGATAAAACTCATGGTAGACTTACAGTACGTCTACCATGAGTTTATCAATCTGTACACACTAGCGACTGTAGTTAAAAAAATGTATGAAATCTTTTAAAAAAAACAAGTTTCTAATTTATTTTTTTAGTTGTGAACTAAAGTGTTACTTACTCAATACTTTATTGCGTTCCATATGTATAAGATAGATGGTATACACAAGGTAAGAGATCAATATGGACCCTGTCGGGGACAGCAAAAATTAGGAGAGAGGAAGAGGGCTAAGTAGCATTTCTAGGTATTAAATATTTTTAAAAATTATTTGCACCTTGCTTGCTTGTTATTTAACAACTTAAACAAATAAATTAGAAACCTGTTTTTATAAGTTTGCATACATTTTTTTAACTACAGTCGCTAGCGAGTATAGATTGATAAAACTCATGGTAGACGTACAGTATTCCGTTAACCCATTGGCTGCGTGTAGTTTCTGCAAGTCAAGGCTGTAGGATGTTAAGTTTTTTCTGTAGAATAGCTTACGTTTTTTGCGACATTCCGACGATGCAGGGCGTCGGATGCACGACTGAACCCGCTAATAATATCTCTTTCTACCTAGTAACAGACAGTCTGAGGGATCAGCCATTAAGAATCTTTCGAATATTTTATTATTTTTCGAAATTGAAAATCTAAAATACAACCTGTAACAGAATAAACGCAATACCTCTTAAAACACAGAAATCGAAATGGAAAAAAAAAACGACTCCCCATACATTTCTGTGCGCATAACTCGACAAAATGTACTGAAAGGCTGATTTTTTTTTCGCGATTTCGGTATTGGTCCCATAGTAAAAGTTGTTCATAATGATGAGTACAATGACCCCTTAAGAGGGATTGCGTTTATTCTTTTACACGTTGTATATGTCGTTTAAAATGTTTGAATTCTTCGTCGTTGTGTTACCTTTTGCAATATCATTAATACTTTTGAGATTTTTGGCTATTTATTTTCGTTAAAAATGTAATTTTATGTTACGGGGTGGTTCTAGGATTTGATTTTGATATAAAGTACTCAAAGACAACAATGTGGCTTGGTTATTATTGGTTATATAAAATTAAAAATTTACTTTACATAACTCACCCACCGTGATGATGATGATGTTTTCTAGATGATGCGAATAATCGTGATGTATTTATTATTGTACAATTTATCATGACAGGATGTAGACACGAACTATTAAACGCACGACATGAATATATTAATTTCATAGTATTTATTACCACTATGATAAACGCGATTGTGTAATCTGTATCATCTTCATCAGCCAGATGATGCAAAGTGAATGTTTTTGTTATTGTAACTTAATCTGTTAGATAACGTTTTCTTTATCTATTTAAATGCATCTGTTTAGATTAGAAGTTGATATTAAGTTCTGAAAATAGTGTGCTCTTTGACGTTATTAGGTATAAATTAATTCATCTTTTATTTAAATTACTCTAAAAATAAAAACAAAATAGCCGGTAATATTAGGTAGCTGCAAAAACTTTATCAGATGATTTTAAATGGCATCAAATTCATCTGATTAATATCGAAATGGATCCTTCGAGATACCTGTTAATGTTTGAAAAACAAATTTTTAGGCATTATGCAATCTGTGCCACTGCCTTTAAACCTAATGAAAAAATCCTGATAAACACTAGATGCAAATTGCATGCAAAGTCAAATGTATATTATAAAGCTAAGTTAAAAAAAAATACTGAACAATAATCTCTAACTACCCCCTGTCTCCAAGTTTCCAAACGTGGTTTAAGTCTGCACCGTCACCAGCTAGCTAAGTATTCAACCTGTCCCGCCCACCGCGGCCGTTGGCCCCTGAGCGAAAGCTATAGTATAGCAGAAGCTTGTAGATTGATACTGACTAAATGATCCGCGAATATTGCACCAACTGGCAACTTGTGATGGAAAACGAAAGTGCTTGATCGATGCGTCGTTATTTCTCTGTGGGGAAGATTGTTTATACATATAATGTATGAGCTTTTGCCCGTGACTTCGTACGCACATATCCCGTCCTTTCCCGTAGGAATTTCGGGATATTCTTTCTCAGTACTGTCTTACACTCCCTAAGGAACCTACATGCTAAATCTCAGCTTTCTACGACCAGTAGTTTCGGCTGTGCGTTGTCTGTCAGTCACTCACTTAGTCAGCAGTAAAGGAAGAATTTAAGTATTAGGATATTGATTACGTTTAGAATCTAACCTATATGGTATTGGTATGGGGTATGTATGTAGGAATATTGCGGACTAGTGGACGTCACGCGGTTTCACCCGCGTAGTTCCCGTTCCCGTGGGAGTATGGGGATAATATATTGCCTATGTTATTCCCTGATAATGTAGCTATCCAATGCTAAAAGAATTTTTCAAATTCGTCCAGTATTTTCGGAGCCTATTCAATTCAAACAAACAAATCTTTCTTCTTTATAATATTTGTGTAGATGTCGCATGAAAATATATTTAGAAGACTTGCTATAATTTTGTATTTTGCATCAGGTCAAAATAAACTGGGCTTAACCCAGTTATGTATGTCCCATTGTGTCTATTGGCCTAGCTCTATTCTGTCTCCTGCTTGATAAGGAGGGAAGTGGAAATTATATATATTTTTTCCTACTCCTCCGCTGTACTTTTCTGATTAATTTCGTTGCGAGATCCAAGACAGTTGAATCGTTCTTCCTCGGCGTTTTTCTGGTGGTCGCCTCTGTGACTCTGGCTTTCAGGAGTTGCAGTGGTTGGGAATGTGTGGCGGACTTCTAGTTCAAAATAAATAAACCTATTAGTGCCAATCAATTTTTGGCTATATGCGAGACCCAGGAAAACAAATATTATAAATGTGGAATTGAGTGTTACGCTGTCACCCCTCAATAGCAAATTTTGCTGAATTTTCATACACCCTGGAGACAGTTATAATTATGCTAAACTTTTTGCGTAAAACTACATTTACGTTTGCGAAGCCGCGGGAAAAGCAAGCAAGTACATATTGCTGATTTGAAAAGTAGAATGAGTATGAAAACATTAAACATTACAAAATGGAGCATGGTGATGAAAAGAGATACATAAATATTGTTCTGCTAAAATGTATAATGAGGTTAAAAATCACTAAAGCGGCATCGTGATTCAAATTACAAAGAAAACCTTTTCACTTCTACAAACTATACTACTAACAGCTTGTCACTCAAGTCTTAAACTATCTTCACAAACATGATGGGTTGACCCATTTCCCAGGTCGACCCGTCTGGCTGGATAGTGGACACCCACCAGCCGATACACTTTGCTCCACTTTCATACTGCATACTTACTAGACGTTCTAGGAATATATATCTGCGACTAGGTGTTGGCCGCGACTTCGTTTGTGCGTCCTATGGATGTTGGCAAATACCGTAACCTTCTGTCAGTGGAAGATTTTTTTTTTTGTAATTTGTCAGTACTTCTGGAGTTGCATCTACAAATATGCAAATATTTGGAACGTTATAATGTTAGTTTAAATTTAAAATTTTACCAATTTGAGATTATTTGATTCAATCGTTACCAAATCAAGTATGGACTTAAGCGTTGGGTATTTTAAGTCGGTTTTTAAAAATATCATATGAAAAGTTTTCGTTGCAGTGTAATTTCATCTTTATCTTGGATTAGCTGACCTGTGCGTACTTCGTTGGGCGGTATTTTTCGGGTTAATATATAGCCTATGACACTCACAAATAACGTGGCTTTCTATTGGTAAAAGAATTTTCAAAATCGGTTCAGTAGGTCCAGGAGGAGCTCGTGGCTAAAGAATAACAGCTGCACTGGGCCCCAAGTCTGCTATTACAATAGTGTCAGAATGGTCTATCATTGATTTCATAATGGTTTTGACAAGATTCTATGCGATTTCTTTCAATGGAGTGTCAGTGGTTGACCACTGGAAAGTCATAATGTCGCTTTTATATTTTTGACCACTGGATATAAAAGCGTCATTATGACTTTACCATTATGAAATCAATGATAGACCATTCTGACACTATTGTTATAACAGACTTAGGGCCCTGGTCTCTGTCACTGTCAGTCCGTGACAGTATCTTCGTAAATCCCTATGAGTTATATTAACGTGTGAGTATTATAGTATTAATCATTAACTCTCACAGCAATCAATAGAGTACTATAAATAATTGATAGTTCTCACGTTACTCTATGGGTGGCGCTTGCGCAGAGTCAGCTGTGCAGATAAATTAATATTTGTAGTGACAGTCAAATAGTTTTCATTTTTTTTGTGATACTGTGCTACTGTTATTACTTAGCTACGAGCTCCTCATTCAATCAGTCTCCTCATTCAGGACCTACTAAATAACTATTAAAAAAATCGATTATTCTTACACAATAAATCGATTCTATGAAACCGATAGAACTGTAATCCTAATATATAAAATACTAGTGGACGTCACGCGGTTTCACCCGCGTAGTTCCCGTTCCCACGGGAGTACGGGGATAATATATAGCCTATGTTACTCCCTGATAATGTAGCTATCCAATGCTAAAAGAATTTTTCAAATCGGTCCAGTAGTTTCGGAGCCTATTCAATTCAAACAAACAAATCTTTCCTCTTTATAATATTAGTGTAGACGTCGTAAGAAGCTGAAATTTGCTTGCATAGTAGGTTCCTTGGGGAGTGTAGAGGAGTATTAAGAGAGGGCTTCCCGAAATTTTTACAGGAACGGGAAAAAACGGCGACTTCGTACGCGCATATCGCGCGTACGAAGTCGCCGGCAAAAGCTAATAAACATATAAATACACAAACACAAACAGCAGGACCCGGAACAACTATCTGTAGGCCATACAAATATTTGTTCCGTGCGGGAATCGAACCCGCGACACGCAGCGCAGCAGTCAATCGCTCAACCACTTCGCCAACTGTGTCGTCAATTTCAAATTGTGCGTACGTAAGAAATGGAATTCCCTGCCGGAGTCTTTATTTCCTGATAGCTACAACCTGGGGATCTTTAGTCGAGAGTGAAAAGGTTACTTCTAGGCAAGAATGCTCCGTCGTTGACCACATGATCGCTTTCCCTCAGATGAGATTGTGGTCTAACGTGAGCTCGACCACAATATGACTGACAAAACAGTAATAACATATTCTTCTTTAGAAACAGTGTGACTGGGAAAGTCATAAAGAAACTAACACTACAGGAAACATACAATTTTGTTTAGTATTTTCCCTATCACAAAGCCGAATGCTACAATTTATTTGTAGCGGCATCAATGCTGCCACAAGAAAAACCAACGGAGCAAATCAACATCGCAACAAAAAAAAAAACTGCCACGCCATCTATCCAACTGGCAGCGAACTACTACAACAAAATCCTGCATCGCGCAAGCAGAGTTTACCGTGCGATTTGAACATATGTATAGGTACATCAGCCCCAATAACAACTATCGGGCAGTAGCCCGCCAGGCACAACAACCGCCTGGTTGGAGGATCCTCACTTTTCAACGGAGGTTTGCGGAACTTTACTCTCTGTACCGCATACCTCCAAATATTCATGTCCACATCGCAACTAAGTCTTGAACTCACGACCTATCGCTCCCACGAAACCTTATCGTTTCCAAACCCTACTAGCTATTTATTAGCCTAGATACAACAAATTCTAATTTAACCAAGCTAAAACCACTAACAGAATTCCTTTCGACCGTGATCAGTTTACAAAATCTGCGTCACCCTAACGATATGCTAATACCACAATACTATTCAATATTTCATAGTGGATAGATAACTGTGGTTATAAGACGGCTTCAAACACTAGGCAAGCTTTATTTAATTAGTTTATTGCCTTACTGATAAATATTCCAACTTCAATATAGGATAGTGTTGCGACTTGCGTAACACAGCTTCGTTCGGACCCGCGCCACCGGTCGTTACGCGAATTTAAAGTGGCAAGTTTTCGGATAAATATCCGATCTGTTGTTGGTGTATTGCGTTTGTTGTTATTTGCAATGTTGTTTTCACATTAATTTAGTGTACTTGTTTGGCTAAAGTGCTAATTATTGTGCGTTTGTGTAATAATTGCTAATATTGTGAAGCTTGGCGCCTTGGATTGAGACAGCGTTTGACTTCATAGGATTTGAATTAATCTAAGCTGCTCAAGTAAACGAAGCAAAGTTGAAGGTGGCGTAACACATTATACGACGGTAAATATTTTTTCTTTTGGTAAAGTGTCTTGTAATACGCAACAAAAAGCGTCAGTCGTGGGCCTTATTTTTTCGTCCGTCATACATATTATTAGGAAAAAGTTTTCTGTTGGATTCACAATAAACTCCATACTTACTTAAAACTATAAGTCAACATACATACTTTCTTGATAACCAACATCAATATTTAAATGAAGATACGTCTGTTAGTACAGAGATAATTAATAACAATGGTAATATAATGTAAAGTATTAAATTACTTTAATATTTCTCTGTATTTTTATAAGGCTTTGATAGTAATCTTTAACTACGTGTTCCATTGTTTTCCGCACTAGATATATTAATTCCAGCTGAACGTGACGATAATTTTTTTCTACGTGACTCTTTAATTTGCATACATGACAATTCAGTTTTTCTTTTTTTAACTCCTTACCACTATTAAGAAGTAAAATTGTTATTTTTTGGATTTTTTTATGTAAAATGTAATACCTATCTGAAAGTACTGATCACGAAAATCTTTTCTCAGGTGTAAAGCTTCGCTATGACTGAGTTTCATATTCTACTTATTATTCCGGATAAATACGCGTTTTCTGTGGGATAAGCCTCGGAAGCGAAAATATCTCTAATTCACTTCTATTTAACTGTGTGGCAAACATTAACGAGTATTTTAAATATTGAATCAAACATTCCTTTAATAACTTAAATTAACATAAATAAATACCGTCTAACCAATATCGATTTATTGACCGATAAACGTGAATAACAATGACAACACAATTTTCAGAACAGCTGTACCGGTTCGTATCTTTTGCATTCAATTCCGCTATCGATAACCGATAATGCAGATCCGAATAAATAATAACAAGTCGACTTGGTTACTACTTAGCATAGCTAATGCATTGATAAATAGAAAACCCAAGATACACACTCAGCTTCTCAAAAACGTCCGCAAAAAACAAGCGCATAATGTATAATTGTGCGCAAGTTTCAAACCGTCTCGCATCGCTCGCCATACTGCACTGCTTTGTAAAAACAACTTTATACGACCCGTGTAAGTTTGAATTTGCAAAAAAAAAATGCGCATCACTCGCCATACTGCACTGCTTTTTAAAAACAACTTTAAGCGATCTGTGTAAGATTGAATTTGCAAAAAAAAAAATGATTATAGTATAACTACACACAACTCACACATGACACTTGATACATTTCAGTTTTTGACGACAGTTTCGAGTGTTGCATTTGTTCGAGACTGTGCATCTTGGGTTTTTTAAATATCAATGAGCTAATGTCATCAATTTATTTATCGGTGGGCAGCCGATGGATGGGAAACGCACAGGACTGGTTGTTATCTTGTTGTTACACTTCGGGGAAGCCTATGTCCAGCAGTGGATGTATTTCGGCTGATATGATGATGATTGAGGGTTGGCGCAAAATGTCTTCTTCTACCATACTTCACTGTTAGTCGTATATTTCTGAGGGCTTAATGCGAGTTTTTGAACGTACTCGATCGCGTTAACGTAAACGTTCGCGTACCTACGTCAAATTTTATGGAGAAAAAATACATTTTTTTCAAACTAATCGGCCACAGAAGTCACCTCATTTTTAGACAGATTCATCATCGTTCACACAGTCCAGTGGAAATTATGTTTTTCTTACTCCTCCGCTGTTCTTTTCTGATGAATTTCGTGATAAAAGACAGTTGAATCGATTTTCCGAGACTCGGCGTTTTTTGGTGGTCACCATTGTTGTTTTAGGCCGCGGAAGTTGAAGTTGTTGGGCATAGTGTGCCTTGTCCAAAATAAAAATGTTTTTTTTTATTAACATGTTATTTTAACACTACAGGCTTCTAATAGGTTTTCCTGTAATCTTTAGGAAAAGATCTATTATCTCCATTTTTTTCAAAATTTTATGCTCAGTAGTTTCGGAGGTTTTGAATAACTTCAAAATCATTTATTTTAAAATTATAAAATAAAATATAATTAAAACCCTCACAGTAAGCCCTTTCATTTGATATGTCACACGGTATTGTGCAAAAAACTTTTTTTTTAATTTTCTAGTTTGACCCCTAAAAGTGACCCCTATACTAAAAATTTAATAATTTACGAGACAGACAGACAGACAGACACCCGAGTGATCCTATAAGGGGTCCGCTTTTTTTTCGGAACCCTAAAAAACATTAAATCACATCATTTCTTTGATCTGTCTCTTGTCTTATGGCCAGTCATACACATTCAAATTCTAAACTTTCCTCAAGATCTTTATTCCTCCGCGGACTTCATCGTGATTCATTACAAAGACGTGCAATGATCCAACTAATAACTTGATATGCATACGAGTTATTTATGCATTTCCTTAACACACGCACTATTATTATGTATGTACTAGCTGACCCGCGCAACTTCGTCTGCGTCACAATTTTCATTACTGCTCCGCTCCTATTGGTCTTAGCGTGATGATATATAGCCTATAGCCTTCCTCGATAAATGGGCTATCTAACACTGAAATAATTTTTCAAATCGGACCAGTAGTTCCTGAGATTAGCGCGTTCAAGCAAACAAACAAACAAACTCTTCAGGTTTATACATATATTAGTATAGATTAGAAGATTATGCAGTAACCATTATGTAATTAGTGCTAATTTATGAACCTGCATACTGACATTCCTTATCCAAAGACCGCTTAAAAACCAATTAACAGTCGTCGTTGCAACTTTTACAACACAGACAAGCTTGCATAAACTAGATTGTCATCATGTTGTGGTATAAACCATTAGTAACTTAAAACGAATATAATGACAATAAACTCGCTCCTGAAAAATCTAACATTGTTTGCACAACAGAACGCTACAGCCGCTAAAACTAAATATCTGTGTTAACAACTCACGTACCGCAAAGATGCACAGATAATGGAATCCGTGGATATTTATCCGAAGTTTCCGCGGGACCGCACGTCACTAGCTACGAGAATTACGCAACTTTTCCCACGCGTGTTGTAAAACGTCATCTGATATGTTACAAAGTAATCAATGCCTATTGTTTTGTTCGCCTCACTTTGCACGTGGTTCTGAGTTAAGTGTCAGCCGACAACCTTAGTTGTGTGTGGATTTATTTATAGTACAGACGCTTACGATTAGCCACATGGCTTAAGATAATAATGCTTTGAATTTATTGGTTCCCCACGTGTTTTGGGCTAGATTTTTTTGCGATGAGAAGCATATTATGGTTTTCTCATCTTCTGTAAGTAACGAGCTAAGGGTTTGCGAATTTGCATCAAACAAGGTCATGGATACTTCTATACTATACTAATAATCCTTACTATCCTTACTAATAAACTCTGTCTGTCTGTCGCGCTTTCACGCCTTAACTACTGAACCGATTTAAATGAAATTGGGTACACAGATAGTCTAGAGCCTGAGAAAGAACATAGGCTACTTTTTATCCCGGGAGTATATTCCCTAGGGAACATGCGGGCGAAGCCGCTGGCAGTTAGTTTACTAGCTAGTAATATTATAAAAAGTAAAGATTTGTATTTTTGTATGTAACGAATTAACTTAAAAACTATTAGACCGATTTGAAAAATTCTTTCAGCAATGAATAGCTACATTATCAGCGAGTAACATAGGCTATATTTTATCCCCGTATTCCCAAGGGAACGGGAACTACTTTTTTTAAATTACAGAGGGGAAATGCCTGCCTCTGCCATGGGCCAGTCCTTTCGGTAAAAGTCGATCTCATCGCACTATCTTCGCCTGTAAAATGTAAAAAAAACTACAAATGGTGGCATGTGTCGCTTAGGAAAGATTTCCTTTGACAATAATACATTTTCAAATACAGAGTCATTTGAAAAGGTCTTTCATGAAGTCGCTTGAATTCTCTGAAAGTAGGTATTGTTTTCTTCTGTGAAAATATCAATAAGGTTTTTATTATTTATACTTCAAGGCACACTATTAGATTAAAGTCGGGTCAAACAACACAACATAATAAGAACGGTTTTCCGCTTTATTCGAGAAAATACAAAGTAGTCTCACAATTCGTTTGAACTAGAATTTCATTCATTCAATAGAAACTGTTTATGTAACAACTTTGGCTCGTTTTGAGCGCGACAACTGTGTTACTGTCGAATCATTGTTCAATTTATTAAATGGGAGAAGAAAATGCACTGTGTTTAGCAAAATTGGCCTGACTATGCCTGCCAACTGGTAGTGTTTGTACCTATATGAACAGCAAAAATATAAATAAGTAATATTTAAATAAAAAGCAATCGTTACAAGGTTTTTAACTTGCATTGTAAGTTAGTGTGTATGGATCAAATCTTGCAACTAAATTTTAACACAGTTATCCCTAATTGATTATGCTGAAATTTTTCATATCTACGTTTGGTTTGCAACTCTGCATTATAATATTGCTAATGCACGTTCAGCTATTTTTTGGAACGAAGTTCCTTATCGCGCTTGTTGAGAAAGGGGGCTAGACGGAAAAAAATCTCACGAAAAGTTGTAACGACACTTTTTGCTATAGTTGTAAGCCGTGCGACGTGCGCGTTTTTCTGTGTCTGTCTCTCTCTCTCTCTCTCTCATAGAAAGCAAGCCAGTTATATTCGTTTCGTCTTTCTATTTTTGTTTACATTATATTTGTAAGGTAGGCAGGGTAGGTGGGTAGGCAGAGTAGGCAGGGTAGGTGGGTAGGCAGGATAGGCAGGGTAGGCAGGGTAGGTGGGTAGGCAGGGTAGGCAGAGTAGGCAGGGTAGGCAGAGTAGGCAGGGTAGGCAGAGTAGGCAGGGTAGGCAGGGTAGGCAGGGTAGGTAGGGTAGGTAGGGTGGGTAGGGTAGGTATTAGGGTCTAAAATTGAGCCTACTGATTAAGTTTATATTACATTATATTTGTTAATAATAAAAAAAAATATTATTATAACTGAAAAAAAAAAAAAAAAAATTACAATTCCTTCACTAATTACTTCTCCGAACTTCGTTCCATCCGGGTGTCCCTTGATACCTCTCAAGTTTTTTTTTCAAATACAAAGTCTAACAGAATAAACACAATACTTACCTCTCAAGAGGTCATTGTACTTATAATTATAAACGTACTATGGGACCAACCCCCAAATCGCGAAAAAGATCGCTTTTAGCGATAAGGCCGCCAATTGCACCCTATCTATGTAATGTTTATTTTTATTTCATCTACCTATCTTTTCTTTATCTTATATGGTGTACATAATAATATATGCTATTTGATATTAATGATAAGTATAGAATACTCTCTATACTTATCATTAATATCAAATAGCATATCATAAAAAATAAATGTATGGTGGAAATAAATAAATAAATAAATAAATAAAATACAACATAACAAGTAAATTACGTCGTCATTTAGTCAATAGTTTGTAATTGATATAGAGTAGTGTCTCAACTCAATGAAGAGCATTCATAACAGCCACAGTCGCCAGACTAATTGAAAGGAGGCACTGTTTGTACTAAACGAGGCGGTGTTGTCATACAAAGACGTCTGTAGAATAAATTAAAAACATTCGCCGTTGACTTTGACTTGGCACGAGCGTTTCAAATCCTATCCTTCAGTGTTTTTACTACGTTTAACTATTTAACGAACCTTGCTTAAAGATGTATATGATTTTGTAGACTGTAAGCAAATCAGAGGGGCAATTGCACTTAAAATGGAACGTTCGGATTCAACATCTTACAAAATTACTAATAGATAAATGCCTAAGGCATTAAGTCCGCCTTTGTGGTTTTTACTTGTGCATAAAGTTTTAATAAATAAATAAATGTTATTATTGTGTAACAGACTTTTTAGCTGAAAAATTACTTAGTTATAAATTAATTTAAACTTTGTTTTTATAATGTTGCGTTACTTATCATGAATTTTTGCATGCCTTAAAGGTAGAATGTACAAGGAACCCTAATATTTGTAACATCTTATGTATAATGTACCTACATTCTTTGCAAATAAAAATCATTCTATTCTATTCTATTCGCATCTCAGTCACAATCTTTAAAAAACTGGCCAAGTTCGAGTCGGACTATCGTGAAAAAATTCGATCGTAATCCTTTCCGACCGAAATTTTTTATCATGTTATTTTAACACTAACTAATTTTGTAACTAACATCTTTTTTGAGTATTTTCTTTTTTTGAATATTTGTTTTGGTGTTGTGTGTGTCTATTTGGACTGTAATTGTCTGTATAATAAATAAATTATTATTATTATTATTCTCTTTATTTGTTATCCTTACATACTAATTTACATTTTTAAATATTTCTTAAAAACAACACATTATAAAAAAAACATTTAAAAATATAAAAAATAGTAGTCCGCCGGTGTCGGGAGCAGGGTCCAAGCTACCGGTGGTTAGGGCTCCAGAGAAAGGAACCTCCTCACAATACGAGCCGTATCGAGGAGTACTGCCTTCTGTATCAGGCCCTTAATCCAACCGCGTAACGCCAGCTTCGACAGATGGTCGTCGAAGCTTTTGGCCATCAGGCCATTGGCCGTAACGACTATCGGCACAATGACAGCTGAGTCCACATTCCACATGTCGACAACCTCGTGAGCTAAGTCGAGATACTTGATTTGCTTCTCTTTCTCAGCCTTCACGAGGTTCTCGTCATGCGGGATGGTAACATCAATTATCATTGTGCGGCGCGCTAATCGGTCTATCACCACTATATCAGGCTTATTGGCTACAATAGTCCTATCAGTGATGATAGACCGATCCCAGTACAACGTGACATGGTCATTTTCGAGAACTGGGTCGGGCACATACTTGTAATATGGTACCTCAGAATCTACAAGTTTGTATTTCAAAGCAAGTTGCTGATGGATAATCCTGGCCACTTGGTTGTGCCTGTGCAAGTACTCGCCGTTAGCCAGACGAGAACAACCGGAGATAATATGTCTGATGGACTCACCCGGACGGTGGCATGCCCGACACACGTCCACTGTCCCGTCCTTCATAATATGCCTCCGGTAGTTATTCGTCAAGATAACTTCGTCCATAATCGCACAGACAAAACCTTCAGTTTCCCCGAAGAGATCACTGAAACGTAGCCAGGCCACGGACGCTAAAAAATCTACATCGGACCCATGAAGAGCCCGATAGAAGCGCCCGTGAAGCTCCTTGCCTTTCCATACCTCCATGCGGTCATCTGTGGTAAGTATCACAGGTTTGCGCCAGTTCTCTTTAGCCATGGACAACGGGGTGAGCCCCTTGTCCACTGTGACCACATCTCGGTGCATACCCACATCAGCTTTGAGAAAATATTCTCTGAGACTGCACATCTCGCGGTTGTGGAGAGTCTTGGCGTTTAAAAAGCCTCGACCTCCACACTTCCGCGGGATGTACAGTCTCATCACCGACGATCGTGGGTGATGCATCCGATTTGCGGTCAACAGTGTGCGGACTCTCCTATCCAGGGCGTCGAGTTCGGTTTGAGTCCATTTGAGTATGCCGAAAGAGTACATTAATACTGGCATGACCCAACCGTTGAAGGCGCGCACCTTATTTCCGCCCGACAAAAGGCTATTCAAAACCTTTTTCAGGCGACCAAAGAAGCGCTCCTTCAACGATTGCTTCATGTCAGCAACATTAATGCCCAATGCTTCTGACATACCCAAATACTTGTAGGTTTCGGTCGAGCTGAGGGATCTAACCTGTATAGAATCCGAGAGTTGAATTCCCTCAGATTCCATAATCTCCCCTTTCTTTACATGCATGACTGCACATTTGTCCACACCAAATTCCATCCTGATGGCACTACTGAAGGTTTCAGTTACCTTCAGTAGCTCCATCAGTCGCGAATTGTTGGGGGCAAAGAGTTTCAGATCATCCATGTAAAGAAGGTGAGATATGGCCTGACCACCTCTTCTCAACCGATAGCCCAGACCTGAATCCTCCAGCAATGTGCTTAGAGGATTCAGAGCCAGGCAAAACCAAAGCGGACTCAAACTGTCGCCCTGAAATATTCCCCGTTTAATCCATACAGGCTCATCATTCCCCTGAATCGGTCGACATCCTGGATAGCGAAGGACTGTTTTCCATTGCCTCATACATGACTCAAGGAAGGTGCGTAGAGTTATATCTATTTTGTACAACTCCAACACCTTCATGAGCCAAGTATGTGGCACAGAGTCATAGGCCTTCTTGTAGTCTATCCAACATGTCGACAGATCCTTGCGGGATCGACGAACCTGTTGGCTTATGGCCATGTCTATGAGGAGAAGCTCCTTAGTGCCGCGGGACCCCTTCCTACATCCATTCTGAGAGGCAGACATAATTGAGTTAGTTTCAATGTGCTCATTCATCTTCACTCTCAGGATGGATGTAAGAAGTTTATAGACCGTCGACAAACAAGTAATTGGTCTATAGTTCTTGGGTTCCGCGGGACTACCGGTCTTATGGAGCAGGTGGGTAACGCCAGTTGTTAGAAACTGTGGTAGCGACCCAGACTCTAAGGAAGACTGAAATTGAGATGCCAGAAGTGCGTGTGAGCTGCTATACCACTTAAGCCAGAAGTTATGCAGCCCGTCCGGTCCCGGAGACTTCCAGTTCGGTAATGGACGGACTGCTCTGGCTACATCTAGTGGAGTGATGGTAATTTCATCCATTTGTGGTATAGCTTCACACACGCGCTCGACATCGCGCATCCAGCCACCCTCCGCATGACAGACGGGCACCGACCAGATGTTTCGCCAAAATGTACTCGTGGCAACATCATCTGGGCGGCACACGTCTGTCACACTATGTTCAGGTCGCTCCCAAGCTCTGTATACCCACCTCTCATCGCTCTGGAACATGCGGTTTTGCGAGTATCGGTCAACCCGCCGCTTATACCGCCGAATACGGCTTGCCCATGCACAAACTTTCTGCTTCAGGAAGTCGATGCGCTCTGTGACACGGGACGTGTAATCTCGAGGGCTGATATCAGTCCCCGAAAACGCCCGTCTCACAAAGCGCATCACGCGTGGTCGTGTGTTGCCCTCCCTGAAGCAGTATAGTTTGCCGATGAGTGCCCTAGCCTCATCGATACGCCGCTCGATCCTGCACTGCCAGGCTGGCGCAGCAGGCTTTGGTCGTATAGCTTCGTCACAACTAGGGAACTTGACGTTCGCTATACGACATGCCGCAACAGCCCCGCAAAACAGGATTGAGTGCGTATCAACGAGGCTCTCGCTGCTTTCGAAGATGTTCTGCAGCAGCGAATCCAAGGCACACACTAGCGCCCTATTCTTTTTGTGCATAGGCAACCTTGGTAATCGGGGCCAAAGTTCGATCGGGGTTAACCTATACTCGCGAAGCGCATCCTCCAGTGCGCTCCTCAATTTATCATTGCACTGGCTACTTACCATGACAACCCTATCATCTACCTCATCACTAACATTAACGGGCCGCGGTGTGATTGCGCCACAAGTTGGCGCCTGTACCGCGGTCTGAGTCGGGGTCGAGATGATAAGGTTGCCGAGTACCTCTGAGCGCAGCCTATCAAGTGCGGCATCGTCCAACCTGTGATTACGTTGGATGACCCGCACCTGATCCGACAATCGTTGAGCCGAGACGTTCACGGTTGGTTCCAGGTCCAGAAACAGAGACAGCATCCTGACACGGTACGCAGTGAGGTTAGTTCCCCCCTCTGTAGACCCGTAGTATGCGCGCATGACGTTTTCATTCATGGACTGCGTCCATCTCATGCGCTGCACACAACCACCGGTAGCGGGGACCCGGCTCGGGGCCGGTTGGCCCCTAGGTCCCAAGCCCCTCGGTGGCCGGCCTCTCCCCTGCCGACGCACAGGTGTTGGCGACGTCGGCGGAGAGAAATACTCGTCGCTGGAGCTCGACACGACTGCAGCCGCCGGTGACATTGGTGATCCGCTGTCCGGCGGCGGCGAGGTGGAGCTCAGCGACGGGTCCGGGGATGGTAGGCGTGCGCGTTTCGATGCTGCTCTAGTCAGCATTATTCAAGCTTTTATCATTCCGTTATTTCATAGGTATTTCAGTGGCATTTTTGTGACATATGTCAAAACGTGTCCGGTCATAGAATATTTTTTCTTCTTCCTGCATTTTTTACTTTTTGGATTATTTATAGGTTTTAGTGGTTATGTTCCAAATCTTGAGAGTTTCTTTTACTTAATTATGGATTTGTACGGACTAAAAGTATTTTATTATTATTATTATTATAGACTTCTTATAAGTTTTCCTGTAATCTATAGGTACAGATCTATTACCTCCTTTTTTTCAAAATTTTAGGCTTAGTAGTTTCGGAGATAAGAGGTGGGGAATGGTCATTTTTCGTCTAATTTCTTGAATAACTTCAAAACCATTTATTTTTTTAAATTATGAAAAAAAATTAATTAAAACTTTCAAAGTAAGCGCTTTTATTTGATATGTCACATGATATTGTTCAAAAATCTTTTATTTTTTTAATTTTTTCTAGTTTTACCCCCAAAAGTGACACTTATACTAAAAATTTAATAATTTACGTAACGCGTTCGTGTTTGGGTCACAGAAGTCCATATGTGTACCAAATTTCAACAGAATCGGTACAGTGGATCCGGAGAAAACTGGCTGTGACAGACGGACAGACAGACAGACAGACACCCGAGTGATCCTATAAAGGTTCCGTTTTTGGTTCGGAACCCTAAAAATACCTCTAATTTCTCTACATTTTTCCAAACTGCTACAGTGATGCGAATGCTTATCGAAAATTTCGGGAATTGGCCATCTGAGATACAAATCGAATGTGAAGTGCAGCATTTGATCACTGTGTATAATTTAATACACACGAAAACAAACATATTCTTTCACATCGTAATAAATTGGACAAACAAAAGGATTCTTAACCAGAACACCACACAAAACAGTATTGTTTACTAAACGCACAGTCATTGTTTTGCAAACATCAGCACTACATTACCTATTCTCCCAATAGGTCTACCCGAATGATCATCAACGGAGACAGTGCACAACCGAATTGTAAAATAAAAAGGTGAACGTGACGTGTCCCCATTGAACTGCACGTTTTTGCCGGACGAACTTTATACCGCATCAAAAGGGAAGTGTGAACCTCGGTCTAAGATCGTCGTGTCGCGCGTTTGTGTCGCATCGGTGGTGTGGTGTCGTGTCGTGTCGTGATAGGTGTAGCGGCGCGTCGCCAATGCGCCGGCGGCGGATACAGGATGTCGCCGGCGCGGGCGCTGCTGGCGGCTCTTCTTATATGTCAACTGCTGTCGTACGGTGGCCACCAAGGACTCACCAAGATATTTTGCACGTAAGCATTGTTCTTATCTTAAGATTAACACACATATGGACAAAGGTTCTAGGTATGTAAGACATGCTGCATTTTAACTGCCAAACAACTGCGCAGCACGCTTGCTGGCTGCTGGCTTACAGTTCTAACAGCAGATCTGCCCTCTCGAACCTAAAGCACAGTCACAACAAAAATACGAAAAACCTATTCTTAAGTATAAACTTTTCGTGTCTTAGTCGTTACTGCACTTTAGCTTCGGGAGGGGCAGAGATGTTTGACAGTGTTAACTGCACAAAAACTGCATCCAAACATTGGAGAGGTAGATGGCGTGCAGTTCCATGCAGCCCGACTGTTAAGAACTTAAGTGCAGGCACATTCGAGACACATTTAGGATTTGTCTTTGGTAAGGCAACGCATTTGCAATGCCGTTTGTATTGTAGACGTCCATAATCCGCGGTAACTACTGAAAATCAGGAAAGCAGAAACATTTAAAAACTTCATAATAGTAGCTTTGCCTGTGAAGGACATCCCAACAAAAGATGAGGAAGTTGCAGTCAGTCTGGAATGGACATCATCCATCATAACATTATTTGCATAGACAATTAAGAAATCATTGTCATACACGACTAGAATTTTAATATTGATTGGCAATTGTATTAAAAATTTAAGTTACTTTTCGCGCTGCAGAATTCAGACATTTCTCTAAAGTGTCAGTTAGTTTTTCAAGATGAGGTCGAACTTCAAGGTTAAGCGACGCTTGCCAAGGTTGGTCTGTGGATGGGTGACCATCTTAAACTGCGACTCCTCCGTGCCTCGAAAAGCACGTTAAACCGTTGGTCCCGGCTGCCATTTGTAGATATTTGCCAGTCGTTACGGGTAACGGATTATACCAACTACCGTGTTACCCAGTTAATGGGTTCTGAAGGTCTGGTAGGCAGCCGCTCCAAGTAAGATACTGGTACAGTGGTACCCAACTGATAAGGCGCGTCGTGAATCTTCGTTCGCGCAGAAAAGAAAGTATGGTCCCGAAGATTAACGAAAGAAAGCAAACTTACAATCAACCTTATATCTATTTATTTATTCACAAGGCAATTACAACAGGTTACAATCATAATAAAATAGTAACAAATTCACATCATAGGTCTTGACCTTCACTACTATAAGGTTCATAATACACTGCAGCCGTTAGTTCCGTCTCACTCGCAAGTCACGCGGCGCGCGCTAACATGGCGGCAGCTGCCGACCAATAGGGGTACAGGAAACAGAAACGTGTTGCGTGGAGTGTGCCGATTGGTCAATAGCAATTCCCGCGCTTTGAAAATTCATCTTCTGCGCAGGTACATCGATAAGCCATATCAGTTGTGTACTACTGTATGCAGCTGAATCCGGCTTGACTGGAAGCCGACCCCAATATAGCTGGGAAAACCTAGACAGGCAGGCAGTTTATTTTTCCAAGATCACACGTGTAAAGTTTAAAATAACAGTAGGTAATTAGAAACACATAATGTTTGTCGGCCCCGTTTCAGGGCTTTTCAGTCAACTCATTCATCTTTACAGCAATTCCACACAATGCTTTGCGAATGTGACCTCTATTGTAATAGTTTTCAGTCCAAGGCTGGTCACACCTTGATTTCAAGGCCCGTTTGAAAATGCTGGTTCATATTTAATTTCATAATGAATGACATATTGACAAGATGTCATACGTTGAAACTTTATATTTTATGGATATTGGATATCGTATGTATTAAAAAATGTATTGTTCTTGTATTGGTGTAAAAGATACTTCCTGGAACTGATATTTAACTTTAATCTATACTAATATATAAAGCTGAAGAATTTGTTTGTTTGCTTGAACGCGCTAATCTCGGGAACAACTACTGGTCCGATTTGAAATTCAAATTCAAATTCTTTTAGTGTTAGATAGCCCATTTATCGAGGAAGGCTATATATCATCACGCTAAGACCAATAGGAGCGGAGCAGTAATGAAAATTTGACGCAGACGAAGTTGCGCGGGTCAGCTAGTTTTTAAGTAAGAAGGAAAGTACATTAATTTAGCATAGACTAAGCGTGGTTTTCTTCCAAAGATGAGCGAGGATGCATAACGAGCGAGGGATGTGTTTTTTATGAATCGATAGAATCGCTTGCTCTGAGCGAGTTTAGGAAAGAAAGAAAGAAAATAAAAGAAAGAAATAAAAATGTTTATTTGGGACTCGCACAAAATTAAGGCGAGTCAAGGCGGAGATACCTGAGAGTAGCTGATTTTTAAAAGGAAAACATAGGGACACAGTATAATAATATATCCTTCTTATTCAGTTTGTAAAATATCTCTTATATCGGTCCACTGTTGGAGGAGAAAACAGTCGAGAGCCAAACCTCGAATTATGACTTTTTACATACAAAGTCTCGCCGCCAGCATTTCCTCTTAAGGAACATATTTGGTATAGTTCACACATCACGTTTTCAGTCAATTACTGCACGTTATCTGACAGTTATTCATTATGTAATTAATTAAATTGAATGTTCTTCTTATCATCAATTTGATTCTCAACTCTTGCCACTCTACCGGGTATAACTTGTCTTAAAAACTCGATAACTTATTTATAATTGTCGCACATTTTAGGTATAATTCAGCAGCTGGTAATTTCCATGTGTTATCAAGACCTTGCAACTCGTTGTATTAAACTGTACCGAAATATCAATATTGTTATTAATAAATATTTGACGTATATTGGATAACATATCAGCGTACCAAAATGCAGTTTATTATTTTCCGTATGATGTGCATAATATCCCATCAATACACAAATGTGAAAAAGGGACCCAAAATTTCAATGTTAATAATATCCGTGATTGTAGATTTTAGCGAAAAAAGAATTGAGATATAAATGGGCGCCAAGTTCTGTAGTTCTGTAAGGTTCACGATTCGACTTGGCTAGTTTTGCATATATTTGTTATCTTATATCGGGCTTTATTTTTCAACTTTATGTTATAGTTACGCAAGTTATAGTTTTTATATTGAAATTCGACATATCTTACTCTTCTTAGATTTGCTGGTAAAACTAAAAACTAGCCAAGTCAAATCTTGAACCTTAATTTATCTTATTGGATTCTAGACATGCTAAGGGGCTTTAATAAATGTGCTAGTGATGTAACGAATATTCGCATTCGCGAAATTATTGCGAATGTTTTTTCGTGTATAATTTTTTACTTGATTCCATTGATATATAAAAAACCCAAGATGCACAGTCTCGAACAAATGCAACACTCGAAACTCATCAAAAACTGACATGTATCAAGTGTCATGTGTGTGTTGTGTGTAGTTATATATACTGTAAACAATTTTTTTTTGCAAATTCAACCTTACACGGATCGCTTAAAGTTGTTTTTACAAAGCAGTGCAGTATGGCGAGTGATGCGCATTTTTTTTGCAAATTCAACCTTACACGGATCGCTTAAAGTTGTTTTTACAAAGCAGTGCAGTATGGCGAGCGATGCGAGACTGTTTGAACCTTGCGCACAATTATACATATTGCGCTTGTTATTTGCGGACGTTTTTGAGATGCTGATGTGTATCTTGGGTTTTTTATATATCAATGTTTGATTCACTAGAATTTGATTTACTCATGTTTATAATCACTATCCACACTGTAACCTCAAAATTCACTTGTTTTGTTTACGAAAACACTGGCATGAGCGGAATGGCACTTCAATCGGATGCGTTGGTATTAATTCGGCTATTCTCGGAACGAAAAACAAACGGAACGGACTGCCGCTAAAGTCACCAAGCCATAGACAAACGGCGCCAAATTTAAACAAAAACTGAATATTCGCATTCGCGAATTTTCAAAATATGACATTCATTAATCACTAAAATGTGTCAATTTTCAAGTACGTAGGTTAAATAGGTTTCAAGTTTACACAACTCAAAAGTAGCTCGAAATGGTTCGTGTTATATTATTAATTACACACGGCTGCTGCGTCGCCAGTTCCTTTTTCTTTGAACTTTTGACAGGACACGCTGCCGTGTGTCTATATCCTAATATCATAAATGCAAAAGTGAGTTTGTTTGTTCCGCTGCCTGTCATGCCTAAATTGCTGAACCGATTTTGATGAGTTTTGGTAAAGAGATAGATGGGACCTTAGAGACGGTTATTAGGCTACTTTATTTGCATTTATTATCTAACTAAATTAACGCTATCAAAGCGGGCATATGCTAATCCTTAATATATAAAATTCTTCGGTTACTGATTGAATGAGTGACTGACAGACAACGCACAGCCGAAACTACTGGCCGTAGAAAGCTGAAATTTGATATGTAGGTTCCTTGGACTCCGTAGGGGAGCACTAAGAGAGAATTTCCAGAAATTTCTACGAGAACGGGAGAAGACGGGCTACGCGCGTACGAAGTTGCGGATATTGCCCGCAACTTCGTACGCGCGCCCGTTTTCTAGTTTCTAATACTATGGTTACCTATCAACTTGTATTTTAATGCAGTGGGACGGGACCTCGACCTATTTCGAAAACAATAGCATAATCATTTTTGTAGTGAATTAATATCACATCAAACTATTCTTGTGTATCTCCCGGTAGTTAGGTAACCGTTGGTTGGAGGAAGGACGCCATAAAAACGACATTAGACTGTGAAATTGATTTATTGGGTTTGATTTATACCATTTAGTTACAAAAATATATATATATTTTTTTTTTTTAAAACGTTGCCCCACACTAGGAATTTCTCCTGTATCGTGGGTGCGTTTACATACATATAATCTCACATACACAAACAGCCAGACCCGGAACAACTATCTGTAGGCCATACAAATATTTGTTCCGTGCGGGAATTGAACCCGCGACACGCAGCGCCGCAGTCAATCGCTCAACCACTGCGCCAACCGTGTCGTCACATATATATATTATTTAGTTAGTACTCAAAACAAAATACCTATAGGATTAAAGATAACTTTATTATAGTAGGTAGGTCACTCTTAGGATTCGATAAAGGCGTTTATTAAATCTTAATAATTTTTTTTCAAACGTTTTCAAAATTGTATCTACCTATAATTTCTAGAACAATAAACTTCTATAACTTAGGAATTATTATTATTATACAACCTGTACCTAACAGAACAAACGCAATACCTCTTAAGGTGTCATTGAACTTATCATTATGAACAACTTTCACAATAGGACCAACACTGAAATCGTGAAAAAAAAATCGACTCCCCCATACATTTATGTGCGCATCACTCGACAAAATGTACTGGACAGCTGATTTTTTATTCGCAATTTCGGGGTTGGTCCCATAGTAAAAGTTCACAAGGACCCCTTAAAAGGTATTCTGTTACACGTTGTTTGTGGAATCCAGTATTGCAGATTCAGTAGATATTTGAATAATATTGATATACGAGTAGCCCTAGTCTTCTTGAAAAACTGTTAAAACAATATTTGGCAATGAAAACTAACATTAAAACCAAAAACATAATAATACTAGTTGACCCGCGCAACTTCGTCTGCGTCACAATTTTCATTACTGCTCCGCTCCTATTGGTCTTAGCGTGATGATATATAGCCTATAGCCTTCCTCGATAAATGGGCTATCCAACACTGAAAGAATTTTTCAAATCGTACCAGTACTTCCTGAGATTAGCGCGTTCGAACAAACAAACTCTTCAGCTTTACATATTAGTATAGATTATATAGCACAAGGCTGGTCGTACCTAAACTCACGAAATAAAAACTCGTTACCAAACAACGTAACTAGTAACACACTCCTTGACACAGTAGCTGGGAACTTCTGAAAATATAATGGTGTAATCATGAAAATTGACTTCAATTACGCGCGATTCAACCGTCTCGAAACCTTGGGCATAATTGATGGGGGAAGAAAAGAGATAGATAGATAGAAAGATAGATAGATATATTTTGTAAAACATGAGTACAGCATACAGGTCTTATAAATTATGATGAGGTTGCTACATGTTTTGCCATTTACGACGTACAAAATCAGTTTAACAAAACAACGAAAAAAAAAGAAAGTATTCAATGTCAAAATTTAAATTAAATTGAAATTATAATATGAAAAATAAAGTAACCTTCAATATTGCCATGCCAAATTTTAAATTAAATTGAAATTATAATATAAAAAATGAAGTTACCTTTGACTGATGTTAGGTTATTTTCTAAGAGAAACAAGTGCGAGTCAGACTCGCGTGCAAAGGGTTCCAAACAAACTTCATTTTTGAACGTGTTTTTTTAACACTATAGACTTCTTATAGGTTTTCCTGTAATCTATAGGTGAAGACCTACTATCTCTATTTTTTTTTTTTCAAAATTTTGGGCTCATTGGTTTCAAAGATAAGGGGGGGACTGGTCATTTTTCGTCTAATTTCTTGAATAACTACGAAACCATTTATTTTAAAATTATGAAAAAAATATATTTAAAACCCTTACAGTAAGCCCTTTCATTTGATATTTCACACAATATTGTTCAAAAAACTGTTTTTTTATTTTTTTGTTTGGCCCCCAAAAGTGACTCCATACTAAAAATTTAATGATTTACGTAACGCGTCCTTGTTTAGGTCACAGCAGTCCATATGTGTACCAAATTTCAACAGAATCGGTCCAGTGGATCCGGAGAAAATTGGCTGTGACAGACGGACAGACAGACAAACACCCGAGTGATCCTATAAGGGTTCCGTTTTTTGTTCGAAACCCTAAAAATATGAAATTCGATCTTGTTTATGAATATTATGATAGATTGGTTTAGGTATAATATGGGTTCTTAAATAGCCATCGTAGTCGTGAAAATATATTATCTTCAGTTTGAAAAAGACAATGTCAACCACGACTTTTCTGTTCTGTGGAATTAAGTACATTTTTCTTCTTAGCTTCAAGACTGTTTCAAAAAAGTTAAACAATAATATTTTGTAAAATATTAGTGTTTGAATTATTGTGTAACGTTTTTCCGTACCCTTACGAAAAGTGTGTTGAAAAATGTCACTCTCAGCTCCATAACACTCATCCAGCCGCCGCAACAGAAGAAGATGCCCCGGGCGTCGGGAGTCGCAGGGCGATTCTCGGCCACCGTAGACTCGGGCCTGCAGACGGCATTGAGTGGTTCGCCGTCCGATCAGAACCAGGCCTGGGTCGACGGCGCGCTGTGTTCCACGCGCGCCTCAAAGAGCTGTCAGCATTAAAGGTGGGGCCCGCTAGGGCCAGTGCCTGCTGGGGCTGTGGACTTGGTTCGAAAGAGTCACCGTGGCCCTGGAACGCAAAGGGCACTAGGAGGAACACGGATGGGTTTTAGTCAGTAAGAGTCTGACACTCCCTTCTGCTTCACTCAGAGCGGGAGGAGTCATTGATTATTTCCCTTTCTAAAAAAAAAAAGCTTCATAACACCCATGATCGGCTCGAGCGTCAATCCCACCTCGACTGCAAAATTGCCCACTTGTAACAAAATGTGTTTCAAGTTGTTATTGACGGGCAGTACCTTTGTACTCCAAACATTTGAACTGTATGTCTATTGGGTACAATTATATAATTTCTGAAATCGCACAAAACGTCCATCGATCCCCACAAATTATTTAACATCTACTTACCAACAACTACACTGATTGTTTCAATTGCCTGCATTGGAATCAATGATCATTATATCGCTTGAAATCTTAACGACATGTTGTGTTCCATTGTCAGTTGCCGGTATTGCGGTATGGGCGCGCCTTCGCCCGGTAAATGGAATGCGGCTGATTTTTTATTGCCTATCTAGTTTATCTAATGGCGGCTAGAGATTGGGAGAATGTTTGGCTGGAAAGCCTCGTAAAAGAAAACAGGTTAAGGGCCGTCTCCGAGCGAGAGTTTCGCGGCGATATTATCATCGTGCCACGTAATAGGCTAGTTTCCACCATCAATAAATAGCAAATCTATTTAGTCCGTCAGTTAGAGTATTAAAAAATAATGGACACGTATTTTTTGTTTTTGTAAATCAATGAATATTGACAAAGATAAAATGCATCAAAACTCGGGAGAGGGGGCTGGTGACGTCACGTCGTTAGTAAAATTGAACTGTCGTAGTGACGCCACGCGAGTTTTCAACGTACTGTATCTTCGTCATTTTTTGTTTACGTGAAAAAAGAAAAATATGTGTCCCATTTTTTTTTGGAAATCTTTCTGACGGACTAATTCTTTTTTTTTCGTAAAATACTCTATTCTATAGTAATCTATGAACGTGTCTCCACACGGCGATATTATCGCGGCGATTCGACGAGTGAAAAAACGTCAACTCGCCGCGATTCTCTTCCACCAGAGATGTGCGAGGATGATAGCGAGGGATATGTTTGTTAAGAACAATTAGAATCGCTTGCGCGGAGCAAAGCTAGGCGAGTCTATTGGCTCTGGTGGAAAAGCACGTCTCTAACTCATAAAATATCTAAACATATTGTTTAGTTTAAATACTAATTAACAGATTTTTTATTCAAATTGTTTCAAATGGAATTTGAATTTAAAGCATGTTCCACACGGATGTAATCCAGGGTTCCATCCAAGGTGACCTTGCTCGATTACAAATGGGTGTAATCGAGGAAGGCATTTGCCGTCTACCCGTGTAGACGGCAAATGCAATGCAAATTTAAACAAAATTCGCGGATGGACACCAAGCTCCCATCAAGGTCACCTTGAATGGGACGTTGGATTACATGCGTGTGGAATATGCTTAAAATTCGCCAATCAATTTTTTTTAATAATATGAACTTCAGTCAGCATTTTTTTTAAATCAACAAGCCTGATAATGTTTGGTTTTGATTAAAACGTTCACTACTGTAATTTGTTAATCATGATTTGGGTAGGTTCATTCAAATTTTTAATGCAATTTCTCCATTTAATATTCTCGATTTATGGATATGAAAATGAACTAAGAGATTGGTTCGAAACGTAGTTAAAAATTTATGAGATAACTCCGAACTTAAATGTTATATGCAACATTAAATAACGATTATTTCTTTGATCAACTGCTGACTTCATTTGAAAGTTAAACCTTTCATTGCATTTATAAAAGTTTCTAACGTATTTTATCTGTTCTATTCCAGGTTACCTGACACGGGGCAGCCTCCAGTACTCATTTCGCTAGCAGACAACGCCAAATTGGAATTGAGGCATCCAGACGAACTACTGTTCGTCAACGACTCGGAGGAACACAATGACACCAAGATCTTCTCCATCATTGACGGCGAGGCCGTTGACGATGACGCAGATAAACCACCGGAAGACGTGGAGAAGGAAAGCACAGAACCACGGCTCGTCGTCAAAGCCAAGCCCATGCACGAGACGAGACAGGTAGAGGAAGCATTTCAAACACCCACAGTGGACGTAGAAGCCACCACAGAATCTCAAGTCGAAGAACCAAAAGAACAAGAAACAGAAAACATTCCAGTCAAAGCAGAAACCCCGCAGGAGGACATCCCTTCGTTCTCAGAGTGGGCACAGAAACAGCTGGCCGAAGCCGAGAAAAAAGACACAGTACTGAACCACTCGAGTCAACCTAGTCATAGTAATACGAACTTTAGTAGTAAAAGCACTAAACGATCGAAGAACTACGCTTCGCTCGCGTGCGGTGCCAAGATCGTCGCCGTCAACCCCGAGTCAGGCTCGGCCAGCTCCATCCTGTCGCCCAACCGCGACGAATACATGCTCAACACGTGCACCAGCCGCATCTGGTTCGTCGTCGAGCTCTGCGAAGCGGTGCAAGCGCAGAAAATCGAAATAGCTAATTTTGAGCTATTCTCATCAACCCCCAAAGATATCGCTGTGTATTTCAGCGACCGGTTCCCCACCAGGGACTGGGCCAGCGTCGGGCAGTTCACGGCGCAAGACATGAGAGACGTGCAAAGTTTTGATCTGTATCCGCATTTATTTGGAAAATTTATCAAAGTTGAGATGCTATCTCACCACGGGTCCGAGCACTACTGCCCGGTATCCCTGTTTAAAGTGTACGGCACGTCAGAATTCGAAGTGTTAGAAAAGGAAAACTCCCAGCATCCCGCTCATATTGACGAGGATGAGGATGACGAGATAATAGACGTGCCAGACATACCGGCTGCCGAGACAGAGCCGTCCAAGAACCTGTTTGGTTCCGCGAGGGACGCGGTGATGTCCATAATGAAGAAGGCGGCACAAGCGCTGGTGAAAACTGAAGTTCCTAAAAACGTATCCTCCGAACACAACGATACGTCGACAGACAAAACGTACAAACGGTGTTGTTCGCCCAGCCATATTATAGTGTGTGATAATTGCAGTGAGACGCTTTACAATGAAGTGTATGAACTAATTAGCTGTAGCTCGGACAAGTTAGTGAGTTTAGTGCGCCAGGTGTTCCTCCGCGAGACTTTGAAGTGTACAGGCATTTGCCAGCCGTACGGACTAGATTTTAAAAGTACAAAGACAATAGAGTTTAGTGATGAACGTGTCGCTTATATGCATGCTTTGTTTCCTCGAAAATATTTAGCCGCCCTCTGTAATATCTTAGCTATTAAAGAAAAGAAAGTTGTTTTGAATACAAGTTTTGAAACAGAACTGAATGTTACCATGAATGTAACTGTTGATGAGTCGCCGCAAACTGTAAATAGTGAGACGAATTCAGAACTGGAAATTAAATTAGTTCAAGATAAAAATACAGCTGAAGACGAGAAAACGAATGAAACCGCTCAGTCAGAAGAGAGAACAACGCCGGAATCTTTGACTGAAGGCACTACTGTTCCTGTTGATTTACCGAAGGAGCAACATGAGATAGTTGTCGAAAAGATCGAGGAAACGCCTTCTATTGAGGAGAAGCCAGTACAAGAAATACTAGAAGTTATACCAGAAATTGATAAAGCTACAGAAATCGTAGATGAAAATAAAGATGTCGTTCAGAAGACAGAATCTAAAAATGGTAAAATTGAACTGAACACTGAGAAGTTAAAAGAAAACAGCATTGTTGAGGAAGTAACTGATCCGATAATCATGGACAGTGAGAACTTTTTATCAGATTTCGACCAGATGGCGGTAGACCCGACGCCTGCCGGGGTGCCCTCGCAGAACCAGAACCAAGGATCGACGACGCTGCAGAAGGAGTCTGTGTTTCTGCGGCTTTCTAATCGAGTGAAGGTCAGTATCTCAATCATCTGCATAGCTTTTTTCCCAACTATATCGGGGTTGGCTTCCAGTCAAACCGGATTCAGCTGAATACCAGTATTTTACGTGGAGCGGCTGCCTACCAGATCTCCACAACCCATTATCTGGGTAACACGGTACTTCTTTGCAAGACTGGAGTCCGATTTTCTGGTTAAAACCCATAACGACTGCCAAAGGTATACAAATGACAACTGGGTCCAACAACGGCTTAACGTGCTTTCCGAGCCACGGAGGAATCTCGATATTTTAGGATGGTCACCCATCCTCAGACCGACCCCGGCAAGCGTTGCTTTATTGCTTAACTTTGAAGATCGACCCGCGCGGCTGCTATTATTTAGCCGCGAGCTCGTCCCAATATTCATTTTATAATATAAATAATCTCAGGCCCTGGAAGTAGTAGGAGCTTGTGGCTAAATTACGACAGCCGCACAGATCGAACTTCGCGGTTAAGCTAAGTTTGCCAAGATCGGTCCGTGGATGGTGACCAACCACTACATATTTTAGGGTTCCGAAAAAAAAACGGAACCCTTATAGGATCACTCGGGTGTCTGTCTGTCTGTCCGTCTGTCACAGCCAGTTTTCTCCGAATCCACAAGACTGATTCTGTTGAAATTAGGTACACATATGGACTTCTGTGACCTTTGGGTCGGACGCGTTACGTAAATCATTATTTTTTTAGTATGGGGGTCAAACTAGGTCAAATTGCAAAAAAAAGTTTTTTGAAAAATATCGTGTGACATATCAAATGAAAGAGCTTACCGCGAGGGTTTTAAATATACTTTTTTCATAATTTTAAAATAAATGGTTCTGAAGTTATTCAAGAAATTAGACGAAAATTACCATTCTAGAGACTAAAATTTTGAAAAAAAAAAATGAAGAAAATAGATCTTTACCTATAGATTACTGATAAAGATCTATTTTCGATTTAGATTAAAACCTATAAGAAGTCTATAGTATTAAAACAACACTTTAAAAAAATTAACTTCGTTCGGCACGCGAGTCCGACTCGCACTTGGCTAGTTTTTTTTACTAATGATAGGCACACGTTTGACCTCTATCTCACCTGATGGTAAGCGACGATGCGGTCGAAGATGGAGCACGCTTGCCTAGTAGTAACCTATTCACTCTTGACTTAAAGACTCCCAGGTTGTAGCTATCAGGAAACACAGACTCCGGCAGGGATACCACTCCTTAGCTTTACGCACAGTGAATGTGTTCCCAAAACGTTTTGTGCGTGTGGATGGGATGACATACTGAGTTTCTGTCGTGTCTCAGTAATCATGTTAAGCCGTTGGTCCCTGCTGTCATGTGAACATCTTTGGTAAAAAATTACGAGTGCTCAGCATTAATCAAATCAAATCAAAACTTTTATTTCAGGCCAAGAGATCCACATACTGTTAGTATAAACTTAGCCTATGTTAGTAAAACTACATGCACATGTGCACGCACATGCCTGCCAGCTCAGAGCCTGATAAACGGTCCATCTATCTTGTCCGCCAGTGTAGCTAAAATACTGTTAGGGTTGCCGCAACATCGATACACACCGTTTGCGCATGATGGAATGAAAGTCATCCACTCGCGCTACCGCAAACATGCCCGGTGCACTGCAAAACCGAGGCAGCCCCAACAATATCCTCAGCGCATTATTGTACTGGATGCGCAGAGCGTTGTAAGCCTTCTGCGTATACCTAACCCACAAGCTGCACGAGTAAAACGACTGGCAGTAGGCTCTGAAGAGCGTCAGTTTTACCTCGTCAGTGCACCGCGCAAATCTGCGCGTTTAAATAGCAGAATAGTTAGTAAACAAAACCCATTGTTATGTCCGGGTACATAGATAACAAATACCATATAGACAGGCAGCTAGTTGCTACGAGTTGTAAACAGAAAAACGTTACGTGTTTAGAAACAAAAACTGGCTAAGTATGAGTCGGACTAGCGTGCAAAGGGTTCCAAACCAATTTTTTTTAACATGTTATTTTAACACTACAGACTTTAAATAAGTTTTCCTGTAATCTTTACGTATAGAACTTATCTGCATTTTTTTTTATTTAAGACAGTAGTTTTGGAGATAAGGGAGGGGATTCCACATCCAAAAAAAAACCAGAAAATTTCTTGATTAACTTCAAAACTATTAAATTTAAAATTATGAAAAAAATCTAATTAAAACCCTCATAGTAAACTCTTTCATTTGATATGCTACACGATACAGTTATAAAACCTTTTTTTAAATTTTATGGTTTGGCCTCAAAAAGTAACCCCCATACTCAAAATTTATTTATTTACGTATCGCGTCCGTGTTTGGGTTGCAGAAGTCCATATGTATACCAAATTTCAACAGAATCGGTCTAGTAGATCCGGAGAAAACTGGCTGTGACAGAGGGACAGACAGACAGACACCCGAGAGATCCTATGAGGGTTCCGTTTTTTGTTCGGAACATATATAAAATTCTTCCGTTACTGACTGATTGAGTGAATAACAGACAACGCACAGTCAAAACTACTGGTCGTAGAAACCTGAAATTTGGCTTAAGATGTAATGACATCAGTAATATAATATTTTAGTAATACAAACGTTGAGTTCCGCGGCCTTAAAGGATCACTCTGGTGTTTGTCTGTCTTAGAAAGCTCATTATCACTGAGTAACATAGGCTATATTTATTACAAAAAAAATAATTAGGGATCCTTAAAAAAATAGCAACGCGGACAAAGTCGCGAGCGAAGTGCTAGTCATTAATATTTCACAATTCTCAATTTCAGACGCTGGAACGCAACATGTCTCTTTCGGGTCAATACCTGGAGGAGCTGAGCAGGCGGTACAAGAAGCAAGTGGAAGAAATGCAGAAGACCTTCGAGAAAACAGTACAGCAGATGACAGAAGAACGGCGAAAGAGCAACGAGAGGGAACAGAAGTACCTCGAACAGATGACCAGTCTGCAAGAACAGTTGGGACAGATGGCCGCCGCCATGCACATCCTTATGGAGGAAAGGGATAGTTGGTTTGGCAACATCAACTTCTTCAAATTCGTTGTGTTCCAATCAATCATCTTCGCCCTAGCATTCTACTTCTTCTCCAGAAGACGGAAAGCTGAACCTGTCCTCATACCAATCATGAAAAAGACTAAAAAGAAACAAGACAAATTCAGAAGAAAATCTGTTGAAGGTGTCAGTGGACATGAGACCCCTTCGGCGAAGAAGCGGCGCCCCAGTGAGGAAGCGTTACAAATAGCCAGGCAGTCCACTGAAGAGATGAGCAGAGAGGAAGATGACGGTGAGTGGCAGGTGGCGCGGAAGAATAGGAGAAGAAAAACATCAATAGTACACAGAACTGCTGAGACAGAGCCCAAGGAATGGATCCGACCAGACAGTATTGGGAAGCTTCAAGACAATCCGATAGCGTTAGACGAGGAGGAATACTTCGCGCCAGTATCAGAACCTAAAGAGTTCAGCGAAATCGAGCCCAGTCCGCCGAAGCAGGAATTGCCAAAAACGAACGGCTCGTTCTTCAACAACTTGAAGTCCAAAACGATGAAGACGCGGCGGCTGTCGTCACCAGCCTTCCTGAGGACCCTGAGCAGGCAGAGTAGCAGGAGTACGCCTAGCCCTGTGGTCAGGACATTGGAGCCCATCTTTAACGGGAACATGAACAAGAAAGCTGCCTCAGAGTCGCCAACGGGAAGCCTGTGGTCCGAATCCACGGAGATATCACAGAACGGACAGCAGGAGAACGAACACAGTGGTAACAAAAAGAAGAAAAGTCTCAAGAACATTCTCAAGAAAGTGTTTTGAGGGACAAATTTTGTAATTTAACAGTGTCGTGTATTCCGCTTAATGTATTAAGCGCGTCGCTATTGTAATTTATTTCATTGCGAATATTATGTTTAAATTATTGTATATTTTTTGTTAGTAGACCTCATAGGTGCCAATTGTGATAAATTAGGGAGCCTAATTGTTAGCGTGTTAAATTATAATTTTATGCGAAGATGTCTGCTTGTGGATGCGTTGAATGGCGACAATAATGCGAAATTGTTAAGACGAGTGCTAGTCTCGAGCGGGAGCGATCGGTAAACAAAGAAACGGCATTAAATGCATTAATTTTATTCTGTGGTTTAATTTTCTATAAACATCTTAAAAGGTTCTTACACACGTTTCAATCACGCTACGGTCACGTCGCGAATCAGTCACTACTGCATCTCGCCGTAAATGAGCTGACAATCTATCAAATAATAGTGGAATGATAATTCACCCCCACCTAAGTTTAATGAGATGTTACAAAATCGACCAGCTTCGTTCTTCGTCGATTGTATGTGTGACTGCGACACGCTGGTCGTGTCGGTCGTTTCATGGGGGTAATATTCTACGACTTCTAATGACGAAACTATATTTATTTTCTTGACGTGACTGATCGAGGACGTGACGGTGACGTAACTGATGTGTACTTTTATTTATGCCTATCACAGAAAAACATACTTAAATTATTTTTTATAAGTAGTAGCAATAGTATTCGTTTACTGGTTAAAGTTCCAATTACGCCAGATTATTTACAAACAATGATATTTTTAATTGTTTAGTATGATCCGTTATAATTAATCTTACTACATTTCCTTCAATGTAAGAGCATTCCTACACTACATAAATTATCAACTACGATATTTACAAATAGGAATAATTTTATCTTATTGTTATGTCAATATTTGGCAAGTTAAATAATAACTTAAACTCACTGACCTGAACCAGACACTATAGTAACAAAAATATTGTTTTATCTATGACCAATATTGAAAATATAATTATGACCAATATTGAAAATATAATTATACACAATATACAGATAACCATTGTACCTTGTATTATACGCTATCTCATAAAGAATTTAGCAGCATTCAGTCATTCAACTATTTTGATCTATATTTTTATAGGCTGAAAGAAAAAAAGTAATGCAAAACGGTTATAAAAATCAATCTTAATAGGAAGTTATTCAAATGGAAGAGATAGAATGATATGAGATAATCTGAGCAATAAACATCGTTATTAAAATCACAAAAAATACCTATTCATTAACATTTTGAACGCCATGTCTCATTTATGTGACAAACGAAAACGTACCCTGCGCCAACGTCACAAATACCTATGTAACAAAAATACGGCTTTCGTTTGTCAGGCTGCGTTTTCACCAGATGTGTGAAGATGCATAGCCAGGGAAGTTTGTTAAGAACCAATAGAATCGCTTGCGCTCAGCGAGGTTAGGTAAAAGAAGTGATACACCGTGTTCCGGACAATATACATAAACTTCGACCGGAGGTTCAGAACATGGAAATAAGCATTTTTCATTATGGACACATTAATCAATTCTAATTTTTTTTTTGTTAATTTTCATAAGAACTAAATACCTTGACATAAATCATCCGATATGCATGCCTCTTTATCCGTATTGGCAACGAAAAACAAATGAAATTCAAATAGAATTTGATACATTTTTCATTTTAATTGCAGACAGACAGACAGACCCTTTCATACTGCATAGCTCAACAAAATGAAATTACAAATGTCTTGTTACGAAGGCTTTTAAGTACTAGGGGGGCTACTCTCTAACGAAATCCGTAGTTTCGGGCTTAGTTGCGGGCGGGCGTATTCTACTCCGTATCACCTACAGACTTACGATTAGTCCCGAACCCGAACTGAGAATGAATGACAACACGATTTCACAGTAACTGTTAAATCGTGTTATCATTAGTTCTCAGTGGTTAGGTGATACGGAGTAGAAAATGCTCGCCCGCAACTAAGCCCGAAACTACGGATTTAATTAGAGAGTAGCCCCCTAGATCCTTTTTATGATTGGATTTGCTAAAGTTATAGAAGCGTTTGTTAAAGTTTATTGATAACGTGAAGAACACGGTGTATATATCTCTATTGGTTCTTAACAAACACTGCCTGTCCATTGTCACGGAGCGAGGCAGCGGAGCGGAGCGACGTAGTAATGCGGAGCGGAGTTGCGGAGTAACGAGTTCACGCGAAGAGTAGGTAGGTAATTTGAGCTGGCGGCCGGTTTTTTTCCACTTCCGCTCCGCAGCCTCGCTCCGCTTCACGGTTTTCTATGAATTTTTAAACTACATAATTCGCAAATCCCTGTCCATTGAAGCGGCGGAGATTTTATGCAATTCCATTGGTTAATATTGGCACAGCTCCGCGCCGCTCCGCTCCTCTCCGCTCCAGTAGACAGTCAGCTTTACACTCTGGCATTCAATTGGTTAATCCAATAACATCTTAACTTACGAAATAATAGTAACAGACTGTAAGAAGTCCTTAATATCTACACATCGAACATCTACGAGCTTCTTTTGCCTCGCGGTGGCGTTCAATTCTTTAATAGCCTTCTCGAAGTCGTCATTACTATATACTTTATTACTATTACTGCCAAAAACTATCTCGTTGACTTCTTCATACAGTTTGACTGAAGCTAAATGCTTGAAATGACGCTTTAGGGTGTCCATTATTGACTGCTGGAGTTCCAAGTCGCGGGCGACTAGATTGAGGATGAAATTGCCTGAAAAGGGGAGATGGTAAGTATTATTATTATGTCCTTTATTCAATTAAACTATACTTATATATTAAATATTTAAATTTAAAAAAAACTGGCCAAGTGCGAGCCGGACTCGCGTGCAAAGGGTTCCGAACGAGTTTTTTTTTTAACATGTTATTTGAACACTACAGACTTCTAATAGATTTTCCTGTAATCTGTAGGTAAAGATCTATTATCTGCATTTCAAAATTTTAGGCTCAGTAGTTATGGAGATAGGGGGGGGGGGGGTGGAATGGTCATTTTTCGTCTAATTCCTTGAATAACTTCTAAACCTTTTGTTTTAAAATTATGAAGAAAATATAATTAAAACCCTCACAGTAGGCCCTTTGATATGTCACACGATATTGTTCAAAAAACTTTTTTCCAAAAGTGACCCCCATACTAAAAAATTAATAATTTACGTAACGCGTCCGTGTTTGGGTTATAGAAGTCCAAATGTGTACCAAATTTCAACAGAATCGGTCCAGTGGATCCGGAGAAAACTGGCTGTGACAGACGGACAGACAGACAGACACCCGAGTGATCCTATAAGAGTTCCGTTTTTTTTTTCGGAACTCTAAAAACATTTGAAAATATAAAAATAGTAGCCCACCGGTATCGGGAACAGAGTCCAAGCTACGCCGCGGTCAGGGCTCCAGAGAGAGGAACCTCCTAACAATACCGCTTTCTGAATCAAGCCCTTGACCCAGCTGCCTAACGAGAGCCTCCTGAGGTGTTGGTCAAGGCTCGTGGCTATTAAGCCGTTGGCTGTGACAACTATCGGTATAATGATTGCGGAGTCCACTTCCCACATGTCGTCAAACTCGCGAGCCAAGTCAATATACTTGATTTGTTTATCTTTCTCGGCTTTCACGAGGTTCTCATCATGCGGGACGGATATGTCTACAATCATTGCACGCCTCACTATTCGGTCCACCACCACTATATCAGGCTTATTATTATAATTTTTTCGTTTATATTTTTCAACCATTAATTTACAATCCTACTAATATTATAAATGTGAATGTTTGTATGTTTGTATGTTTGTATGTTTGTATGTTTGTGCCTCAATCAGGCAAAAATGGCTGAAGGGATTTGGATGAAATTTGGCACACATATAGTTCACATACTGGAATCAAACATAGGCTACTTTTTATCCCGGTAAAAGGCATGGCCTAATGGAGATTGAGGAGGAAGTGGAAACCTAGCGCTTCTGCTGCCTTAGTACTTCAAATTCACAAGTACCAGGAGAACAGAAACATGTCGTAGTATTTTCGGGGCTGAAATTGAGAGCGCTAAAGTTTCACAAATACCAGGAGAACAGAACTATGTTAAAGTATTTTTGGGCTCGAATATTTTTTTTTAACAGAAACATGTGTGTTGAATTTTTTTCCGGGTAACAATTGTAAACCCTATAGATTCACATGTGACAGGAGACCAGAACCATGTCGAAGTATTTCTTTGGCTTAAATAATGAGCGCTAAAGATTCACAAGTACCAGGAGACCATAAACATGTCGAAATATTTCCGGCGCTTGAATTGTGACCGGTTAGAATTCAAAAGTACCAAGAGACCAGAAACATGTCGAAGTATTTTAGGGGCTAGGATTGTGAATGATAAATATTCATAAGTACCAGGATGCCACAAACATGTCAAAATGTTTCTGCGCTAGAAATATGTGCGGTAAAGATTTAAAAGTAACAAAACAACAGAAAAATGTGGAAGTTTTTCCCGTGCAGGAATTATGAGCGCTAAAGATTCATTATGTACCAGGAGATCAGAAACATGTCGAAGTGTTTCCAGGGTTGGAATTGTGAGCGGATAGGATTCAAAAGTACCAAGAGATCAGAAACATGTCGAAGTATTTTCGGGGCTGGAATCGTGAGCGGTTAGGATTGAACAACAGAACAATGTGGAGGTTTTTCCGGGCAGCAACTATGAGCGTTAAAGATTCAGTATGTACTAGGAGACTAGAAATATGTCGAAGTATTTTCAGGGTTCGAATTGTGAGCGGTAAGGATTTAAAAGTACCAGGAGATTAGAAATATTTCGAAGTATTTTCGGGGCTGTAATTATGAGCGCTACAGATACAAAAGTAGATACCAGGAGACCAGAAACATGTTTTAATGTTTCCGGCGCTATAATTTTGAGTGGTTAGGATTCAAAAGTACCAAGAGAACAAAACATATCGAAGTTTCTTCTGGGCTGGAGTTATGAGCGAAAGATTTACAAGTACCAGAATACCAGAAACATGTCAAAGTAGTTCCGGGGCTGAAAGTACGAACAGTAAAGACGCACAAACTATCAGAATAAAAAATCATTAAAATGAATTTCCGAGAATGAGAATATGGGACAAAGAAGTCGCGCGTCACCTCTAAAGTCTACGCAGACGAAGTCGCGGGCGAAGTGCTAGTACATAATACAAACATAACACTTGTCGAAATCCTTTGCCAAAGTGGAGGAAGCAAGCTCGCTCACAGATAAAAAAATGTTACTAAATTAGGTAAACTTATTCCTATAAGTACTAACTGACCTGACAAACGTTGTTTTGCCATATAAATAAAAAAATAGCCTACGACCTATTCTCAAGACCTACCAAATTTACCCAAAAAATTTCATAAAAATCGGTCAAGCCGTTTCGGAGGAGTTCGATAACAAACACCATGACACGAGATTTTTATATACCATCAATCAATATATATAAAATTCTTCCGGTCACTGACTGATTGAGTGACTAACAGACAATGCAGTCAAAACTACCGGTCGTAGAAAGCTGAAATTTGGCATGTAGGTTCCTTGGGGAATGTAGGGGAGCACTAAGAGGGTTTCCCTTAAATTCCGACGGGAACGGGAACAAACGGGATATGCGCGTACGAAGTCGCGGACAAAAGCTAGTTGGAAGATAAAACTACCGTTTTCAAGGCCTGCTATATAAGCTAATAAGCTGAATAGAGTTGAGTAAGTGTGAGTAGTCCCTAAGAGGTCGACCAGGCTCTATTCCAGTCTGCCATTCGGAATTGACTGCTAGAAATATTCAATAAAATTTAATCCAGCAATGCTTCCAACCACTACACAGCAAGGCAGTCTTTTTAAGATTATACCCAATGAAAAACTAGCCAAGTGCGAGTCGGACTCGCGTGCAAAGGGTTCCGAACCAATTTTTTTTTTAATGTTATTAACACTTCAGATTTCTTATAGGTTTTCCTGTAATCTTTAAGTATGGAACAATTATCTGCATTTTTTTTTTAAATTTTACTCTAAGTTTCTTGAATAACTTCAAAACTATTTATTTTACAATTATGAAAAAATATACTTAATTAAAAGCCTCACAGTAAGCCCTTTCGTTTGATATGTCACACGATACAGTTCGACTTTTTTTATTTTCAAGTTTGACCCTCAAAAGTGAACCCCATACTATTTTCTTTTTTATTTATTTACGTAAAGCGTCCGCGTTTGGGTCATAGAAGTCCATATGTATACCAAATTTCAACAGAATCGGTCCAGTAGATCCGGAGAAAACTGGCTGTGTCACACAGACAGACAGACACCCAATCCTATAAGGGATCAGTGTTTATGGATGTACGGAACCCTAAAAACCCATAGGTACAGCATTGCACAAATAAGGGATGGAGCAGAAAACCTTACCGTCTTCCGTAAGTATAGTCTTGACGTCATCTAGCACGTGGTTGTCCAGGAACTGCTTGGGCGGACACGACAGGCCCAGCGTGCGGTCCTTGCTGTCCATGTCGAACATCACTGCTTCGTAGCGGTTACCTGGGAGATAAGAGGTACGCTGGTATGAGGTAAGGTTAATAACGATGAAATAAAACAGTTATAAAAAAAACATGAGACGAAGGGTCTTATTTACCAACTCCAGGCTGGTTTCATCTGGTAGAAAGTTCTCATGCAAATTCTATTTAATTTTTTCATCTTCGACTGAAGTCTATGTTTCCTGTTCAAGTATTACGTAAGCACCAATGGCGGGTGGGGTCTTTTCTATGCTTATTTTTGATGACACGGGGGGGTTTAAATGGTGATTACGTCAGCAATTTTAACTTCCTTTTTTGTTTGCAAATCTTAGTAGATTTTAATCTATATCTATACTAATATATAAAGCTGAAGAGTTTGTTTGTTTGTTTGCTTGAACGCGCTAATATCAGGAACTACTACGGTCCGAAAAAAGTATTTCAGTGTTAGATAGCCCATTTATCGAGGAAGGCTCCTGGGAGATAAGAGGAACGCTGGTATGAAGTAAAGTTAATAACGATGAAATAAAACAGTTATAAAATAAACATGAGACGAAGGGCCTTATTTACCAAGTCCAGGTTGGTTTCATCTGGTAGAAAGTTCTCATGCAAATTCTATTTAATTTTTTCAACTTTGACTGAAGTCTATGTTTCCTGTTCAAGTATTACGTAAGCACCAATGGCGGGTGGGGTCTTTTCTATGCTTATTTTTGATGACACGGGGGGGTTTAAATGGTGATTACGTCAGCAATTTTAACTTCCTTTTTTGTTTGCAAATTTTAGTAGATTTTAATCTATATCTATACTAATATATAAAGCTGAAGAGTTTGTTTGTTTGCCTGAACGCGCTAATCTCAGGAACTACTACGGTCCGAAAAAAATCTTTCAGTGTTAAATAGCCCATTTATCGAGGAAGGCTATAGGGTATATATCATCACGCTAAGAGCAATAGAAGCGGAACAGACGAAGTTGCGCGAATCAACTAGTTTGATATAATTATGGCTAGTTAGTGGTTTTTACTCTCACGCGATGTTTAGTAAGAAATAACAGAAGTGGGGGAAAAATAGGTTTCACGTGAGTAAAATCTATACCAATGCTTACGTAAGCATAGGAGGGAGGGGTAAGAGCTTTGATTACTATCGGTGACAAGGGGAGGGGGGGAGGGGTTAAAAATAACTAAATTTTGCTTACGTAATACTTGAATGGCCCCATAGCTAACCTGGGTGTCTTTAAGTCAAGAGTGAACAGGTTAGTTCTAGGCAAGCGTGCTCCATCTTCGTCCACATCATGCTATCCATCAGGTGAGATAATGGTCAAACGCGAGCTTATCAATAAAGTAGTAAATAATTCTATTATCCTTTCTTAGGATCTGTTACTAGTGTAGTACTGTTGATGCTTCAAATAAGCTATTTTCACAATTTGATAAGCAGGCGGTTATTCAAATAAATTAATTTTAAAAAAATATTCAATTAAACTGGTCAACAAAAAAAAAACCTTTTTGTTTGCAACAAGATTTTTTTAAACTAATTATGTTAAGAACATGTTTATCATAGAACTGAAATTAGAATTATTGAGACACGAATAGTTTTCCTGTAATATTATTTTGAAGTGGTGCTTTGAGGCGAAAACTGAAGTTTTCAGCTGGTTCGGGCACATTACAATTTTAAAGAGTTGGTTGTGTAGCAGATGGCACGTCAGGATACTCAACTATTCTTTTATATTCAAAAATGCTAAAATAAAGATCACATTTTTTTAAACTCATGGTGCAAAATTTCTTTTTTGACCTTTAAAAATAATTTCACAATAAATGTAAAAAAGGACTTTTCAGAATCATTTGAACCCTCAGTAAACTGAAAATACTGCTACTATTTTGAATAATAAAAAAATCTGAATTAACAAGGTAAAGGGAAAATTACGTTACTGGTAGTAACTGTAACACAAAAACTATACGTGATCAAAACAAAATGAATATGGTTTTGGAATAAGGGTAGGCAGGTTATTCAAAATTAATAAGCTAATTCCTTGTTGCAAAATCTTGTTGACTAGTGTTATTAATTAGTGTTTTAATAATGCCTGTTAGTAAATAAATGAGTATGCAAATGCTACTGCGCCGAGAGTTCTACGCAGCGAAAAGCGAATTTCAAAACGTCATTAACTTTGAATCGACCTATAGCGAGCGTACATGAACTAAAAGCGGCAGCAAAGAAGTGTCAATGTCAAGTATTTATTACGCAAAAGTTTTGAATTTGCAACGCAAAACACACCAACCTTTCTTAACCTCATCCTTCAAGAAATCCAGTCCATCTTTGATCTGAACCTCCAATTTATCATCAGTCTGTAGCTCAAAATGTTTCTTGGCGACGTCCAGCATGGCAGGGTCCAGGTCGACAGCCGTGACCTTCAGGTCGTCGCAGCACTTCCTCAGGAACATGCACAGGCTGCCCCCCCCGAGCCCCAGGACCGCCACGTTGCTTGACGGTGTCCTGGAGAGCTGGACTCCCACGCTCATGAAGGAGTGGTAGAGGGATATGTGGCCAAAGTCCACCACGAGTTTGGTTTTGTTTTTTCTTTTTACTGGAAAGAGAGAGGTAAGGTAAGTTTCCAGGGTTGCGGAATTTGTTTGAAAGAGTCACCGCGGCCCTGGAACGCAAAGGGCATTAGGAGGAACACGGTTGGTTTTAGTCAGTAAGAATCTGACCCTCTCTTTGCTCCGCCCAGAGTGGGAGGAGTCATTTGATAATTACCCATCCTTAAAAAAAAGGGTAATTTCGTAAAACATCTTAGATGTATATATTAAAACTTTTTCCGCACATTTTAGTTCCTAAGTTCGTCGTCCGTTACTGGCGTAGTTGGGACACCACGTCATGATAGCTGCGTTTCCGTCTACTGCCAAGGCGCGCCAATAGATGTTTCACATCTAAATAAGCGCTAAGCGCACTAAGCTTTTCCAAGTGTTTTTTATAATGCGCACAGCAAAGGAGTGGAACTCTCTGCCTGCGTCTGTGTTTCCAAACGCTGACAACCCTAATCTCTTCAAAGTTAGAGTGAACAGGCTTCTTCTGGGTAAGCTCGCTCCATCGTAGACTTTGTCTCAGACATCTCTGGCCAAGACTAGAGTCAAGAGCAAACCCATCTCAAATAAAAAAAACTCGATATTTTATTTCTCGATATGTTTTTTTGATTAGTTTTTATTCTGGTATTGAATACGATATGTGAATTAAGTTTGAGCTTGACTGTTTTTTTTCCTTTTTTGGTAGCTGTGTTGTTCACACTTTCTTTCCAACCTGGTTTTAGAAGTGATGAATAGGCTGTCAGTCTCACATATAGCGGCATCAATGCCGCCACAAGAAAAATCAACGGAGCAAATCTACATCGCAACAAAAAGACCCGCGACGCCATCTATCCAACTAGCAGCGAACTACTACGTCGAAATCCTGCATCGCGTAAGCAGAGTTTACCGTGCGATTTGAACATATACATCAGCCCGAATATCAGCTATCGGGCAGTTGCCCACACCAGACAACAATCGTCAAGTCGGAGGATCCTCCCTTTTCAATGGGGGTTTGCGGGACTTTACTCTCTGTACCGCATACCCTCTAAACACATGCTATTTTTTTATGCTGTTTGTATTAGCTTTAAGTCATCCATAGTTGATAAATAAATAAATAATATTTCTCACCAGTCTTCAGCTTAGCCTCTGACTGCACTAGGAACTGGTTGTCGAGGAAGACAAGGCGGCGGTGCGTAGCGCCCTCTACGTCCACATCCTCCACCACAAAGTTGCCGGAGAACTGCGAGGAGCCCTCGTACACCTTCACTCGCCGACCCACGTCGCTGCCCAGCGACAGGAATGGGATCTGGAATAGTCAAAATAAATAAACTGAGAAACACATACTTGGCCTGCATAGGCCTGCATATACACGGTGCCATGTTAATCGTCTTACAAACGCGGCCCACTTAATGTACCCGATATAAACTACCTCTAGGCACGATTATATTTTTTAAATAATACATTTAGATAATAGGTACAATACAAAAAATGCATTAGAATTATGAAACACCCTGTTAATAATGTTTATGTATCAAAACAATTTCGCCGAACCATTCCCCGCCGTCCTTGGAACACAAGGCTCGGACTACGCTCGCTCCTGAATTTTTCAAACTACGTCATGCGTCATGATAATGAATAACATTATTTTTTATAATAATTCAAATGTTCATAAATATCATTTTTTTAAATGAATGTGTAGTAAATAATTCAAATGTTCATAAATATGGTTTTTTTTACGGCCGTTCATGTATTACGTAAGCAGAATTTTATACATTTTTGAAAGGCCAAGTGCGAGTCGGAGTCGCGTGCAAATGTTTCCGAAACAATTTCATTTTTGTAACATGTTATTTTAACACTAGAGACTTCATATAGGTTTTTTTTTTTAATTACGCAAAGCGTCCAAGTTTGGGTCACAGAAACCCATGTGTACCAAATTTCAACTGAATCGGTTCAGTAGATCCGGAGAAAACTGGCTGTGACAGAAGGACAGACAGACAAACAGACACCCAAGTGATCCTATAAGGGTTCCGTTTCTTACGGATGTACGGAACCCTAAAAACCCAATTACACTTACAATTGCGGCGCGAGGCGCAACGACAAGGTGGCCGGAGATCTTGGATGGCTTCTTAGTGAAATGGCGTCAAGAAGGCCAACAAAAGGGGAAATATAAGGAAAGGGGGGAGAGCTTTGCCGTGGAATGGGACAATTCAGACTGACGAAGAATATTTAGAAACCAAAATGACACTTTTGGGATTGATGTAGTTAGGGTAGAAAAAACTACAAACTTTCCTTTTCTGAAAGCGTATTTAAAAATACTAATTGATAGCAACTCCTAATTTCGGCGGTGTTACTTGTTTTTACCAGTTCCAGTTACACGAATACAAGACCGTAGTCTAGATTTCTCCCATGTAGGAGCACTATCATAAATCACAAATGATTGCATTGGAGTTCAGATAGTAATAAAGAGCTAGAAAAAAACGCTACGCTGAGACGTTATAATAAAGTCATACAATTATTAAATTAAGGGCACTTTTGAAACAATTTCCAATTGAGAAACGAATATACCAGGCTGTCAGAATCCCTTTGAGTAATCCACTGCCCTCTTTGCCCAGCTAAAGTTATTGTGTTTGAAACCCAATCCCTTACGTCAATAACTAAACTCTTACCTGTCCCGTCAATCCATAAGGTATGAGCATCTTGGCGGCTTGAGCTAGCTCTTCCTTAACAACTTCTAGGGACTCAAACTCGTGTCCTCTGCGCAACACAGCCACCACCAGCCTGCCGAAGCGCGCAGAGTCCTGCAGCTGACGCCGACCCGCTGGCGTGCCGAATAACCACTCCGATTCCCTGGAAGTTTTGAGTTAAAGGTAAGAAAAGTATATACGGAAAGAAGAGCACAAAAGTACTGCTTATGTCATAAGTTTCGTCCAGCAGATCTGCGACAGAAGAGTGGGATGAGAAACGTAGACACGGCGTATAAGCAAGAGATAAAGATACTTAAAATAGACTATAGTAACTTAACTAAAACATTATTAGGTTTTTATAGAGGGAACAGCTGTGATTATTAGGGTTTCGAACATCCGTAAAAAACGGATCCCTTATAGGATCACTCGGGTGTCTGTCTGTCTGTGTGTCGATCTGTCTGTCCTTTTGTCACAGCCAGTTTTCTCCGGATCTACAGGAGCGATTCTTTTGAAATTTGGTAAACATATGGACTTCTGTGACCCAAACACGGACGTGTTACGTAAATAAAAACTTTTTACAAAAAAATATAACCGACTTCCAAACAAAACACTAAAAAGTATAAAATAAGTAACCTTAATTTCGGAAGTCGGTGTTTTTGGTTTTGTTTCTTTGTTTTTTAACACCGACTTCCGAAATTAAGGTTACTTATTTTATACTTTTTAGTGTTTTGTTTGGAAGTCGGTTATATTTTTTTGTAAAAAGTTTTTATTTTTGACTTTTTAGTGGTACCTGCGTACCCATTCAGAGTGTACCGGCGTGATGTTATGTTATGAAAATAAAACTTACTAAGTGCTTTCGGTGTAAAGGTCTCGTCAATACGAATGAAATAAGCCCAAACACTTGGTAGTTCCTACACACCAATGTGGAATTGGAGAGTCAAGGGAATTCCCCTTGACTCTCTGTCGTCTCCATCATCAGGTGTGATCCAAACCTTCATTGTTTTGTAGTATCACCCGATATACACACGAATATCAAGTTTCTACCAGATGCGTGCTTACAATTTTCGAGAGTTGCCCTCGATTTCTCAGGGTTTCCATCATCAGATCCTGACGTGGTGGCAATGGGACCACACGGGAAGCACCAGCTTTCAAATAAAAAAAGAATCATGAAAATCGGTTCATCCAGTCGGTTAATATGAGGTAACATAAAAAAAAAAAAATATAACATTCGAATTGATAACCTCCTCCTTTTTTTGAAGTCGGTTAACAAATAAACTTTTAGCATGTTCACTAAAAAATTAATAAAAAAGATTCAAATGTATCCGTGACATATCAAACAAAATGACTTACTGTGAGGATTTTAATTTTCATAATTTTAAAATAAATAGTTTTGAAGTTGTTCAAGAAATTTGACTAAAAATGACCATTCCCCCCCTTATCTCCGAAACTACTGAGTATATTATGTTGAAAAAAATGCAGATAATAGTACTATACTTAAAGATTACAGGAAAACCTATAAGAAGTATGTAGTGTTAAAATAACATATTAAAAAAATTAATTGGTTCAGAACCCTTTGCACGCGAGTCCGACTCACACTTGGCCGGTTTTTTTTTTTGGTCGATTGTAGGTATTTCTGAGGGTTAGGACTGCTAAGGATACCTACTTAGACTTCGTTTTATTTGTCAACCCCAGGGTCACGGGTCACGGGTCACGGTCAGACGCTAACGCACCTGGATTTGCCCGCCGTCGACAATCAGCAGCTGGTGCAATCAGTTAACCAGGATCATGATATTTTTTTTTTATCTTTATTTATTTATAGAGGGTTGATCAGCATGATCACGCCACCCTCATAGGTAGGTACATTTATTTTAAAATTATGAAAAAATGTAATTAAAACCCTCACAGTAAGCCTTTTCATTTGATATGTCACACGATATTGTTCAAAAACTTTTTTTTTAATTTTCTTGTTTGACCCCTAAAAGTGACCCCCATACTAAACATTTAATAATTTACGTAACATTTCCGTGTTTGGGTCACAGAAATCCATGTGTACCAATTTTCAACAGAATCGGTCCAGTAGATCCGGAGAAAACTGTCTGTGACAGACAGACAGACACCCGAGTGATCCTATAAGGGTTCCGTTTCCGCTGGTTCGGAACCCTAAAAACTAAAGTACATTGCAGGATTTTTAATATTCTGCTTTTATGAATCCATTCTCCTTTATACTTCACGAAGTTATAAAATAGTTAGCTTAGAAATCACACTAGGATTTAGTATAGAAGTCATAGTCGACCTGTAGAGAAACAAATTTCAGTCCGCAACTCCACATCTGAGTGCGTAGTTTGCGTCTGTAGGCCACACAAGAATTTTGTTTAGGGCGGGTATCGACGCCGCGCCAAAGCCGAATTATAGCCGTTTTGCCTATAAAATTCAAGTCATCTAGCGTAGGCAGGTGCCACGACTCACGAATAACAGCCAACAGAACGACCCGTGTTTACCAAAAACATTGTTTGACGTAAATACTAGCATCATTGCGAGTTCATCGACGCGCCGGCTGCGGGCTTGTTGATCAACACTTCTATTTTTGCTCGACCGAGCACACAATGTGGGTGTGGCTGTGATGATTTGTACATGGGTTGTGTATGTATGTATATGTGTTAGTAGTGCATGCCAGGATGGATAGTTAGCAAGTTATTGTTGAGGAAGTCTCCTCACAGTAATAGTTTGAAGAGGTCATCTCTGGAAGTCCTGATCCGATCGTGATGAAAAATGATGCTACTCAATACTCGCATAGACCAGGAAAATATGGCAAGAATGGCAGGAGGTCTATACTCAGCAATGGGTGAACAAAGGTCCACTACATACACTACATCTATACTAATATTATAAAGAGGTAAAGTTTGTGAGGTTGTTGGAGGTAATCTCTGGATCTTCTGAACCTATTTTGAAGATTCTTTTGCCAATAGAAAGCTACGTTATTTGTGGGTGTTATAGGCTATATATTAACCCGAAAAATACCGCCCAACGATGTGAACACAGGTCAGCTAGTCTATGCTAATATTATAAAGAAGAAAGATTTTTTTGTTTGTTTGAATTGAATAGGCTCCGAAACTACTGAACCGATTTTGAAGATTCTTTTGCCAATAGAAAGCTACGTTATTTGTGGGTGTTATAGGCTATATATTAACCCGAAAAATACCGCCCAACGAAGTGAACACGGGTCAACTAGTCTATGCTAATATTATAATGAAGAAAGATTTGTATATTTGAATTGAATTGGCTCCGAAACTACTGGACCGATTTGAAAAAATCTTTTATCATTGGATAGCTACATTATCAGGGAGTAACATAGGCTATATATTATCCCGGTACTCCCACGGGAACGGGAACTACGTGAGTGAAACCGCGTGACGTCCACTAGTCGTTACTAAAATTATCAAGAGGTAAAAATCCTTGCTAATCTTAATATATATAATTCTCGTGTCACAATGTTTGTCCTCAATGGACTCCTAAACCACGTAACCGATTATAATAAAATTTGCACACCATGTGCAGTTCGATCCAACTTGAGAGATAGGATAGTTTTTTGGAACGGGAAAAAACGGGATAGGGGAAAAAACGGGATATTAGCGTACGAAGTCGCGGGAAAAAGCTAGTATTAAGTATAAATGCGTGAGTTTATTTTTTATCGAGCTTTTATGCCTAAATCTAGTAAATCCTAATATATAAAATTCTTCTGTTATTGAGTAAGTGACTGACAGACAACGCACAGCCGAAATTTGATCTGGTTGTAGAGAGCTGAAATTTGGCATGTAGGTTTCTTGTTGGTGTAGGGAAGCACTGAGAGAAGATTTTCCGAGATTACTACGAGAACGGAAAAACGTGATGTGCGGTTACGAAGTCGCGGGCAAAAGCTAGTTGATTATAATTAATTTTGTTTTTAAAAGGTAGGTAATCTCTGGGAGTGACTACATAAATTTACCGAAAAGTCCAGCTAAACTGGTTCGCCGGTTCTTCGTCCTGGTAAACCTAATTCCATCACGATTTTATCTACTGTGAAGTTTCATAATAAATAGTTAGCATTCTGAGACGCTCATGATTAATATTCGCTCCAGCATCTATTTGTGAACATCGATGATGTATGAGCGACTGCTGGCAGGGATATGGCCGGATTCACATATTAAATGAGTAATCTAGTGGCAGAGATAAGTAGACGACACTTAGCGTAATTTATTAGTACATACATATATAAAGGTTGTTGGTGTGATTTCAAAATGGACTTAGTCAACTATATCTGTAGATATATAATAGGTATTTTACTGTGCAGATAAAAGGAAACAGAAATCTTAAAACTTAACAGAACAGGACCACCACAAACCACAGGGTAATAATATACGTTTTTTTTTCTGCTTAATAATCCTTATCATGTTGTAGCGGCATCAATGCCACCACAAGAAAACCAACGGAGCAAATCGACATCGCAACAAAAACAACCGCGACGCCATCTATCCAATTAGCAGCGAAGCGGAGGATCCTCTCTTTTCAACGGAGGTTTGCGGAATTTACTCACTGTATCGCATACCCTCCAAAATGTGAATGCCATCATGTGCAGGCTAAAATGATCACTGATTGAGTCCCATTCAATGCTTAAAAAGTGCTAGGTGATATCACGGCAAACCAAGACGTAGGGGGAGGGAGGAACTAGCCTCCTGCCGAATATTGGCTCAAAATGCCAGAGGACAGACATTTGTTGAAAAGGGAGAGATTTTTGCCTAGCGGTGGGGAATGATAGGCTAATAACATTAGCTAATAACTGTATCCGCTAAATATTCCTAGAAATGCAATGCCAAACAATAACGGGGTAATCTTTATTAATATTATAAAGCTGAAGAGTTTGTTTGAACGCGCTAATCTCAGAAACTACTGGTTCGAATTGAAAAATTATTTTAGCGTTGGATAGCTTATTTATCGAGGGAGGCTTAAGGCTATATAACATCACGCTACGACCAATAGGAGCGGAGCAGTAATGAAAAATGTGACGCACAACGTTGCGCGGGTAAGCTAGTACAAGTAATAGATGGATAGATGCAGTCAGAAGAAGACATATAGCATTGACCCCAAATAAATTGTGAGATGGACAAGAGAATGACGATGAGAAATGGGAAAGAGTGTCCGTGGAGTTTCTTGCACGTTCTTCTCCATAGAGATCTACGCTTTGGAACGTGCAAATAGCTTTATCTATTTGGACCAACCGACCTTGACAATTCAAAAGTGCCTGTAAATGGTTTATTTGAAATAAATATTTTTGAGCTTTGAGTTTTTTTTTGAGTTTTGATGAACACAGATGTAGTCAAACTATTTTCCAGGCGTTCCAGTTTGTTGGGAAGACGCAGCTTAAAACTGTCGTAAATCAGATATTCGTTAAGAATAACGCAGTCTAGAAATTACCGTTTTATTTCATGTGTTACCTGATATAATTAGAGATTCAGAACATTCTGGTGATGCAAGTTTTGAAGATAAGATACTCTGAAATGTAGCTAGTTTAATTTTGTATGATTATTTCTTCAAAGCCAGAATATTCTAACAAATAAATACTGTCAAAATGTTTTGTAAATAATTTGTGAAAAGAAGCAGGTAAGCATAATTTATTTTATGAATTCCTCTTGGAATATGCCACCTTATCTTATGTGTGATCATCAAAGACATATCGCGGGCATCTTTGACATTAAAATTATTCCTCATGAATTAACACTTAGCTGCTTCCAGAATTTATTTTAATGAAATTGTAGATTTGTACGGTACGTTTAAATGGAATTTATAGAATTGAGTATTTAATGGCAATCAATTAAATAAGTAATTAATTTTTCACTTACTTTTATATTATTATTTTTTTGCTTCACTTATTATTTTATTTATTTTTCATTTATGTACCGAAACTAAATAAAAATTACATAAATCATCAATGACATTATTTTTATTTTCAATACCTACCTAAAACTATGGCAGATCCTTTAACACGTCTTTTAAACTGAACTAATTGAAAAAATATTCTTAGATGGAGTATTTTTTTAATTAAAAATGATATTGCACTGTCTGTTGCACGTCCGTTCGTCCAGCACAGTTACCAAAAAGTTTACAGCGGGTGCGTTGGATGATCTCACACCATTTATACGCGCAGTATTTTTACAGCACAAGGCATATGCTGTGGATGTTCCCATCTCATATTTAATTATTATATTTATTTTTGCACAGTGATCTCTTCTTCTTAGTCGTTATCTTCACTGTTGAAGGTCGTGTCTAGTCGGAGGCATTCATCACTCGGTGCACTATTCTCTTCCACGTTTCTCTGTCCTCGGCGGTCTTAAAAGCTTCGGCTATTGATAGACCAGTGAGCGTCTTTACTTGGTCTGCCCAACGCGTAGGTGAGCGCCCGCGTGCTCTTTTCCCGTCTACTTGGCCAACTACCATAAGCTTCTCGAGGCTGTCAGGGTTTCTACGAGCGACATGTCCAAAACATTTAAGAATTCGCTGGAAGCAGACAGCAGATAGTCTTGTGGTTATTTGGACCTCTTTAGGAATGGACAAGTTGGTCCGGCGTGCAGACCATGGAATTCGCAGCATCCGCCTCCAAACCCACATTTCAAAAGCGTCAATTTTTGCCCTTTCCTTCTCTCTTATTGTCCAGGATTCGGCGATATATTGCGATCTTCCCATATCCGAGTGAGTTTAGTCATCGCTGCCTTGGACATCTGGATTTTTCTGGCGATTTCTCTTTCACTGCCTCCTTCGTTACTGAGAAGAGAGCCAAGGTACACGAACTGCTCAACGAATTCCAGGTCTTTGAGTTCATTGGAGCGAACCAGGGATATAAAAGCGTCATTATGACTTTCCAGTGGTCAACCACTGACAATCCATTGAAAGAAATGGCATAGAATCTTGTCAAAATTAACCATTATGAAATCAACGATAGACCATTCTGACACTATTGTAATAGCAGACTTGGGGCCCTGATCTATCCACAATTAACACCTTGGTCTTCGCCTTGTAAGGCCAACTGCTTCACTCTCTTTCTCCACTCTAGAGAAGAACTGAGATAGTTCTTGCTCAGACGATGCGAATAAATTGGTGTCATCTGTGTATCTCAGGTTGCTGATCTTCCTGCCGCCAATGGATATTCCACCCTCCCAACCATCGAAGGCAAGCCTCATTATGTATTCAACGTATATGTTAAAGAGAATCGACGAAAACATGTCTGTCTAACCCCTTTTTGCGGCTTAAAAGGTTTCGACAGAACATTGTTCACCTTCACAAGTGTGCTTTTTTTATTTGTGATGGGTTTGCTCTTGACTCTAGTCTAGGTCAGAGATGACAGAGACAAAGTCTACGATAGAGCGAGCTTACCCAGAAGGAGCCTGTTCACTCAAACTTTGCTTCCATCCTGATAGAGGTTTGCGATAAGAATGACGAGGTGTTCTGGTACTTCCATTTCTATTAGAATTCTCCACAGTGCTAGCACAGTGATCATCATCATCATCATATCAGCCAAAAGACGTCCACTGCTGGACATAGGCCTCCCCCAAGCGTCGCCACAACGACCGGTCCTGTGCGTCTCGCATCCATCGGCTACCCGCGACCTTCACCAGGTCATCGGTCCAACTTGTGGGAGGCACAGTGATCGTATTGTATGTATAATAAGTTCTATTTTTGGGACTCCCCAACAAAGTAGCTAATATAGAAAATCACCATGTTACAGAATGTTCAAAACGATCTTAAGCATATTTGCCCTGTTTGTCGGCTTTTGGCAACATAGTCTTGGGCTATTGTTAAGATTTTCTGCTAGAACCCTCGTAATAGGGAAGAAACATGAAGAAAATTAAGCTTTAGAAACCAGTAGTGCTATTCTGTAACAAAATGTTCATGTCTCGACAGCGGAATCCGAGGTGAGTATCAAATTCGCATAAACATAAGACCTTTATGTTGTGTGTAGTAAAGCTCACTTTGTGAGCTTTGTCACTCAGGTGAAGCTCGATATCGAAATAGTTATTGAATAGACTAGCAGTATTAAATTCAGAAAAACGGTCCAGTTTAATTAAGTTTAAAAAAAACAGGATTTTTAGGGTTCCGAACAAAAAACGGAACCCTTATAGGAGCATCGGGTGTCTGTCTGTTTGTTCGTCTGTTACAGCCAGTTTTCTCCGGATCCAGTGGAACAATTCTGTTGAAATATGGTACACATATGGACTTCTGTGACCCAAACACGGACGCGTTACGTAAATCATTAAATTTTTAGTATGGGGGTAAATCTAGAATATTTCAAAAAATATTTTTTGAACAATATCGTGTGACATATCAAATGAAAGGGCTTACTGTAAGGGTTTTAAAAATATTTTTTGATAATTAAAAAAAAAATGGTTTTGAAGTCATTCAAGAAATTAGACGAAAAATTACCATTCCCCCCCTTATCTCCGAAACTACTGAGCCTAAAATTTTGAAAAAAAAAATGGAGTCAATAGATCTTTACCTTTTTATAGATTACAGCAAAACCTATAAGAAGTCTATAGTATTAAAATAACATGTTAAATAAAATTAAATCCATTCGGAACCCTTTGCATGCGAGTCTTTGCACTTGGCCAGTTTTTTTTTCATATATCTGGCTAAGGCGGATATTCTAAGTCAATAGTGAATAGGTCACAAGATAGGTAAGGGTGCTCAATTGCTGACTATACATAACCACCATTGGGGCATCAGGTGAGCCTGTGATCAAACTTGAGGCTATTAATCTATATCTTCTATCTATACTAATATATAAAGCTGAAGAGTTTGTTTGTTTGTTTGCTTGCTTGAACGCGCTAATCTCAGGAACTACTGGTCCGATTTGAAAAATTCTTTCAGTGTTAGATAGCCCATTTATCGAGGAAGGCTATAGGCTATATATCATACGCTAAGACCAATAGGAACGGGGCAGACGAAATTACGCAGGTCAACTAGTATTAGAAAAAATCCTTTTTCAATGGACAAACATATATTTTTTTCTCCATATACAAAAGATCGTCTTTCTCAATAAACCGGCCCGTGGGCGCTGTTTACGCGTTGCTGCTATTTTCGACAGCCATTCAGCAGAGAGCTACCTATGTTGTTATACGTTTACTGTTTTATATTCTCGGGTTTCCCTTACTGAAATAAACATACCTGGTAGGTGTTTACGCCTGCCTATATATTCTATTTATGTCGGTAATTAGGGTTCCGAAAAAAAAAGGAACCCTTATAGGATCACTCGGGTGTCTGTCTGTCTGTCTGTCTGTCCGTCTGTCACAGCCAGTTTTCTCCGGATCCACTGGACCGATTCTGTTGAAATTTTGTACACATATGGACTTCTATGACCCAAACACGGATGCGTTACGAAAATTATTAATTTTTTAGTATGGGGGTCACTTTTGGGGGTCAAACAAGAAAATTAAAAAAAAAAGTTTTTTGAACAATATCGTGTGACATATCAAATGAAAGGGCTTACTGTGAGGATTTTAATTATATTTTTTTCATAATTTTAAAATAAATGATTTAGAAGTTATTCAAGAAATTAGACGAAAAATGACCATTCCCCCCCCCCTTATCTCCGAAAATACTGAGCCTAAAATTTTGAAAAAAAAGGAGATAATAGATCTTTACCTAAAGATTACAGGAAAACCTATTAGAAGTCTGTAGTGTTAATATAACATGTTAAAAAAATTAAATTCGTTCGGAACCCTTTGCACGCGAGTCCGACTCGCACTTGGCCAGTTTTTTTATAGTTTTAGCTGACTGCACAATCAAAAAAAAAATGTTGAATTACAAACTCCGCCTATTTACCACTACTATACGTGAAGTTTAAATAAATAAATAAATCCTTACTATCTATACTAATATATAAAGCTGAAGAATTTGTTTGTTTGTTTGTTTGCTTGCTTGAACGCGCTAATCTCAGGAACTACTGGTCCGATTTGAAAAAATCTTTCAGTGTTAGATAGCCCATTGATCGAGGAACGCTATAGGCTATATATCATCACGCTAAAACTAAGGAACGGAGCAGACGAAGTTGCGCGGGTCAACTAGTAATATTATAAATACGAAAGTAACTCTGTCCATCTGTCGCGCGTTCACGCCAAAACTGTGTACCAAACGTCATTTAAAGACAGTCTAGAGCCTGAAAAAGGACATAGGCTACTTTTTATACCGGGAGTATGTTCCCTAGGGACCACGCGGGCGAAGCCGCTGGCAGAAGGTAGTAAACTATGAACTGCAAATTTCGTCTGTTAACAAATAATTCCCTGGTGGAGTCTGTGCTTCCTGCTATACAATCTGTAACAGATTAAACGCAATACCTCTTAAGGGGTCATTAAACTCATCATTATGAACGACTTTCACAGTGGGACCAACACAGTAATCACGAAAAAAAAAACAACTCCCCCATACATATTATGTGCGCATAACTCGACAAAATGTACTGAACAGCTGATTTTTTTTTCGCGATTTCGGTATTGTTCCCATGGTAAAAGTTGTTCATAATGATGAGTACAAAGACCCCTTAAAAGGTATATCTTTTATTCTGTGACACATTGTTTATAACCTAAGGGTATTTAAGTCAAGAGTGTGAGGTCACTTCTTGGCAAGCGTGCTCTATCGTCGACCAGATCACATCATCGTTTTCCATCAGGTTCCTCTAAGTTGCACATTTTTTTTAAGGTTGGGAAATCATCAAATGACTCCTCCCGCTCTGGGTGAAGCAGAAGGGAGTGTCAGACTCTTACTGACTAAAACCCATCCGTGTTCCTCCTAATGCCCGCCGCGTTCCAGAGCCGCGGTGACTCTTTCGAACAAATTCTGCAACGAATGATAGTGCGACAGGGGATAATGGAAGACGAAAATGTGTTACACCGACCCTAAGTAACATGGAACATGGCCAGGCACATGATAATATAGCTGCAAAGCCTGCCAATCATTATTTATGCATATTAGTAGCCACATTATGATGACTCAGCCGATGGAGTCATTGATGCAATCTGCAGCCGTTGAGAATATTCTGACTGTAGGCCAACCGCTTACAGAGACCCCGTTCCCGAAGTAACTTTACGATGCAGGAGAGTACTGGGTACTGGGGTGGGGAGTTGGGGGAGTACTGTATCTCCTTTTTGTCTTTAGAATCCATCCAAAGGTTTTCTTGAAAAGCGATAAGGCCGCCCATTGTCACCCTATATAATGTTTCTCATCTATCTTTTCTGTAACTTATATGGTGTACATAATAAAGAGTATTCTATTCTATTCTATTTCAGTTATTCGGTCACCGAAAGGTGTCAACACCCCTCCCGACTCCCGCCCATCGCGGGTACCTCGGGGACCTAATTATTATTATCTTACTTTATTCGTCTTACTTCTTCCTACTATTATAAACTCTGTGCCAAATTCCGTACACATGCGTCCAGACGTTCTGGCGTGCTTGAGTTACAAACATCCACCCAAACTTTCGCATTTACAATACTGCGGCCATAAGAAAAAAAACCGGCCAAGTGCGAGCCGGACCCGCGTGCTGGTCCTGCTCCACAGCCACAGCAGCATGGGTCCACTAGTTAGGTTTTTGATAATTGGAAGATTTCGCTTACCCTTTTTTTGTTCTCCCATACAATCATTTATTTATTATTTCTTTGCAATATTGTATTAGCAAAATATACACAACTAGTTGACCCGCGCAACTTCGTCTGCTCCGCTCCTATAGGTCTTAGCGTGATGATATATAGCCTATAGCCTTCCTCGATAAAACGGCTATCTAACACTGAAAGAATTTTTCAAATCGGACCAATAGTTCCTGAGATTAGCGCGTTCAAGCAAACAAACAAACAAACTCTTCAGCTTTATATATTATTAGTATTAGTATAGATAAAGCAGCCTTCTTTTTTTTTTCTTTTCTTAGTTACTTCAAAACCATAGTTTTGTATAACGTAGAAGCATATTTTCAATTTTTTATAAATGTGAGCACTATGGAGCCATTTACATATACAATTAGTAATAGATTTTGTTATTAAATTAGTTTGACATGAACGAGCGTGGCAGTTGATAGCTTGTCATGCTCACACAAATGTTTTGCTGATGGTGGCGTGTGTTTTGGACTTTTGGATCATTTGGTTCCCTTCTAAATGGTTGAGTTAGACGGTGCTGATGCACGCGTCATGCTCGTGAACGGGCGCCGTCAGTTGAGACTGGTCATCTCTTACCTTTTTTTTTTTTTTTTTTTTTTCATCTCTTACCTGCCACTGGCTTATTTTAATCTGTACCTACATTTTGAATTGTTTATATATTTTCTTGTTCTTTGCATTGTCCTCACATATAGAAGCAATCAAAGATAATGTTAACAAGATTTTTGTAATACATCACATGGTTTAAAAGTGTGTCCGTGGAGTTTCTTGCACGTTCTTCTCCATAGAAAGAAAGAAAGAAAAAGCGTTTATTTGCGCCAAGCATGACGCATACCAAAAAAATTAAAAAATAAAGAAATCTAGAAGAGAAAATAATAATAATAATAATCTAGAATAAAGATCTACGCTTTGGAACGTGCAAATAGCTTCATGTTTTTGACTGACCGACTTTGACAATTCAAAAATGCCTGTAAATGGTTTATTTGAATTGCATTGCCGCTAATTGTATGTCATTACTTTAAGATTTTCTGTGTGATTTAATGTATTTATTTACGCAGGTAACGCGTCCGTGTTTGGGTCACAGAAGTCCATATGTGTACCAAAGAAGAATGTTCACGGCCCATACAAAATTAACTCACCTCCGACAGAAATAATAGAATAAGAATTGCCCATATTTGTTAAAACTAATATGGGCAATTCTTATCTTAAAAGCTAATCTCCGGAACTTTCACTGACAAATAATTAATTTTATAATGAGTAACTTAGGCTACTTTAATTTTAGACCATTGTTTTATGCGGAATCTCCGAAACGGCTTGACCAATTTTGTCGGAACTTTCACTAACAGATAACTGATATTATAAGGAGTAACTAATTTTCGAAAAAGAATATAAGGGATCCGTGCTAGAAAAATTAAAATACTAATCACGCGAGCGAAGTTGCAGGCAGTTAGTATTATAGTTTAAATTGATACTTTTATGACTGGGACGTTTAAGACTTATGCGTTTCTGGTCTCCCCATCATAAGAACCTTGTTACCAGCTAACATAAATAGTACTTGCTAGGAAAATTGAAATGAGCCCAAACACGAAGTGTTTAAGAATAGTCAACTAAGAGAGCCAGTAGTCATCTTTACGCTTTCCATCATCAGATCGTTGTTACCAGCTGCAATGGATAGTGCTCATCAGAAGTATTCAAATAAGCCCAAACACGATGGGTATAGGAGTAGTCAACTAAGTGAGCCACTACTCACCTTTATCCATTTCCATCATCAGATCGTTGTTTTCAGCTACAATGAATAGTACTGCCCTGTAAGTTTCGTACGAACCTAAACATGATAGGTATAGGAGTAATCAACTACAAAACTTTTTACAAAAAAATATAACCGACTTCCAAACAAAACACTACAAAGTATAAAATAACCTTAATTTCGGAAGTCGGTGTTTTTGTTGTTTCTTTGTTTTTTAACACCGACTTCCGAAATTAAGGTTATTTTATACTTTGTTGTGTTTTGTTTGGAAGTCGGTTATATTTTTTTGTAAAAAGTTTTTTATTTTTCACTTTTAAGTGGTGATACTTGGACGAAGTCTTCGTCTACGCAGAAATTGAAATAAACAAAAATGCTTATAAAACAAAAACTACTGAACCAAACTTAATCAATTTTACGGGACCAAATGGCAAGTATACCGCATCGAGCTAAAAAAGAATTACAGAAATCGGATCAGAAACCTCGGAGTAATCGGTGTACATACATAAAAAAAAATACCCACCGAATTGAGAACCTCCTCCTTTTTTGGAAGTCGGGTTTCCATCATCAGATCCTTGTTCTCAACAACAATAAATAGTGCTCATCAGAAGGATTCAAATGAGCCCAAACACGATGAGTATCGGAGTAGTTAACTAAGAGAGCCACTACTCACCTTTATGGTTTCCATCATCAGACCCTTGTTACCAACTACAGTGAATGGTACCCAACAGTACGATTGAAATTAGCGCAGACATCACAGGCATACTTGTTAGAGTGGATAAAGAATTACTTTTCTACACTATCTCTAAAGAAATAATCTAGCTCATGTCGCTGTGTTAGCCATCGAAATCGAAAAAAAAAACTGGCCTAGTGCGAGTCGGACTCGCGTGCAAAGGGTTCCGAACGAATTTTATTTTTTTAAAACGTTATTTTAACACTACAGACTTCTAATAGGTTTTCCTGTAATCTTTAGGTAAAGATCTATTATCTCCATTTTTTTTTTTAATTTTAGGCTCAGTAGTTTCGGAGATAAGGGCGGGGAATGGTAATTTTTCGTCTAATTTCTTGAATAACTTCCAAACTATTGATTTTAAAATTATGAAAAAAATACAGGTAATTAAAACCCTCACAGTAAGTCCTTTCATTTGATATGTCACACGATATTGTTCAAAAAACTTTTTTTTAAATTTTCTAGTTTGACCCCAAAAGTGACGCCCATACTAAAAATTTAATTATTTACGTAACGCGTCCGTGTTTGGGTCATAGAAGTCCATATGTATACCAAATTTCAACAGAATCGGTCCAGTGGATCCCGAGAAAACTGGCTGTGACAGACGGACAGACAGACACTCGAGTGATCCTATAAGGGTTCCTTTTTTTTCGGAACCCTAAAAACTACGATAGGTCTCAATTCTGTCGGACTCTGGGTCTGAAATGACCATTTTCTTTCAACAAAATCGGTCCAGTAGATCCGGAGAAAACTGGCTGTGACAGACGAACAGACATCCTATAAGGATTCCGTTTTTTGTTCGGAACTCTAAAAAGGACGTATCTACACAAAACGAAGTAACCGATTTCCGACATTAAGAAAATTACTTAAGGTCGGTAATTGATTACTTCTTTTTGTCTTGACGGCACGGACATACTTTTATCTTGGCGGCAGAATTGTAGGTAGTAAGATCAATGTAATTCCTACCTGCCCTGTGGCACAATGAAGACTGCATATTTGTTGATAGCCTGGGATCGCTTCTGGTCTACCACGTATAGAGTATACCGCGGAGTGTCCTCGCCAGGCTGCATCAGATCCAGGGACACCTACAGAGAAAAAAATACAAGAATTAATATCGTCACTTCACAATTGTACGTATATTTTTGATCACGATAATTTTGATACAGTAATATATACCTAAAGCTGCAGGATAATTTGAAAAAGACATTTTTTTTTCAAAAATCCTAGCATTTTTGCAAAAAAAAATCTTCCTCAGGCTCTAGACTATCTGTGTACCAAATTTCATTTAAATCAGTTCAGTTGTTTTGGCGTGAAAGCGCGACCGACAGACAGACAGAGTTACTTTGGCATTTACAATACTGCTTCTGCCAGTGGCTTCGTTCGCGTGGTCCCTAGGGAACATACTCCCGGGATAAAAAGTTGCCTATGTCCTTTCTCAGGCTCTAGAGTCTAGACTATCTCTGTACCAAATTTCATTTAAATCGGTTCAGTATTTTTTTGCGTGAAAGCGCGACAGACAGACAGAGTTACTTTCGCATTTACAATACTAGCTTCTGCGAGCGGCTTCGCCCGCGTGGTCCCTAGGGAACATACTTCCGGGATTTAATAAAAGTAGCCTATGTCCTTTTTCAGGCTCTAGAGTCTAGACTATCGCTGTACCAAATTTCATTTAAATCGGTTCAGTAGTTCTGGCGTGAAAGCCCGACAGACAGACAGACAGAGTTACTTTCTCATTTATGATATTAAAATAAAGTAAGGAGAGTAAGGATTAGTAAGGAAGCAAGGAATGGACACTAAGAACGATTTTCGTAATAAAACGAGCTTATATACCCCGGACAGCGGATGGGTGCGGTCTGCTCAAGACCGGTATGGTTGGCACTCTTTGGGGGAGGCTAACGGTCAGCAGTGGACGAAAATTGTCTGAAATGATGATGATCATGGTATAGGGACCGTGCACGGCGTTGACTATGCCATCTGGTGTCGCATATTCGAAGTTTTAAGGGTCAGAATACTTGGCATTGACGCTTCTGTGCTGCCACCTGTGGTTCCTGCATGCTCAGTTTAGGGGAACGTGCGCGAAGAAGACTGTGCCATCTAGCGTAGCTATTTCAAACTTTATACTTGAAACATACTTGACAGTGACATTTCTGTGCTGCCACCTATAGTTTCTGCACGTTCAATATACCCCGAGATACAGGCGCTGCCTAGTTCAGGAACCACTGTGTAATCTTATGCCAATTGCAATGTGTTACATCAACTTGTTATTATTACTAGTGGCCTGCCCAGGCTTCGGCCGGATGTATTTTTTTTTTCGAAATTTCTTTCATGCCATGCCACCCATGCCCAGGCAATTACGAACACAACTATGAAAGAATTATTTAATTTTGTCAGTCGTTACGTTATGCGTGTACATACATTTCGGCGATTCATTTTTATTTGTAATATTGTTCAATAAATTATAACTATAAAAAATGTGTAGTAGTGGATCTACTACACATTTTTAGATTAAATCTTTAATCCTTTAGATCTTTAAACTACGAAACAGATTTTAATGCAGTTTTCACTATCATTTAGAGAATCACTTATAGGATGTTTTATATGTACAATACACTAGCTGACACTTGGTTGTAGCATGATGTTATTTAGCCTATAGCCTTCTTCGATAAATGGGCTATCAAAAACTTAAATAATTTTACAATTCAAACCGGTAGTTCCTGAGATAGAGCATCCAACCAACCAAACAAACAAACTCTTTAGATTTATCATATTAATATAGATTGGGATAAGGAATATTTTTATCCCAATAGGAATTATGTTTTTAAGGGATAATTTTGGAGTAGTAGAATATGAAGTAAGGTAAAAATAAATTGATTTCGTTCTAACTTCATTGTCTTCATCCAGACTAGTTTTGGCAAGTCCATTAGTAACAAATGCGGCGTCCTGAGCCGTCTTCACATAAGTTTTTAACTCATCAGGTGTTTGAAGCCTTTGCATCTTGTCCCCAGCCATGCAAACTTCTAGTATCTGGAAAAACATACAATGAAAATTAATTATGAAGGAGTGGTAAATTTTAGAATGTCAGCTTAATTCTTAGTAGCATAACACAAAGTGGCACCTGCAGATATTAACATTAAATACAACAAAACAAGAGCTAACCTCTCTTCTATACTATTTTTGTGTAGATATAACAACTTACCAATTGTGCCATCGCTTTAAACTTTGTAGCAACAACAACAAATACAGGTAATGTAGGTCCATCAGTGTTCTCAGCATTTCTCTCTTCAGCCTCATGACATCTCACGACTCGGAACATCCAGGACTTATCACAAAACGTCTCCAACAACTTACTAAGGATATGGCTCTGAAGCAAAGATATACACACAAACCGACCTCCAAACTTCAAAACTCTTTTGATTTCTGAAAAGTATTTGTCTATGGTTTGTTGTGTTTCTTCCGCATCGTCCGGCATCAGAGCATCCAGGGTTCCTTTATCTAAAACTACGTTAAATTCCTCATCTGAGAAAGTCATGTTCAAAGCATCCATACAGAGGAACTTCATTTTTGTTCTATTAGAATTAATGGAGTTCATTTGCTTGATAGCTACTTCTGAGACGTCGATATTTGTGATGTTCTCATAGCCAACGTCATACAGGTCGGCACTGAGGCTAGAGTTACCACAACCTGTTATTAGAATAGAATCCTTTTGTTTGATGTACTTATGTAACTGTCCACAGAGTTCTAAGTATTCTCCATACCTGGAAAATATATGTTGAATAATAAGTACAGAGCTTCTAGTCAATAAAATATGATTTTAGCAGGTATTTGCACAAAACATAACCTACCATTCAAACGCTTTATTCCCACGTTTCTTAAAGAATTTATTCCAGTAGTCTTTTTCGCTGAATTCTTTGTGGCTTTTAGGTAGCAGGTTCATTTTGGTTTAATAATTTTTAAACAATTATTGTACAGAGACACATGGATTAATACGTTTGTTTTTCTGTCAGTGTCAAATTCTTTTTGACAACTTGTCTGACATTTTAATGACCATAAGCAACGGTTTTTTGTAGAATTTTCAACCAAACGTCTTGCACCTGTCGCACGACCTGATATTTTTTGTCAGAAAAGTTAATGAAACTTCATTAACTTTTCTTTTTACATTTACATTCTATACAAAACCATCATATTTATCGAAATATTGTAATATTTTTGTAAATAATAATCTTTTCAACTCGGAAGAAAGCCACTTGCAAGAACGTCTAGTAATATTTAATTTTGTCTATAGTATCAAAATCTAGGGATGAACGTGTCGATTCATTAATTCAAAACATGATTCGATGATAGAATTGATTTAGGATTTACAATGATTAATTTCGTGGGGCTAAAAAACACAACCAAATTTGAATTTCGCTATTTTACCTTATAGGTTTTGTCTTTTTTACCTTATAGGTTATAAAAATCGCGACCTTTAAAAATATGAAGTTGAATCTAATCTTTCTATCATTGATAATGTCAAAACCAAAACGTATGCCTATCTATAGTGACAAAAAAAAAAACTGACGGCACGGTTGGCGCAGTGGTTGAGCGATTGACTGTGCTGCGCTGCGTATCGCGGGCAGAAGTGAAACGTATTTACTGGAATAGGTATCTGGCAATTCAAGCGCACCATCGAGTATTTAGGCGTATGGAGTTTGATACTGTACTCGCGGACTTGCGGTTTCGCGTAGACGAGTGTTACGACTTGCGTTGCAACGCACAGGCTCGGTTAGTTTCGGAGATGGTCGGTTCGGGAGTGGAAGTTAGCGAGTCGATTTATTTGTTTTGCGTTTCTAAACCTTATCTCCATACAAATAGAATCATTATTGCGTTGCGATAACTTGGTAAGTGCATCTCAAAATAAGATTCTGTGAAAATGTTTAGCAGTATTTTGTTTTTTAAATCAGTACGTTACACAAAATGTCACAGGACCAGTGCTGTGTTATTGTTTTCGTAAACGTAGCCGATGGATAAGAGACGTGCAGGACCGGTAAGATTTTTGGTGAAAAGTGACTTTTAGTGTATAAGAACTTAATTTTGTTGAAGTTTTGTTTAATTGTTTACTTATCTAATTCTGAATTTGAATTAACGATGGCTCCGAAGAGTAGTATCGTATGGGATCATTTTGACGATAAAGAGGACTTTAAACCATAGTGCAAAATATGTAAAATGGACCTTTCATTTAAGGCATCACTGTCAAATTTGATGAAACATTTGAAGAGACGACACGGTAATATACGGTTAGTGCCCAGAGAAAGTGAACAAAATGAGCAGATAGAACCATGACTTCCAGAACCTTGACCGTACCAACAATATTTATTTTATGTTTCTATCAATAAAAGCTGACAGTCCTAAGCCTAAAAAGTAGGAACGGAAGTTTTCAGTAAGATTTAATTTTAACTTATATTTAAGATACGAATATCTAAGCGTAGTCTAATGTTACTAATCCATTAACTGAAAATACTCCATTACTCCGATTACTCGATCTCGAAGTTACGTTAAGAAGACTAGCTATAGAAACGTCAATAAACTGGAGACGCCTCAATACTCGTGTACCTAGTATTATATATTTGGAATAAGTATTTGGACGGACGCGTGCTTCTAAGACTCAGTACGCATTTTACCTAGTACGGCTCACCTCCAGTTGCGGGTTCGATTCCCGCACGGAACAAAATTTATATGGCCTACAGATAGTAGTCCCGGGTCTGACTGTTTGTGTATGTGAGATTACATGTATGTAAACGCACCCACGATACAGGAAAAAATCCTAATGGGGCACCGTTTATTTTAAGAAAAAAAAAACTCTTGATAATTTTTTACTACAAATTACTGATTTTTAAACTAATTATATACACTTCACAAGAAGTCGTCGACATCGATTACAAAATAGTTAAATCGATTATTATAGAGATGACGCTCACTTAAACCGGATCGTATGGACATCTCTAGAACAGTCAGTTTTACGGAGGAATCGCGAGTGTGTGTGGAATTTGTTGTTGTGTTATTTTTATTATTTTACGTAAATATTAGAAATTTTTCCAATTTTGCAGTGAAATTATAAATAAAAAATGGCTCCTAATTGAGTGAAATGGCGTTTCGAGACTTTAATGAATTGAAGTCTTGGCTGCAAAATTCCGGTCATTGATCATCTTGGAAAGGAAGAAGAGTTTAATATCACCATGGAGAAACAGATACAAGACAAATGGAAGGCTTTGGCGACGATTAAATCCTTTGATTTAGGTAAGATTTTATCGTTGAACATTTTTACCAATCTGTTTACTTTTCCTTCAGTGAAAAAATAATAGCCTTGAAATTCGCGTATCAGCTACGTAAAAACATGTAAATATTGCTGAATTTAATCGTATCCGTGTTTTTTCTTGGCTAACGTTACTGTAAAGAAATAATTTCAAGATATTTTTCCTCATTTTACCTAATAACTATTTTCGTATGCACCTACCTACTCAGGAAAATGATGAAATCTAGCGAATGGTTACTTATACCTACTGTTTTAACTAATCCCATCAACTGGGTACTGGGGGTCAATGCCCTTTAAGAAGAAACAGTTTAGAAACCATAAGTGACGGACCCATGTTGTATGAATTCTGTGGCTATAATATAAGACCATAATTTGTATGAATATAGCCATCTCAGTCCTTTTCCCATTCAGGTAGTCAGAAATCACAAATCACCTGTAGATCCTTACATACTCTTTTGAGCTTCATTGACATTTAAACATCTGGCCATAGACACACCCCAATTGTAAACACTACCAACCTGGCAAAGAATACCTTGATTTTTCTGTGTTCTGTTGGTTAGTTACCTGTGAAATGTGCATTGCAGGCTGCATTTTTTTGTAATGTATTGACTGAATTAATAACAGTTTTGACAACTTCATGTCATAAATTCTTCATAGAAGGTAAATAACAATTACCTTACTTACCCAAATGGATATATTTTCCAACAACCAACTGATCAAACTCCCCCATAACCCAATTGACCTCATCATACCAGCCCCAGATGGAGACAGCAGGATGAGCTGGACCCGTTCAATGAGACCTGGTCCTTAGCAGCTTTAAATAAAGAGGAGTGAGGAGAAAATAGGGATGGCTGTGAACTACAGGCTTTCAAAAAGAATAATCTTATTATTCTTTTATATTTAAGAATCAATTGCTGTTGGTTAGTCTCGCTTAAACTCAAAAACAGCATTTTTTTTGTACAATTTAAATTATTATTTTTGTGTTGTGTTAGTTATTGTCGCTGCAAGGTTTGTATGAATGAAATTTTAGACTTATCATATCAGCCGAAAGACATCCACTGCTGGACATAGGTCCTGTGCGTCTCACATCCATTGGCTACCTGCGACCCTCACCAGTTCATCGGTCCACTTTGTGGGAGGCCTTCCAGTGTTGCATCTTCCGGTACGTGGTTGCAACTCCAGAACTTTTCAACCACAACATTTTTTGACTAGTCCATAATAATTTTATACAAAAGTACATGTTAGACTTTCTGTTTGACTATTTGTTATCTCTTAACATCTTAATAGATTTAGATGATAGCTGGCACTTATGTAGATCATGTCATGTGTAGTAGAATATAGGATACTTTTCATTTTGGGGTTATGTTCCCTCGCAATATTTTTTTACTTTAACACCGGCGAATCTACTGTCAGAAGCTAGTCATATATACCGTAATAAATAAAATTCTTCCCTTACTGTCTTAGAGTGATAGACAACATACACCCGAGCCGTAAGAAGCTGAAATTTTGCATGTATGTTCCTTGGGGAGTGTAGGGGAGCACTAAGAGAGGATTTCCCAAAATTCCTACAGGAACGGGAGGAGAAGGATATGCGCGTACGAAGTCGAAGGCAAAAACTAGTAATTAAATAAAGTTTGCAATAACATACTTGATTGCTACCATTATCTGTTATCAGATAAGAAACTGTTATTAGTCGGAAGTAACTGCTTCAAGTATGCTTCTATCTATATCTATACTAATATATAAAGCTGAAGAGTTTGTTTGTTTGCTTAAACGCGCTAATCTCAGGAACTACTGGTCCAATTTGAAAAAAATGTTTTCAGTGTTAGATAGCCCATTTATCGAGGAAGGCTATAGGCTATATATCATGACGCTAAGACCAATAGCAGCGAAGCAGATGAAGTTGCGCAGGTCAACTAGTAGGTAGATAAGACACAGCATGATAAGAGTGCCCTCAATGAAGTCTGTAATGTTTATTCATAGTCTGCAACGAAAGTCGCACCAGCAAGCATTGTATTACAAAAACATGGCTGTCACAACGAAATATAAATATTGGTGTGTATATGTGTACAAAAAACGCTTTTTTTAGCAAATTTTTCTCAGCAGTCTATCTCAAAAAATGTTGGTTCTATGTGAATTTTTAACTGACTTCCAAAAAAGGAGGAGGTTCTCAATACGGTGGGTTTTTTTATATATGTACACCGATTACTCCGAGGTTTCTGATCCGATTTTTGTGATTCTTTTTTAGTTTGATGCGGTAAAATTGCCATTTGGTCCCGTAAAAATTTGATACAGTGTGGTTCAGTAGTTTTTATTTTATGAGCATTTTTGTTTTTTTCAATTTCTGCGTAGACGAAGATGTGTCACCACTTAAAAATAAAAAATAAAAATTACAATAGACGAAGAAGTCGGTGTTAAAAAACAAAGAAATAAAACCAAAAACACAGACTTCCGAAATTAAGGTTATTTTATACTTTGTAGTGTTTTGTTTGGAAGTCGGTTATATTTTCTGGAAAAAGTTTTTTTAAAGCAAATTCTTCTAAGCAGTCTATCTCAGGAAATGTTGGTTCTATGTGAATTTTGTGTAAAACTGTTTTGTTTGGAATTTGTTAAGTGATAGTTTTGTTTAGTAGCTGGTATGACACCTGATAATTTTATTTATTCCAGCGGCTTCGCCCTAGGGAACGTACTCCCGGGATAAAAAGTAGCCTATGTCCTTTCTCAGGCTCTAGACTATCTGTGTACCATTTCATTTAAATCGGTTCAGTAGTTTTGGGGTGAAAGCGCGACAGACAGATAGAGTTACTTTCGCATTTATAATATTAGTAAGGACTAGCGGACCCGCGCAACTTCGTCGGCGTTACACTTTTCATTAATGCTCCGTTCCTATTGGTTGTAGCGTAATGTTATATAGCCTAGCCTTCCTCGATAAATGGGCTATCCAACACTAAAATAATTTTTCAATTCAATCCAGTACTTCCTGAGATCAGCGCGTTCAACCAAACAAACTCTTCAGCTTTATCATATTAGTATAGATTAAGGCTGTTCCTTTAAAATAAATGATAGCTCGAAAGCACCGATTTCACCTCCCGCACCGCGCGGTCCCCGCATACTTGCACGCGCAAAGCTTTTTGAAACTAGCGGACGTCACGCGGTTTCACCCGCGTAGTTCCCGTTCCCGTGGGAGTAAGAGGATAAAATAAAGCCTATATTACTCCCTAATAATGTAGCTATCCATTGCTGAAAGAATTTTTCAAATCGGTCCAGTAGTTTGCAAGTTTATTCGTTACATACAAAAATACAAATCTTGTCTCTTTATAATATTAGTGTACATGGGTTTGCTCTTTACTCTAGTTTAGGTCAGAGATGACAGAGACGATGCAGTGAGCTTACCTAGAAGAAGCCTGTTCGCTCTAACTTTGAAGAGATTAGGGTTCAATGCGTTCGGAAACACAGACGCAGGCAGAGTGATAGTTAAGAGGAAATGCTGGCGGCGAGACTTTGTATGTAAAAAGTCATAATTCGAGGTTTGGCTCTCGACTGTTTTCTCCTCCAATATTGGACCAATTTAAGAGATATTTCACAAACTGAATAAGAAGCATATATAACTGTGTCCGTATGTTTTCCTTGCATACGTTGCGTACGTGTGGGACCAGTTTGTCTCTAGCTTTACTGTATTTCGAGAGTTCATCAATACAGTAAAGCTACAGACAAATCTGTTCAGTAAAGAAAAACAAAACAGGTTCATAATAACAAGATACATTTAGAACCATCTCGAACGCTTGGCAATGCGCCTACTAGATCCAAGGATATTCGAATTAACCTAATTGAAATACTAGTGTCTAAAACAGTAACAATACTGGTTTTAAAACAATAAAGTAGAACTGGCACCATGTACACATTTACATTTTCCCGTCAGTTTTGTGTGTTCGTCAGAGCATCCTTGGTGCTCCGCTCCGGGCTCCACATCATTTTCCCATAACATTTTTCCGGTATTTTTCCACTATCCCTAAAATAACGCTGACAGGAGCCTGATGGGACCCTTAGGTACCCGTAAAGCGTGGCATACAGCCTTGAATGGCGAATTTACTGGCTTGTGTGTCCATGACCTAGGGTGATTTGAATATTATTATGCAAGCTAGTGCCCTTCAACCATAGCTACAGTTGGCAATAAGCCAGAATGCATTTTTGACAAACTCAACTAAATACGAGTACCTACTTAAAATGCGCGTTATGGATTAAAAATTGCAACATGCAGAACGTGTTTAACGCAATTTTTCCGTTTATTGCGACATCCATTTAGCTAGACAAACCTAATAATAAGGTAAACAAACATATTATATACTATATATATATATGTATACCTATACAATATTTATATATTTGTATATAGACCAGCGACGATTTTATCGTTTGCGGTTTGCGAACTGTTCTCTTGGTAAGGCATGTATGTATGTATGTATCACACCAAGTAGGTATCACCGGTTTACAAGTACTGCAAACCACGTGGTCCGAGAATATTCCAGAATTTTACATGCAAGTTTAAATAAACCTTATAAGTTGCGTGGTTAGGGCTATTTTCGTTGAACGAGGGCAGTAATTCCAAGTGGTTAGTTACAGTGTTATAGTTTTAAACCTTACTTCAATACCAGAAGGTGCAGTTTCAGTTGGGTGTCTGTAAAGGTGTGCTACGCTAGGGTAACGTTGACCCTCACAATTTTATTGTTTTCTGCATAAAAGAAACAATACAAAGCTTGCAGGATAACATGATATTTTGAGTTCACAAACATGAGATCCTTGGGTTCACAAACATGAATATAAAACAAAACGTTGGCTTTGAGGGCAATTGGTAATCGATCTCAGAGAACAAAGACTTCTAAAAAACTAGACTACATAAAAAACTTTTTACAAAAAAATATAACCGACTTCCAAACAAAATACTACAAAGTATAAAATAACCTTAATTTCGGAAGTCGGTGTTTTTGGTTTTGTTTCTTTGTTTTTTTAACACCGACTTCCGAAGTGGTGATACTTGGACGACGTCTTTGTCTACGCAAAAATTGAAATAACCAAAAATGTTCATAAAATAAAAACTATCGAACCAAACTGAATCAAATTTTTACGGGATCAAATGGCAATACCGCATTGAAATAAAAAAGGATAACAGAAATCGGATCAGAAACCTCGGAGTAATCGGTGCAAATACATAAAAAAATACCCACGGAATTGAGAACCTCCTCCTTTTTTGGAAGTCGGTTAAAAATTCCCCATTCTATTCCTGGCTGACTTCGTAATCGCGTATCCTGTTTTTCCCGTTCCAGTATAGCCTGTAGCCTTCCTCATGAATGTGGCTACCAAAATAATTTTTTTAAAAAAACAGGTCCGATCTCTGGAAATACTCCAGAGATTAGTGCGTTCAAACAAACTCTTCGACTTTTTTTAATTCATTTTTTTATTATATTGTTGTAGATTCCGTATCCTATCTTTCTATGAAATCTGGTAACAGAAATCCTGTTTAGAGACAATATAAGTAACCCAGTAAATATTTGTGTAAGTTTATTACCACACAGTAGCGTAGCTAGCATGGGTACCCGGGGCGGATAATGTGGTGTCACCCCACAAATGAACCCCCCCCCCCCCAAATAATTATTGCCATTGCCAGTGCCATTTGCGCTGCAGGTTTTTATTTTCAGGAATGTTCTTACATCAGACTTACAAACAAAATCTCGAAAATTACATTATTTTGATTTTGTTTTCAACATTATCTAAACCCAACTTTATTGAGTAACACAAGTAAACTCAAGAACTAAAAGAGAGAAGAACACAAGAGCGAGGAAAGCGAACTCGAAAATGCTCGCATCCCACCTCGGATAGGTTTTATTTTGCTTTTGATCATTCATACTTAAATAGATCGCGGAATGCGATAAGGCCGCCCATTGTATGTTTTAGTTTTAAGTTTCCTTTTGTATTTAATTTTTGGTGTACAATAAAGTATATAATAAATAAATAAATAACTTCATGGAGTGATGCAAGAAAGCTCATTAACTGAGAGAGGGCAGAACACAAGAGCGAGCGAAACGAGCTTGAAAGTTCATGCACCCCAACTCGGAAAGGTTTTATTTTCTTTTGATCATTTCTTACACAAACATAGTGATTTTATTGAGTCATAGAAACGCTCGAGAAAAACGAGAGTGCAGAAAATAAGAGCGTGCGAAGCGAGCTCGAAATTTTTTACACCCCACCACAGACGGGTTTCATTACGTCGCCCGTTAAGGGGTGACACCCGACCGTGACAAAAATCATCGAATGAGTGTCACCCCTAAATGCAGAAAACCTGAAGAACTGAACCTGAACCTGAATTGTATTTTGAACATTCATACTGAAATTTAAGTTTTTTGTTGATTTACATAGAAAAACTCAGGAAGCCATAGAGTGCAAAATGCAAGAGCGAGCCAAGCGAGCTCAAAAATTTTTCCACCCTGCTCCCGACAGGTTTCATTGCGTCAAACGTTTAGGGGTGCCACCTGATAGTGACAAAAACCAGTCAACAAGCGGTCGGGTGTCACCCCTAAGCGGGTGTCACCCGGTGAGCGCCGCCCCCTCCGCCCCCCCTCGCTACGCTACTGTTACCACAGCTTATTTGGCTTCACCTTGTTCAAATCTCATTAAGTTTTTCAGTAAATTCATAGACATTTTTACTTGCCCTTTCTAATCTAATTCTAAATACCTAAGAGTATTGTAATTTTGCCTCAGTGTTAGAAATCGACAACACTGATTTCTCATTAGGAATGAATTTTCAAGAGTCAGAACGTGTTTTGTGTTCAAATCAATCAAATATTGGTTTATATCATAATCGTTCGATATTGCCGCTTGAATCAATGATAGTTACATAAAGGCGTAGCTGCATAGGTCCTATTTATAGAAGCTGTACACTTCACTGTACTTGTGTGTAGGTGTTTAAACAATGCGGGATGGTAGATATCTACAGTTCCTGACACGCAAGTTTACCTCTCCGAAGTACGTCGCAATCGATTGCGCAGTATGTCAATTTGACAAAAAACATAATACAGCGCATGCGCGGGCAGGTCGCGCATGCGCGTTTTCGCGCAAGATGGCGGGTGTAATGGCATCCCCCTTGCTCGTATACATTCGATGCATACGTGTGACCCGCTTGCTCAATGCAATACAACTGTTGATGCGAAAAGTGTTACACGTTGTTATTGTTTTTAATTAATTATTTTGGTTATTTCTTACTATTTGATATATATATACATATTGTTTTTTGTGTGTATTTGTGGTGTTACTTTTTGATATTATTATTGTTACTGGTAGTCTTTGTTACTTGTTTATAATACGTATAAATATATAAATAAAAAAATTTATTTAAAAATAATTATATGTGCATCCTCAGAAAATTAAACTTATTTTGTAGTTAGGTAAGTAAATAAGTTAAAAATAAGTTTTAAAGTTAGTATTTGAACTTCCCTTCTTAGAACACAATGCATTTTTACTCAACAATGGCATTTGGCCCATATAAATATCAACTCTTTGTGGCTAGAGTTAGAGGTCAAATTAGATTGCTCGCTCGTTGTTCGTCCATAGTTATTATTTTTTGAGATGAATGAGCTTGTATTACCTGACTAAGTTCTTGCGTCGATCGTCGCGTTAAGTCGACATGAACGTAGTGGAGTCTCAGTTTAGCCGTCTACGAATTCAACTAGTCCGTTGATTAACGGTGAACCGTCTAAACGTTGATTGTACGTAGACGGTTGAATTAACTATTTCGTTCATTCAACGCCCATCTCTAATGCTGACGCGAACTATATTTGCAGGCTCTCTAGTTCTTTGTGGAAATTCCTCAAGACAGTTTACTTTTCATGGTACTTATTTAATACAAAAAAAAAAAAAACTCTTTCTCATTAAACTTTTTTCGAAAAGGTTTTCAACTAACTTTTATGCGAGATACCTACCTATCTCACGTGTAAACGCGACATAGGTGTCTTAACTTTTGTCTAGTTAAAATCGGTTCATTAATATCCAAAATTTGCAGAGCCTTAAATTTTCCAAGTACATGCATTGGGATGTGATACAAAATGTGCTTGAAAACGATCCGCCATTACAACGTTTGTTAGTTTTGCAAAGGAGTGGGTGGAGTAATGAAAGTTCAATAATAATGTAGGTATTTCATAGTGTCATTTAGGTTTTGTTTTGTGTTCACAATATGGACTTTCCAGTTTGTGTGAAATTTCGTCAGTATATTTCGACACCTCCATGCAATAACATCGTAACTCACTTTTTGTGATTTTACAGGAGAGCGATTTTAAAGTTTGAAAAATTATAGCAAACTCAAAACACCCCGTACAATTTTTGAAGCTGGCCCTATTTAATATAGTTTAGGCGGACTATAAATAGGTATGGTTAAGTTGTAAAAGAAAAATTGTTATCATGGGTTTTCATGACTTACGTGAAAAACAAAACAGTGAAATGACATATAAGTTACGAGGACAAACATTGTATGTCTGAGTTACAATTTAGTTTTCTTGTAGTTTAATTTATTTTTGTGGTCAGATAATTGTAACTCCAAGGTGTTAAGTTACATAAAATGTTTTTATATAGTAAAAATTAAGTTATTCTTGCAATCCAAAACAAATCTGTAAATACACATCTCATAATGCGATAATGTATTATTATTATACCTATTTTTGTGTTTGTTATTATGTTGTCTTATTAATTTGAAAGATAAAAGAAACATCTTGTAGTACTTAAATATGATTTAATGAGATCACAAAATCAGAATCAGAAATTACAAAATAGCAGAACTTAACTGAATACCTTCTTATATTATTCCACATAAAATTAAGACACTAAGTATGTATCTTTTAAACGTAAGTAACAATTTTTAAACATATTAACAAAAAAAAACTTATTAAAAATATTAATTTTCTTCATCACTGTCATTTTCTGTAGCTAGCTGAGTGGAATGTGGAAGATTTAAATAAAAACTATGATAAATATCTGGTATTGCCTTACATTGACACAAGCTTACAAGGTCCTTATACTTTGCTGTTGATATTGGGAGCACTTTATTGCACAATAAAGGAATACTTTGTCCTTCGTTTAACTGTTCACACTGAACAGTCTCTTGTGCTCTTTTCGTTCGTGTGATTCGTGAAGTAGGTTTCATAGCAAGGTTAATAGATAAGTGCTGATCACTGAGAAAATCGTAATGAAAATAAATTAAATCAGGGTTTTCCTTTTCTATTTTAATGTGTTGTATTTTAGTCCATGTCATCTTTTTTCCACAACTATTCCAGTCCCAGTTTAGTTTTTTCTTTATAAGACATTTCTTTATAATCAAGAATCAGGTTTTGATCTAATTCAGTAACATCATAAGGAGTCCCCGTAGTTTTAGCACATCTGATCAGGGTGATCCATTGTTCTGGTACAAAAATAATCTGATTTTTCTTCCGGCGCTCTATCAACGCGTGCATAGCATCCCCTTCAGATTGTGAGTGTCCTACTTCAAAACAGTTATGTGTAATTGTTATTCCAAGTAGTTTACATGCATGCGAGTACATAGCTATTATTATTCGATTGCGGTTTTGTCCGCCACAGCAATCGGAAAAGAAATTAAATATACGGAATCCTTCTTCGTATTTCTTTTTAATAAAAAGAAACACAGCGCTACTAATTTCTGAGGATCCTTTCTTGCCAATTGTCTCATTCCAGACGTACAAGTATCCTTTGGCCTTTCCTATATCATATATAGTAAAATTATATACCGCAAACTTCCTTTTGTAGTAAAAGAGCGAAACTTCAGATTGGGGTGTAGTCAATACTTTCTGTTTTTTTGTGTTTCAGTTGAAATTCCACTTAATGATAATGCCAAATTTGAGATATTTTGGTTACGCTTCATTTTATTATGGTTTTACACTATAAACACCGCAATAGTCATTTTGTACACCTTCTCACTTCTATTTACCAAGCAACGTAACAACACCGAAATTCTATGAGCGGGAGTAAACTACTAAATAGAACATCGCAACTCGTCTTAACTTGTCGTAATGCACTAAAAACTAACGTACAGTTCCCGTCACGCAAGTTTACCTCCGCGAAGTACGTCGCAATCAATTGCGCAGAATGTCAATTTGACAACAAACATAGAACAGCGCATGCGCGGGTAGGTAGCGCATGCGCGTGTTTGCGCAAGATGGCGGGTGTAATGGCATCTCACTCGCTCATATACGTTCGATGCATACGTGTGACTCGCTTGCTCATTGCAATACGACTGTCGATGCGAAAAGTGTAACACATTGTTATTGTTTTTAATTACTTATTTTGGTTTTTTCTTACTATTTCATTTATTTTTTGTGTTTTTGTGGTGTATGCGTTTGGTGTGTTACTTTGTGATCTTTATATTGTTACTGGTTGTGTTTGTTACTTATTTTTGTGGGTTGGTTTGTGTGTCAGTTTTATTGTTTCTCGGTTTGTGTGTGAGTTTTGCTGTGTGATATGCCTAAAAGGAATACCGTTTTACGCCGTCAGGCGCGAAAACTAATTCACAATGTGGTGAATTATATGCAGAAGGAGAAGGACACAGGCGTGCATAATGTTGCACAGGTGCAACGACGAGCTGCTGAAGCAACAGGTACGTCGATACGCACTGTAAGAAATATTATTGCTGAAGGCAAAAAAACAGACATGATTTCCGTTTTTCGTACTCCGGGAAAATTCGAGTCCAGAATCCTATTACTGGAATTGTTAATTTCGACCAAGGGGTCATTAGACGCTGTATCCATAATTTTCATGTAACAGAAAAAGAAATGCCAACTTTAAGTCGGTTACGTGCTAAGTTGCAAGCCGATATAAATTTTAAAGGATCTGTAAGTAGCCTTAGCAGAATAATTAAAAATTTAGGTTTTAAATGGAGGAGAACGGAAAATAATAGAAAGGTTCTTATAGAGAAAACCGACATCCGACTAAAAAGAATTTTAAATTTAAGAAAAATTAAACAGTATAGAGATGAAGGAAGAATAATTGTTTATACCGATGAGTCGTATGTCCATTCGTCCCATACAAAAAACACGGCATGGTCAGATGGATCTGATAAGGGGTTAAAAGCTCCGATTTCAAAGGGACAAAGAGTAGTAATCGTCCACGCGGGGTCCGAAAATGGATTTATCCCAAACGGGCTTTTAATGTTCAAATCTGGGACAAAGTCTGGTGACTATCACGACGACATGAATTTAATTAATGATGATATGACTGGAAATTTAATTATATATACCGGAAACAGCTCGGAATCTGAAGACGAGTCTGAGAATGAGAGAAGTGATGGGATGGATTCGGATGGAATAGAATCTGACATGGAATTACCTAGCACGAGCGCCTTTAAGGACCCACAATTTTTTTTTGGAAAGAGTTTCGGAAATTTTAAGCGATAGTGACAGTGAATGACTTTAATGACTGAATGACTATAAACTTATATATAGGTATATATTTTAGTGTGTGTTGTTTTTGGTTTTTTTATTTGATATCTAAACTCCACAGGAGAAAGATCGTGGAATAGGCCTACCGGGGAAACCACGTTAAAAAAAACTCACCATGTACACTACCTCCGAAATGGTGATTAAAATGCAAATATAACACATATATTAAAATACGTATAAAATAAAATTATTCTACGAACGTAACACTTTTTTACGCGATTGCACCTGCGCGGTCTTGACTTAAACCTAACTTCGGAGGGGTAAACAACGGTGACGCGAACTGTAAAGATCCGTGCAACATCATTGTAACACAACTTACAATGCAGTAATAGTACATTTTATGATCACAAACCGTAATTTTATCATGTACATAGATTGTATCTAATGTTACAATTTTGTTGTATTTGATAAACAAGCTACTCATAATATTTTCTATACATTCTAAATCAAGTTGCAATTATATTGTTGACAAAAAATATTTTTTGGATTAGTTACAATACTTTGACGTTGGTTTATTCTAGAAACGAAAGGGAATATAATTACAATGATAGTACAGAAAAAATGCATTTTTTTTTTACATAACAATGCCGTTGTAACTCAATTTTTGGAAAAAAGTGAGTTACGATGTTATTGCATGGAGGTGTCGATTTATAAACGCTTTGCAGTCTGTAGTGAACGGTTTGGTAAATCATTTATTTATCTATACTAATATATTTACTAATATATAAAGCTGAAGAGTTTGTTTCTGTGTTTGTTTGTTTGCCTGAACGCGCTAATCTCAGGAACTACTGGTCCGATTTGAAAAATTATTTCAGTGTTAGATAGCCCATTTATCGAGGAAAGCTATATATCACGCTAATACCAATAGGAGCGGAGCAGACGAAGTTGCGCAGGTCAACTAGTAACTCATAAAAATATATAAGTCCAAGGGTCCCCCTTTTGTATTCATTATAACAGTAGATCATTCAAGAAGCTCTCAAAACTTCGCCCAAAAGCTACCCTCATCAATATGAAATTATTCAACATCAATATTTCATGAAACCCTCTGACGACCGTTACATTATAGATATCGTATCGATATACATTAGTTATTCAGTATTCGTAAACAATAAACACTCATTCAGTGTCAGATCCTACTGCATGATAAAACAGCTGCTTACTAAGAAGAATTGATTTGCATTTAACTTTGAAAAAGGGGGATTCAAGCCGTGGCATGTCGACAGAAACTCATCTGCGTTTGAAGTCGATAGTTCTTTTTAAAGGGCGTAAAGAATCATTCAACTGTATTGAAAGTATCATAAAATAAGTTGTGTGGATATTATACTTTGTTTTGTGCGAGCTATGGACTTAAGAATAGTGGAAAAATTACTTAAAAAGAATAATAGAAAAGGTTTGAAATATTATTGTTAACACAATCGATAATATTGCCAAGGCTAGCGGCTAGCAAGGCTCAAAGGCGTTATAATAACATCTAATGTAGCGATTACTGCATATACGTAGAATAGTTCAGTTTCAATTCGTCACAGCCTGAATTAAATGATAAAAATGTGCAGTGCGCTGACGTCATCCTCTTGTGATAACATTGTTTTTGCGTTCTAGTGTTGGGTGACGAATGTAAGCCTGATTATTACCACATGCGACTAAAGTTCTAACCATGTGTTTTCCTTCTCTTTTCAGGATTAAATCACAGCAGCAGCCACCAGCCGGTGTTCCACCAAAGCTTGGAGCAGATCGACATCATCAATTCAGCCGCCACCACCCCCATCAGCCTGCTAGTCCAATCGCTCGTCAAACAACTATGTTCCCTCCTAGAAAAAGACACCCTTCGAGCGAACCAGTTATATAACACCATCTGCGAGAAGCTCCATAGCATGCACCTCATAGATGACTCCTACGCCATGGGAGAATTCGAAGCAATGCGGAGCCAGTACCAGAGAGCCCTATATCAACTAGTCGCAGTTGCCAGCGGCTCAGAAATTCCTATAACCCTCCCAGCCACATGGCCTATAGTCCAACCATCCGGCCTTGAGTGGTCCAGATACCATCGCGAGTTCGAAGAGCTGTTCTTTATAGCTGGTGGAGGATTTGGAAGCGTCTTCAAAGCCAAGCATAGACTGGATGGCGTCGAATACGCCGTCAAAAAGGTTTACATAAAATCTTCTGACGTTGACTCCATTATGACGCATTTGGCTGAAGTGAAAACTATAGCGAGCCTCAACCATCCTAACATAGTGAACTACAAGGCTGCTTGGCTGGAACCCATGATAGAATCTACTGTCAAGAAGAAGCGTAAATTCAAGATGGACACTGATAGCGAAGACTTTACTATTAACTCAAACCTGATATCATCCGCGCATCCTAACATAATAACTTCGTTCAAGACCCACAATTCCAAAGAGTTATTTACGCAAAAGAGTTTGTCCGATTTCGTCATCTCATTCAAGGACTCCAACAGCTTCGCGAGTTCTAAGGAAGATTTAGACGAGTCTGAGTTCCTATCTGAAGAAGAAAGTGCATCCCCACATGACGAGAACGCAGTCTGCAACTTATTCCGAAGCAAGGAATTCGAGAACTGTTCCCGAGTGAACCTCAAATGGGCGACGCTGTATATCCAGATGACATTCTGCCAGCAGACCTTGAAACAGTGGCTGGATGACAGGAACTTACACATGTCTGCCACAAGGAAAGGATCTGAGGATTCAGGTCTCCCCCACTGCGACTCTTCAGATTCTTCTTGTCTTGAGTCCCCAGATTTGACGTACCCTGTTGCTTGGACACACATTGATGTCCTGATCGACATGTTCACTCAATTGGTGAAGGGGTTGCACTACATACACTCCAGGGGGATTATTCACCATGACATCAAGCCTAGTAACGTGTTCGTGGCGCAAACTGAAGGGGGCGTGAGTGTCCAGTTGGGGGATTTTGGACTGGCGTGTCCGCTGCAGCAATCTCATAGTGGTTTGGCGTTGGGGACGCACTTGTATGCTGCGCCTGAGCAGTTGGAGGGACAGTGTAATCCAAAGGTGAGTTGCGTTACTATGCATACGTTACTTTATAGTATTCTTTTCAATTTAGAGTAATATTCCTTGGAAATCTATGACAGCGATCTTTTAAAATTTCGTTTTCACCCGCCTAGTTAGGTTGGACCCTCGGGTTACTCCACAGGTTACTCGCTGATAATGTAGCTATCCATTGCTGAAAGAATTTTTCAAATCGGTCAATTGTTTTTAAGTTTATTCGTTACATACAAAAATAAAAATCTTGCCTCTTTATAATATTAATATTTTAACAATATGTAAAGTCGACTTATTCGACACGGCACGACAGTTTTAATGTCTTATTATTAGTGACTAGCGGACGTCACACGGTTTCACTTGTCTAGTTCCCGTTCCTGTGGGAGTACGGGGATAAAACTATGTTACTCACTACACACACTACACTCACTACACACAGCACAATAGCCTATGTTACTCACTGATAATGAACCTATCCATTGCTTAAAGAATTTTTCAAATCGGTCCAGTAGTTTCGGAGCCTATTCAATTCAAACAAACAAACAAATCTTTCTTCTTTATAATATTAGTGTAGAAGTATAGAAATAGATAGGGTACTGAGTCAGTCTGCTTGAGACATTCTTAATTAGTTATTTAATAAACTAAGAAACAAATTTCTAATTAATTATGATTTCTCTTTTCAGAGCGACATGTACAGCCTCGGGATCATCCTCCTAGAGATGGTGGAACCATTCAGCACTGACATGGAACGAGTGAAGACCATCACAGACCTCCGCAAAGGCCAGATCCCTGCCCACCTGACTGCCAACTACCCGAAAATAGCCCATATCATAGGGAAGCTGGTGCAAAGGCGACCTGCGAAGAGGTTGGATACCACCCAGCTTTTGGAAGAGTTGAAGAATCTGTCGGAAAATAAGGATGACACCATAAAGATGTTGAGAGAAGAACTGGCCGCAAAGGATGATGAGATTGCCAAGTTGAAAATGATATTGGCCAAGTTAAATTATCAAGATTAGTATTAGTTATGGTTTGATAGTATGGTGAGTTAGTGGTTAGTTTGCATGAGAGTTAATGTACCTTTTTGTCTTTACTTGGGAAGTAATTGATTTACGGAAGTGTACTTAAAATCAATACGGTTTTGTGTGTGATATTTAATATAATATTCAGAATGTATTTTTTGTTTTATTTTCGAAATTTCTGGAAGCATTTTTGAGTAGAATTTTCAATATGTTTACGAGTAAAATTAAATATGGAGTATTTTTGGAAATTTTTACTTAGAAAGTAGTAAAAATACTACGATATTAATTAAAAAACTTTATTTACAAAATCTAACACGCATATATAAATTATTACCTTAATCTAACGTTATTTACAGTCTTAAAATTACACTATGTTAGTAACGCGTCGTGCGTCTCGTGGCGCGGTCGGGGTCCGACTGATGAGTCCTAAAGCTTCATTGAAGCTAATATGGTGGGGCGTGCGCGCGCGCAGCTACAGCACCGCGTCCACCGCGTGGATCACACCGTTCGTCGCGGGGATGTTGTGCGTTATCACTTGCGCGTTGTTCACTTTGATGCGTCCTGAAAATAATGGAAGTTAGAAATTTAATGTTGTTTTGGGTTATTAAATTTCAACTGTTAAGAAAGTAGTGCTGAGAGATTTCATCAGATAGGCGAAAGCAGCCATAAATATGCACCGTTCAATCAATAAAAATAATGAATAGTCTGTGTTCATCATTGACGAAAGACACAGCCAACTTTTCAGTAAGTTTTTATACCACCAATAACAATTCTAAGTTGGCAGTAGTTGTAAGAAAAATATTTTTATCACCTACTAGTGATCGTTAAATCACTATCTATTTACATCTAATCGTAATCTGAATACAATTTCAATCATGAAAAACAAATCGATCAGGTGCCATTATGATTTGTCTGTGACTGGAACAATGACGTCCCACATCATTGATCCAGTGCATGATATTACATAGCTTTATAACAAAACTAGCTTTTACCCGCGACTTCGTGCGCGCATATTCCATTTTACCCGTTCCCGTAGGAATTTCGACAAATCCTTACTAATATTATAAATGCGGAAGGACATAGGCTACTTTTTATCCCGCGAGTATGTTCCCTAGGTACCACGCGGGCAAAGCCGCTGGTAGAAGCTAGTTATACATATAACCTTCCTCTTGAATTACTGTCTATTGATGAACTGCATTAAAATTCGATGCGTAGTTTAAAAGATAGAAGCATTCAAACGGCAAAAACGACTTTGCTTTATACTATGTAAAGAAGAGGATGGAACAATCACTTTTTTACACGACTGCCTAAAAAAAGCAGTGTTATGTTTTCAGGGTTCATGTATGTATGTATGTTTGTGAGTTTCTTTATTCCATCGTAACTCCTAAACGCCTTAACCGATTTCGATGTATGTGGTATCGTTAGAAGCCTTGCGTTATCCCGGGTAACATAGGCTTATTGCAGTCGGGGGACCATTAAAGAAATGTTACAGAGTACCTACTGTCCCCCGACTGCAATAAAAAAGTTGTTTTTCAGTTTAAATTTTTGGGCCAATGCTTGTTTTTAATTTTTTAGTTCTTTGTTGGACATGGCAGGCGTGTTTTTTAATTATTTTTTGTAACGAAACAAAGATAACTGTCACTTCATTATTTGACCTCTATTTACTGTCCTATGACAGAAAGAGCCATGTAAAATTCTATCAGTAGGTATTCAGAAACGGTCGAAAAACATTCAACAACCCAACTCACCAGCATTCTTCTGCAGCGTCAGCGGCTTAGCATCCTCCATGGAGTTCCGCAGCTGGTAGTACCGCATGCCGGCGCTGTACAGCGTGCCCGGCAGCACGTGCCTGGCCACCAGAGCCTTGGCACCAGCCTTCTCGGCGTACCGCGCCAGTTCCGCTGGCGACAGGCGCGCGAACGCTGCGTCCGTTGGCGCGAATACTGTGTAGGTTTTGCTTTCTGGAATGAGAAGAGCGGTATTGAAAAGGAGTTTTTTTTGGGTACGACGAGTAGTCCGTCTGTCTGTAAGCGGGATGTGTATCCTGAACGGTAATAGTTAGGCTCTAGAAATTTTCACTGAGTACCTATTTTTATTTGCCGCCATGAACAAAAGAATAAAGAGATGGTAAGACTTCTTTAATGGCTGTAGGAAGTTTTGCAAAGCAATTAATTATTCGTGTCACAGTGATTTTGCATTCAGTTTTGCAATTTACCTACTCAATAACTATCAACATTTTAAAATCGATTACGATAGGAGCTTAATCATCACTAATTTGTTTCGAAATATTGTCCAGTTGACAAACAAACTGTCTTGACTCTGATCAGAATTTTAATTCGTAATGACTTGAAACTCGGCTTTTTTTCTCCTTATGAGCCCGTTTTTGACTCCGATCTCGCCTGATTGTAAGCAACGGTTGGGGGAGGCCTATGTCCAGCAGTGGACGTCTTTCGGCTGATATATATAATGATGATGATACTGCAAAATCCTTAGGTATTTATTTATAAGTCGGTTTTTGATATTTAACTGACCTGCAAGCGTCTCCGCGAAGCCGCTGGCGTGTATGGCCTTGAGGAAGGTGGTGAACCTTCGGTCCCGATCAGCTTGTAGTGTCTGCACCAGGTCGCCCACTGGTAGCGGGAACATCACCCGGTCCACGGCGTGCGCTATGCCCTGGAGAGAGGAATTCAAGATAAGGTATCCTATACATTTCATAAAAAAATACATAGATACCTACTAAGTTAAATACTTGGAATAAATATAGAGGTACACGTTTAAGTAATTTGATTAAAAAGGCTGGTTCAAACTGTTTGATCAAATCAATTTTTTCATGCCATTTGACGACTCATTTTTGATAAAATATTCTCACAGACATTCATGCCAATTTGATAAACTGTTTGGTCCGCATTAGTGGGAGCTTAGACCAATCTTGGTCTAAAGGGTTATTCACTTGTTTTGAAGTTTCACTATCAAAGTGTTCAATAAATTTACACTAGTTTTAACAATAACGAAGTTTAGAATAGGTACTTATTCGGTAAGCTAGCACTAGTTTGCTGGTCTAGCTATAGTGGTAGCTTTGTCGGCGATTGTACAGAAATAAATATTGCCAGAAGCTTTTTAGCAGGCGCCTATAACTCAAAAAACCGAACTGGGTTTTGCTGTACGTCTCCGAGTAGGCGTTAAACGTAACTTATTTTAGAAGCTCAACAGATGTAAGGAGTTTTTTAACCGACTTCAAAAAAAGGAGGTTATCAATCCGTCCGCATATATATATATATATAAATATATATTTTTATGTGTTCGCGGATAACTTCGTCGTTTATGAAACGATTTCGATGAATCTTTTTTATATGAAAGGGTATGCTGACGAGGCGGTCCCATTGCCACCACGTCAGGATCTGATGATGGAAACCCTGAGAAATCGAGGGCAACTCTCGAAAATTGTAGGCACGTATCTGGTAAAAACTTGATATTCGTGTGTATATCGGGTGATACTACAAAACAATGAAGGTTTGGATCAGACCTGATGATGAAGACGAGAGAGAGTCAAGGGAACTTCGGTATGTAGGAACTACTAAGTGTTTGGGTTTATTTCATTCGTATTGACGATACCTTTACACCGAAAGCACTAGGTAAGTTTTATTAAATAGGCCCCAGTTCATAACATAACATCACGCTGGTACGCTGTGAATGGGTACGCAGGTAGGTACCACTAAAAAGTGAAAAATAAAAAACTTTTTTATTTAATTTCAGAAGTCGGTGATTTTGGTTATTTCGTTTTGATACCGACTTCCGAAATTTAAGTTATTTTATACTTTGTAGTGTTTTGTTTTTGGAAGTCGGTTATATTTTTTGTCGAGGACGGCTATAGGCTATATGCGGCTGTATGCGCGGGTCAACTAGTAAATAATAATATGGTGTACATAATAAAGAGTATTCTATTCTATTCTATTCTATAATTTATTTCTTTATTTACTAGTTGACCCGCGCAACTTCGTCTGCTCCACTATTAATTATTGACTAGTCAATTATTGACTTTGACACAGAAGAAGCTCACTCCATCATCGACTTTGTCTCAGCCACCTGACCTAGACTAGAGTCAAGAGCAAACCCATTTCAAATAAGAAAAAGATAGGTACCAACTAAAATATGTAATGGTATTTTTACCTGTGGTATATGAATATCCTTCTTATCATCCAGCACCCTGGCTCCGTTGATAGTGGTCACCCTGACCTCGTTCCACTCCACGTCGTGCATGTCGTACTGGTTAACCCTCAGCTGCGTGCCGGCCAGGGAGACTCCCGTCATCTCGTCTTGAAGAGAGCCGATGTCGAAGGCTCCGGGGATCACGTGGTGGAGAAGTAACTGCAAGCGGTAAGTGGACGGTTGAGTTTTGGAGTCGTAAGACTAGCAATAGCTCTGATGATAGTCTTACGGCTGTAAAGGTATTATGGTCGAAATAGTTTGAATGATCAGGAGTTTTTTTGCTATGGTTTTGCATTGCCACTGTAATGTAAAACTCATATAGAGCTGGCAGAAAGGAAATATGATTATATTATTGTCTTAGGAAACCAAGACCTAGGTGTTTCAAAGGGGCAACGAGTTGAACCAATTACTTTATTATGTTTTTGTTTTATAAATAACTAAAAAAAAACAATATTCGTAATTGTAAAAACATAACCATGTAAAATAGCCACAAAAAGCGTAAGTAGCCTTTCAAAAACTGTAATTGTTACGCAGTGTCAAAATTAGCTCAATACTTACTCCACTAAGCAGTCTTGGATTGTCACGGAACTTTTCCTCAGCCTTGTCTGGACCTCCAAGTTGTACGAGCAGAGTTCTAAACGCCTTGTCAGTTGGGACGAAGATGGTATACGGCCCCGTCTCATTCAGGATCGTGTCCAACCCTGACTGGCGTAAGTACTTCGCCGTCGCAAACAAACCATTCTCCTTCAAAATGTCTACAAGACCCGGGTTGCCTGACGGGGACGCTTGTCTAGCAACGTTCGATGGAGGTTCCGTTGAAAATGAAGGAGCAATTGTACTGGAGCCAATCACTACCAAGTCTTTCTCAGAGGAACGGAATGGAGTCGTGTTAATGATAGTTGAATGGGTCGAACTTGGGAAAGTGATTCTTGGACTTTGGCTGATGCTGTTCCTACTCGACGTGTACTCAAAGGCAGGGGTGCTGGACTTCGTGTTGTATCGCTCTGTGCTTGACACAGTAACCGTGGACGGGAAGTGTGTCTGAGTTTGGGCTGTGCTCCTGGAAGCCTGGAATGAAGGCTGGAAGTGTGGCGTCGGTGTAGTGTGGGTGATGGGGACGGTATGGCCAGTGGATCCGTGATTAGAGGTACTGACAAAGGTCGAGTAACTTGATGGATGATGGGAGGATGCTGCGACGTAGTCCGTTGTCTCCGTTATCGGGCTGGCAGTTGTTGAGCTGAAGATAGAGTTCGAGATCTTAGTCTGTCCAGGCAGCTGGATCTCACCGTTCTTTATTTTCTTCAGAATATTCTCGACTTCCGGACCTTCTTCAGTTTGTTGGCCGTTAGCTTTGACACCTTTTACTTTGAAGGATCCGTCTTCTTGTTCTTCTAAAAATACGAATGTGACTTTCTTTTTGTTTTGTAGCTCATTCGGTGCTTTGACCTCTTCAAGCTTGCCGTTTTCTGCCTGTTTGATCAACTCGAAGTTTGCACCAGGTGGTAAGATTCCCTTCGTTAGATCTTCTATTGATACTCGGCTTTCCTTTTGGGATTCAATCTGAGCAGCTGCCATGATTTGAGCCAAGTTAGAACTATCAGCGGTGATGGCGCCTTTGGGAATCAAATTAGGATTTGTGGTCCTAATTACTTCGTATTTCTGTCCATTGAGAGAAATCTCGCGAGATGAGAAATTCTTTTCCGAGAAGTCTGCAGGGTTTTCAGCGAGAGCTACTTTCAGTTGTTTCAAAATGTCTGGCTTCTTCAATAACTCCGCACTCTTCGCTCTCAGGCTGTCGTCGAATCCTTTAGTTTCGCTTTCTTCTAAGAGATTCTTGATTTCGTTGTAGAGTTTTGCCTTATTTCTATCTTGTGGGGGGTTCCTCGGCTTTGGTTTAGGACGAGGTCTGTACCTAGGCGTCGGCGGGGGTGGCGGGGGCGGGGTGGTCGTGGTCGTTGTCGTCGTCGTGGTAGTGGTGGTTGTAGGATGCTCCCTCTCGTATAATTCGACAGCTTTCTTGAATAGATCGGTCTCATGCGGCATAATTGGTCGCCGCCTTTCCGTGTTCCTAAAATAATCTTCATAGTTTTCTGTGGTCGAGAAGTTAGGAACTGATTTCGTCGCCTGCTTCTTCACGAACTCTTCGTGCAGTTTCTCTACTTTCTCTTGCTGTTTCTGCTGCTGTTTCTGCACAAACTCTTGGTGCTTCTGAATGATTCTTGCCCTTTCCTGTAACTCCTTCAGTTTTTCCAAGTTCTCCTTAGACTGTTGTTCTAGGATCTCCTGTATTTGGGAAGATTGTCCATTGGAGAAGATGGGTTGCTGGCCCAGAGTTGGCTGGAAGGGGAGTTGAGCATTGTTCTGAATGTTCTGGTTGTGATTGTAATTCTGAGGAGCTAGGTTCGGTGCGGGCTGAATAGTGATGGGATTTGGCTGGCTGAAGATGGGTTGGTTGATAGGCTGGTTGTGTGACGTCGAGATAGTGGGGAGGAAGGCTTGCTGCGTGGGTCTCTGTTGGTTGATGTTAACCGTAGCAGGAATACTTGGCTGGAAGGTGGGATTTTGTTGGATGTGTCCATTTTGGTAGGTTGGTAACGTAGGAATGGGCTGTTGCAGGATATTTTGGGTTTGTTGCGGGACCTGCCTTACGTTCTGTTGCTGCTGGTAGTTATTTTGTTGCTGCAACAGTGGTTGGTTGCTCGCTTGAGGGTTAAATTGGAAGTTGTTGTTTTGTAAGGGAATGTTGTTTTGAATATTTGGGATATGGTTGTTGAACTGCGGCACATAAGATTGTTGCTGAGGCAGTTGCTGCTGTTGCTGGGGCTGTTGCTGTTGCTGGGGGAATATGGACTGTTGGAACTGGACGGTGGGAGGGGGATTTGTGATTATTGGTTGCTGTGGCTGGAAGCCTTGCAGGGGTGAGTTCAGACCAAATCTTGTTTGATGCTCAGTGAACCCGGGGTGCGGTAGCGAGGCCTGTCTTCGTCTATCGAAGTCATTCTCTACCTGGAAATAAAGATAAGGAAATCGTTAATTTTTGTTATGATAATCTTCAATGGAATATGAAGATGGCATGTAACAATAATGTTGGTATATGTATGAACCTACCAACAAACTAAATTATTTCCTCAAAGTAATTAACAATCTAACATTCTTTCCATAAGAATTTAATTCCGGCAATTAAGACAAAAAGTAAATTTAAAAAAATATTAATTCGATTGTCTATTGTTACTAGTAAAAAAAAACATAATTGACATTATTACATCACAACACAGATAACTAAAAGACGGAAGTGGCATTACGAAATTATCAATTTCATATTTATTTAACACATTCTCAATTGAAATGTATATTTTTATTATCCCAACTAGTTTATGCAAATAGCATGTCTAAAACACTAGGCTGTGAACAAAAGATTCACTCAACACTTAGTTGCAAAACTGGTGTGAATTGTTGCATAAATTATGTCATATTGTGCAGAATGCAAGTGGTTTCAAAATTGAATAGCTGCGAATAAACGGGTAGTTACTAAGTGGTTGAAGTCGTGAGAATTTATTACGTAACGACCTGTGAAATGGAAGATAAATCCTAGTCTTTTGGTTCAGGATGCTGGTGACAAAACATATCTAATATAATGTTGAAAGCTAACATTTTCTGACAGTGTTACTGCATTAGCTGCGCTTACGGTGAAATAGGATGAACGTTGTTGCTGTTGAAAACAACTTTCAACAGCAACAACGTCATACGTTGTTGTTTAGAGATGGAAAGACTGACCACGTTGTAGTTTCTAGGAGAATTAAGTAGAGAGTTATTAAGAAATGTGCTTAACGAATTTCAGTAACGCCTAAAAATTAGACATGTGGTACCTAATGTTATCACATGTCTAATTTTGCAGGATTAGGATTGCTATGTAGCAATTAAGTAAATTATTGATAGAGACACAGGTTGATAGAAGTTTCTTACGGTCAACGCAACAATCTTAGAAACTCAACATGACACAAGAAAATATGAAGAACAAAACACTTGAAACATTGTTATTAATGTTCCATCAATCATAATAAAATTCTAAACGGAGAGCCAGACAATTACATCATAAAATAACACCTGCTTTCAACAATTTACACTGTCTAACAAGTAAATGGATATCAAAACTAATATTTAGTAGAAGTTGGCTAAATGGCGCGTTAACTCGCAAACGCAGAGAGTGCGCAAGAATGCACTTTCTTGTGACTGATGCGTCACGGACAGGCGCATGCGCATCTAGTGCGAGATGCAACGCCGACTATAATCTATGTTGCTTGTGCATCAATTGGTGTCTTGTCTAAGATTGGCGTGAACGAAACTTGAGCGGGAAATGTGACGTTCGCTGTCAAATTTTGGCGGTAAATGACACTGGTTGAAAAACGTTCGGTTCTTGTTTCTGGCAACTTGCTTTTTAGTTTAAGGTTTTCTTTATTTTTTTATATTTTGGTGTACAATAAAGCATATATAAATAAAAAAACTTGGTAACGCTCCGTCGCCGCCGAAATGGGCAAAGAAAACAGAATTTTGATCCAACATGGGTACTCAAATATGTATAGAAAACGGGCGTGCTACTTCGAAACTGCTTCAAATTACGTGAACCGTAACTATCTACAGCTTCCATCATTACATAACCTCCTGCTTTTGAAGATATGGTTATGGCTAAACTGTTTCCATAATTATTAAATCACCATACTAATATGTTAAATACACCATTAGCATGAATATTAAAAAGCATTTAAAGAAAGTAGCGAGTCCGCTTGAATGCTCGGTAAACAATTCAGATGGAGGAGAAAATGATTATACAACAGTGAATAATGCATGCTCACGATCTGTCTTGGTGTCGACAAACTTGGTCAAATAGCTTTTCCATGTTATTTTCGTAGACGTAATTTGTACCTAACCTAATGCAAGCGCATTATTTCTGAATTCTGATTGCAAAATTGACAAGTGAAATTCACATCCATAATCTTACCTACTTGAAATCAAGATGATTGAAATACCTATTGTGAAGGCCTATTGATTGAGGGGACGTTCTTCAAAAGTATGGCAATTGGCCCTGAGTACCTAAGCATCATCGTCATTCCATTTTTTTGCCTATTTCTGTGCGCAGGTAAAGATCTTACCTACGTTATTTCTTTCAATGCAATTTAATACACTAGTATTTTGGTCGTTGAGATGATACTTGGGGAATTCGCTATGACCAGAATGGTAAAATGTAATATGGATAATTTTGATGTTTTTATTTATTTTCTGTCTTGTATAGGTTCCCTACAATAATGATCAGAAAATGTAGGTAATGTGTGTGTATGCCCATTGTGAGCTCTATAAATACCCAATAATGTAAAACTATAAAGAAATCTAACATCCGGGAGAACAGTCCAAAAATAAATATTTCCGTACAATGTTTTGTAATATTTGTCTACGATTTGCAACAAAAACATGAATATTTATTTTAATGTAAGGTAATAGAAAATAATAAAAATGTGAATATTTATGAGTTGGTATTTCTGCATATTATTATTATGATTTATTTAAAATGCAAGTGAGTGTTGTCTGTTACATCTAAATAGCTGATTCTTCGATGGTGGATTTTTATGAAACTTGGCAAAAGGTAACGATAGACCTAGATATATACTTTCCATCCAGGTAATAGCTTCCCTTGGGATAATAAGCACTTTACACACGAGCGAAGTCTTGGACAAAAGCTAGTAACATAAATAAAGGCACGGCAGCTCCTGGGTGAATTTTCTGACCAATGACACAAATTCTAAATTACAAACAAAAAAAAAAGAAAAAAAAAAGTCAAAAAAGGATGAGAAAAGAAACAAAAAAATTCTATTAAGTAACAAAAATTAAAAAATCTTGTTATATAAATTATGACTGTTATAAAAAATACCCAATTAAAAGAAAGACGTAATGACTAGACAAGTAAAGAGTCGCTTAAAAGAAGCACTAAAGTAGATCACGCTAAGTACTCACTCATCAGAGCTAGATCATCGACCTGCGCCTGCGCAGACGCACGAGGTGTGAACGAGACGTGACGTCACTGCGGTGAAATTACAGACGACACTATTATGTGGCATACGTAATTCGTTTATAACAATTCGTTATTTTTAAGAAACAATTAGTTCTGCAATAATTACACAGATATAAGCAATAAGTTCCGTCTATGGTCACACATTCGGGTCAAATGTCTGAGAAAGTATTCAAGATTCGACATCTGTCATTTGTGACAGTTATGTCACAATAGTAGTGCTTGATGTTGGGGAGCTTGTGGCTAAATGTCAACTGTCGTATGGGTCGATCTTCAAGGTTAAGCAACGCTTGGTCGCTTGCTAAGGTCAACCCGTGGACGGGTGACCATCCGTTAGACATACCGAGCGGGACTCCTCCGTACTCAAAAGCCACAGGCTGTCATTTGTATATCTTTGACAGTCGTTACGAGTAGACAGAAGCCAGAAAATACGACAAGAAGCTTACCAAGGGATATTGTATAAAATGACTCCTCCCGCTCTGGGCGAAGCGCTTCCGCTTCGCCCAGAGCGGTCAGACTTACTGACTCTCTCAAGACCCTTCCGTGTTCCTCCTAATGCCCTTTGCGCGGTGACTCTTTCGAACAAATTCCGCAACGTTTTGTTAATCTGTCTTGTGGATAGATAGACGTGAACAGATAGGCAAACGCTCCATCTAGAATACTGGTATTTAGCTGCATGTGGCTAGGCTGGAAGCCGGTAGTGGCGGTACCTTCATATAAGCCCAAAAGCCCAAATGCCTTACTAAAATGCTTGATAGAAAATCAATATCAAACCCGAACTATTTAAAAGTTCGCGCGCTTAATTCTTATCAAAATAACACAAAGTATCTACCTATGCCACACTACACATCGCGATTGTTCGCGCGCAGAGTTTCGCATTTGCAGCATCTACATATAGCTATCTCGCTTACACGTACCGGCTTTTACCGGGCTTTCAAATACTATCTCTGTCACTTTCGCACTTATAGCGATGTGCCGTATAACGAGTTCTAAACCTTGTGCGTCTACAAATCGATCAGTATGGAAGATTAAGCCGTGCATGCGTATGAAGTAGCACGCGTATGCGTGACCTTGTCACCTTGCCAACTCTGCAGTGTTGCCGTTTTAGCGACGTTGTGAGATCTTGGAGATTTTTAACAAGTTTGGAGACTTTTTTTAAGATTTAGCAACAATAAAAACTAGCGACTTTTTAAAATAACGAAATTATATATTCAAGCAATATCTTAAAAATAAAAAAATTGCGACATCTAGCTAGATTTTTCATATACCTGGCGACTTTTTTTGCCTAAATGACAACACTGCAACTCTGCGTAAGTAGTTCTCGACACCCGACTGCAACTCACTCCAGTTTCATTTGCTTGAGAGTTGAAAAGTTATGTTGTTAAAGTTTTTTGTGTGTTTTCTTAGATTTTCTCAGTGATACAATTGTTTTGGTGACTTACCTACAGCAATGGAGGTAATTGTACCTTGTGAGGATTTAAAATGCGTTCAAGTTTTGATTGGCGAAGATAAGGATCAGGATCAGGATCTTTAAACTTTGCTCAGAAAAAACAGTTAATTTCTTCATTAAAACCGACGCCTAATCTGTGTTTTTCTCAGACTAGTAAATCGCATAAACGAAAATTTAATAGATCAGTGTATTAGTTGGATTGTTGGCTGTTCGCACACTAATAAGTTGTATTGCTGGTGTCATATTTTTTTCGAGTGAAGATTCCGTTTGGAATACATCTGGTTATAATGATTTAAATAACATATCTGGCGCCATTAAAAGGCACGCAAATTCTCATAAACACCTGTGTGCAATGGTTTCTTTCGGTAATTTTGGGAAACAACGAATTGAGACATCTATATCAGTTTATGAGAAAATTGCGATGATACATACTCAGTCGAAAACTGAATTTTCTTTTTTTGAAATCGGTTAAAATTTTATTGGGCTTGCCTTATTTTGAAACCCTAGGCACGCCACTGGAAGCCGGCCCCGCTACAATTGAGAAAAGGCTATAAAGATTAGCTGAATAGCATCTGCGAATAGTGTCAGTAGTGTCACAGATTCGGTCCAAGTGTGTGAGAAAGCATTCAAGATTTGACACCTGTCATTCGTGACGTAAGTAATTACGTCACAATAGTATAATGCTAGATGTGACATAGATTTATTTTAAATGTCACAATAGAGAACACCACGTTAGTGCTTAATGATGTAAAGCGTCAGATAGGATTGCACATTTTTAGGGTTCCGAAAAAAAAAAACGGAACGGATCACTCGGGTGTCTGTCTGTCTGTCTGTCCGTCTGTCACAGCCAGTTTTCTCCGGATTCACTGGACCGATTCTGTTGAAATTTGGTACACATATGGACTTCTGTGACCCAAACACGGATGCGTTACGTATCATTAAATTTTTAGTATGGGGTCTTTGTTTGGGGTCAAATGAAAGGGTTTACTGTGAGGGTCTTAATTATATGTTTTTCATAATTTTAAAATAAATGGTTTTGAAGTTATTAAAGAAACTAGACGAAAAATTACCATTCCCCACCTTATCTCCGAAACTACTTAGCCTAAAATTAAAAAAGAAATGGAGATAATAGATCTTTGCCTAAAGATTACAGAAAAACCTACAAGAAGTCTATGGTGTTAAAATAACATGTTAAAAAAATAAAATTCGTTCGGAACCCTTTGCACGCGAGTCCGACTCGTACTTGGCCAGTTTTCGAATCCCGTCTAACAATCAATAATATATTGTCGCGTATTTGAGAATGAGCATCTAATGTCGATTGAATTCCATCACTTACCATCAGTCATTCGTCATTCATGACTTTTGGAATTGAGTGACGCTTGCATGAGCGTGTAATGAGCGCCTAAAGGTTGTCGGGATAGGAAAAAAACATGTTGCGCCGACCCCAAGTTACTTGGGAAAACAGCAGGAAGATCATAATGACGCCTCGCTTTGAAATAAACCTCACCGTATTCAAAACAAATAAATGTAAACATTAAATAAGCGACTAACATACAATTTTATTACCTACTAACACTAGTCAGACACGCTCTACTTACTTTCTTAGGTACAAACAAAAAATCTACCAAAGCCTTAATTCAAATTCACAATGGTCCATTTTGAACACACTTAAGCAATCTTCGAATGGATAGGTACCTAATGAATGAACAAGTCCAGAAAGAATACATACAATAATATTAAATGATTGTAAGGTTTTAGATTTGGCACCAATTCCTAGCTCAGTTTGGTGATTTATGGTTCATATTTCAGAATTATTATCAACTAGCTGCCCCGCGCAACTTCGTCTGCGAATGCTTCGATGTTATTGGTGGTAGCGTGATTTTATACAGCCTATAGCCTTCCTCGATAAATGGGATATATGGGACAACACTAAATTATTTTTTCAATTCGAAAGAACAGTTCCTGAGATTAGCGCGTTCAACCAAAGAAACAAACTCTTCAGCTTTATAATCTTTACTAGCTGACCCGCGCAACTTCGCCTGCGTCACAATTTTCGTTACTGCTCCGCTCCTATTGGTCGTAGCATGATGATATATTTTTTTAAATCGGACCAGTAGTTCCTGAGATTAGCGCGTTCAAGCAAACAAACAAACAAACTCTTCAGCTTTATATATTAGTATAGATTCTTCCCGAAATTCCTACGGGAACGGGAAAAATGGGATATGTGCGTAGGAAGTCGTACCTATTAGTATAAATGTAATAATAATTATGTCTTCAAGCACAAATACAAAACAGATTAGGAACATCATGGAAATGCGATTTCCCAAATTGTGTAATTACTTATCCAGTATTTAAAATACCGATAGGAATCCAGTCACAATGTGGTCGATGTTACGTGACAAGTCATATGAGAGAGAAAAGTCTCGTACTTATTCTTATGTATGACAATGAATGAACGACTTGTAAAACATCTCATCTGTAATAGCGTGTAGTTATGCGACTGTGATCTATAAGGAGCTGGTTACACAACTTTCGACCATACATTACGTCTATGCCATGTCTTGTCTATGATGCAGACACACAATATATCTGTCAAGTTTGGCATGTAAACATTGAGTGTTGACAGTTCTGTCTGAAATGTCGAAGTGTAATTTCTGAATCGGGCGATAAATTGGAATATGGATCAGCGCATGGAAGCTATCTATCACTAACTCCCAATTTTTGAATTTAGGATTCATAATTGAAAATTTAACTAATTTGGCTATAAAGTTGAGTTTGAAAAGATCTTACTTCAAAATTTCACCGAAGATCTATTAAAGCTCATTTCAAATTGTCAATTCAAAAATCAGGAGCGAATAAAATATCTTTGTACTAACGAAATAATAGAAGTTATGGCACCTGGGAAAGCCTTATGAATTAAGTAAAGCAAAGGTTGAAAGAATAAGAACTTTGCGTGAGTCGTGAATTTCTCTGCAATGTCTCGTCATAAACTCGTGACACCAGAGAGAGTCTATGTTTGAAAGGGAACAAGTGCTTTTGATTTAAAATAACAACCGAAACTCTTTAGAGAAATCTATAGTTCAAAGGCAAAGAAAATTCACCATTCTGCCAAAACTGTCACTTAAGTCAAAACGCGTTTAAATTTCAAATTCCACTTTCCTAATTGTTACGAATTGGCACTAAAATAAATCTAGATAGTCTGTAAGCGAGTGAGGTGTTGCATTTGTAAAACTGGTTGACAGAAAGTCAGCTTTCTTCCATTTTGTGGAAACTACGAACGCAACACCATTGTTATTCACATCACACATGGCACTATGAAGTGCCTACACTTTGTCATCGTGAAAACGTTTTTAAACTTTAATTTTTAATGAAGTGAATGTTCAAGTTTACAAGACACATGTAGGTACCTAATGAATATAAGTAATTGTAGATATTAGATATGTGATATTACTAATTAAATTAAAATTAAATAAGACACCAACTACACTAACACGTTATAAAATTCTATTAGAATTAATAAACTTTAATACTTATTCTAAGGAATAAAGATTTTAATTTTATTTATTACAAGCTGACCCGCGCAACTTCGTCTGCGTCACATTTTTCATGAATGCTCCGCTCCTATTGGTTGTTGTGTGATGTTATATAGCTTATAATCTTCCTCGATACCAACACTAAAATAATTTTTCGATTCGAACTAGTACTTCCTGAGGTTAGCGCGTTCAACCAAACAAACAAACTCTTCAGCTTTTTAACATTACGTATAAATGTGATATTAATCTGTGTTCCTGCTCATGATGGCAAACTTGGGTCGTGAGTAACCGAAAATGAAAATTATTTTAAAGTCGTGAAGTGGTTACTGTTTAAAATCTGCAGTACCTAATTGCAGCGTATTACACAAGCTAGCAAGCTAAAATAAGCACAGTCAAGTTTAATAGCCTTTTCTAAAATAAAACTTAGTTAAGTTATAATTAGATTTGCATAACAACTCAATTTGAAGTTTTAAATTGTCTTTATAGTGAGTTTTTCTAGCACACATTTACCTAGTCTAATCTACCAAAATCTCCCAATTATAAATATTTAGGCTTATTTACACCACAAATCACTGAATTAGTGTAACGGTAAACGCATTTAAACGTAGATATATATTATATTTCTGTCAAATTAAACAATTTTTAATTCAATTGCAGTGAAAACAAAACATGCAGTTAACAACAAAAACTCATTTGTGCCAGTTACCGAATTCAACACTCGTCCCAATTTCAGCAAGGCACACGACAAAAACCATTCTTCCTATATCAACCGTTTAAAAAAACAGACGCGTCTCTATGTTACACGCGACGACATAATTTATGTAATTACGCAGAATGTCGGCGACCTAACACAATAGTACGAAACAGAAAGCTCCGGGGAACTTGTTTGTAGTGAAAGTAACTATATTCGTGAGATATTCGCGAGTAATAATATGAATATTTGCGAAACTAATCGAGATGTGCTAACAAAGTAAGCTTTTGATTGGTTTTATACACGACAAAATTAGATAAGAAAAGTTTATTTGCAAATTAGTAATTAAGTACTAGGTAAAACAAATGGATGCAATCACATATCTGTTCAGAAATTAAAATTACGACCACTTGATCCATATTCCCGCTAAAAGTAAAAACCGAAACTATAAAATACATCGTTATTGAATTAATACATCACACGCGTAATGTGTTATTACAACGAAAGCAGTCTATTATTCTTTAAGATGTTGATTAATTAGAAGCTCTGAGAAAAAAGAAACAAGATTTATATTCAAGAAATCGAAAACCGGCGTTAATGTCCGAGTGATTGATGTTACATCACTATCGTAATGCGCTTGTATGGATGTACAAATTTGTAATTGGAATACTAATTCGAATTCTGTTTATGGTTAATGTAGGTAATGCAGATGGCGGGAATCGCGAGACGATGCAATATAGAGTCAAAAAATTGCGTAAATTCGCAGAGAGATGGTATCAGAGCATACCTACTCCGATTCCACTGCGTTACGCCAATACCTCTATGTTACGCAAACGGTCGCACTATCCCTGTCGTAACTCTTAGACATTTCCTTAGGCTCATTAATTTAATCAACGTCGAAGAAATTGCCTAGATTTCATCTGTGATGCTGCATTAGCATTAAGATCGAAGCATCTGGTTTGGATTTCTTCACGTTGATGGCGAAACTGGAATAGTTAATTAATTAGGAGAGTGAATATTTGACATTAGCTAAAACTGTGATCTCTCGAAAATCAAAAACAAAACAAAACAAACTTGAAATACTTAATTTTTTTTTTAATTAATTGGAACAATCCCAAAGTTAAATGGGAATTACCTTAGGTGGAAATCTCTAGTCTTCCATCTATGGCATTATTAAATGTTGATTATATAGACGGAGCAAAGAATAAATCTTTATAGATTGGGTAGATTATACAGCATTGTTTTCTATGAATAAGTATGCAGACGTATCAAACCAAGTAAATCAAACGAAATGACACTTTAATAGATAGAATTGCAGAATATCCTCGTAAAATATTACCCAGAGGCTGTTTATTTGTTTCCTTTGCAACTGTTACAAAAGCTGTGGTTTTAGATTTGTTAAGTTGCAAAACTTGCAAAATGGCGCCGTTTTCGATCAGTTATTCGATAATGTTCTGTAATGGATTTCTGTAATTGTGTAATTTTTAGCTGATGTAAGCTGTTGTACACAATTTTTAATTAAAATTGAAAGTAGCTTATGATTTTGTAAATGGCTTGTGTTCATAGGACTGGTATAAATTATTTGTTTCGATCATGATTTTTTTAAAGTTCTCCTTTTTATTATTTGTGACCTTTTATTTATTTTATACTAGGTAAAAAACCAAGATAATTAATTACCTGCGGTTATTTCGACTGATTGCAAATATTATCTCTGAAGAAAATGTAGTGTTAGGTAGGTACCTAATTAAAAGTTCAAAAAATAGTCAGGTCCCTAATTTTATTTTTTCAACGGTTAAATATTTTTTCTTATATTCACTTCTTCAGATCAAACTTAACAAATGATTGTGAATAATTCAGCTCTGTTTCAGATTTTTACTCCCTTCAGCCACCTCAGATGTATAGATTCCTCGGATATCAGAACCGCTTATATCTCTGCCAGCCTCACGAAGTACTAAATAACAAAATCGCATCACACGCTGCGCTGGCGCAGCCAGAGCCCCAGAGGTGAAAGTAGTCGCTTGACACACGCGAGATTCACGCTTCACTGTAATTAGGCTATTAATTACTACTACAAACGTAAAAAGTAATTAAACAATGTTTGTCAAGGAAAGCTGACGCTTTGTATTGATTTCCGATTTTATTTCCTTATGACCTGATGACTATGGATCGGCCGTTAATTTTCTCTTGATTGATTTATTTTAGCTTTACGTTTTTTCCATGTTTTGTAGTAAACATTACTGTCTTGTTTCTGTCTATTAAAGTAGATATCGAGCTGTTAAAAAAATTAGGTATTAGCACACAAATGAACCTAGTTCTTTGTTATTATACTTATGACGGTGCGACTATAAATCGCATTTGTAACGATAAAATTGTTAACGTAGTAACACAAAAAAAACCTTGTTTCTGGAAAACAGCTAACGTGCCATAGACAAAACTCATTATTTCTACACAAATATTATAAAGGGGAAAGATTTGTTTGTTTGAATTGAATAGGCTACCGAAACCACTGGTTTGGATTGGAAAAAATCTTTCACCATTAGAATCCTACATTATCCCTGATGAACATAGGCTATAGAGTATTTTCAAAAAAGTTAGGGATTCGTATGAAACCTTGGATAATGTAACCCAAGGTGTGAAAAAAATACCAAAAAAAATCCTTATATCGCGTACGATGCAGAAACTATTGACAATAGAGCAAAGTGATGTACTACAGTTTTATAGAGAACATACATGTCTACAAAAAAGTCCAGAAGGGTATATATCTAACTATTATTGTTAAGTCACAATAATCACTTTTTGTTCAAATTATTCGATCAAAACCCGGGTGGAATGGAATAGTGGTGATTTTGCTATCATGATATTAATCGTTATCCTTTTAAATGATTTGGTAATTTAGGTTGGTTACGTATTCGTAAATTACACTTTAAATTATGCAAATCGGAACTTTCGTTTAAAAGTTACGACGGGTATAAAAATACTCTAAGTAAGAAAAATGTCGCGGATTGAGCCGACAGCCCTACATTTAGTCTATTAAGAAGTAATTTACACGTTAGCCTTTATAGAGGGAGGGCAAGGAGATGAAGTTCGTGGAGTACCAACTAAACCCGCGCGAACGAAGTCGCGGGCGAAGTGCTAGTTTGTGGTAATTTCATCCCAGAAACTGGGCCTAAATCAGTTTCTCGTTTCGCAAATAAAAAAACGAAATTAGAAGCTTGCTCCATTCGTAGTCAAATTGGCCCTTCTTATAAGAAGCAATAAAAGGCATCTAAACTCCTCAAAAAGAGTACAATAGCCATCATCATTGCACGATAACGAATAATTTGGCTCATTTATAATCTGTATTGCCCATAAACAACGTAATTCTACTTTCTAACCGTTGCATCAGTATTCATTGTCTAAGTTCAAGGCATCATCATGTATATTCATGGTGCCTAAACTTTGCATGAATTACGCGGTTTATCTTGATTTTATTTGATTAAGTTTGCGTCTTTAGAGTAATTTAATTCGCTAGTTATTTCCTTAAAATTTGGTTTAGTAACCCATTTTTCCCTAGGAAAATTCAAGAATATTTTGCGTCTGGGAAGAAAGGAGGACTATGTCGGAGATATAGACATTCCTCCTGAGGGTCTAAAAATACCATTTTAGTAGAATTATATTTGGATCATATTAATCATACAACAATCTGTCAAATTTTATTTTCATCTTTATCGCTAAAGCATTAAGTTCAATGTTGATTGGGAAAGAGTAGCTTGATGTGCTGGCTGATTCTACTAAGGGGCCTTTTAGACCCGCTGCTATCATGATCATGGAGCCTGGAATTTGTTGAACCTCCACCCTGTCAGATATAGGGCATCATAAAAAGACATGCCACGTACAAAATAAGATAAAAGGTTTCAATTCGTCGTAAGAACGACCCAAAATAATTCTATTAACAGTTCCTATTTTTCTGGAGGATCTCTCCATTCGTTTCAAAGACAAGATAAGATTTCTTTATTTGTTTAAACATTGTATACATGCAAGATATTCCACAGTTTAAGTCCACTCATGTTTAGCCGTAATTAGCGGCGTACAAATATATCCATAACATAGAAAGAAATAACAATTAGAAAATGTCGAAAAATTACCTAGAATAGACACTTACAAGGATTATAATTGATAATTATGATAATTGAAGATATAATTTAGAAACTTTATAAATTATGATATAATGTCAAAATAATAATAAGTTGTAATGTCAAAATAGTAATCAGGATAATGCACAAAATAGTATTCAATTATAATGTCAAAATAGTAATAAGTTGTAATATCAAAATTATTATTATGTTATCATCATCATATCAGCCGAAAGACGTCCACTGCTGGACATAGGCCTCCCCCAAGCGTCGCCACAACGACCGGTCCAATGTAATAACATGTCAAAATGATTAACTTAATATAATATTATTGTCAGGAAAAAGGTAAAATTATTTAATCAAACAAAAAAACCTTTTCGGCTAGAAATTCGGAGACACTATAGAATGCTTTTTGAAGATTTATTATGGTTGGAACATGGCCAGTGTGTCTGTTAAAAGAGGCCCTATCTTTCAAAAACGTATATCCTATTATGACTAAACTTAAAGCTGTACTGCCACATTATGCAACAATTTTACGGATATTCCAACTTTTCATACATGGCATCGCAAGCAAATTTCACAAACGTCAAAATCACGATGAGTCGTTTTGCTAAAAATAAATATATTTTAAAAGGCGTGTCTGTTACATCATTAGTTGCACAAACTGCTGGTGAAAGAGAGAAAGGCAACGGATCCTCTTACAGAATATGTCCATACAGCTAACGTATTACGGAGCATGTATCGGGTTACTGCCTTATTCGTCTAGCTTCAGTTGCTCGCGACGGCAACTGTTGCTCAGCGAAGCGTAGTCTTTGGTTTGACTAAGGTCTACGAAAACTGTTTCAAAAAGCCTGATGACGGCCCTGATTAATAAATCTACGGTGATGTAAAAAATTGTCGGCTTTTTAGAAACTACAGTTTCAAACAGTTTCTGCGAAGTATATTGATCATCTTTCATCGTTAAAGACCTCGTAAAATAGATTGTCTATTTGTCTATGGATACATTTTCAGTGGTAAAAATCATGAAAAGTTTGAAATCATCGAATTGTTTTACTAATCAGTGCTGTAGGTAGTTAAGATAGAAAAAATGGATGTATTGTGTTATGTGTGAGACAGAAAATGGAGTTACTGATAGCGTGATGGCGGACAGGACAGAATGGAAGAAAAAAGCGTGTTGCGCCGACCCCAAATAACGTGGAATAAGGACAGAAAGATGATCATGAGAACTGTAGGAAGAAGGAGTTCTTGTGTAACATTCTGATATTTTTTCTCATCTAAAAGTACGGAAACTGAAGAGAGATACAGACTAAGAGATCGACTAAATGATAATCGAATAAAGGCTAAGCAGTAGTATGATGCCGTATGGTGTCGGCCGGTGCCGTAAAAGAATAATACCATCCCATCACTTCCCGTGGGTGTCGTAAGAGGCGACTAAGGGACCCGCCAGAGAATTGGCAGCAGCGTTCTCTGTTAAACGCAACACCAAACACTGCGATCGCCAACCCGCTTACCAAGCGTGGTGATTATGGAAAACCCCCCCTTTTGGGGGAGGCCTATGTCCAGCAGTAGACGTCTTCCGGCTGTTATGATGATGATGATGATGAACGACATCCCAGATGTTAAATTCAATAAATGTTGAACTTCCACTGCATTAATAAAGTTATCATGATCTGAATTACTGGCATCACGCACAACAATAACGAACACTTATGTCATAAACTCATCATGATACCCATTATACTGGTACCTAAGTTCTATTGTAAGTCATGCACAAATGATGATATGATCATCGATGTTAGTCGACAATCAAGTTGTAAGGGCTCAACAGGTTGGAAGAACAAAAGAAGTTCAGAACTTCTTTTGTTCTTCAAAATCAAAATCAGCACAAACCTTGCGATACGACAATGGGTGCTTGTTCATTCTCTATTGGCTTGCTTGTATTGGATCTTATTATTTGCTAATAGCAACTTGATCATCACTCGAAAGAATAAAACCACCCAAAGGAAGATTGGCGGGCCAAGGATGTTTCTTATCTCTAACTTCTTTATCTATATCTATACTAATAATAATAATATTAATAAAGAGGAAAGATTTGTTTGTTTGAAACGAATAGGCTCCGAAACTACTGGACCGATTTGAAAAATTCTTTCAGCAATTGATAGCTGCATTATCAGAGAGTAACACAGGCTATATTTTATCCCCGTACTCCCACGGGAACGGGAACTACGCGGGTGAAACCGCGTGACGTCCACTAGTTTGTTAGATATTTGATAGATATAAACAGATGTATAGGTGTATACATACCGCTTAAAAGGAATTAATAGTTCATTTCTTCTTAAAATATAACGTTGTCGGTTAAACAAATAAGATTAGTTATTGAAAAGGTTTTAAAAATAGTCAGCGCATTTTAAGGGGCTAGTAATTTAAACGACTAATCCTACTAATTCTAAAATTAAATCTTTCCTTCTTCTTCTTTCTTTTCTTTTTCTTATCCTGCTATAAAAGGAATTCCACATATGTCATCCACATATATTATAAATATTTATAGATACTTAGAGAAGTTAAACAAAAGCAGAAACAGTTAACCAGTTCTTTACTTTAAATTTAGAAGCTCACAACGTATGCTATAATAAAACATATTATAGCATATTTCAAGTTCAATTCAACATCAATCATGATAAATCTCTAAAAATATTGCTGTTTTTATAATTCTTTTTTTAAGTTATCGTGTTTCATCTCAATTTGAAGTAAAATAGGTATGATACGCAATTTATCCATCACAAGCTGGCACGCAATAATAGACAAATATTTTAAAGAAATGTTAGGTACGCGTTCGATGCGTATCGTATCTCCTAATAGTAGATTATGCACCGAGGGGATAAAGCAGTGGCTTATATCACGAGCGTCATATTGAATCCTTACCTAATATCATATTATAAATGCGAAAGTAACTCTGTCTGTCTTTCTGACTGTCTGTCGCGCTTTCACGTCAACACTACTGAACCGATTTAAATGAAATTTGGTACACAGATAGTCTAGAGCCTGAGAAAGGACATAGGCTACCTTTTATCCTGGGACTATGTTCCCTCGGGACCACGCGGGCTAAGCTGCTGGCAGAAGTTAGTCTCGAATATTATGAAGGATTTGAAAATGGAGTTAGTTTAAATCCCGAGCGAAGCGAGGGAGTCAATACAAGAATCCTGAATGCAGCGAGGGATGCAAGCTAGCCCAAGACAAATACAGCTTTATCCCAGAGGAGCATACTCTACTTTTCACACCTACTGCAAGAAAATTGTTTGCAAGTCATGAAGAGAGGTGGCTGGCCGCGAGCGTTTCCCGTCGGTCTCCAAGTTGTGTTCCAAATTCAAGTCACATTATTGACCTCCGGGCAATAATATTGTGCTGAATTTCTTTATAACATAATAATGACTTTAGGTTGAGTTTGCATGACATAAGTATAATCTGACGTTCTCGTGCAGGTGGTGTGAAAAATGCTTCATCGTTTAGTGTGTTTTAATGTATGCTATAAAACGATAAAAATAATACCTATCAGCTGCTGTGTGAAAAGCTAAGACTATGACCGATGACGGCTATTATAATAGAAATACGATCGAATAAACGATGGATGAATGGTGTGATAATCAAATAAATTTATTCAATTCAAGGGATTTAAGAAATTACCTACATTTGAGCGAATAGCATTCCTGGAACTCACACTAGGATTACCTAAGGCCGCCCCGTACACAGTAAATTTCGAACGCGATCCACGGGTCAGACCAATGATTTTGACCGTAGAATGCGTTCGAGATTGACTGTGTACGGGTGACTTTAACGAATTCGGTCGCTAGGCGATCGGGAAGTATGTCGAGACTTCCTGCCCTGTCCAAAAATATTGTCATAATAAATACATAAGTGCTTAGATACAGGCGTAAAGAAATGAATATTGTTTTTGAGAAAATCGAATTCTAGATTTGATGATTACGTAGATTTGTTTGAAAAATAAGTACTTCATGATGAGTTTTGTCTATTATTCATATCAATGAAATCCCCATGGGAGTATTCCCATGAAAAATACAAATGAACCAAGACTGTTGGTTCATTATTCATGGGTGGTTTATTATATTGTGTTATACTTAATTAATTATAGTTTTATTTCATGTGACTTTGACATGGTAGAGTTATTTTTAAACTCGGCATTGTTATAAAAATACACGTGTCAAGGTGTCGTTTCAATATTTTTATATCATCTACTAATTAACGCTAATTAGTTGTAACTTATCTCATGGTGGCGAAAACTTCACAGAAGTTTGAAAGTTGGCCCAATCTTACTTGTTTCAAACAGACAAAAGAAGAAATCTCGCCTTTAATTTGTCATTTCCTATAATTATTTCGAACTAGCTAACTCTAGCAAAGAAAATCGTTGCTCGAAAATTTTTGATTGAAGATTATTCGATTCTCTTCAGCAAAAAGCATTTTATTATTCTGTACAGATTTTCCGGGAAAATTATAGTGTGTATACCGACGCATACCTTTTTTATTTATTTTTTTGTTAGGATAGTAAATCATGAAATGACTCCTTCGGAAGTGTCAGACTCTTACTGACTAAAACCCATCCGTGTTCCTCCTAATGCCCTTTACTTTCCGGTGCCGCGGTGACTCTTTCGAACAAATTCCGCAACCCCGCAAACCTACGCATACCTACTTGTACTCGTGCACAGTACCTCTACGAACCTGTGCAGAAGATACATAGTATAACACTCACAGAGACAGATAGACTCACTTTACCGACAATTCAATCAAAATATTCATAAAAAAGCCAATCAAAATGATACATTGTCTGTGGCTTACAAAGCCTCATCGTGCGTGCTGGAAAAACAAGAAAATCGTTCAAATATTTTCTTCTAGTCTTTCACGCAATCACGCAGATTCTTTAGACGATAGTCATTAGACACTATAATGATGACAAATTGAGTATTATGTCGTATCGTTTCCTTTTCCGATATTCTTTCATTTGAACACGCAAATTAGACATTTGCAACACAATATTGAACTTACTAATTCCATGCAATTAATATTCCTGATGACCTACTAAAAGATTTAATTTTATAAGAATGAACCATTGATATATAAAAAACCCGAATGAACTCTCTTTCGTGAATGGAATAATAATTCATTATTTTTTTTTATTCTTAACATCCGCACCCGCAAATACAATGTTTGTGTGGGTTTCTCGGTTCGATTTTCAAAGAATACTTGCATGTATTCTAGTAATGTCCGTTGTGTGTTGGCTACTGTTTTTTTTTAGCCAGATCTTTGATTTATGAGCCTACTAACAAGGTGTTTTTCTCAGTTTAATGCAGACTTTTTCAAAAACTAGAAAATATACACGAACACATAGCAACATAGAATTCTAAGGACTGCTGGAAATACTGACTTAACTTGTCGATCATTCATAAAGGCACTTAAGTGATAGGAAGTTATACTTACTTTTAATAAATAACGTGATCAATATTCGACGATGTATAAGTAGGTAAAAAAAGCCAATCAAGCCTTAATCAGATCAAAAGTCGGAAAACAGATTCGATTTCCGATCATTCAAATCAACGATACGCGCCAAGATTTATGTTAGTGTTCCTGGTATCATCGATAAATCATTATGTATCTAGGATAATAAATAATCTATACACCACACGCGAAATCCAATATTAACTTTCGACGCATTCAGTTATAATTAGCGGCCGCTTTCTTCCGGACGGCTGCAGAAGATGCGAGTAACAGGTTTTTCATACCGGATATGCGGATATTTCGGTTTCGCGAAAAGGAAAATACCTACCTACTTATTTTATTGGAATTTACACTATCTCAAAGACAATTAACTATATACACTCATTAACACGAAATTATATATAAAAACAAAATCAATCATTGGGCATCAAAAAAATAATCCACATCGCTGTCAGTGGCCAGTGCCCAGAACACTGGCAGCATTGCCGCGTTGAATGGCAATGCTGATTCTTTGGCCGAAAAAAAGCCCAGCCCTCTGGTCACGTGAACAGTCGACAAGTTGTTTTCTAATGTCCTGAAAGACTCGATGCGCCTACCTACTTATTAAATGTATTTTTACTTAGGAATAATTATGTGACATACGAGATGGAAATAAGGACTTTTATGATATTAGAAAGATTTGATCATCTTTAAAATCGTCAGTTTAAATATTTTTGGATAAAAATTTAATTAAGGAAAATAGAAAAATCATATGATCTACTCACTCTCGGTCCGGTGATGGCGCAGACCGCGTGCGCCAACAACAAAAACTGACAAATGCTGCCCCTCATACTGCTCTCAAAACCCAGAGCGGCTGAGTACCATCACACAACACACCACTATCCTGTCAGAGCGTATGTCCTTTGCCACTGTCTGACAAAAAAAATCACTGCACGACACTATGTTCCGGATTCGAAAAAAAAAGAATGTCAAAATTGGGCGGCAAACTGGCTAACGGCACAATGACAGTCGGTCGTCGCTGATAGCGGCGGATACACGCTGCGGCAGTCGGCACGGCAATAACGCGAGCGGCGACCACCTGTCCGTTTTACCACCCCTACTCCTTACCCCCTTCTCGTTTCGAAAGGATTCATCAAAGATGAGAATTAAAACAGACGGCGTCGCGGGACGTTAATTGAATTTGTATGTTGCATAAATTCTGTATCTGATATTTTTGGGTCAGATGCGTTTTGCGGTTTCGGATGACAATAACATTTTTTCTTTACTTACTCATCATCTGCCTAGCTAATTATTTCGGGGTCTGCTTTATGTTCCAGCCTACTCTTATGCAGATGAACACCAGCCAATAGAATCGGATTTTTTGTCTTGGTGCTTAATTTTGTTACCACTATCATCATGCTCTGTGAGATGTTTTCAAACGCGTTATTGACCACTTTCGGTAACGCTGTTGCATCTCATCTCATATCACACCTAAATGGCAAGGCCACGTAATGAATTTTAATTATTTAACGTTTTTTGTCTGAAAACATAGTAGTAAGACCAATTAACCTTTTCAAAAATTGATTTTGTAACAAAAATGAATTAGGCGAACTATAAGCAAGTCTATTTAACACCATAAACGTGGCGAGCCTATGAACGTACCTATGTAAAAATCTACAATAGGAATTAGGGTAACGGAGCGTTGCGACAATTTCAAACAATTTCAAAAATCGGTCAGTCAAGACAGGAGGGTCGTTGATGATCCGGAAAATCAAAGGAAGCTTATAAAAATAGTACCAAGTTTGACGTTAGACTTACGACGAAGTTAATCGGTCAAATAGACACCAAAGACACCTTTTATCTTTTTATTTTGGTGTTGAGGATCAAGGACGCAATGATAGTCCCTAATAAATGCTTGATATATAGAGATCGTTTCTGAACATAAAAAGGACATTCTGATCCGTGTTTCAGTTTATGTAATGATCCACAATTCAACCTATAACCAGTCCATTAAGGTAATTTCTTTTGTTAATCTAGAGATTATCTCACGCATTCTGCAGCATGACACATAACTTACATCACATTCATATAAAAACTTCACCAGTTCGAAATTTAAGTGTTGCCAACCGTAAAAAAAAACAATGAACTGTCAAAATTTAATACCACCGATCAAAATGCAAATTAGAGTTTCACGGTTAAAGCCCTTGCGAGATCCATCGCAAATCGTATGGTGAGATCATTAATCAGGCGAGATATCTGGTGATGGTGACGAAACAACAGTAATGTTCCATGAACACAATGGTCCAGGCCTCGTTGGGCCACAGTTTGTGTGAAAGAATGGAGCATATCTGTACTAATTGGCGTTGAACGTTTTGCACCATTTAAGTTTAAGGTATTGTGTCGCAAGGTAAACTTCGGACGCCTTGGGCCGTTAAAAAAAGTTATCTCGAATGTGTTTATGTCTATGGTTTGGATTTTCGACCGTGTTTAAATATGTCATTTTGTGGAATTCATCAAACAATGATCTCCATGAAGACTATTCATGAGAAAGAGAGAAATAGCTGCCGAGAATCGAGAAGAAGACGTCCGATAAGAGAGGTTTATGTCTGGACTACTAGGGGCTAGTGATGATGCTCCTCAATCGCCTATCGATCACTCAATATATACAGTAAAGATTGTAATGGCCTTCATTTCTCTTACCCTTTCTAACAGTTGATATCTGATTTCCCAATCGAAGCTGTAACTTTGTAAGCAAAGCATTCAATTCTTCAAAAATATTTTATCGCATTATTTGCTGCAGTGTCAGTTTAGCCTTGTTTGACAAACAGTAACGCGTTCAGGATATGTCTTTTGAAAGCATAAAAATGTTGTGCATAAGCACGGTGTCGTTGTAAGTTAACGTCATCAATAACATCCTCATTTGTTAGTGTTGTGTGGCTAATGAATTATATTCTTGGGTGCTATAAAAAGCCTACCTTATGATTAAATGTGCGATGCATCCTCTAACTGCCTTCATACTATAAGTAGGTAATTATGGCACCCCATATCAGCCACCTTTAGGATAAATCCAAAATAACTGAAAAAATTAAACAAAAATAATGATAAAGGGTTAAACATTCTAAATTAAAGTTTTATTGGCTAGAATCGAGAAATCGTGAGAGATTCCCGAAGCGAATAGTTTTTATGATTTTTTAAGAATTTAAAAATTTAGATAGGAAGTCTGTTATAAAATTTGATTGAGTTTATAAATGTCTGAAAATCATTTTTCGAAATTCAAAATTTTCGCAATCCATCATGGCGGTTGTATAGAAATTTTTATTTTCGTAATATGTCATTGTTAGCACAACAATGGGTGCTGAAATGCTAAATGTTCAGATATAATCTAGGCAGCTGATGACTGACTGAGATATCGACAGTTCTTTAACTTAGGCAATTGTTATGGGACCTAGAACCATAATAACATGAGTTACTTTCCTACTAGGTTATGTTCCTATTTATTGGGTAATGTTGGTAAAGGCCCTGTTGATTTATAGATAAAATAGGCAACTTTTATATTTGAAAAGTTGGACTGGCTACTAAGGCATTTCCGCCTTTGTACCTACATATAGTGAGTTTTACTTGTGCATAAGGTGTACAAAAATTAATTGTAGTGTAAGATAGGAGAAGGACTTTCATAGATGAACCAGCGGATAAAAACAAACTCTTACCTAATCTTGTTGTTTAATTTAGAATTTCGCACCGATCACCGTGAATAAAATCACAGGTCCGATCAGAACTTTGTAGTCTGACCACAACAGGTCAATGCATTCGTCTCACAATGTTTTGTCTAATTTCTTTACATTTTCTACAAAAAACTGAATAAATAAATATTAAATACTAATCGTTGCAAGCTATAACTAATTAATGTCAACATTTCAGAATTAATTTCACAATTGCAAATAAAATATTTAGGTATTTATAATCTGGCAACTTGTTTTATGAAATCTTGCAAATTAACGCACTTTTTGTACGCTTCTCTAATCCTTATTGCAATCATATTAAGGTATGAAATCATTTGATTGGTGTGAATTTGCAGTTTGGTTGTTCTTTTTTCAAATGTTCGCTTGGCGGGAAATCGATGAACGGGCAAAGCGATTAGTATTGGTTTGATTTTAATGTTATTGACAAACAAAATGAATTTATTTTGCGACACCCAACACTAGGTAGTCGCTTTTAGCTAATAATAATTTGTTAATTAAATACAGAAGCGTTCTAAAAATACGAATTTTGCATTCCCAAAAAGCGATGTCACTAGGTACTTGTCTATGTCATATTTTTTTTTTTAAATTTCTTTATTTACAAATCTACAAATTTAAAATCACATCGTTCAATAGTATGATCACTTGATTGCAGTCATAGTTTAAATACTCGTAATAAAACAATAGAACAATCCACAAAGGCCACTAATTAACAGTTGAAGTTAATATAAGGACAATGCTCAATAGGTAAAGATAAACACTAGGTAAATCTTACTTAAAACCCATTTTTAGGAAAGGAATGTACTAGGTAAATAGATACAATTTTATGCATAGGTATTAATATTATAAATGCGAAAGTAACTCTGTCTGCCTGTTCGTTAGGTACCTATTCGCGTCTTAACAGCAGGACTGATTTGGGTGAAACTGACACTCGGGTAGACACAAGAAATACTAATACTTTTCATGACGGAAGTCCCATGGGATCACTTTCGGCAGTCATGCGGGCAAGCAATGTATCATAATTTTGGAAGACTTGAACAATTACCGACATACATACGTAACAAAATTCTTCCAAGCTGCAAATTTAGTGCGTTTCAAATAACGAACAGAAAAAAATATCAGACTTCAATTTGGAATAAGAACTTGGGCCATTATTAACAAATCAACAAACTAATTTAATCTGAAGAAAGAAAGAAATCGATAAAGAATTACCTGGTAACAGCAACGTTAAAATAATGCTATTTTCCTCATCTAAATAACTTTTTCATAATGCCATCGCCCGCCTGTTGTGACTGTAGCAATAGACAACCACAGGATTTCGAATTCGAGATTTAAATTTAGACAAATTAAATAAATCAATTATTGCCACATGTTTAAATGATCATCACTTTAGAACGAACTTTTTTGTTGTGGTTAATTTTCAGAAATAAATTTTGGATATCCACCGGAAATTAAATTACACCCGTACGAAACTACAATATTCTGACGTGCGGTCGCACGTCAGAATATTATGGTATTTTCTTGAATAGAAAAATAATTATACTATTTGATTCGTCACATTTCCAAAAATAATGGACACGTATTTTTAGCAAAATTTAAAATACATAAAAATTGACAAAACATAAAACGTATCAGAGTGGGGATTGGTGACGGCACTTGCTGGTAAAAGTGTAAGAACTCAAGACGTCAAGTGAATTTTCAATGCACTGTAATGTCTTCATCGTGTTCAATATGTTTTGATAGCGTAATTCACGAAAATACCCGGCTTATGAAATATGTAGGTTAGCTGGAACATACGCTCCTTGCATTTCTTTTTTATTAAATCGAATTTCGAAATTTGACATCTCGGCTCGTGTCGTGGTCGTGAGCACTATTGCATAACCGAAAGTCACCGAAGATAACCGATTGTCTCCGAATCACCACGATTACAAATGCGCACGCGGTACAAAATTGATCCGGATCCGTAATGGAACCAATTCGGAAGGTCAGGCCACGATTGATAATGATTTCCACGCAGATTTGGAAATTAAAAAAGAAGGAAACTAAATAGGTGGCTGATTAGAAACATGGTTCGCGGTGTAAATTGAAAAAGCCTGTTTTTAATCTGTTTTTGTTTCTTTATAAGTGCCATGAGTAATTTGAAATAAGTACCTACATACATCGACCTAGCTAAAGAGTTTAATTCTTTTGACTAGGGGGCTTTTACCTCAAAAAAATAGTAAATGACTTTACTGCTCCCAAGGCCTTGAAATAGATGTCTTCAAAATTTACCTATGGTTTTCTCATGACCGGTTCCTTCAAAGAATCGAGTTATGGTTCTCCTAAAGAAAATGGAGTCTATCTGAGGCTCCAGAACATGACATATCACCTGCATTGTGTCTCAAGCTACCAGGCAAGCATAATCCTCCAAGACTTAACCAAAAACCACGTGTCTACAACCTCTCATCTCAAAGTTATGTTAATCTCATAAGCACTTTCACCGTTGACCTTGTCAAGGAAAGTTGTATAACCGGGCAAATTGCATATACACCCAACTCGTCCTCTCGGTTCTACGCTGACGGCCTTTTGAAGTGGTCGTGTTATAACTTGTAATACACGTAATGTCGTATGTTATGTAAGTATCAGTAAGGCTGGCGATACACGGACTGCTCGAGCAGTCATTATCAAATGACTTCTTCCGCTCTGAGCGGAGCGGGCGGGAGTGTCAGATTTTTACTGATTGCAACCCACCTGTGTTCCTGCTAAATGCCTTTTGCTTTCCAGGGTTCCGGTAACAGTTTCCAACAATTCTGCACCCTGGCAGGCACTGGTCCTAGCGAGCCCCATCAATTATGCTGACATCTCTTTTCATAATTGAAGCTGCCAGTCGGTTCAAACTGCTAGATCAGTCACAATTGAATGCGACGCGGATGTGGGATGAAGAGCGCAGGCGAAGGGACTAACTGCGCGAGAGCAGTCGACCCCTCGAGAAGTTAGTGTATGCCCGGCACCTGCTTGAGCGCACGATGAAATTTTACCGTACATCTGACCAAAATCAAACTATTTATCCATATATTAAATTACTAGTGGACGTCACGCGGTTTCCCCCGCGTATCTCCTGTTCCCGTGGGAGTAGGGGGATAATATATAGCCTATGTTACTCCCTGATATTGTAGCTATCCAATGCTATAATAATTTTTCAAATCGGTCCAGTAGTTTCGGAGCCTATTCAATTCAAACAAACAAACAAATTTTCTTTCTTTATAATATTAAATTAATATTAATTATAATATTAAATTATAATTAATATTAATTATTTTTCTTCTTTATTTTAAGTGCCGGTTTTTAGGCCTAGTTTGAAGTTAAGAATCAGCTCTTTTGAAAGAGCAAAAATGAAGACAGTCCTCCAAATTGCCCCGCCCGTCACCACTTCCAAGTGCTTAAGCTGGGACCGCTCGGAGCAGTCGTAACTGCTCGAGCGGTCCATGTATGTTTGCAAATAGAAGACTGTAGTTCACTATGCATTCGCAGATTGAAGTAGCATCTGCTATGGTTGCGGAATAATTCGGGAGAGTTGCCCTGGAACGCAAAGGGCATTTGTAGGAATATGGATGGGCTTTAGTCAGTAGGAGTCTGACACTCACTTCCGCTCAGCCCAGAGCGGGTGGAGGCATTTGATGATTACCCATCCAAAATAAAACGTTGAAGCAGCCGATCCTGAAGCTGCCCGTATATGGCCAGCCTAAGATATGATAGTGTTGCTCAAGGTAGCTGATAGGTGGAAGATTAGAGCCCGTGGGTGATTTGTCCGGTCATTAATCTCGTTCAAAAGGAACGGTCTTGCTTTTATTATAACGTTTGCCTTATAGACTGGAATGATCGTTCTTCGTTCAAATTGGTCGTTGGTATGATTGTTGGTACTTGGTTGGTGTTGCGGAACTATTGTTTTAGGTTATTGTTCCAACGAGTGAAGCTTAAGAGGAAATGCTGGCGACAAGACTGTATGTTTTCCTTTTTGATGATTTATTAACCATATAAGCACTCTCTCATAAAATGCTCAAAATTGTCCGATAAATCGCTGTCAATAGAGCCCTAGTGTACAAATTTGGCAACTATTTATCAAAAAAGGAAAACATAGAGACACAGTATACATCCTTCTTATTCAGTTTGTGAAATATCTCTTATATCGGTCTAATATTGTAGGAGCAAACAGTCAAGAGACAAACCTCGACTTTTTACATACAATGTCTCGCCGCCAGCATTTCCTCGTTTTTGAAGCGTTGTGTTTAATTCGAGCTGTTTTAATTTTTTCTACAGAATGTATGTCGAGAAAAAGCTACATAGGTAACGGGAAGAGAGGCAAGCTATTGGGAAGACTTGCCTAGGACAATAAAAGTTGACAAAAAACCGGCCAAGTGCGAGTCGGACTCGAACACGAAGGGTTCCGTCCGTACCATAAACCTTAATTTTTATTATTTGTTGTAATAGGGACAGTACAGGATAAATTAAAAAAAAAATAGCGGCAATAGAAATACACAATCTGTGAAAACTGTCTACCTATTACGGTTCTTGAGATACAGCCTGCTGACAGACAGACGGATGGACAGCGGAGCCTTAGTAATAGGGTTCCGTTGGTTACCCTTTACGGAACCCTAAAAAACAACAGGCGACAATATAAGCAATATAACTACTAAGGTGCATGGAAAGAATTTGTTTATAACATCAAAAATTTAAGCCACCTTCCGAAGCTGAAATGTCAAATTAAATAAGCCTTGTTAGGGCTGTTGCAGACTCAAAAATGAGTTATTTAAAGTGCTCATTATTAGCTGTTCGCTTACAAATTACCTTCTTCTTCTTCTTCTTCACATTACCTATCTACAAAATACACAACAAATAACCTATCTAATGATATTACGTGCAAAAAGATTTTGATCAAAATAAGTAAGTAGGTTGCAGCATTTGACACAATTTATGTACAAAATAAAACAAAATAGTCAAAGTTAACAATAAAACGTCTTTTTATTTTTCGACATACACGCGAACGAAGTCGCGGGCAACAGTTAGTTAACAATAAAACAAAAACTGATAAGTTTATTGTTATTACATTCCGTTTCATAATAATTAGAACGCCTTCAGCAAACGGTTAAGTATTTCACGATATTACACACACACACAACACACACACACACACACACATACATTTCATAATATTTCAGCCACCTGTTAGCTCTTAACAATATTCTCTTTAAATATTAAACGAGATTACAATTTTTATTGTAATAGGTACAAAGATTACGCAACGATACAATCTTGTGCTAATGTCAATTAATTTTACTTTTATTTTTGACAGTTACATTTATACTTTTTCCTGTTTCTTCTACTTCCTCAAATGAGACAGTTGCATCATTTTCTGCAATAGTTATTAAAAAGAATAATTAATTAGTTAAGTAAAACCGCTTTTTTATCTTTGTGGTTTGCTCATGCTGAGTCATCAGTGTGCGAATATGTGATCGCGGTAACGTAAACATTCAATATGTCAATTCGCATAGAAAATAAACTGGCCAAGTGCGAGTCGGACTCGCGTGCAAAGGGTATTTAGGGTTCACTTTTCCCCTCCAGGGAATATAAATGAAATACTCCTGAGTCCAAATAGTATACTATAATGTCCATGAATTACACTAACACATTTGATTACAAAGGGGCGTATTATAACACATGTTCCCTAATGCCTCGCTAGTGCACGACTGGACACCGTCGAGCTATCGCTTTCATACATTTTATTGTGTCATCACTGTGGAATGCGTAGCGTTCCTACAGGTACCGAAAGAATTTAAATTTTTTAACATGTTATTTTAAAACTACAGACTTGTAATAGATTTTACGACATAGGTAGGTAGGTATTAATTAAAGAAAAACTGGCCAAGTGCGAGTCGGACTCGCGTGCAAAGGGTTCCGAACGAATTTATTTTTTTTTAAACTTTTTTTTTAGCACTACAGACTTCTAATAGTTTTTAATAGTTTACCTGTAATCTTTAGGTAAAGATCTATTATCTCCATTTTTTTCAAAATTTTGGGCTCAGTAGTTTCGGAGATAAGGGGGGGAATGGTAATTTTTCGTCTAGTTTCTTGAATAACTTCAAAACAAATAATTTTAAAATAATGAAAAAAATATAAATAAAGCCCCCCAAAAGTGACCCCCATACTAAAAATTTAATGATTTACGACAGACAGACAGACAGACAGACACCGGAGTGATCCTACTCGAATAAGGGTTCCGTGTGTTTTTCGGAACCCTAAAAATAGTTTAAGTATATATTTATATACTTAAACCTATACCCAGCAGTGGACGTCTTTCGTCTGATATGATGATGATGATGATGATATATGTATATTGACACCACACGGCGCTTATTCAACACAAATTATGGTTACCGCGGTTGAGAACGTATGAAATCTCGCACATATAATGGATATCTATAGACTATTTCAAATCTAAAAGTTCTCAGAAAAATGAGGCACTACAAGTGCGAGTAATATCAAACATTTGTAACATCCACCAACTCGCACTGCGCCACCTGAGTGAAGAATTATGGAAATAACATAGGTACCTCTGAATACATTTGACGAAAGGAGATGTTCCAAAATGTATGGAGCCTGGACCAGGTCCTTGTACACTATACTTAAAAATAGAGAAATACATTTAAAACAGTTCTCAAATGGCCAATTTCTTTAAAATGGCTTTGTTTTTTGGTAAAAGACAAGAAATTACACTTGAATTTGAAACACACAACAAAAACCCGTCATGGCGGTAACCTGTCATTTTGATTGAGTGAGGTTTGACATTTATTTCTGACATGTTTATTTACCGGCAACGAGACGAAAGTGACTGAAGTGACATTATTATGACAGCTGACAGTTATCTTACTATGAACTATGGTTTATTGTCATTGTTTTAAGCACAGAGTAACTAAATTGGTGCGACGCTATGTTGAAAATCGATAAAAGTAATTTATAAACATCAATTAATTACCACAAAAGTAAACATTTAAATGAATTAACTGTATCTATCCCGAATTCTACGGATTTTTCTCTTTTTTATGAGGTAGTGTACATAGACCTGGCCCATTTTCAAACATCTCCTTTCTTCCTTCTCAAACCGAGTTAGTACTTGGCTAGTACCTATTTCTGTCTAATTTTCTATTTCCATTACTGAAATTAAAAGCCTAATTTTACGGTAGTTGTAAAACGAGGTTAGTTTAGTGCGTAAAAGCGGACCTACCTCGCCTGCTTGCGAATTCAATGACACTCTGTCAACATTTCTTTTCATAATTTTCCGCAAAAAGTGACTGATTTGACTTGTCTATCAAGTAGACTAAGTTTTTCTACTTCTTCTCTGTATTTATTTACTAGTTGACCCGCGCAACTTCGTCTGCTCCGCTTCTGTTGGTCTTAGCGTGATGATATAAAGCCTATAGCCTTCCTCGATAAATGGGATATCTAACACTGAAATAATTTTTCAAATCGGACCAGTACTTCCTGAGATTAGCGCGTTCAAGCAAACAAACTCTTCAGCTTTATTTATTAGTATAGATTTATATTTTTTATTTGAAATTTTTTGTTATTGTTACGCGCCAGGATTAATGTTGGGTACATGGCGGCATTTGCGTACTGCTAACGCCATCTAGTTTCAACCAACCAAACGTTTACGTGCTGCCATCTAGTATCGAGTAGCAGATACTGGCATACTGCTGGCGCCATCTAGTATCCAGTAGCTGACATTTACGTGCTAGAACATTCTCGATGTTTTGACGGGACCTGTGTGTGCCCGAACTTTCCAGAGGTTTCCATACAGGAGGGTTCTGGAAATGACTGTCGGTATATAAAGGGCGGACATCCGGCGACGGCAGTCAGTATTGAATTGGCGATACAAACGATAACTTCGAGAGCGGTCTTCGACTGCGAATTATAGTGAAGTGAAGTGTTCAGTAGTGCGATTGTGTTTTATAATTAGTGTGTTTTAAAGTGCTAATTAGTGTTATAAATCAAAGTGTCAGTTTTGGTTGTTTAATCGGCTGTTTTTATTGTAACGAACCCTAAGCTCGTAACAATTGGTGTCAGAAGTGGGATAATCATGCCGATTCTGCCAAAGGACGACACGGAGGGTATCCGTACCCGTAGTCAACGCCAGCAGGAGACGGACCAGAGGCGTTTTGGTGGTGCAACGCCGAAGACGTCGGAAGGTCAGCTACCGACCATGGAGGCCGGCCCATCCACAGCAGCTCCGGCATCATCAGCACCAGACTTTGCTGCTCTGATGATGATGCTGCAGGAGCAGGCTCGCCGACAAGAGGAACAAGCCCGCAGGCAGGAAGAACAGGCCCGACGCTTGGAAGAACAGCTGCAGCGCGACAAGGAGGAGCAGGCCCGCCGACAGGAGGAACAGGCCCGTCGCTTGGAAGAACAGGTGCAGCGCGACAAGGAGGAGCAGGCGCGCCGCCAGGAAGAACAGATGCTCCTCATGAAGGAACTTCACGCGTCCTTCAGGAAAGACATGAAGGAGGTGAAGGATAAGGTTGCTCAGCATGACAACCGCTTGTCAGACGCTGAAACCAGGATCAGCAAGTTTGATGACGTCATTGCTGATATGAAGAAGGAGTTGGGCAACCTTAAACTTGGAGATGGGATTGCTACTTCAGCAGCCACTACACCTTCGCCACGTGGGTTCAAAGTGCCGCCGTTCGATGGGACGTCTTCTTGGTCGGCCTACAAGATTCAGTTTGAGGCTGTCATGAAGGCGAACGGGTGGAGTGAAAATCAGGCCATGACTGCCCTCACCCTAGGCCTGCGCGACCAGGCCTTAACTGTCCTGGAAGCTCTCGGTAAGGAGGTGACTTACGAGCAGCTGCTTGAGGCGTTAGAAGCCAGGTATGGCGACGCTCATTTGGAGCACGTGTTTCGTGCGCAGTTAAGGGATCGCGTGCAACGCAGCGGTGAGAACCTGCAGCAGTGGGCCCTTGAAGTGGAGAAGCTGGTGCGAAAAGCGTACCAGTCTGCACCAGCGCTCATTGAAGGGAACCTGGTGCAGGCATTCATCGACGGCATCCGCGACCTTGAGGTTAGGGCTGCAGTGAGGCTCGGGCACCACGGGACGCTTAAGGACGCCTTGGCCCATGCACTGGAGGTGGAAGCTGTGCGGCAAGATCATCGTTCCCACCGCGTCAGGGAGGTTGCAGCGGTTACAGTTCGCGATCGTTTAAAAGGGTACAGCCCTAGGTGCTACGGCTGTGGCGAAAGGGGCCATCTTCGATCCAGTTGCCCTAAGCGAACTGCAGAAAGGGAAGCTTTGCGGCAGGATTATCGTCCGCACCGTGGCAAGGAGGTTGCAGCAGCTGCAGTTCGTGACCGTTTTAAAGGGTATAGCCCTAGATGCTATGGCTGTGGTGAGAGGGGCCACATACGATCCAGTTGCCCTAAGCGAACTACAGAAAGGGCAGATAGCCGATCTCCGGGCGACAGGGCGGCTAACAATAGCGCCCAGCGGCTGCAGGAAAACGACTTTGTGGTCGAACATCGCATTGGGAAATGTCATAGCAACGCAGACGCATTGTCAAGAAGACCTTGCCCTGAAGACTGCAAGCATTGTACTAGGCAAGAGGGTAAAGAAGTCGTAACTGTGAAGATGCTCAAGACAGACCTCAGCAAGGAGTGGAAGGAGAGCATACAACGTGCGCAGCAGGATGATTCGGACATCAAGCCGATTCTTGAGTGGATGAAGACCAGTGCTCCTAAGCCCACGTGGAGTGATGTCTCAGCGATGAGTTCGATCACTAAAAGCTATTGGGCCCAATGGGACAGCTTAGTGATTCAGGATGGAGTACTGTGCCGTAAATGGGAAAATGCTCGAGGAGACAGCTGTCATTTGAAAATGGTTGTCCCTAAAGCTAAAGTACCGGATGTTCTACAGCTGTACCATGACGGCTGTTCAGGAGGCCATGTGGGAGTCAAACGGACTCTACTGAAGATACGGGAACGGTTTTACTGGGTCCATTGTCGTGCCGATGTCGAGGACTGGTGTCGCAAATGTACAAGTTGTGCGGCTGTAAAAGGACCTCAGACTCGTAGCAGAGGTGCATTGCAATTGTACAATGTTGGTGCACCATGGGAAAGGATAGCTCTGGATGTTGCGGGACCGTTTCCGGAAAGTGAAAGTGGTAACAAGTACTTCATGGTTGTAATGGATTACTTCACTAAGTGGCCGGAAGTCTTCGCCATTCCAAATCAAGAAGCTTCAACAGTTGCAGATAAACTGGTTCATGAAGTCTTCTGTCGTTTTGGAGTACCTTTGGAAATTCACAGCGATCAAGGAAGAAATTTCGAGTCACAAATATTCCAGGAAACTTGTAGAGTTATGGGTACTCATAAAACGAGAACAACTTCTTACCACCCACAATCGGATGGAATGGTGGAACGATTCAATCAGACATTGGAGAGATACTTGACAAAAGTTGTGGAAAATCGGCAACGCGATTGGGACAAGCATATACAACCGTTTTTGTTGTCATACCGAAGTGCTGTTCACGAAAGCACATCAGTGACACCAGCTTTCGCAAACTTTGGTAGAGAATTACGGCTGCCGGCAGATCTGATCACTGGAATGCCACCTGATGCCCCACGTATTATAACCGATTATGCGAATGACTTGCGGAACAAAATGAATGACATTTATGAGCACGTCAGAGAATCGGGCCAGCAAATGTCTAACAAGATGAAAACCCGTTATGACCGCAAAATGAACAATAAAGGGTTCGATGAAGGTTCACTAGTGTGGTTGCACAATCCAGTTCGCAGTAAAGGGAAATCTCCTAAGCTTCAAGCTAAATGGGACGGGCCGTACCGGATTGTGACAAAAATCAATGACGTGACCTACCGTATACAAAAAGGTACAAGAAGTGCTCCTAAAATCGTCCACGTGGATCGACTGGCGCGTTATTATGGGGCCGATAATGCTCGGGACGAGCATGTCTTAGGAGGGGGTCAGTGTTACGCGCCAGGATTAATGTTGGGTACATGGCGGCATTTGCGTACTGCTAACGCCATCTAGTTTCAACCAACCAAACGTTTACGTGCTGCCATCTAGTATCGAGTAGCAGATACTGGCATACTGCTGGCGCCATCTAGTATCCAGTAGCTGACATTTACGTGCTAGAACATTCTCGATGTTTTGACGGGACCTGTGTGTGCCCGAACTTTCCAGAGGTTTCCATACAGGAGGGTTCTGGAAATGACTGTCGGTATATAAAGGGCGGACATCCGGCGACGGCAGTCAGTATTGAATTGGCGATACAAACGATAACTTCGAGAGCGATCTTCGACTGCGAATTATAGTGAAGTGAAGTGTTCAGTAGTGCGATTGTGTTTTATAATTAGTGTGTTTTAAAGTGCTAATTAGTGTTATAAATTAAAGTGTCAGTTTTGGTTGTTTAATCGGCTGTTTTTATTGTAACGAACCCTAAGCTCGTAACATTATGTTATTTAACTAGGTATCTAATAAAAATTTCGTAATATTTTAGTTTTTGTCCGTTTATTTTAATTTTATTACAGTTGGGCAAGCTGCGTTTTTATTGAATGATACCTATTTAAAATCGTTATTTGCTTTTAAATTACTTAAGAAATGTTACCTTGTTAATTATCTGCAGCACAAAGTGGAAGTTACAAAAGTATAATTAAAAGTAAAAGGACTTGTTTTCAGTTCGACAGCGTTCATGAAACTTTTTTATTGTTTTTCGATGCTGTGAGTCAGACAGAATTTAAATCAATAAACTGAGTGAGTGACTGACAGACAACGCACAGCCGAAACGACTGGTCGTAGAAAGCTGAAAGGGTATAGAACACTTCAACAGACAAAAAATGTTAGGAACATGGTGGCCTAAAGTGTCACGTTGCCGAGATATTTCGATGTAAAGTCACCATGTGACATCATGACTATCATTAAAAATTACTTAATTATGTGTTTATATGCATTAGATTAAATTCAAAAAATAGTTCCCAGCTTGATTTAATCATTTTTTGAAAGAATGTAAATATAAAAACACGTGACGTCTACTTTATTGAGAACTTCGTAAAAGGATAGTGTTTGATTTATATAAACGGTTAAATCAAGGCTAGAAATATTATTAGAATACAATCTACTGCATATAAGCGCGTGATAAGTGCATTTTTAATGATTTTCGTTGTTCTCAAATGGTGACTTTACCTTCAAATATCTCGGCAACGTGACACTTTAGGGCACCATGTTGCCAACATTTTTTGTTGGTTTATATGTCCTCTACCCGTACATGCATGTTATAATGTGCGCCGCGATTTTTAAAAATATCAAAATGGCGAGGGGGGCGCTATGTTCGCTCCCATAAAAAAAAAATTCAAACCCCTTTGGCATGTAGGTTCCTTGGGGAGTGTAGGGAGCACAAAACAGGATTTCTCGAAATTCCTACGGGAACGGGAAAAACGGGCAATAACTAGTAAAAATAAAAGAATCCTTAGGGCATTAGGCCCCGCAAAATACGCGCTTAGTCGTGGAGTTGAAACGATAACCAGCCTGATTTTCATACATACATAGGGCATTAGGGCATGACAGTAGCGACCACACGGCCCTGATTACCCGGAAGAAGTCTTTCTCCTTATCTCCGGCTTGTCGTCATTGACCAGCCGAAGTGATTACTGCAGAGGTGAGTGTGCCCAAGAACTCCACTACCTATACCTCATCCCACCGGCCCCCTTCTACCATCGGACATCCAGATGCACTGCATCTTACCATCCCTACCTTGTTGCTATTCCACCAATTCGCACTAAGTGTTTCCAAACGCCTTTTATAATGCGCACAGCAAAGGAGTGGAACTTTCTGCCTGCGTCCGTGTTTCCAAACGCTTACAACCCTAATCTCTTCAAAGTTAGAGTGAACAGGCTCCTTCTGGGTAAGCTCGCTCCATCGTAGACTTTGTCTCTGTCATCTCTGACCTAGACTAGAGTCAAGAGCAAACCCATCACAAATAAAAAAAAACCTCCTAGCTAGAGTGAGTTAGTACTAAAATGCTGGTAGTGATCCTGACCGTACTTCAGTCATCTGCCTAGCCTCAACGAATATTGGGGTCAGCTTCCAGTTAAACCGGATTCAGCTGAATACCAGTATTTTACGTGGCGCGGCTGCCTACTAGACCTCCACAGCCCATTAGCTGGGTAACACTGTACACTCGACTGCACCGACGACCGTACTTCCCTGATAGTCTTTATTGAGCCACACTTTAACTCATTCAGCACTTCAGGATATGAGGTCTCCTAATGGCATTATGGGCTAGCTGGACTGTTTCTGGGTAAGGAAGTCACTTCCTGCCTTCATCTATGTGTACACCAATAGGCACTTGTCTCACCGCCGCGCCGCCGCCGGCGAGGGCTTCCTCGCCGGCGGCGATCGATTCTTTGATCGATTATTTGCTTGCTGAGGAAAGGGACAAAAGATATAGATCTAGTGTGGGTCAAAGAGACACATATATTCATAGTCGATAGCTGGCTGTCCACACTACCGGCGAGCGGCTCTTATCACTAGTTGATCGCAGCGACAAGAGCTATCAAAGATTGTACTCGCTCAGAGACACTCGCTCGGCGATGCTCGCTTGTCGGTCAGACCTCACCCACCAGCATTAATTTCTACCTATGGTGCGGGCCGGAGCAAGTATTGTGAGTAATCGCTCGTCGCACAAAAGCACTCGCTTAAAGCCGAGCGTCAAAACTATCGAAATTTTTCACTCACTACTCGCCAACTAGTTTCGAGTTTCAAGCTCGCTACTCGTTGATCGCCGGCGGTGAGACAAGTGCCATAGGGTAACTTTTTCACTTATTTTGGCAACCCTCCAGGAGATGAAAGTACCTATGATTTTGAGTAATTTTTTAAGGTTCTTTACCCAACGGAACCCTAATATACTAACCCTCCGCTATCTGTCTGTCCGTCCGTCTGTCTGTGTCTGTATATCAAGAACCGTAATAGGTAGACAGTTGAAATTCACAATGTGTATTTCTATTGCCGCTATAATAACAAATAATAAAAACTGGCCAAGTGCGAGTCGGACTCGCGTGCAAAGGGTTCCGATCGAATTTAATTTTTTTAACATGTTATTTTGACATTACAGACTTCTAATAAGTTTTCCTGTAATCTTTAGGTAAAGATCTATTATCTCCATTTTTTCAAAAAATTAAAATTGAATTAAATTAAAAATGAAAGTGGGCTCCCATATAAGAATTGTGCTTTTTTCGGTTTATGGTATGGAACCCTTGGTGTGTGTCCGACTCGCACTTGACCGGTTTTTTACAGCATACGTACTTATTAGATTCCTAAAAAGATTGGTTGCCTAATTCGTTGGAGTCGTGCGTAGAAAATTTGGCTACTTTACCTAACAGAATACCGACCGATTTCGAACTAAGTCACCTCTATCTCGATTCAAGCTGCAAATGACTAAACAACTAGACAAATGAAGCAATCCACTTGAAATAATATCTTCTGAAGGCCGGACTTATGTTTAATATACAAAATGGTGGAAAGTGACGACCTTCAGGTTTCACATAACAGCTTGCCAACCATCTTGTTCGTTTAAATTGAATCATTTTGTTTAATGCAATCTGTTTAGGATGATGACTTGATGAGTCTTGATACAGGTCATTTTGAAAAGGTTTTTGATGCAAATAAGGGTCATGTAACAGATCCTAACGTGACTGAATAAATTTAATTTTAGTGCAATTTATTTGCTTAAAATTCTTAGGTAAGTTTATTCACTGACGTGATAGGGATGTGCAGCGTTCATCTAGTGTTGCATTTTCGAAACTTACAAGTTAAACACACTTGACATTGACGCTTCTGTGCTGCCACCTACCTACAGTTTCTGCAAGATTCGTTTAGAGGAACCTGCATGAAGTAGTCTGTATCATCTTTTTTTTTACGGATGGGAAATCATCAAATGACTCCTCCCGCTCTGGGCGGAGCAGAAGGGAGTGTCAGACTCTTACTGACTAAAACCCATCCGTGTTCCTCCTAGTGCCCGCTGCGTTCCAGGGGGGCTACTCTCTAAGCCCCAAGTCCGTAGTTTCGGGCTTAGTTGCGCGCGTATTCTTCTCCTTATCACCTACGGACTTACGATTAGTCCCAAACCCGAACTAAGAATGAATGACAACACGATTTGACAGTAACTGTCTAATCATGTTGTCATTAATTCTTAATTTTTAGTTGATACGGATTGGAATACGCCCGCAACTAAGCCCGAAACTACGGACTTCGGGTTTCGAGAGTAGCCCCCAGGGCCGCGGTGACTCTTTCGAACAAAGTCCGCAACCCTGGCACGAGACTCCCATCTAGCGTTGCGAATTCGAAAGTTATGAATAAAATATCCTTGACAATGACACCTTCTGTGCCACCTATAGTTTCTGCACGTTTCCTATAGAAAGAATTCTTTTAAAAATACGTCTTCTAATAACGTGAACACTGAGGCCACGTTTCCAACTGTATCCACGGCAACCAGCTCGCATGCAAGTTGGATGTTCGCATTCGTAGTCGCAAACTCAAAGAAACCTCCAATTTTCTTACATTTTGTTGAGTATTTTGGTGACAACCATAAGTAGCTTTTAATTTTGATATTGCACGACTTGACATACCCTAGTATCTCGACATCCCTTATGTACATTGTAAAATGTTTGATTGCTTACGCTGTAACTGGTCAACTCAAGCACCTTATAACTAAGTAGTTGAACAGAAGAAACGCAATACCTCTTAAGGGGTCATTGTACTCATCATTATGACCCCTTAAGAGGTATTGCTTTTATTCTGTTACAGGTTATATATATCGTACCCTTAGTAATATAAAGGCTTAAAACAAAAAAGTAGTTTTTTGGGAATACGTGTTTAAAGATTCTGAATTGTTACATTCCAGCTTATTTTTTTAATAAAATGCTTAGTACTTTAGTTATAAATGTGATTACCTTCAGATTTATTCTTCGATACCTAGACTATAAGTAGTCATCAATAAAAATAAATTGATTTGAGCCCTTATATTATTAAGGGTGCGATATCTAGAAGCTTGTAATTAGCAAATGTATTACCTAATTATGTTATTTTAATTTGTAATTAGTCTGTAATAAATAAATAAATTTTGACGCGCTTTTGACATTGATTGTCGCTGAGTTGATAGGTACTGCGAGTCGAATTAGAACGCTTTTGAATCCAAGAATGGGCCTTAAGGTATAATTTCAGCATGCAACCAGCGCTGTGTCGCATAATGTTTTGTTGCTAAGTATGGTTCTTTTTAACTTGCAATTGCGGGGTCAATTTGCAAACAGAGCCGTGAACTTGGGGTCGGAAGTCGATTGCTGTCTGTCACCCACTGTACCTACCTTGAGCTGTTGCACATTTAGAATTATGTTATATCTGAAACCAGTTACAAATACTATTAAAAAGCTCACAGAATCAGGACATACCTATAGGTACAGATTCGTTTTTATTTAATCGATAATTCGGTTCCAGTCTCTTGGGCACATTACCAGCTGACAGCATTGAGGATTGTTTTTGTTGTTATTGGAACGAAGTTCCTTATCGCGCGTTGTGAAAGGGGGCTAGACGGAAAAAAATCATACGAAAAGTTGTAACGACACTTTTTGCTATAGTTGTAAGCCGTGCGACGTGCGCGTGTTTCTCTGTCTGTCTCTCTCTCTCTCTCATAGAAAGCAAGCCAGTTATTTCCGTTTCGTCTTTCCATTTCTGTTTACATTATATTTGTAAGGTAGGCAGGGTAGGCAGGAGAGGCAGGGTAGGCAGGATAGGCAGGGTAGGCAGGGTATGCAGGGTAGGCAAGGTAGGCAGGGTAGGCAGGGTAGGTGGGTAGGCAGGGTAGGCAGGGTAGGTAGGATAGGCAGGGTAGGTAAGGCAGGTACGGTGGGTAGGGTAGGTAGGGTAGGTATTAGGGTCTAAAATTGAGCCTACTGATTAAGTTTATATTACATTGTTTTTGTTAATAATAAAAAAATATTATTATAAAGATGGGTAGGCCTTTAGTGTGGGACGCAACCTGCGTCGATACTCTTGCGCCGTCGCATCTTCCTAGTACATCGTGTTGTGCTGGCGCTGCCGCTGCGGCTGCGGAATACCTCAAGCGGCATAAATATAATAACTATAGTTTCGAGCCGTTTGGGGTTGAAACCCTAAAACCCTTGTGCTGACAGCCTTTTCAAAGAAATTTCGAAACTACTGGTTGACACTACCCGTGACCCAAGCGCTGGCAAGGCACTTTGGGCAGAGGCTAAGCATTGCCATTCAACGTGGCAATTCCGCCAGTCTCTTGGGCACCTTACTAGTTGATAGCGTTGAGTACGAATTTTTTGATGCTATGTGTTAATTTTCTGTTAGTTTTGTGTAATTGTTCATTTTATTTAATACTAGCTGACCCGCGCAACTTCGTCTGCGTCACAATTTTCATTACTACTCCGTTCCTATTGAACTTAGCGTGATGATATATAGCCTATAGCCTTCCTCGATAAATGGGCTATCTAACACTGAAAGAATTTCATTCTCAGTTCGGGTTCGGGACTAATCGTAAGTCTGTAGGTGATACGGAGTAGAATACGCCCGCCCGCAACTAAGCCCGAAACTACGGATTTCGTTACAGAGTAGCCCCCCTGGTCATTGTGCTTTAATCACTTCATTACTCAACTCAGTGCTTAATGCAATGCAACCTCCTTTAGATAATAATATTTACAACATGTGATGCTGTTCCGCATTCGGCAATGCATAATAAGATAATGATACTAAATTATCGCGTGTGTAAAAATAAATGAAAGCTTTTGTGATTAAATATCTATTAAATACTTATGTTATTTCAAACACCTAGCTCTTTGGCTGTTGTTTCTTTGTTGTAACTAAAGTTTAAATTGAAGAGTTTGTTTAACTGTGGAAACATTTTCACATACCCTCGGAAAATGAAGTGAAGACGGCCATCATGTGGTTTGTAAGTGTAATCTATGTAATGGTGGGTATCAAAGAAAGTGGTGTCACCTAACTCTTAGGCCGCGGACACGAAATCAGCGGGCAAGAAGCGGCGCGGGAGCGGTCGTGTCAAATGCATAGATGTTTGTAGGTACTGTTTCTATGTGCATTTGTTTTAGTTTTTCTTTGTGTATTCGTTTTTTTATTGTATTCTCTTTTAACTTTTCTTTTTTTACAATTAAGAAGTTTATTGTGATGTAGTACATGTATAGCAACAAGTGTAAACGGAACGAAGGAGCCTGGATCTCACGACATAGGGAATCCTAGTGTGAGTTCCAGGAGTCAACACAAACGAATGTAATTCCTTAGGTAATAAACTATTCTTATTCTGCCCGCTGAGTTCGTGTCCGTGGCCTTAGATTGCCTTTACGAACGTTGGTAAATCTATAGGTAAATGTATGTAGTATGTATAATCTAATCTTCTAATATATAAAAATCTCGTGTCAAGGTGTTTGTCATCGAATTCCTACGAAAGGGCTTGACCGATTTTTATGAATTTTGTGTGTGTCTTTTTTGTGTAAAATAGGATGTAGGTTATCTACACTAATATTATAAGGAGGAAAGATTTGTTTGTTTGTTTGTTTGTTTGTTTGAAATGAATAGGCTTCGAAACTACTGGACCGATTTGAAAAATTCTTTCAGCAATGGATAACTACATTATCAGGGAGTAACATAGGCTATATTTTATCCCCGTACTCGACGTCCACTAGTTGTTTTATATGGCAAAACAACGTTTTCCGTGTCAGCTTGTTCACTATAAGTAAACGTAAGTAGAACAAAGGCTATTTATAAAATAAAAATAAAGGTATAGATTGGCTTACTTTATTAGATAGAAAACTTAAAGTACCATAATTAACAAATAAAATAAACTAAGCTAACTACAAACTAAAATACCTAAGTATAGCAACAACAAATTCGCCCTCTACGCTGTCAGCTGGTAACGTGCCCAAGAGACTGACGGCATTGGCTAACTTAGTTAACTTATCTACAAACAATATCGAATCTATAGGTATCTATCTATGTTTGTATAGGCGAGAAAGTTTCGAAACAGCCTACCATTCTCTCTGGCAATTAACTAAACAAAACTAAATCTGTTTTAGAAAGCGAAAAATCAAAATTTTGATAATTTATTTATGACATCAATCTCTTTAGAGTTCTGTTGCGAAAGGCAAATACATATAACTTTTATGACTTCTATAAAATACGTAACTGTATATGTATGTACAGACACGTACCTATGTAAGTTCTTTAAAGCGATGGCAGAATACTTCCGTGAATTCTATCTTCTGGTATGGAAAAGCTATGAACTTTTATATTTCAACAGGTATAACATACACATGTATAGTAACATAATGACACCACATCTTGTTGAACCAAACCATTGACCAGCAAGATGTAAGACACACCACACGGCCTTGCTTCTACCCACTATTCCAGAATTCTAGAGGCTCCGATAAAATCTCTTTTTTTTAACACGCTTTTATTAGCTTCACTTGTAACTATGTATGTAAGAATATCTTGCAATCTTAATTTCATCCACTTTCCGGTCTTCGATTAGGATGAAATTTTGCACACACGTGTGCTCTGTTCTGATGACAATACATGACTAGCTAAGAAACGTCATTACAAATCCAATATGGCGGCCTCCCCAAGATGGCGGACTGGCTGTTTGAATTCCAACCCCATGATATGGGTATCAAATGATAGGGTTTGCTGTCAGGAAAACGAAAAAAATTGTCACGTGACTTAAATTCAACATAGCGGATATCCAAGATGGCGGATTGGCTATTTGAAATGCACCCCCATGATATGGGTATTAAATGAAAGGGTTTGCTAAATGGGATACGAAAAAAATAATCACGTATAATATAATAAAAAGTATAAAATAAAAATAATAGTTTAAAAAGCGTGTTTTTTAGTTTTTTAATCTATTATTTTTTATTACTCATCATGATATCAACCACTACATGACTAAAGTCATCATCACCATAATTTCAGCCGAAAGTCGCCACAACGACTGGTCCTGTAGTGCTATTCTGCAACAACATTTTCGTGTCTCGACAGCGGAACCCGAGGTTAGTATCAAATTCGTATAAACATAAGACCTTTATGTTGTGTGCAATAAAGCTCACTATGTGAGCTATGTCACTCAGGTGAAGCTCGATATCAATATAGTTATTTAAAGAATAGACTAGCTGTACGTGTGTCTCGAATCCAGCGGTTTCCCGCAGGCACAACTATGTTAAAAATCGTGTTACAAGTCGCAGTGTGTACAAATTATTCATACGTATATTTTAATTAAATAGGTATATGAATTATAAGAATATCAATTTATTTGTTTTAATCACTGTCACTACAACCTTCATCACCATTGATTGGAATTGGAACCCCTTTTTGGGTCTCCTCCAGCTTATTCCAGGCTTCTTTGTTCATTGCTCTCCTTCTCCATACGATTCCTGCTGTATCTTTTGTATCTTTTTTTTTACTATTGATAGGCACGCGTTTGACCACTATCTCACCTGATGGTAAGCGATGATGTGGTCGAAGATGGAGCACGCTAGCCTAGAAGTAACCTATTCACTCTTGACTTAAAGACTAGGGAGTCTTTAAGTCAAGAGTGAGTCAAAAATGAAAATCCCGGCAAGGGAATCCACTCCTTAGCTGTACGCACTAGGAATGTGTTCCCAAAACGTTTTGTGCGTGTGGGTGGGATGTCCACCATGTACCGGTGGCGCATCGCCGTTCGTCTTGTGGTCCGATAAAGGAACGGGCTAAGCGGAATTAAACTATGCAATTCCGTCGGATATTCCATGCATCTTATTCCAGGATGCCCTCTTCTCCTGTATCCTGTTGGTCCTTCCCACGTAGTTTCTCTAATGTTCATCTTTTGTCTGTACATCTTGCCATACCGACTGTGAACTGGAAACCGGTACTATCTCAATTTTGACAACTTTACAGGATGAAGAAAAAACTTTTTGCGGCATTTTCTTCGGCATTTTGTTTATTAAATAGAAAATACGTAGTTTTTTTTAAATGTTTTTATTGTACATGTTATTAAAAACCAAAGTAGCATTATATACTTCCTTCTAATATAAAAACGAGATAGGGCAATATCTCGTATTCACTGCGCGTCGAAGTTAGTACAAGTTGAATGAAGTCGATTCTGGCGCCAAATTTAAACGTATCTGAGATGGGATTTCACAAGAAATCCCATCTGTATGATATAGTAGTATGATGATAGTAGATATGATAGTAGTATGATATAGTATACAAACCTGCCAAGTGCGAGTCGGACTCGCCCACCGAGGGCTTCGTACAAAGTAACTACAAATTACTTTAAATAAAGGTATTTTTTTGTGATTTTATTACAAATGTATAGTTTTCAGACTTTTCCCTAAAAAAGTAGTATAAGGCGGAAATTTGGCAAATAATGCCAAATTTCATAGTTATAGGTCAACGGGAAATACCCTATACATTTTGATTCCCTTGAGAGTGTTCAAATATACGTTTTTGCGGCATAAACGACCGTATCTTTTTTAACGTTAACTTAGAAGTCTGATTTTTTCACAGCTTCAATGGGCTGTAGACTTGAATACTCAAATGGTTTTAATTTCAACTCGATACCTCCATGCGTTCCCGAGATGAAGGGTCTTGACAAACAGACAGACGGATGGACAACTAAGTGATCCTTTAAGGGTTCTGTTTTTTCCTTTCGAGGTACGGAACCTTAAAAATGGCATTAAAAAGTGAAATCATCAGAAAACTGAGATAGGATCGGTTGCCAGTTCACAGTCGATATGTCATTTTAACCTATTAATACCTGTTATTTAGTTAATTTCCTACCTTCTATACTAGGTAAAATATAATTCTCTGGTGAGAGACTCGACTAGCCATCTAGTAATTAGATAGCCATAACTGCCACTAGGGTTGCCAGGTCATTGTCATCAAACTGGAAAGCCGAACAGACCTACGAATTTAACCGGACTTTTAGGTAAAATTGAATAAAAAGGCAGGATAACTTATTCTATTCAGAAGTGTTGTGTGGCTTTTTGACTCGTCAAAATAAATCATTTTAAGTTTTATTAAAAAAAAATGGTAAAACAATCTTCTTTATTATGCAACTAGTTGACCCGCGCAATTTCGTCTGCTCCGCTCCTATTTGTCTTAGCTTGATGATATATCGAGATTAGCGTGTTCAAGCAAACAAACAAACAATCTCTTCAGCTTTATATATTACTAGTGGACGTCACGCGGTTTCACCCGCATAGTTCCCGTTCCCGTGGGAGTACGGGGATAATATATATCTTATGTTACTCCCTGATAATGCAGCTATCCAATGCTAAAAGAATTTTTCAAATCGGTCCAGTAGTTTCGGAGCCTATTCAATTCAAACAAACAAACAAATCTTTCCTCTTTATAATATTTGTGTAGATTAGTGTAAAAGTACTAGCTGATCCGCGCAACGTCGCCTACGTCACAATTTTCATTACTGCTCCGCTCCTATTGGATTAGCGTGATGATATATAGCCTATAGCCTTCCTCGTTAAATGGGCTATCTAACACTGAAATAATTTTTCAAATCGGACAAGTAAGTTTCTGAGATTAGCGCGTTCAAGTAAACAAACAAACTCTTCAACTTTATATATTAGTCTACACTAATATTATAAAGAGGAAAGATTTGTTTGTTTGAAATGAATAGGCTCCGAAACTACTGGACCGATTTGAAAGATTCTTTCAGCAATGGATAGCTACATTATCAGGGAGTAACATAGGCTATATTTTATCCCCGTACTCCCACGGGAACGGGAACTACGCGGGTGAAACCGCGTGACGTCCACTAGTAATAGATATAGATTTACAGTAAAAAAATATTAAAAGCCTAACAAACACCGGACAGGCCGAACATTGTCTAGTTTGGCCGGACACGCATCCTAAAAGCGTGGCTTTATCCGGACTCCTGGCAACCCTAACTGTCACGTTACTTTTAATAACTCCTCTTGAACACAATCCCACATTATTTAGGTCAGTAAGTACGCTCTTTGCACACCGTCGCTTTCACACGGCCAGCTTATCACCACGCCACCTACATACGGTGCTAGGCAGGCATTGTGCTCCTATCTTCGTGCACGTCTGTCCTTCTCGCGTTCCCATGGTTATCTTCCATCGACCCTTGCGATTTCTTTGTGCTTTTACGAGTTTGTTCTGATGTTAACTAGTTATCTGGATTGTTAGGTGCTTTTGTTTTTACTTGTAGGTTTTTACTTTTGTTGGTGTTGTCTCGACTGCAATGCGCTTCTAAATATTTTTATTTAAAATATATATATATATATATTTTTTATAATAACCATTTATTCAGTGTACATAGTTATTGTTCTTTAATTGGCAACTTTTAAATGTCGATCTGAAAACAATCCATCTATCTGCCTAGGACGAATTCTAGACTAAGTAAAGGGTTTTTTTTCTACAATACCGGCCCTGACAGTGCGCCAACTATTCATACAACAAACAATTATGAAGCAGCATGGCCTCTTAACATATTCCTCCTCTCTATCGCGTGGTAAAAGACGTTTCAACCCCGTAGACGGTAATCGCAACCGGCTTTCGACCAAGTTTTCTCAGCGATTCTTCTGCCACCTCGGTCATTACCTCTACAATAAAATTAACAGGATCTTACCAATTTACGACCTTAACAAGACTAAATGTATAATGAAATTAACTCGTTGGCTTCAGGAATTGAACAATCTTGAAACTGAAAAAATTCTAGCTGTCTCGGTGTAGTTCTTGTTTTACATAATTTAATTATTAATTTAACTGTATAATATATTCATCAGTATTTCATTTATCCAAGAAACTGATAATTCTACATCCTCACTCACTACATAAACACACACTCAACCTACACTACACTTTCCTTCATGGACACACTATACTAACCATACTAACACTATATAGATATAGAAATTACATCTTAAGTTATTATTAAATTATTCGCGACCACTGTCTGCAAAATAAATAAACAATGAAGAATGTTGTATCACCTAAGGGGTGGAGACCTGGTGTCCTGAAATACAGGCCTTAAGCCTAGTTTAGGCACCAGTCTCCCACAATATACTTACTGTGTGCTATTGTTCCTTAGAAACCTGTATCTAATGTGTATTGTGGCGAGAAAATAAATATATTATTATTATTAATACTCTTATTTGTAGTGTTACAAAATACAGACACACGTAATTTAAAATGTATGCAAGAACAAAGTGTGACACTCTACAATTCAACCCCTCATTCCGAAACTAGGAAAACCTGTACCTACTATAGGAATCAGTGATTCCTCCAATAACAATAAAAGCTCAACAATGATTTTAATATGAGTCAGTCAAAATTTTGTCGCCTCTTACGACATCCACGGGAAGTAATGGGATGGTATTATTCTTTTACGGCACCGTACGGCACCGGGCGACACCATACTGCAGAGTATTACTAAAGATATAAAAGAAAAAACTTTACACTAAGGGCTGATTTTTCAACAGTCAGATATATTTTATCGGAAGTCTAAACATAACGGATTGACATACATTTTCTATACAAAACTTGTCAAACTGCCACATTACGTTATTTGACTATTGAAAAATCAGACCGAAGTTAGGTTTTATTTTACTGTTTTTTTGTTTTTACTAGAACTTAATTTTTATGAAAGTCAACTTTCAGCTTAAACCGATGAGGTTGAATACCAATTGTTTTTATTTAGTGATCCCCTATCGGATCTCTACAACCTAGCAAGCTGACCTCAAAGATTTTTTTTTGTTTTTTTTTTTTGTTTAAAACGTTGCCCCACTACACTAGGAATTTCTCCTGTATCGTGGGTGCGTTTACAAACATATAAATTCACATACACAAACAGCCAGACCCGGAACAACTATCTGTAGGCCATACATTGATATATAATTCAACTAGCTTCTGCCAGCGGCTTCGCCCGCGTGGTCCCTAGGGAAAATATTCCCGGGATAAAAAGTAGCCTATGTCCTTTCTTAAGCTCTAGACTATCTGTGTACCAAATTTCATTTAAATCGGTTCAGTAATTTTGGCGTGAAAGCGCGACAGACATACAGACAGACAGACAGTTAGTTTCGCATTTATAATATAAAAAAAAAAAATAGTTTTCATTTAAATCGGTTCAGTAGTTTTAGCGTGAAAGCGCGACAGACAGACAGACAGAGTTACTTTCGCATTTATAATATTAGTAAGGATGAGGCCACACAAATATTTGTTCCGTGCGGGTATCGAACTCGCGACACGCAGCGCAGCAGTCAATCGCTGAACCACTGCGCCAACCGTGCTGTCATCGAATTATGAAAATACTTGCGATATGGTGTATGGTCATTTTTATCCAATTTCTATGTGCTTCTTTCTAAAATATTTAAATTATAATAATCAAATATGTTCAAGCCATGTTTAAGTTGGTTTCTGAATATATATTTCCACATAAGCATATTAATTTAGAAAAAATAATGATGTTGACATATTGTAAAGTTTCTCTTGTCGCCTGATGGCTATTCGCTACAAATATACATAACATTAATAAAAATACTTTCCATAGAACAGCCTGTGTTTAATAAAATTAATTAATTATTCATTTATTTTCTCCAAACATAAACACATAATTTATTAGTAGCGTTAGGATCAAGATCAACATATTTGGCATTTCTCACGCCTATTGGGTAATCGGTATGTCCAATACTACACAATCATGGTATTCAAACTTTTAACAAATTTCATTTTTCTGTTGTGGGTATTTAATTTACTTTGAAAGATGATTCCGTGCTTCGGAAGGCACGTATAAGCCGGTGGTCCCAGCCGCCACATGGCGGTCGTTAAATAAACCATATCAGAGGCCCTTGAGGCGGTTTAGAAACTCTGACACTAGGGTGTGTGGGGTCGTTAGACCTTACTGCCCACACGATAAGAAGAAGAAGAATTTATATCATCCTTAAAAAACGGAACCCTTATAGGATCATTCGGGTGTCTGTCTGTCCGTCTGTCACAGCCAGTTTTCTCCGGATCTACTGGACCGATTCTGTTGAAATTTGGTATACATATGGACTTTTGTGACGTTAAATACGTTTTACGTAAATAAATAAATTTTTACGCAAATAATAGTTCTATACCTAAACATTACAGGAAAACCTATAACAAGTCTATAGTGTCAAATAACATGTTAAAAAAATCGAACCCTTTGCACGCGAGTCCAACTCGCTCTTGACTGGTATTTTTTTGTAGTTCATATTTGGCGATACAGATGCCACTACAGCTACACGAGCGCAAAATCAGCCAACATACAAAACCAAATCCCGATCCCCGTCTTATAAAACAGCGTTATCTTCTATTTTTTATTCCCACAATATTAACAATAGCAGTTGAACAGAATAACACTATAATTGTGCTAAAAACCGTAGGCTTCCGCTACGGAATCTGCTGGTACGATTGAGTACAATAGCGTGATGATATCTGGCATTATTCAACAATGCGCGGACTATTCACAGAGCTATGCGATTTATATCTGCGAAAAACAACGGGTGTATAGAAAAGTGTTAAGAAAATACCTATTGTGGAAGGTGTTCTAGCCTTTTCTTGGTGTTTGAACTGGCTATGCCGTATGGTGTCGACCGGTGCCGTAAAAGAATAATACCATCCCATCACTTCCCGTGGGTGTCGTATAAGGTGACTAAGGGACTCACCAGAGAATGGGCAGCAGTGTTCTCTGTAAAACGCAACACCATACACTGCGATCGCCAACCCGCCTGCCAAGCGTGGCGATTATGGCAAACCCCCCCCCTTTGGGGGAGGCTTATGTCCAGCAGTGGACGTCTGTTATAATGAACTGGCTATTGCTTAGTGAGTCCCGACCACGGAAGGCGCGGGCTTGCGGACGGCGAGCGTTGTGTGACCCGAACCCGAACTAAGAATGAATGACGACACGATTTGATACTACTTAACTGTTAAATAATTTATCTTTACTTCTTAGTGGTTAGGTGATACGGAGTAAAATACGCCCGCAATTAAGCCCGAAACTACGGACTTCGGACTTAGAGAGTAGAGCCCCCCAGGCCCGGGTCGACGGCACGTTGTGTTCAACGCGCGCCTCAAAGAGATGTCAGCATAATATACGGGTGTTTAAATTATTTGGGTTTTAAGTACATTTAATATTATTTGTACTTACCAAACTGCGTCCAAGGTAGATTATCAAGAAGTGGTTGTTGCCCAGCAGTGGCACCCAGCACCTTACATACCATAAGCAAATTGTCTTCATTCTAAGTTAACGCTATAATCAGACCGCTCCGCGCCCATCAACCCTTTTGTAATTCATTTATTTCCTTATAATAAAAGTAGATTTGTTTTTTAGGGTTCCGAAAAAAAAACGGAACCCTTATAGGATCACTCGGGTGTCTGTCTGTCCGTCTGTCTGTCCGTCTGTCACAGTCAGTTTTCTCCGAATCAAATCAAATCAAAATCAAATCAAATCGTATATTTCAAATAAACCATTTACAGGCACTTTTGAATTGTCAAAGTCGGTCAGTCAAAAACATGAAGCTATTTGCACGTTCCAAAGCGTAGATCTCTATGGAGAAGAACGTGCAAGAAACTCCACGGACACTCTTTTAAACCATGTGATGTGTTACAAAATCCACTGGGCCGATTCTATTGAAATTTGGTACATATATGGACTTCTATGACCCAAACACGGACGCGTTACGTAAATCATTAAATTTTTAGTATGGGGGTCACTTTTGGGGGTCAACAAGAAAATTAAAAAAAAAGTTTTTTGAACAATATTGTTTGACATATCAAATCAAAGGGTTTTAATTTTTTTTCATAATTTTAAAATAAATGGTTTAGAAGTTATTCAAGAAATTAGACGAAAAATGACCATTCCCCCCCTTATCTCCGAAACTACTTAGCCTAAAATTTTGAAAAAAAATGGAGATAATAGATCTTTACCTAAAGATTACAGGAAAACCTTTTAGAAGTCTGTAGTGTTAAAATAACGTGTTAATAAAATTAAATTCGTTCGGAACCCTTTGCACGCGAGTCCGACTCGCACTTGGCCAGTTTTTTTTGCACGTAATACTAATGCTTTTCTAAAATGAAAGTAGATTACCAACCAGCTTACCAGTAGCTTAAAAATCGGTCCAGTCGTTTCTGGGATAAGCACTACCAAACAGACAGGAAATAAAAATGTTTTTTGTTCGTTTGGTTTTTGGTAAAATTTTGACATTAAAAGTGGCCAAGTATAAGTCAGACTCTCTCATGAAGAGTTCCTTACCATTAACTCAAAAAAACACGTATCTTGTATGGGAGCACCTTTAATTTGTAATTTAATTTCATTTTTATTATTTGTTATTATAGCGGCACTAAAAATTCACACTGTGTGGAATTTTCAACTGTGTACCTATTACGGTTCTTGTGATACAGCTCGCTGACAGACAGACGGACGAACGGACCGCGGAGGCTTAGTAATAGGGTTTCATTGGTTACCTTTTGGGTACGGAACCTGAGAAACAGACACAATGACATGGATATGTATTTGTCTAAGTGGTGTGCAATAAAGATTAGAAGATATACCATCACCTAGTTGTCAATCACACCGCTACCACACCACGCAAGCCGCTCAACAATTAACGAGCTGCATCGCAATCTAATTGCATGTCTTTGTTGTCAGCGCCACATTACGTTCAGTTACGATGTACCACGTAACCGGGATATGTTACGAATTGACACCAGGAATTTAGAAGAAAAAAATATCCAAAAGGTCCAATCAAAGTGTGAATTTAGAGCTTATACTGAGCAAAAGTCGCGATTGACGAGAAAAAAACGTTAGCTCATGAGCTGTTGGCTTGATCTTCGAGCAATGCATCAGACGTCATCCTAATACAAAGTGATAATCGCGCAAATATGCGATCGTCGCGTTAGTTTGTATGGCTATAAAAATCACCCTCTGTCGGCGACACGATCGAGATTGCCATACAAATGAATGCGACGATCGCTTGTTCGCGCGATGATGGTTTTGTAGACGACGCCTTAAGGTCATGCAGTATGCGATCACCCTACGCACGAATATGCGATTGATGCGATAACTTGTTCGACAAACCTGCAGTGCGATTCTGTGAAAATGTCGAAGTGAAGGCTTGGGTGAAGTGATTATAAAGTGAGCTGTCAATCCTATTCATCAAGATGGAATGGCAGTTCACTTCGTGATCATTTCACCCAAGCTTCACTTCAACATTTTTACAGTATCGCACTGCTGAACGCGATCGTCGCGCCGCTAGAGAGCGACTTCCAGTTTTGGAGAACAAATGGCCGCGTTGATCGCGTATTCGTGCGATGGTCGTTTAGAATACGGGGGATTAAAGGTGTAAGTATTTCTTATTTGAATGTAAACGAGTTACAGATGAATTTACGAACGATCGGCACCTTGAAACTTTATAAACGAAGCGGCGATCGCTGTGTATGTATTTACTTAGGAGACACCTGAGGAGTGAACCTGTGCTTGTGCACTATAATATTGTAGCGGCATCAATGCCGCCACAAGAAAAACTATCGGAACAAATTTACATCGCAACAAAAAGTACCGCGACGCCATCTATCCAACTAGCAGCGAACTACTACGTCGAAATCCTGCATCGCGCAAGCAGAGCTTACCGAGCGATTTGAACATATACATCAGCCCGAATATCAACTATGGGGCAGCCCGCACAACAACCGCCTGGTCGGTGGGTCCTCCCTTTACAATGGAGGTGTGCGGGGCTTTACTCTCTGTACCGCATACCCTCCAAAATATGTCCCGCGCCGATGGCTAGTCTCGAGAATGGCCGCCATGGCCGAAATTGGTCAGGAGGACTATATAATTATATTGACTTAATCCGTAGACCTTCTGGAGCCCTTGCCTGCATCATTCCACCAGCAAGTTCCACTCGGCTGCCTTAACTGAAGCTTATGGGATTAGTTTGCCTTTCACCGATACGAATCATAGTGTCGTAAGTAACTGGGGACAATCTCCACGGACCACGGGAGACTAGGTTAGTCGACCTGTTTGCTTTCGGAATCCTCGACCCGTTCGCCCCGGCTATTAACATGAGAAATAGATCTGTTTGGCAACGGTTTAGCAAGCCTACCGTTAGCTGGAAAGGCCAGACGCGTATCGTTTGTGTTACAATTATTATCGAGTTGTTAAATTGGTTTAAGTTACGTCTCATGCCACATAAATCGTTTAAGGGTTCCATTCCAAAATGTTTGGAGAATGGTTAGTTGTGTTAGCATTTAGGTTTCAGAATGACAGTATACATCCTTTTTCTCCAGTTTGTGAAATATCTATTAAATCGGTCCAATATTGAAGAAAACAGTCGAGAGCCAAACCTCGAATTATGACTTTTTACATACAAAGTCTCGCCGCCAGTATTTACTCTTAAGGTCCTATACATAAGGGCGTCCACAGTAGTTCTCCATCGCGAGTGGTCTTGAGTTTCACGCTTCACTTCACTCCACGTCTGTCCGATGCTCGTTGCTTCTGCCAACACGGTGCGTCGCCAGGTTTGTCGGGGACGGCCACGCTTCCTTTTCCCTTGAGGATTCCAATCCATGGCCTGTTTGGGAATATGATCGGGATCCCTCCGGAGCGTGTAACCAATCCACCTCCACTTACGATGCTTGATCTGTCGGTCGATCGGGCTCTCGTGGCATTTCTCCAACAGCTCTACGTTAGATCGTCTCGGGCCAGTAAGTATCGCAGCTGAGACCTGTCTGGCAATCACGAAACTGACCCGTAGAGTCAAATTCAAAATCTTCGGGTCCAATGTCAAATCCGTGCTGCTCTACAAGTGCGAAACGAGGAAGGTAACCATGGACATCTCACGCCAAATCCAGGTTTTCGTCAACCGATGCCTTCGCCGTATCCTAGTGATTTACTGGTCCGAGAGGTTTCAGAATAGGGAAGATATTTAAAAAAAAAAAATTAGTAGTCCAACCAGTAAGATTACCAAAAAATTGGATACGTATTCTTTCATTTGTCATTTAAACGTTCTGGTTAATGACGGGGTTGCCGCGCTTCTGTAGCGCGTCGGGAATGTTCGCAGACGCACGTGTTCCGGATTTCGGCTCGCTGCTGCGTCTGGAAATCGCATCGCTGATGCGTCGGGTGCGCGGCAGCTCTAACAGCCTCGTGGCTACTGTAGCCGGTACGGATGGCCCAATTTTGTGTCACTGGATGGCGGCACACAGACCGTCATTCAGATATGTGAGATGACCGGTTTTATTGCAGGAATAGTTAGTAAGTTCCAAGTTATTTTCTCGTTTTTTATATGGATCTCTGGTCTGAAAATAAAGTTTATTATTATTAAACTAGTGGACGTCACGCGGTTTCACCCGCGTAGTTCCTGTTACCGTAGGAGTACGGGGATAATATATAGCCTATGCTACTCCCTGGTATAGCTATCAAATGCTAAAAGAATTTTTCAAATCGGTGCAGTAGTTTCGGAGCCTATTCAATTCAAACAAACAAACAAATTTCTTCTTTATAATATTCGTTAAATATAAGTATATAAACAAAAAAGGATATAGATATATACGATATAGTGCGTTGAAATTTCGTTTGACATCACGTTCAAGTAAAATACATACGACCCAAAACTTTAGATTAAGGCTGCGTTCCGCTGTATCGCTTGCGCTGAGTGAGGCTACGTAAATAAAGCGATTCTATTGGTTCTTTGAAAACACATCCCTTGCTATGCATCCTCGCACATCTCTGGAGAAACGCACCCTTAAAGCCCTTCTCAAAGGTGTTTCGGTGTGGTGTGCGGTGAGGTGTTGTTTCTTATAAAATAAAACAAAAAACTGCTTGGAAGAACTTTAATCATGACGATTCAATAAGAACGAATATGTTTCACGAATAGATACATAACATATCATATACATACATGACACTGGTACATATAACCATCAGCTAATTTCTAACATATCCACCAAAATCACAAATACGTTGTTCCTCTAACATTGTAAGGCCTGATGGACACACACGTTTTGCGTCGTATAAAGGCTCCCACAGACGAAATATACGCGACGTGACAATGCGACAAACCCTTTTTATTTTGACGAAAATGTTGTATCAATAACTGAAAGCTCGTGGCTGAATCATAATAGCCAAACCCTTCGATTTTAGAGGTTAAGAGGATATGCTGGCGGCGAGACTTTGTATGTAAAAAGTCATAATTCGAGGTTTGGCTCTCGACTGTTTTCTCATCCAATATTGGACCGATATAAGAGATATTTCACAAACTGAATAACAAGGATGTATACTGTGTCTATGTTTTTGTTTTTTAATTATTAGTTGCCAGATTTGTACACTAGGGCTCTGTTGACAGCGGTTTATCGGATAATTTTGAGCATTTTTTGAGGGTTCTAATGCTTATACGGTTAATATATCGTCAAAAATAAGAAGGTCCCTATGTTTACTACTGTGTCCCTATGTTTTCCAATATAGGGACACAGTATATATCCTTCATATTCAGTTTATGAAATATCTTTTAAATCGGTCCAATATTGGAGGAGGAAACAGTCGAGAGCCAAACCTAGAATTATGGCTTTTTACATACAAAGTCTCTCCGCCCGGCTTCTCCTATTAATTATCCGTTAGGGTTGTCATATCTTTGTCGCTTTAACCATTCCACATTAGCTAAGAACCGTAGATTTTTACGTCGAAAACACGCGTGTGCACAACAAGCCTAATGACGGGTTTAGAGCTCGCCATTGATTGGTTGTGAATCAATCAAACAAATTATTGCAAGATATGCTTTAAATACTCAGCTGTTTTCTTTATAGTTGACTATTAAACGCAGCTATTAAGTTTAATCGCATTTCATAAACTAAATTGCAAAGGGCCTGTCACAACTCACAAGACGTGTTCTATACGCGCGTTCATGTAACGTGTTGACTGCGCGATTACGGCGCGTTTTTTGCCTCGAAAAGCTGCGTTTACGCGTTGAAGACGGCGCGTGAATGAAAGCTTAGATATTAAGTGTTCTCTGTCTATTGAATTAAGGTAGAAACTACAATTAAATAAATGAGCCATATCTGAACCCGCCACAGTACTATATATTTAATGAATACTTAAGTCAATTCACAGTTTGGCTTGGCCTAATCCTATAACTAATATGATAAGAGTATATACACAATCTTAGACCATTTCCTAGGAGTAACCAATTATTTACTAGACTAGAAAGAACTATTTGTCAATTAACTTATGGTCTAAACATCATTATGCAAAGGAAAATGGTAGTACTTAACTCAAAGAAGAGATCTTTAAACATAATGTGCACATCTATACTAAAACAGAAAAACTTAAACAAATATCATTAATTTTTTAATAATTCATAAATAGGCAAGACAAACAGATATGGGTGATAGATATTTTCTAAAATTGCTTTCACTAATGGCGTTAGTCTAGCGTAGTATATGCACAGCGTAGTAGCTACGCTTAGGCTACGTCTACGCGACGTTACCGTAGTGTATTTATCTACGCGTCGTTACCGTCGTATCTGAACATACGCTCTATGTGAACATAGTTTTAGTAAGTAAAAAGAAAAAATACTTTCTTCTACACCCTTTAAACATAACAATTTCGATGTTTCAGTACTATTTAAAAAATCTAATACACAAAGACAGACATTATTATCAAAAAGCTACAGAACCAAAAGCATTGGTCCATTCATTTATACTATGAAATAAAATGAATATCCGACTACAGTTGTAACACTAACATACAATATAATGTGCCTTAATTATGATAATAAAATAATTTAGGCAAGACTTATTTAATTTACATAAACGATTTAAGCTTTCTCAATAATACAGGCAAGCTTAGATTCGGAAATAATTTACATCTATCAATAAATAGAAATAAATGTACGGAAAACTTATTGTTAATCAATAAAGGCCTTATCTATTGGCCTTTTTAAATCACATTATTATTTTGCTAAGCTAAAATTCTAACTGAAAATGCAAAACAAAGTATTCGATACTTTCATATTAATTTTAAGGCCAAATTAACTTAAATAAAAATAACTATTCAAATTATTATTTAAAAGTCAATTTTGATCAGTATTTTTTCTTAACACGTACAATATCACATTTTTATTTAAATCATAAATAATGCCGCAGCAAAATCTAAGAAATAAAATTTATAATAAAAATTAAAAGATTAATAAGAGTCAGCTACACGAGAATTAAAAGAAAATCTACTTGTCTATCAACACTTTTATTTAAAGCTGAGATATCTTACTAATATAATGAATTTACAAAAATCTACAACATCACAAATACTAGAACATTTATTAGCTAAATACCCGATTTCGACTATTATCCTATACAATTAACTACATATTTAACTACAAGTCTGGTCATATCATCATGAAGCGATATACCTGCAAATCAATAAGTCCAAAAATAAACTCAATAGTTTTTAATTGTGCTTGTTTTTTGTTTCGTTATTTCCAAAATATTGTAATCAAGTTCTTGTAGCTCGATCTGTCAAAAACTACAAAATGGCGTCTTTATTTTTCGATTTTTTCATGACAACACGACCAAAACCAAAATAGATTCAAAGTATCGTAATTTCGAAGACTCCACTAAGCTTCTAAACTTGTTGGTATAGTGATAAATGGAATTAGTCCAACCATAGACAGACTATTGTCATTATGAAACAAAGACAATATTGTTCATTTCATCACTAATAAAAACTATTGAACAATAGAAAAAGCTATATTATTTTTCTATTATTCAATACTACCAATTAGGTGTTACATAAAATTACACTTGGTTAAGTGATTTCATTTCACAATTCTAGTCAGGAAACTCTAAATCCATTTACCATTATAAATTCTGTAAACGCAGTCATTTCGTGCACAGAATTAATTTATTTTTATTCTAAATAGAGCCATTCTGTGATATGAAAACGTATACCAACTTGTACTATTTTTCAGTCGACTCATTATTGGACAGTGGGGCTTTCAAGGAATCCAGTACACAAAATGGAATTTCTACGTTTCGAAGGAAGAATGATATTTAACGATATGATTATTTATTAGACATACGTACATTTTTCTAAATTTATACTCCTCTATAATGTGGGCCTCGATAAAAATGAGATTATTTACAAGAAAGAATTATTCGTCTTAGGACAATCAGCTAACATTGAAATGATGATCTTTGGCACTTCAAACAATACTGATATGTATTGTTAGTTACACGACTAACAATATATATCGACTATCACTACATAAACAAATAAACATTCACATTACTTAAAAAATAAAATATTGAGTTAAAAATTGTCACATGACATTTTCATCTTCAAAAGTTTCATCATGAGATGTTACAAAAATTTAAATTTATTTATTTTAAAGACATTGTTTTATTTATAAGGCAATAATATTCTAGAACAATGCCTAATTTTGAATCTAGATTTCAAAGTTCACTTAGATAAATTGAGGTTTATAACAGCTGTCAATGTGTCCAAAGACAGATTCTAGCGCAGATATTATACAATCCTTACTATAATATTATAAATGCGAAAGTAACTCTGTCTGTCTGTCGGTCTGTCTGTCTGTCGCGCTTTCACGACAAAAATACTGAACCGATTTGAATGAAATTTGGTACACAGATAATCTAGAGCCTGAGAAAGGACATAGGCTACTTTTTATCACGGGAGTATGTTCCCTAGGGACCACGCGGGCGAAGCCGCTGGCAGAAGCTAGTCTATAATAAACGCAATACCTCTTAAGGGGTCATTGAACTCATCATAATGAACAACTTTCACTATAGGACCAACACTGAAATCGCGAATACAAAATCGACTCCCCCATACATTTCTGTGCGCATAACTCGACAAAATGTACTGAACAGCTGATTTTTTTTCCCGATTTCGGGATTGGTCCCATAGAAAAAGTTGTTCATAATGATGAGTACAATGATCCCTTAAGAGGTATTACATTATTCTGTTACACGTTGTATAATATACGGACTATCTAAATTGGTCAACAGTTAGCTCCTATTGCTATTTAGATAGCTCCCACATAAAATAGGAGTCAATTGTTGACCAATTTTACTCGATCAAGCGAGAATCGTGACATATAATGTATCTGCAATCCGGGTACAATAACGACTTTTATATAATCTGCAGTCTTACCAAAGAACTTCTTTAGTTTTGCCATTAGTCTAACTATATAAGACTGTTAACCAACCCAAACAATAAAATCTTTGTCACCTAGATTACCATCTTCGAAAAATGCCCAAAAAAAGAAATTGTTGCCAAAAACTTAAGCAGATTTATGAAGCAACCTAGTTGAGGTAATCAATACTAATGGTTACAATATCAGTGTTTGACCCAAGAGCCATAATATTTGTGGGTAATCTTCAAATACAATCTAATGGGTAGTTGCTTCACGGTTGCTGGTGTTACTAAGAACGCAGATGGTGCATTTATAGACTTGATTTCTGAGAGGTTAAGTACCTGTGAGTTGAGCGGAGTCGTGGGTAGTTAAATTTGTATTCTGATGGATGATTTATCATTTAGTAGGTTATCATTAGAAATACTACTGTTTTGTAGTACAGCTGCAAGTTTTGCTTGGGTCATCTTAAGAACATTTTGATCAAATAAAAGTTGCACCTTTTTATATTCTGATGCAATGTTAAATAAGGTATTAACATAGGCAAGAACAATTAGTACTTAGATGCATTCCACGACTTTCTTGGATAGATCTTTTACTGTACAGGCTGCCCGTCTGTAGAATGCATTGCCAGTTGCAGTAAGACGCGCTCAGTCGTTACATACTTTTAAAAAACTTGTCAAAGATCATTACCTATCGCTGTAATTATGTTCATAGCCGTCAGTTATTTTTATTGCCTGTATATTTAGTATTTATGTATCTATTATATATATAGCGTATTATGGTATTTATCTGTGTATCTATTATGTTATTTAATTACTTCTTTTTTGTTTTGTCACACCAACGACAGCCCCAATTTCATGTCCAGGCAAATATTGTCCATCCCAGGTTGTCTGGAAGAGATCGCGGAATGCGATAAGGCCGCATATGTATGTGTTTTAGTTTTAAGTTTCCTTTTGTATTTAATTTTTGGTGTACAATGCATACTTATTTATTTAAAAAGAATAGCTGTCTCTATTTATGATTTTCTTGATGTTTTATTGATAGTTATATGCTCCAATATTGCTAGTTTCGTACTCAAATGGGTCCTATATTCATGAGCCGATTTCACAGCTCCATCCTTACTTACTTAAATTCCGAAACAAACACGTAAGTCATACTATAAATTGCCATCATAAAGCTAAATGTGCCTCATCATGAAATTCATTATCTCTGTACCAATTTCTTAAGAAATATCTATTAAAATAATTTGGCAATATTTGGACTATTAATATAAAAACTATGATAGCTTCAAGGCTGTTATTAATTGCAACAGTTAATTCAAAAACACGGCGATAATCAAATTAGTGAAGCGCAAAAAGTAGAGCCAATCAAATCGTTGCATTTGCATATCTAACCACTTTATTTGACCGGTCAAGGACGTATTGAAACTTCTATTTTATCTGAAACACTATATCCTAAAATATAAAATATAAAATTCTTCCGTTATTGAGTGAGTGACTGACAGACAACGCACAGCCGAAACTGCTGGTCGTAGAAAGCTGAAATTTGGCATGTAGGTTCCTTGTGGAGTGTAGCACTAAGAGACGATTTCCCGAAATTCCTGGTAAAACGGGATATAAATATATATATATGTAAAGTAGCGGGCAAAAACTATTGTATACATATCTGCCGAGGTATTTGCATCTTTTTCAATGGCTACGATGCCAAAAATTTGGTGCCAGTTCTAGATGACAAAAAAAAAAAATTGTTAGTAAAATTAAAATCAATTTAGCAGAAACTTCTTGCTATCATCATCAAAGTGGGTTAGCTAGCAGATTATATTATTCTTTCACGTGTACGATGACACTTGTCTGGCGGATCAGTTACACTATGTATGGCGTGGATTGAGTAATGATCCTTGATATCAGTACCTATTCAGAATTCAATAGATATCTATGTTAGTTTTAGCACAAGAGCTACATAGAAGACACACTCATTACACTGGTCTGGTCTTTATCATTGAACAACACAGTTATTTTTACAGTACAACTTCAAACAGGAACGGTAACACCAAATCCAACAACAACAACAACAACAGAAACATACACCAAAGTAGACAATACATCACTACAAACGTATCGAGGCCACATGGGAGTCCTACTCGATGTACCTACTGAAACAAAACGTAGCTGTCTAAGGTCCCTGCCTTAGATAGCTCCGGAGCCCAGCGTCACGCAGGAGTCGCGTGGTCACGCGCGGCCCAGCATGGCGGCCACGTCGCCAGCTGACTGTGAGTGCAGCAGAGCGCCCCGGGCGGGCCGCGGGGGGGCCAGGCGTGGCAGGGCCAGCACGCCCGCGGGGGCCGAGCCGAGGGCGCAGCCTGTGACGAACTCGTGGCGAGAGGCTTCCGTTGGCGTAATTCGTCGCTTTGGGTCCCATCTGGAAGAGAAGCAAATGGTTAGAGACATACATCCGCACTCTAAAATGGTAAAAATAATTTACGGCAACTGCCGCGATCGTATATCCCGCGCGCGAACACTTAGGTAGCTATCGAGTGGTACCGATTGAGCTTGTGCCTTTTTTAACCGACTTCCAAAAAAGGAGAAGGTTCTCAATTCGGTGGGTATTTTTTTATTATGTATGTACACCGATTGCTCTGAGGTTTCTGATCCGATTTCTGTGATTCTTTTTTAGTTCGATGCGGTATACTTTTGGTCCCGTAAAAAATTGATTCAGTTTGGTTCAGTAGTTTTTATTTTATGAGCATTTTTGCTTATTTCAATTTCTGTGTAGACGAAGACGTCGTCCAAGTATCACCACTCAAAAGTAAAAAACTTTTAACATAAAAATATAACTGATTTCCACACAAAACACTACAAAGTATAAAATAACCTTAATTTCGGAAGACGGTGTTAAACAAGTGCGAGTCGGACTCGCGTGCAAAGGGTTCCGAACGAATTAATTTTTTTTGACATGTTATTTTAACACTACAGACTTCTAATTTCCTGTAAACTTTAGATAAAGATCTATTATCTCCATTTTTTTCAAAATTTTAGGCTCAGTAGTTTCGGAGATAAGGGGGGGGGGAATGGTCATTTTTCGTCTAATTTCTTGAATAACTTCAAAACCATTTATTTTAAATTTGTGAAAAAAAATATAATTAAAACCCTCACAGTAAGCCCTTTCATTTGATATGTCACACGATATTGTTCAAAATACTTTTTTTTAATTTTCTAGTTTGACCCCCAAAAGTGACCCCCATACTAAAAAAATAATAATTGACGTAACGCGTTCGTGTTTGGGTCACAGAAGTCCATATGCGTACCAAATTTCAACAGAATCGGTTCAGTGGATCCGGAGAAAACTGGCTGTGACAGACGGACAGACAGACAGACAGACAGACAGACACCCGAGTGATCCTATAAGGGTTCCTTTTTTTTCGGAACCCTAAAAACAAAGAAACAAAATCAAAAACACCGACTTCCGAAATTAAGTGTAAAAAGTTTTTTTATTTAGAGCTGTGATGTGGGTGCCTGACGCGTTTAAATATAATACGTCTTTGGTTAGATCTCTAAGCACGTCATTTTGATCTAAGGTTGAAGATAGTTTGGGGCATAAGAACAGTGGACGATCAATTTCGGTGTCAAAACATTTCAATAACCAACCACTTAGGGTGACTGTCCATTGAAATGGAGAGGAGAGGAGCGGAGCTGTGCGAATAATAACCAATGGAATTGCATAAAATATCCACTCCACTTCAGTAGACTAGCGAACTAGTTTAAAAAATCATACAGAACCAGGAAGCGGAGCGAGGCAGCGGAGTAGAGAAGCGGAGTGGGGAGGCGAAAAAACACTGCTGAAAAGGCAGGGTTAACTTGAGACAGACAACCAATGCAGACAACACCCAGCATTAATGGCTAGAACCATGAGAATTTGCACAAGAATTCCTTATAGAAACATATGCACTAAAGGATTTTTCTAAACTAATTCCATAGATATAAAACAGGGAAAGGAAGTTCGGCTTGGACTTCTAATAGATAAATCGATGACCGAGCTATGAAACCGCAATGATCAAGAAACCGCAACCAATTGAATGTGACACAAAATCGGCAGTCGTACTCTACCGCTGCTCGTAATTTAAAAGCCATAAAAAACCTGCCTCTTCATATTATGTAACATAAAACTAACATAACATCAAAAACTGCACCATTTAGATCTATTACAGAAATTAAAATGACATAACCAGACGATCCTTGGACCATTCCGCAAAAATACCAAGAAAATGTTCCATCACAGCCCCATGTACGGTCTTTAGATATTGCTCAAGAGCCCAGACAGCTTGCAAAAACTTCGGATCACTTCCTATTGCTCAATACTTCAGGTTTGAGCGGAAACCTGTCCACTTACTAGTAATAACGATTAAAACCAAGCTGTTTTTGGGGTTCTAGTAGTATTAGTACTAAGCCTCTGCTGTCCGTCCATCCGTCTATCTGTCAGCGGGTTGTATCTCAAGAACTGTAATAGGTAGGCAGTTGAAATTTTCACAAAGTCTGTATTGCTATTGCTGATATAACAACAAATAATAAAAATACGATGGTACGATGTTTTAGCAATCAATCAATCATTTATTTACTTGCAGACCCGCGCAACTTCGTCTGCGTCACAATTTTCATTACTGCTCTGCTCCTATTAGTCTTAGCGTGATGACATATAACCTATAGCCTTTCTTGATAAATGGGCTATCTAACACTGAAAGAATTTTTGAAATCGGACTAGTAGTTCCTGAGATTAGCGCGTTCAAGCAAACAAACAAACTCTTCAGCTTTAGTAATAGATTTATTGGCAAACATGGTTATTGGTACGGAACCCTACATGCGTGACTCCGACTCGCACTTTGCCGGTGTTTTTTTTGTATGGCAACAGCTGTAGGTAGGTTTAATTTTACTTAGTCTCCAATACGTAAGTTATTAGGTTGATATTAAATGTGGTGACCATGTGTGGTATCCTGTGTAATGTATGTTGTGGGTTGTGGTAGACAGGGCAGTTCGTATTCAGTGTAGCTATTGTTTGAATAAAATTATTTTGATAAGTTTGCGTAGTTCTTTTGTAGTTCTTTGACAGTTGTTACGAAAAAATAATAATTTTGGAGATAATTGATAAAGATATTCGTTTTCTTTGAAGTTTTTAAAGCATATAACTTAACTTTGATTTACAAGACCAATATTTTTTAAATATAATACTTTTAACAAATAATAATTTTAAATATATGAATTACCAGCTTTTGTCCGCGACTTCGTACGCGCAAGAAAGAAAGAAAGAAATTTTATTTGCTTAAACATGTGTTTACATACCAAATTAAAATAATACTTGCACGCAAGATCTTAAATAAGTGTGGCTCACGACATATTTGCCATTTCTCATGGCGGGCAAATATATTTATCTATACTTCTAAACTAACATTATAAAGAGGTAAAGTTTGTAGGGGGTAATCTCTGGATCTACTGAATCGATTATGAAACTGCTTTTACCAATAAAAAGCCACGTTATTTGTGGGTGTCATAGGCTATATATTAACCCGAAAAATACCGCACAACGGAGTGAGCACGGGTCAGCTAGTACTACATAAGTTTCGAAGATTAGTCTCCGATTTGTATCCTTTCTGAGTGTTCCTGATCTTGAGCATGAATTTTACAGGTACAAAGTTGTGTATTGCCTAACAAAAAAATTACCAAACCCATTATTCAAACGCTCCAAAGTCGGGAGAGGAACGCGCTTCGGCATTAAAAATGAATGTGAAATTGAGGAGATTTTTATTTATTGATACTGAAAATCTTCATTTCACATATTTGAGATTTTATCGACACTTTAGTTGTTATTATTTCTTTGTCCTCTCTGATCCTTTCCGAGCACTATGTCCTGTACCTGCCCAACTGGCGTCCGAGTACCTTCAGTGAATCTGGATCAAGGCGATAATACTGTCACTTTTGAACCGGCACTGGCCAGGCCCACTGGGCCATTAATAATTCAAGTACCAACCTTATACGATATTATTTTGTAAGGAGTTTTTAACTAAGAAAAATAAAGTAAAGCGTTAAAAAAACCGGCCAAATGCGAGTCGGAATCGCACAGATAAAAATCACGTTTATTGTATGGCTCATTTTTAGCTTTTTTTTATTTTAATTTTATAATTATTATTTGTTGATACAGCGGAAATTGAAAAACACACTCAATATCAACGGCCTGTACTAGAGTTCCGTTGGCATCGTCGTTCGGGTACAGAACCCTAAAAACAATATTGTACAAATGTAAACCCTACCTTACCGATAACTCGACTAGATGCAGAGACTTGAAATAAAATAAGAACAGCAAGAATCAATGAACTGTGCCTTTAAATCCTTACTAATATTATAAATGCGCAAGTAACTTTTTTATTTATTTTTTATTGTAATCTAAACGACATTTATTTAACAAAATTTGACATTTATAATTTTTATGATTTGACATTTATAATTTTTACCAGCGTAACCAGTCCGACTTTTTTTATTGTAACCTTAACCTTAACATGACATTTATTTGACTAAATTTGACATTTATAATTTATGTGATCTTAATTTGTAATGAAATTTTTTATTTTATTTGATTTTAATTTGAATGGAATTCAATATTATTTGCATGCCCTTGCGACGGTAAAATATATACTATGTAAAAAAGAACATCTATGTACCAATACCCATGTTTGCCAATATTTAAATGATTGATTGATTGATTGATTAACGCCAAAACTACTGAACCGATTTAAATGAAATTTGGTACACAGATAGGCTAGAGCCTGAGAAAGGACATAGGCTACTTTTTATCCCGGGAGTATGTTCTCTAGGGAACACGCGGGCGAAGCCGCTGACAGAAGCTAGTGCTAATTAATTCATATTCCCCCATAAGGAACCAACATTTCAACTATCGCCACAGAAATGCCCATAAGATGCTTTACACACTTCCTGCTGGCGATACAAAAGCTGATGTCGCAACTTCACTGTGTGACCACATTTACGCGCGCAATTAATACAGACGACCGAGTTAATCACCATGTCATAGGAAGACCTATCTTGTGTAAGGACTTGTCAACTTGTTACAGCATTCATGGTTCTGAGTTGGACTAGCTTGGTTTTGCGAATTTCCTTGGTGAATTTATTTATTTCTAAGTTCTGTAAGCGACTTTGCTCGAGGGATGCTAGGAAATATTCCATGGGAATGTACTTACGGGATAAAAAGTATCCTTTATCTTTCACCAATGTCCAAGTTATCTTTATACCAAAATTCATTAAGCGGTTTAGGCATGAAAACATACGAAACAAACAGGTAGACTGATTTTTGCATTTAAAATATTATAGTGTGGATTTTTTTCAGAGTTCCAGCTTAGCTGACTAAACGTTAGCGAAACGAGTCCCAGTTTAGCTGAATAAGCTTTACATACTTTTTTTCAGCTAATTTAATTTATTACGTAACCGTGTACTATTTATCTTTATCTATCATCTTCCCCATTCTAACATAAGACTTAAAAACGTTTCCTATGTAGCTTAGCTTCGAATTGTAAGTTATTAAACCGTGTAAATTGCCTTTTCTTCATTCAAATGAGCACATTTGGTGATAAATAAGCAACTTACGAACTGACATCGTTATTTTTGTCATCATTTCAAAAGGATAGTCTAATCCGCCAAGAATGCGGATTAGCATCTTAATATTCATCAAGATGGTGCGCACTGTCGCTTTCAGTTATGTAACCAGCTTTAACAGTTAAAAAGTCTAGCCTATCTTGTAATAGCCCATCATGGTATCTAGTCTTACTTAGATTATTAAACGTCTACTAATTGTTTCGCGCAACTTCGTCTGCTCCGCTCCTGATAGTTTTAGCGTGATGATATATAGCCTTCCTCGATAAATGGGCTGTCTAACACTGAAAGAATTTTTCAAATAGGACCAGTAGTTCCTGAGATTAGCGCGTTCTTCTCCTCTTCAGCTTTATATATAAGTAATACAATATAGATAGATATAGATTTACTACGGTACTTATAAGATACTGCCGAATATGGATGATACCGAAAAACTTCATATTATTTGGTCATAATTACAGATTAATCTGTTTGTTCCCAAACAGTCTATGGTCTGGAATCCTCAAGGGAAAAAAGGAAGCGTGGCCGTCCCTGTCAAACCTGGCGACCGTCAAACCGTGTTGGCAGAAGCCACGAGCATCGGAATGACGTGAAGCGAAGTGAAGAGTAAAGCTCAAGACCGTTCGCGATGGAAGACTATATGGACGCCCTCTGCCCCAGCTAAGGGACATCATCAGAATCTTAAGTCGAAATAGATTAATCTAGCTAATTACTAAATCTATGTGGATGAATGGAGAGGGAAAGGTCATCATCATCATCATAACAGCCGAAAGACATCCACTGCTGGACATAGGCCTCCTCCAAAGGGGTAGGGTTCGCCATAATCGCCACGCTTGGCAGGTGGGTTGGCGATCGCAGTGTATGGTGTTGCGTTTTACAGAGAACGCTGCTGCCTATTCTGTGGCGAGTAGGGCTTTCAATAAAGGTATTCCGGGATCCCGTAATACCGTGATCACGGATTTAATATGGTCCTTTTTCAATACCGGTATTGACGCCCCAATACCGTGATTACGGTATTACAAACATTAGATGTGATCTTATTCTGTCATGAAATTACTAATAATACTACCGAAACGTAGGAATCAAAGCCTCAGGGCAATAGTCGAACTTGAAACCACTATGCAGCAACGATGGAGTTACTACAAAGCAGTTGTCAAGAAATCTGATAAAGTAAAACATCTATACAATAATTCTATTTAGCTCCAAACACTTACGAAATCTGGGCGGCCACTAGCTTATTATGAAAACCAGAACTCAAGTTTAGGACATTTCGACCGCGGTCTTAACGGTTCGGTTATATATTACTTGAGCAATTTCTTAATCCCTTTCGAATAGTGCAGTGGCCAGGAATTCGAACGTAAGACCTCTCAATGGACGGTAAACGTTCTAGCTGCTTAGTAAACTTATGCTTCCATTTATAACTTGCCCTCGCAAAATCTTGCGCCATGCAAAACTAACAAATTATTGCGGGTCACGATCCTTAGACCATTGAGGTATGTGAACTAATTAATACAATCAACCAATCAATATGTACAAAATTCTTCCGTTACTGAATGATTGACTGACAGACAACGCACAGCCGAAACTACTGGTCGTAGAAAGCTGAAATTCGGCATGTAGCTTCCTTGTACTCCGTTGGGGTGCACTAAGAGAGGATTACCCGACATTCCTACGGGAACGCGAAAAATGGGATATGCGCGTACGAAGTCGCGGGTAAAAGCTAGTCAAGATGTATAAAATTATAACGTTACTGACTAATTGAGTGACTGAGTGACTGGCAGACAACGCACAGCCGATACTAGTTGTCGTAGAACGCTGAAATTTGGCATGTCGCTTCCCTACACTAACAGAGGATTTCCCGAAATTCCTACGGGAACGGGAAAAACGGGATATGCGCGTACGAAGTCGCGGGGAAAAGCTAGTCAAGATGTATAAAATTATAACGTTACTGACTAATTGAGTGACTGACAGATTTGATAACGCACAGCCGATACTAGGTACTTGTCGTAGAACGCTGAAATTTGGCATGTAGCTTCCCTACACTAAGAGAGGATTTCCCGAAATTCCTACGGGAACGGGAAAAACGGGATATCTGCGTGCGAAGTTGCGGGCAGAAGCTAGTATCTTATAAAATATTCAAGAAAGTAAATAAATCTACCTAGGAATTTCCCAATTATATAGGGTTTGGTTTCAGTCCAACTGGATGCATCTGGGTATCTGCAGAAGCTAAGAATTCAGACACCAGTCTTGCCAAGGGGTCTAGTGTTACTATAGAATGTTACCCAGTTACTTAAGTGGAACTTACATTTTTTTTTCCTACTCCTCCGCTGTATGTTTCTGATTAATTTCGTAGCGGGATCCAAGACAGTTGTATCGTTTCTCCGGGACTCGTCGGGCATCATTGGCTCGGCGTTTTTCTGGTGGTCGCTACTGTTGGTTGTGGCTTTCAGGAATTGCAGTGGTTGGGAATGTGTGGCGGGCTTGTCCCAAAAAAAAACAGGCCAAGTGCGAGTCGGACTCGCCCACCGAGGGTTCCGTACAAAGTAGGTACATATTACTTTTAATAAAGACTATATTTTTTATGATTTAATTACAAATGTATAGTTTTCAGAGTTTTTCCTATACTTGTAGTATAAGACGTATTAATTGCCAAATTTCAGTTCTAGGTCAACGGAAAATACCGTATACATTTTGATTCCCTTGAGAGTGTCGGAATATATACGTATTTTGCGGCATAAACGGCCTTATCTTTTTTTACGTTAACTTAGAACTTTGATTTTCTTTTACATTATGAAGGGACCGTAGACCTGAGCATATGGTGTTAATTTCAGCTCAATACCTCCACGGGTTCCCGAGATAAAGGGTCTTGACCGACAGACGGATGGAAAACAAAGTGATCTTATAAGGGTTCCGTTTTTTCCTTTTGAGGTACGGAACCTTAAAAATACCCAGTTACTGAGTTGTGGAGGACAGAGGTTTTAGTGCGAATTTTTTTTAACGTACTCGATTGCGTTAACGTAAACGTTCGCTTACCTATGTCAAATTGTATGGACATAGCCCGAAGGATCGCAGACAAGTGGCAGTGGGCAGAGCACATTGCTCATAGAACAGATGGTCGATGGGATCGAAAGAAAACGTTTTCGGTTATTTTCAAAGGACGGCGCTTCATCATCATCATAATCATCATCATATCAGCCGAAAGACGTCCACTGCTGGACATAGGCCTCACCCAAGCGTCGCCACAACGACCGGTCCTGTGCTTCTCGCATCCATCGGCTACCCGCGACCTTCACCAGGTTATCGGTCCACCTTGTGGTGTACTTCCGCCGTTGCGTCATCCGGTACGCGGTCGCCACTTCAGAACTTTTTGGCGCCATCGGCGATCTGTTCTGCGAGCAATGTGCCCTGCCCACTGCCACTTTAGTTTGGCGATCCTTCGGGCTATGTCGGTAACCTTCTCTTATTAAGTTTCAATATACATTGACGTTTGCGTTAACGCGATCGAGGATGTTAAAAACTCTAGGCTAGGCAGATTGTGTTTAATATCCTTGTCATAACATCTACAAATGAAGCATTAACTCTACTCATTCAGCTTTAATTAAAACTAATTCATTTGATTTACCTTCTTGATTATAAAGTCCGCCATGGGAAACCAGACGTAAGTTTATATAACGTAATATAACTTCTTTTTAATGGAAGGTAAGTAATTGACCTACTAGTGATGTTTTATCAGCGTATCAAATTGTTAATCATAGTTATCATGGTGTTTCCTTGTCTCGTATCATCATTGACGTGAGAAGAGTGATTAAAGTCTATTCGTTTTAAGATGATCGAAATGACATACGTCAAATGTTTGTTTTAGAGAAGGGTAAATGTTGCAAAGAGAAGGTTAGGTATGCTATACCCAGTATTGAGTGCAGTCGTTCTGTAGATGAAGATTGATGCATAACAGCAAACAGATGGATCTTTAAAAAAATAGTTTAATTCACGAAACCATGCTACACAGCTTGGCTCATCGCCGTAAGGTTGCCTGCTTGTCGGTCTTCTACAGATTGTACTTCGGTGAGTGTGCCCAAGAACTCCACGACCTCATCCCACCGGCCCCCTTCTACCATCGGACATCCAGACGCACTGCATCTTACCATCCCTACCTTGTTACTATTCCACCAATTCACACTAAGCGTTTCCAAACGTCTTTTATAATGCGCACAGCAAAGGAGTGGAACTCTCTGCCTGCGTCTGTTTCCAAACGCTTACAACCCTAATCTCTTCAAAGTTAGAGTGAACAGGCTCCTACTGGGTAGCTCCATCATAGACTTGTCTCTGCCATCTCTGACCTAGACTGAACCATGAAAAAAGACAAGGCTCTAGAAATCTGAGGGCCAATTTTCTATTTTTTCAGGCTCCGCAAAATTAAAACACAATAGTAAGACGGATTTGCTCTGAAAGGGAATTAAGGAGCCTGACTGTTTAAGCAATGTTCACATTCGCACGTCAGTCGCAATCTGCCAAAAATATATCGAAATTGAGATTTTTCTGACAGATTGCGAACGAGATGCGAATGCGAATATTTCTTAAAAATTAGTAGAATTGTCTTTCAGGTCTTTTTCGAAAACTTAAAGTTTTATTAGTGTCGGCAAGGAAACGAAAGAGAGCGCTGACGCATGCCAAAGGAGACAACATCCTTAAACGAACTTAGTATAGTTACATCTTGGCACATGGAGATGGTACGCGCTGCCGCGTCTGTGATGCAAGCTTGCGTTTCAATCAACTTGTTTCTTGTAGACGTAATAATAAATGATGATAGTTATAATAATAATAATTTGATGATCAATCTTTTGTAATAACTTAGCCTTATATCACTCAATAAAGTTGAGGTGCTATAAATAAAAATATGTGTAGAAGTCAAATGGAAATAAATATTAAGAGATTGGTGGTTCTAGAAGCTTTCACAGGAAAGGCAGTATAAAATAATACAATAGGAGAGTTTAACGACAATGTGGGTCCCGGAAAACGTCCGGCACAATCGCGGTAGACCAATGGCACTAAAGGACGACCTTTAAGCCCACAGCCAGAGTTAGAGAAAGGGAGGTAATTGCACTAGATTAGACAAGGCTGGAAAACACAAACAAATGAGAATTTTAGAGACTTACAGGAGATTCTTTACCCGGCTAAGGCGAATGAATAAATTGGGCATGTGCGAGTCGGACTCGCGTGCAAAGGGTTCCGAACCAATTTTTTTTTTAACATGTCAATTTAACACACACTACAGACAGGTTTTCCTGTAATCTTTAGGTATAGAACTATTATCTGCGTTATTCACATTTTTAGGCTCAGTAGTTTCGGAGATAAGGGGGAATGGTCATTTTTGGTCTAATTTCTTGAATAACTTCAAACCTTTTTATTTTAAAATTATGATAAAAATATAATTAAAACTCCCACAGTAAGGTAAACGCGGGTGAACTCGTCGTGCCCCAATAGTCGACAATTAATCTAAAAACTTATTTTTTTTTCTACGGAACTTAAAATGGGCCGGTTTATATGGCAACATATTGTTGGTAACATATTGCACAATTGAAATGACAACACTGAGTTTTAACATTCATGGCGTCGGAGATATGTTAGTCAAAACGTGTGTGCCCTAACAAAATCGTTTTTTCGTGAAGTTCAGCTGTCAAACGTGAAACTCAGCACGTGGTTTTGTGTTTTGATTTACATAACTCCAGTGGGGTCTGCGGTAAGTTTCTTTTTTTAATGAGTTAGTTAAGTTTATTTGCTAACGATTTAATATGCAATTTGGAATACTTTTAACATAGAAGATAGTTTTTTTTAATGTGACATCTATTGGTACTTTAAAACTCCCATTTGACCCAAAACCCGTCATTTTTAGAATTATTATGACAACTAATGGGACATGCTCAAAAGTTGCACCTAAACTCGTCATAATAAAGATATTTTGTGTTTTACAGTACAAAATGTGAATAAATAGCTAATATCGGGACTTTTACAAAATTGTTAACTCTCTTGTACATACATATTTATCGTTTAGACTACATTTGTTGATAAAACTGCGTTTCTTTTAAGCTTTTTCTTGGGGGTATATTTTACTCTGCTGGTTCTAGATGCACGTGCACAGTCATGTTAGTCGATTCAATTATTTTGTTTCTTAATGGTTAAAACCTCCTGTTTTCTTTATGCACACATCGTCGCTTACCATCAGGTGAGATAGTGGTCAAACGCGAGCCCATCAATGATAAAAAATGCACTTTCTACTTGTGTTTTTTTCTTTAGGTATATATTGGCCGCTGTAAGCCTCCGCCATTCGATTAAGGACACGCGATACATATTTACCGCTTTGGGTACAAGTAGCTCTACCACTTGCCTTTGCTTCTACTACGCTTGGATTACAATTCGTCGCAAGCAAAAATTGACTGTTGATCGTAATTTTAATTACAGATCATGACTGAAAGAAACTACAACCAAGAGGACCTTTTAAAAGCCATAGAAGCTGTAAATCAATGGGCCACAACATCAGATGCAGCAAGAAAATTTAAAGTGCCAAGGACCACATTAAATGACAAGATTAAAGGGCGTAGTTTAGTCGGCTGCTCTAAAGAACCAACGACTGTTTTAACTCCGGAAGAAGAAGAACATTTAAAGAACTGATTAATTTTCATGGCAGAAAGTGGTTTTCCTGTAACATCAGATCAGTTATTAGATAGCGTCAAATTATTAGTTACCAAATTCAAACGTAGTAACCCATTTACTAACAATAGACCAGGTCGACAATGGTTGGAGTCATTCATAAAGCGTCACCCTGAAGTGGGTCGGAGGGTGTCCCAAAATTTGACACAATCTCGAACATTAGTCACGGAAGATGATGTTCGTACCTGGTTCAAAGAAATTAAGGATTATTTTTGTACTGCTCAGCTACAGGCAACTTCTGAAGACCAGCGGAGAATTTTTAACTGCGATGAGAGCGCCTTTTTCTTGTCCCCCGCTGACAACCGAGTCTTAGCGAAACGTGGGTCTAAAAATGTTTACAATATAATACCAAGTGGAGAAAAACAGTGCGTAACAGTTGTCCTAACAGCTAATGCATCAGGTGAATTGGCACTGGGCACGCCACAATTGCGGCGATAAGTCCCCTCTTTGAGGAGTGGCTAGAGCGGCGCCACGGCGTCCTCACCTTCCGCTTGACGCAGGTACTCACCGGACACGGTTGTTTCGGGAGGTACCTGTTTCGGATTCGGCGGGAGGACACGCCCGGTTGTCAACACTGCGAGGATCGCCCGGAGGACACAGTGGAGCATACGGTAGAGGTTTGCCCTGCTTGGGCGGAGCACCGCAGTGTCCTCGTCGAGGCGATCGACAGCGGCGACCTCTCGCGTCCGGCTCTGGTTCAATCTATGATCCGAAGCGAGGAGGCATGGGAAGCGGTCACCTCTTTCTGCGAAGCAGTAATGCTAGCAAATGAGGAGGCCGAACGCGTGAGAGAGAGGGAAACCTCACGCCCCAGCCGTCGCAACAGGAGAAGACGCCCCGGGCATCGGGAGTCGCAGGGCGATTCCCGGCCACCGTAGGCACGGGCCTGCGGACGGCGAGCATTGGGTGACTCGCCGTCCGATCAGAACCAAGCCCGTCTCGACGGCGTGCTGTGTTCCACGCGCGCCTTAAAGAGCTGTCAGCGTAGAAGACGGGGCCCGCTAGGGCCAGCGCCTGCCGGTGTTGCGGAATCTGTTCGAAAGAGTCGCCGCGGCCCTGGTACACAAAGGGCATTAGGAGGAACACGGATGGGTTTAAGTCAGTAAGAGTCTGACACTCCCTTCTGCTTCACCCAGAGTGGGAGGAGTCATTTGATGATTTCCCATCTTTAAAAAAAAAGGTGAATTGCACCGCCAGTGGTTCTTTTTAAGCTTCCCTCATCAGCACCCAATGATTGGGGATTAGGGCACACAAAAAGAGGCTGGATGACTGGCGAAGCTTTTTATGAATATATAGCAAATGTGTTCTACCCTTGGGTTATAAGAAGTGGCATCCAGCTGCCGATAATATTTTATTTGAATGGCCACTGCTCTCATACGACGCTACCATTGAGCAATTTCTGTAGAGAAAATCAAATTATACTCATCGCGCTCTGTCTAAATGCTACACATATTCTTCAACCCATGGATGTAGCAGTATTTAGGCCTCTCAAAAGAATATGGAAACAATCTGTATATGATTAGCGCAATGAGAATCACTTTGTAAAACTAAAAAAGGAAAATTTCTGTCCCTTGTTAGACAAGACTCTCAAACAATTAAACAGAAACTCTATTGTAAATGGATTTCGTAAATGTGGGCTGTCACCATTTGATGCTAATAACGTCGATTATACTAAATGTGTCACCAAAAAGTTAAGCCAGTCCACCCAGAAAACAAAAACAGCTGATAAAGTTTCCTTGTCCGACAAACATAATCACATTTTTTTTTTTTATGTATTTATCTTGAACTTTATGTTCAAGAGTAGAGAGCTTATATTAGCCTTAAAAGTTGACGAGTACTGGGAATATTTGACGAGTATCTGTACAAATCAGACGACTATTGGTACAAATCGCCCTTTTTTTACTTTTGCCTTAATAAGTACTTATACCCATCAAAATGATTTAAAATAATTAGTTACTTAGAATAATGAATAAATTCTCTATCACGTCATGCAAAAATTGTCATTTTCTATTAAATATTTAACACACAGTAGCGCTTCAAAGTCAGTGATTTCCGAAATCCGACGAGTATTGGTACGTTTACCTTAATCCGCCTTCATTTGATATGTCACACGACATGGTTAAAAACTTTTTTTTAATTTTCTAGATTGACCACCAAAAGTGACTAAAAATTTATTTATTTACGTAACGCCTCCGTGTTTGGGTCACAGAAGTATATATGAATACCAAATTTCAACAGAATCGGTCCAGTAGATCCGGAGAAAAACTGGCTGTGACAGACGGACAGACAGACGTCTGTCTGTCTAAACAGACACCCGAGTGATTCTATAAGGGTTGCGTTTTTTACGGATGGTCGGAACCCTATAAAAGGGGATATGTATACGTATGTGTGGGTATAACTTCTAAACTAGGTACTTGTCTAAATTTGACAAATGGAATGGTATCGTTGGAAGTAGTAGTAAGTGATCATAAGCTTTATGCCAAAGAGGCTAGCTTCTGAGCATTATATAATGTTTCATTTTGTATAGGCCAGAAATATGTACCTCCCCACACGCACAAAACGTTTTGGGAACACATTCATAGTGCGTACAGCTAAGGAGTGGAATTCCCTGCCAGAGTCTGTGTTTCCAGATAGCTACAACCTGGGAATCTTTAAGACAAGAGTGAATAAGTTGCTTCTAGACAAACGTGCTCCATCTTCGACCGCATCATCGCTTACCATCAGGTGAGATAGTGGTCAAACGTATGCCTAAAAAAAAAATGTACAGGACCTGTTTGTAGAAGGTTTTAAAGCCGGTAGCAGGAGAAAGAAGCTAACCTAATCAGAATCACATAACATAGGTTAAGAATCGCAAGAAGGCAACGTTTGAGTCACAGAGAAAACGCCAAGTGAAACTGATTCTGATTACCATGACGTTACATGATTAGATTAGAGTTCGTGGTTTACATAAACACACCATGCACGACTGTCAACTCAGGTTTTTGTCGAGTAAACGTTTAAAATTGGTCAAGTGCGACACGGACCCGTATACAAGATATCTGTACCGTAAGGAGCCGTGTGGCGTATGCCGTATGGTGCCGGCCAGTGCCGTATGGTGCAGTAAAAGAATAATACCATCACATCACCTCCCGTGGGTGTCGTAAGAGGCGACTAAGAGACTTACCAGAGAATGGGCAGCAGCGTTCTCTGTGAAACGCAACACCATACACTGCGATCGCCAACCCGCCTGCCAAGCATGGCGATTATGGCAACCCCCCCCCCCCCAATTTGGGGGAGGCCTATGTCCAGCAGTGGACGTCTTTCGGTTGATATGATGAAGGAGATCTTGGTGATTTCATGGTTAACCGTTTTTTTAATATTTGTTGTTAAACTTCGTTATTAGCACTATTTGTTCGCTTTTTACGATAGAGCGAAGACAAAAGTAAAATGAAATACTGGTATTCAGCTGAATCCGGTTTGACTGGAATCCGACACCGATATAGTTGGAAAAGGCTAGGCAGATGATGATGATGAAGACAAAAATAACGTCATCATCATCATCATATCAGCCGAAAGACGTCCACTGCTGGACATAGGCCTCCCTCAAGCGTCGCCACAACGACCGGTCCTGTGCGTTTCGCATCCATCGGCTAACCGCGACCTTCACCAGATCATCGGTCCACCTTCTGGGAGGCCGCGCAAACGTTACGCCTTCCGGTATGCGGTCGCCACTCCAGAACTTTTCGGCCCCATCGACCATCTGTTCTGAGAGCAATGTGCCCTGCCACTTTAGTTTGGCGGTCCTCCGGGCTATGTAGGTAACCTTGGTTCTCTTGCAGATATCATCATTCCTGATTCGATCACGCAAGGAAACTCCAAGCATTGTCCTTTGAGTGACTTTGAGCCTTCTGATGAGGCCCATTGTAAGCGACCACGTTTCAGTTCCGTATGTCATCAAAAATAACGTATAAACGCCGAAATAAGGGGAACCGTTGGGTAACCTCCGGGTATTGAAAAGTTAGTCTCGTTTTTGAATGAATGAATTTCAGTGAAGATATATTTCTGCCTCGATGGTCCAGTGTTCACAAGCGTAACTGCTGAGTATGACTGGGTTCGATTCCCAGTCAAAGTGTTAGTGAGTAAATCCATCTGAAATTTGTCATATTGACGGCGATAACTTGGCAAACACTGGATATACTTACTTGATTTTTTTTTTAATTTTAGTTTCATTAATTTTTGCTATTGAATGTTATAATAAAGTTAATGTTGTTGTTGTTGTGTTAATGATAATTTTAATTTTAACAATTTTATATAATGAAAATGTTTGCATGCCTAATGGTGAAGTATGGCAGAACTCTGATGTATACCTACAACTGCCTACTTATATATTACCCATATTTGCAAATAAATGCTATTCTATTCTAATCCAAATGAAGTTCAAATGATTGCTTTGTTTGCAGTTAGGTTGGTTTAGCTTGAGGAAGGATCTGCCTATCTTTTTGAGTAATACAGGCATTAATGTTATGTTATAGACTTCAGCCTTTTGAAATATTCATCGAGTTAGGTATGGGATTTAAGTATGACCCTAAAACAGACTTGCAGTCTAAATGTAAACTATTCCACAGAGGGTCAGCCTCTCCAAAAATGAAAGGCGATTAGTAGCCAATATGGGCAAGAGGTCGATGGCCCATAGGGCCAGTTCTTTACACCGATAATGCAGTAACTGGTATTTTCGCCCGGGGCACTTACGTAATATGAGTGATTATTTCATCTTTTATAATGATGTTACAGCTTCTTTGGTAATTATTATTTTGATGCATCATGCGAAGGTGAACTGTGATGGGGCATTAAAATGTACTTTACTAGTGGATTGTTCGTGAGGAATGTTTTGAGTATCAATGTTAATTGTTAAATAAAATAGAATACTCCTTATTATGTACACCATACAAGTTCCAGAAAAGATAGATGAGCATTACAGGCCCTATCATAAAACCAGCGCTGTGTTATTTATTTTTAAATTTCGCAGCCTATGCTGAGATAGAGACCTTTTTGGCTTCGCACAGACTAAATTTATTATTGACTAGCTTCTGCCAGCGGCTTCGCCCGCGTGGTCTCTAGGGAACATATTCCCGGGATAAAAAGTAGCCTATGTCCTTTCTCAGGCTCTAAACTATCTGTGTACCAAATTTCATTTAATCGGTTCAGTAGTTTTGGCGTGAAAGCGAGACAGACAGAGTTACTTTATATATGAGATATTAAGTAAGGATAAGTAAGGATTACGTAATAGACTACTTTTAGTTTTAATTTATTTACATCTGTCTGTTTTGTGCGAGTCCCAAATAAACATTTTTCTTTTCTTTTATAACATAGGGTGACTCAATGGGCGGCCTTATCAAGACAACCTTTGGATGGATTTTAAAGAGAAAAAGGAAAAACAGTACTGGTAAGTTCAGTAGGTAGTTTAAGGTGCACTATTTATACATATCTCTATATAAAAACCTATATAAAAATGAATCCCTATTTCCCTTGGTCACGGCGAACGCGTGAACGGCTGGACCGATTTCACTCATTCTTTTTTTGATGTTTTTGTTATTGTCAGGCGACGATTCTTATTAAAGACAAAATTAAGAAAGTTGCGGTGTTGGTAGGTAGGCCAGTAGACGGGAGTAAAGCCGCGGGAGACAGCTAGTCTACACTAATATTATAAAGAGGAAAGATTTGTTTGTTTGTTTGTTTGAAATGAATAGGCTCCGAAAGTACTGGACCGATTTGAAAAATTCTTTCAGCAATGAATAGCTACATTATCAGGGAGTAACATAGGCTATATATTATCCCCGTGCTCCCACGGGAACGGGAACTACGCGGGTGCAACCGCGTGACGTCCACTAGTGTAGAATAAATACATAGAGTATACATTCGTTAAAGGGGTAAGAGGAAGGCCATAGAAACGATGGGTGGTTTATGTGAAGGGTAATATGGATAGAAACAAGGTGACTATTGAGACGTCGAGGTATCCGGAAGAAAAAGACGCTCCACCAACCCCAATAAACATCCCTACGTTAGTTGCACCCTCGGCAAATAGGTAAGCATTGGTACCATACTAGCTTGCTACTATTTTTGGGGTTCCGAACAAAAAATGGAACCCTTGTAGGATCACTCAGGTGTCTGTCTGTCCGTCTGTCATAGCCAGTTTTCTCCGGATCCACTGGACCGATTCTGTTGAAATTTGGTACACATATGAACTTCTGTGACCCAAACACGGACGCGTTACGTAAATCATTTTTTTTACTATGGGTGTCACTTTTGGGGGTCAACCTAAAAAATTAAAAAAAAAAAGATTTTTGAACAATATCGTGTGACATATCAAGTAAAAGGGCTTACTGTAAGTATTTTATATATTTTTTTCATAATTTTAAAATATACAATTTTCATGTTATTCAAGAAATTAGACGAAAAATGACCACTCCCCCCTTATCTCCGAAACTACTGAGCCGAAAATTTTGAAAAAAATGGAGATCATAGATCTTTACCTATAGATTATAGGAAAACGAACTATAAGAAGTCTATAGTATTAAAATAACACGTTAACAAAATTAAATTCATTCGGAACCCTTTGCACGCGAGTCCGACTCGCACTTGGCCAGTTTTTTCTTCTGTAAACATTTCACCGTGTAGACTTAAGTGAAGTGAACGTGAATTGAGCTGTCATTCCATACAAGTAAGATGCAATGACAGTCGGTCGATTCAGTAAACATGTCGAAGTGAAGACGTGGGTGAAGTGATCACGAAGTGAGCTGTCAATCCAAGTAATCAAGATGGAATGACAGCTCACTCCGTGATCACTTCACCCAAGCCTTCACTTCAGCATGTTTACAGAATCGACCGGCAGTTCATTACATACTCACTTCACCTGAGTTGACACGATAAGATTTTGACAAAACAAACTGGCAGTTCTCACATTAGCGTGAAGATGAAAACATTCAGTACGTCTACCATGAGTTTTATCAATCTATACTCGCTAGCGACTGTAGTTTAAAAAATGTATGAAAACTTTTAAAACCAAGTTTCAAATTTATTATTTTTAATTGTTAATTAAAGTTTTACTTACAACTTGCTTGCTTGTTGGTTAACAACTTAAACAAATAAATTAGAAACTTGTTTTTTTAAAGTTTTCATACATTTTTTTAACTACAGTCGCTAGCGAGTATAGATTGATAAAACTCATGGTAGACGTACAGAAAGTCTCTTTAACCGAATTCACTTAACTGTGCCTACGTATTTCAAAGAGGTTAACATAAGAGCAAAAAGGTATTCAAAGTAGTTGTTCACGAAATAAAATTTAAAAAAAAGTACTCATTCATACGCAAATGAAAAGAAGCCTGGCAAAAGTATGCACATCACATCGGTTACTCTCGGGTCGTCGTCGGATGATCGATGTTACGTCACAGCCGCGGTAACCTTTCACTGCGTACTAGATGCGTATGCGCAACTAAAGAACTTGCGGTTTGTGGAGGAATGTGAGTAAACATGGCAGTAAAGTTAATGGAATGGTAATTTATTACTACGATGAGGATTTAATTATCTATACGCTTAAGACCACCGACTGGGTCCAATTAGATGTTAGGACATTTAAAGGTTCATCAAATGCTAAAACTAATGACTGGCTTCCTCCGAAAGTCTAAGCTATGTGAGCACATAGCACATTTTTTTTAGGGATGGGAAATCATCAAATGACTTCTCCCGCTCTGTGCGGAGCGTGCGGGAGTGTCAGACTCTTACTGACTAACCACCCCCGGGTTCCTCCTAATGCCCCTTGCGTTCCAGGGCTGCGGTGATTCTTTCGTACAAATTCCACAACCCTGGAGCACATAGCACATGGAAGGGAAAATGGCTCCATGGAGAAACGTGACGCCTACCGAAAAGTCTGACCCGCATTAGCAATAAACAGATATCTTTATGATACACCAAACAACATAGTACTCAATCCATATACTAATATATAAAGCCGAAGAGTTTGTTTATTTGTTTGCTTGAACGCGCTAATCTCAGGAACTACTGATCAGATTTGAAAAATTCTTTCAGTGTAAGATAGCGCACTTATCGAGGAAGGCTATAGGCTGTATATCATCACGCTAAGACCAATAGGAGCGGAGCAGACGAAGTTGCGCAGGTCAACTAGTTAATAGATATAATTAATGTAACTCAAAGTTTAGTTTTCTCTCAGCAAACATTTGAGTGATAGAAAGAGATCACATTAGAGAAAATGTTTAATGAAAAAAATTTACTAGAAAACAAAAAGAATAGCAGAGGAGAGAAGGGCTTTTGCCCTGCAGTGATACAATAGAATCTCCATAGATGGGCAAAGCGGAAACGTAATATCCGCATGTCGCAAGCTCCAACAAACTGATTGTTAGTCATAATGCTGTGAAAATCGAATCTAGAAAGGTAGAATGAGATATGGCCATGACCTGGACCGGACTAACATAAGATAGATGAGTGTGCACGTTCCATAACTGTTACCTAACATGTCTCAATTTAGCTTGACAGCTGTAAAACGTCACAAAGAGAGGAAAAGTCATTCTTACGCATAATAAGACCTTATATTGTAATGTCCATCGATGTAAATCGGTAATGTTAAAGTACCGTTTTGTAAAGAAGGAAAGTAGCATTAACTTTTTTACTTCGTTTGCCTAATGTGGGTTGACGATTTCAAAATATTTTAAGTTCAAGTTTCGTCATTATGTTTTCGTTCGTCATCGAATGTTCCTTAACATCCTGGTTATGACAAATTTAAACAGTAAAATAATTTCCTATATTTGAATTCATTTGGGGTCTGACATCTTCGTTCTGACATGAAAATCTGTCAATCAATCAACTAAACTACTAAGTATAAAGAGCTTGAATGTGTGTTAGAGGTCATTTTTTACTATTGATAGGCACGCGTTTGACCACTATCTCACCTGTTGGTAAGCGATGATGTGGTCGAAGATGGAGTACGCTTGCCTAGAAGTAACCTATTCACTCTTGACTTAAAGACTCCCAGGTTGTAGCTATCAGGAAACACAGACTCCGGCAGGGAATTCCACTCTTTGGCTGTAATTGTCACCTCTAGAAGTACCTTTTTTAAGGATGGCAAATCGTCAAATGATTCCTTCCGCTCTGGACGGAGCAGTAGGGAGTGTCAGACTCTTACTGACTGAAACCCATGCGTGTTCCTCCTAATGCCCTTTGTGTTCCAGGGCCGCGGTGACTCTTTCGTACAAATTCAGATCTAGAAGTACCCTACAGGTCCGATTACGAGGATTTGTTTACTGATAGTAAGAAATACTAGTAGAGTGCCATGGGCAACTTTTTATTCCGGAATCTCAGATCTTTTTATGTTGGCAAGGACACGAGGATGAACCCGCGGGAGAAAAACTATTCATCGCATACTTATAATTGGTAATAGTAAAATATGAGCAAGATATTCAATATAATAATAAACATTTATTTTCAGAATCTCTTCCATAATTTGTTAGTAACAATGTAAACTTATAAACTAGTGTTAGTAGTATTTAATACCTATTTATTTATTGTAACATGAATGAGGCTCGCCGATCCTGGGGAATGTCTACTTGACTGCGTGCAGTCGTATCCACCGCCCCGAGATCGGAGAGTCCCACCTTTCAATTAACGTTCTAAGGATGATGTGATAGCGACCCAAGTTTCACCATCCTTCATGAACTCTTTAGCATGAGTCACTAGAATGTTGTTTCTTTAGCTAAGGAAAAGGACAGTAAATGTATAAACAACATGTCCATGCTGACGTTCGCAGAGTTCGTTGCTCCACTTTCAGTTCTCGCCACTCGCATATTTGTAATCTGCACACAAACGAGCACCGTCTAGTGAGTGTCCAGTGGCTAGTTTATCTTTGTAAGTCGCAAATATGGCTACGAAATCTTTAGTATCATTAGTTCTTAATTATTTTTATAAACTTGGCCTATTAGTTCAATTCACGGGTGCTTAACCCAGTTGTAAATTTCCCTTTGTGTTTATTGGCTTATTATCTCTGTTCTAGGGAAGTGGAAATATAGCTTTTTATTCCTCCACTGTATTCTGATTACTTTTGTTACGGCAATCAAGATCGCTGAATCATTTTTCGAGGACTCGTTTAGCATCATTCACGGCGCTTTAATGGTGGTGGTCACCACATTTGACAGTTGAGGTTTTTTTCTTGTTACCAACAAGAAAAAAACCTCAGTGTGTCAAATTTTTCACTAAAAAAACTGGCCAAGTGCGAGTCGGACTCGCGTACAAAGGGTTCCGAACGAATTTTTTTTTTTTAACATGTTATTTCAACACTATAGACTTCTTATAGGTTTTCCTGTAAATATATAAGTAAAGATCTATTATCTCCATTTTTTTTTTCAAATTTTAGGCTCAGTAGTTTCGGAGATAGGGGGGGGGGAATGGTAATTTTTCGTCTAATTTCTTGAATAACTTCAAAACCATTTATTTTAAAAATTATGATAAAAATATAAGAAAAGCCCTCACAGAAAGTCCTTCCATTTGATATGTCTCACACGGTATTGTTCAAAAAACTTTTTTTTTAATTTTCTAGTTTTATCCCCAAAAGTGACCCCCATACATTTACAAATTTAATAATTTACGTAACGCATCCGTATTTGGGTAACAGAATTCCATATGTGTACCAAATTTCAACAGAATCGGACCAGTGGATCCGGAGAAAACTGACTGTGACAGACGCACAGACAGACACCCGAGCTGTTCGGAACTCTAAAAAAACATCCTGAGTTTCTAGGTGGTCCTGATACACAGGTATTTGGGAGATTGTGCAATTGATTTTTCACGTCCAATAAGTCCGTAATCTGTTTCCTAAATTCAGTCAGATTATTATTACTCTTAGTTTTGACTTTGGCCTTTCCATATATCTCCACCATCTTACGTCAATTTATATTGGACATGCGTATTACATATGCATTGACGTCGAAAGCGAGACCAGTGCCGAGGTCGAGGATGCACTTTCACCCCTTACCCACATTTCACGGATTTCGAACAAGCCAGTTCTTGAAACCGGTGCATGCGATCTTGAACTTTGTAGTTAATTATGATAATCTTCAGGTATCTGTGTTGCTGACTATTCATCAGTGCGTTATTGAAAATGCGTCTGACATAGAAATTTTAAGATTATGTTTATTTTTGTATTTCTCTAAAATGTATGCTGATATTGTTGACCTTGTTTCTATAAAAGTCATCCTCTTTCTTGACTTTCAAAAATATTTTCTACGAACTTTATTATTTTTACTTTTTAACCTATACTAATTAATTCTGTCTATTTAAATTTACATCAATTCTGATTTTCCTTAAAGCAACCTTCTTAGTACTATGCCATTACGTTCATGGGTCATCATGATCAAAGCCCTTTCTTCGCCGTACTTTCCGGGCAAGGCACATCAATCACTTTTACCATTTCTCTATTTTTCGCGCTAATCCGCAACGTCATTATTATAAGCCCCCTTTCTTAAGAAACTATCATTTCTCAGCTCAGCCGCTTCCATAGTTACAGTAATTTCTTTACGTTCAAGATTATCCACATCGTCATTGTCGTAAGCATCTTTTCTTAACACAACCATTTTCAAGCACATTTGCTCGCATACTCGTCATCTATAGTAACTCTAATATTTTTGCGACTAACAAAAGTAAATTACCACAACAGTAGTAAATAGTTTACTTCTCAACAGATTGCACCATTCAATAAGAAAGATGGACAGCATAAGCATTTTTTCTTACCCTACAATCATTCAGAACAGTCGCTTCCATATCTACAGCAATTTCTTTACGTTCAAGATTATCCACATCGTCATTGTCGTAAGCATCTTTTCTTACCCTACAATCATTCAGAACAGTCGCTTCCATATCTACAGTAATTTCTTTACGTTCAAGATTATCCACATCGTCATTGTCGTAAGCATATTTTCTCAACACAACCATTTTCAAACACATTTGCTCGCATACTCGTCATCTACAGTAACTCTAATATTTTTGCGACTACCCCAAAAGTAAATTACCACAACAGCAGTAAAAGTTTACTTCTCAACAGATTGCATCATTCATTAAGAAAGATGGACAGCATCAGAAGCTTTTCTTGCCCTACAATCATTCAGAACAGTCGCTTCTATATATACAGCTATTTATTTATTTTTACGATTATCTGCAACGTCATTGACCCAAGCATCATTTTTTAACACAAAACTATTGCTAAGCGCATTCGTTTCCTCAGCAACATAAACTTATCCACGTCTACGTAATACAGCACATATGACGTCGGCCCTACCGCTTTCTCCGCTCTCACGGCCGAAAGGTCGGCTATGCGAAAATGTTCGTATCTGTGGAGTGTCTCCGCGGGCGAGATGGTGTGATTGCTTGCTTTTGATAGATGCCAGACGTGCCGTATAGTTGTAACTTTAATTGAATACGTATATACTTTCAAATAGTTATCGTATTAGAAGGTAATTACATTGTTGTGGAGTTAAAGGGAATGTGTAAAATCCACGGTAAAATCTCACTTCGGCGAAACTTGAACTATGAAAAACATGATTTGTTTAGTTGAATATTTGTGATGTTTAATAGACTTGCAAAAATAACTTGTGTAGTTCAAGTTTCCCTGACCTCAACTATAAAAGATATAATATTATTTGTTTAGTAGAATAGGTTTTTTTTTTCTTTTGATAGGCATGCCTTTGGCCACTATCTCACCCGATGGTAAGCGATGTGTGGTCGAAGATGGAGCACGCTTGCCTAGAAGTAACCTATTCACTCTTGACTTAAAGACTCCCAGGTTAACAGGTGACGCTAACAATAAGTTTACAAAAAGGACTTTATTTTTATAAATTACTAGTGGACGTCACGCGGTTTCACCCGCGTAGTTCCCGTTCCCGTGGGATTACGGGGATAATATATAACCTATGTTACTCCCTGATAATGTAGCTATCCAATGCTAAAATAATTTTTCAAATCGGTCCAGTAGTTTCGGAGCCTATTCAATTCAAACAAACAAACAAGTATATAATTAAAGTATAGATTCTTTAACAACAAACATTTTTAAAAGTGTACAATGGGCAGTCTTATCGCGCAGGGCAAACTAACGCATTCAGTCAAGGCAATATTTAATACTTTAAACGCAACGCAACATTGTTCCATCATCCACGTGATTAAGTCATGAGAAGTAGCTGCTAGGTCAAAGATGACACTTAGAAGCGACAGGTCACCTGGTTATCACCAGCGAGTATAACGGCGCATCAACACTTTTCCTTTCTTGACTGTAAAACGTGATTGTGATGAGAAAAATCTGATAAATTTGGCTGCGACTGAGCCGTTAACAAGATATTGAAAAATGAGGCTAGATTCTTCCACACTATCTTTGACTGAGTTGAAGGCCTCAACCACACAATATTACGAAAGGACTAGACTGAAAATGGCTAGTTGCACAAATACTTTTAAACATGCTGTACTGCCCCATCAGTCTCAGAAATTGTAAAACAGAGCATTACGCAACCGTGCCTCATCAGTTAAAGAAAAACCTATGACATGCCTAATATTTTTCGCTAATAGCTGCCTCGTTAGTTTTTGTGCTACAGCCTACTGGAAGATCCGTATTGCATGTTTTACATACATACATAAAATCACGATTATGCAGTGACGACTCACAAGCAAGCAAATTGAAGCAACAAAACTATTCGTAACAACGTCCTTCACAAAAGTTACAGGTATGAGCGGAGTCAATAAAGAAAACAGACATTTCCTAACGATTCGGAAAAGAGCAGCAGATGACGAAACGTTTCAAAGAGTGTAATTATTCTAAAAAAGTTAACAGATCCGTTCAAGGCAACGACAATGGCACGGCCCATCACTTCCTATTCCGCCTCTCGCACTTGACGCTTCTGCAAAGAGGTGTGAACTTGTAGAGAAAGTCATCTTTTTATTGCTGTCACCTTCACAACCTTCATTTCTCTTTCATTACCCATCTTATGTCTATTGTTTTTGAGTTCAGTTTCTATTTCCGCAACTGCATTGTTAAGTTTGTTACGCAAATGCGAGACCAAATTTACATATGCGTTTGTCTAAATTAGTTGTGTTTAGCTCCGTTCACAGATGGCTGGGTTTTCATTATGCGTGAAATGTTTGGTGTTATGTCAATTTGTTATGAGCTGATGTTGTCAAGGGCTTACAGTGGACTTGTAAAATCCCTAATGTAGTAATTTGGAGCAGTTTCTTGCTTATACATAATTGTATGTAAATAAATGTGTAGTATGGTAAGTTAACTAGCTGTCTCTTTGATGAAAAGAGTTATTTCGGTATCTACAAAAATACTTTATGATCATTCATAGTAAACTTTTATAACCTTCAATAAAGTACTGTTTCTTTGCATTGTGAAAACAAACAGCTAATTCTCAGCTCACGAGAAATTATAAACATTAAAGATAAAAGATATAATCAGGGTGAGAAAGAAAAACTTGCACCGTTATCTGAAGAACTCAAATGAAAGGAAAAGGGAAGCATCACAGGAAACATAAACGCAGGTTCAAGTGAAAATAAACCAATAAGGAAAGAAAAGTGCACATCTGATATGAGTCTAGAACTGGCTGATCTAACCGGCTACAATCATCTAAAAGAAACAAGTTTTTCAATACTTTCTACAAACATAGATATAATAGCTTGTTATATAAATTAGAAACCACGTATGGATGCCTCAGGAAACGGAATCAATGGCAGCGTTAAAAATTCTGCATATATTAGATACTATTGTATATTGTGTAACTCTTGCCAAAATTTTAAAGAAACCTCGTTTATAAGTCCTGAGCACTCGAAAACAAGGTAAGTAGAAGGAGAAAGGTCACGATTCTGATCAAGTGCTGTTGGAATTTCATAATAATATGCTATTAACGCATCATCATACTGCTAGGAATGTAATTCGGCTGTGATGGGTTCAAAGGTTGGAATAACAATTTGTGATGTGAAGTTTTTGGCAGGAGATAATTTGCTTTTAGACATTACTATAATCACATCTGCAGGTAAATTAATGACAAGGACCTAACAGATTAAATAGCTGATTGAAGAGGACCACACATTACAAAGCGCTATTGCGACATTGAATGACGCGGAATTCCTAACCTCTAAATCAGATAAAATAGAAGCAAAGATAAAATCGAAATAAACAAAGACATACTTTTTACTAAACAATCTAATACGGTTGTGGCAGATGATGCTTCCCATTGAGCGGGAATGCGCGTACGCGGCATTCGCACGATTGCGCAAGCGAGCGGCAAACGACTCATCATTGCTTTCCCATCGCTACGAATAATATTAGGTCGACTGTCCAGTGCTACGTTCGATGCGCACGGAGAGATTTGCCACGTTAGCTGTGCGGTTCCTTTTGTTCTCCGGCTATGCATTCGTGCGTAGCTTCGTCATTTTAATGTCGACTACTGTCGATATTACCTTGGGGATTCACAGAGCTGTGGACAGCTCTGTGATTCCCCAAGGTAATATCCTGGAAGCTGCAGGTGGTTGCTAGTCAGGTAAAGAGATGGATAAAGCACTCATCTGTAGGAGCTCCACACTGGTATTGTGCGGAATGGGTGGAAGCTGCCCCATTACGCCAAATTTCTCTTTTTTATTTGAGATGGGTTTGCTCTATACTAGGTCAGAAATGATAGAGATATGCGCCAGATTACTTCGAAAACGGACAACTTGGGCCCGCAATCGGTTAAGAGATTTCCAGACTGGCGTGTCGTATATTGTGGTGCGTAGCTTAGCATGGGCCGCTATGTGGAGAGTTGCCTTAAGGTACGATCTGATATTTTTGTGTGGGAAATGAATGTATCCGTGAAACATCAAGAGTTCTATACGTAATATTTGGGCAGTTGAACGAGAATCTCTGATTGGTCGCGCTACATAATATGATTTGATTCATTGTAAGGTTTGAATCGACAAGTTGTTTGATTTCTTACTTAGAAATTTTATAGCCTGGAGGGAAATGGTAGTCACGGGTTAGATCTACCTATTATTTCGATAAATAAACCACAGAAAACCATCAATAGTTATCGAATAATGTTCGGATTAATCGGATTGGACCGTAACCTGATGAAAAAGATACAAAAACTCAGACATTGCATTATTCTAGCTCTTACGCTACTCAAAATGTCGTTCGATGTTATAACTAATTTTATCTAGGTCAATATTGATCTAGATTAGCAAAAACTGGTCTACTTATGAAAGTTACAAAAAAAAACTTTAATTCCAGCGTAGTAACCCGCGAATCGCTGCTAATTTAAATCAATCATACTTAGGAAATCTGTAATTTTCCCATTTAGAAGACCGGTATGGCTTTTATATAGATAATTTGATGGCGTGCAATGGACGGACGGTATTTACAACATTTTTATTACTTGTAATTATAATTATCTTCAGATGTTGTAAGTGCTGTGATATAAGATGGTGGCTGGCTGTATTTGTGATGTTGCGTACTTGAAGTATGGCACTCTCATTGCCGTGATTAGTAATGATGGAGAAGTCACAGAAAGCTTTGGAAATGTTCCGAGGTAGCAAGATATATTAAGTATTATTGTTCGGTTATAACTTTAATTAAATAGTATACTCAGCGGTACATTGACTATTTGCATCGCCTAAGCTGAAGCAAATAAATACAAAACCCTGCAGTTTGAGCTCAGTACAAGTACCATTTTTCTTAGCATTTTGAGATAACAATAGGTTGAGATCCAATATTGTGCAAGACTGCAACTTCATTCAAAATTATCCTTGCACGAAATTATTCTTGGTATTAACACCTTTAAAAGATGCACTAAGATCAGCTACAATTCATCATCACTATCATTCATTGCAATCGTCAATTGTAGCTAATGCACGCTTTTTCTTAGCAGTCAGTTAATGGAAAAACATTAGCCCTTGAATTGATTGGAACCCAATATTGAGGGAGACTGCAACACCTTCCAAAATGATCTCTGGACGAAAATATTCCTAGTAGTAACACCTTTACAAAGAGACCCTAAGGCCTTCAACTAGACAAGCCAGTGTTATAGAGTCACTTACTCAAGACATCTGTGCAGGAAGTGCAGGAAGGCGGGGTCGTCCGAGCGCACGATGGTGGTGAGCGTGCGCGTGCCGGGCCGCCGCTTGCGCCCCTTGGAGTTCGTGATGCTGCGGGGGGAGCCTTTTGAGTCTGGGGACAAATGAAGTTAGAATATAAGACATTGATTGAATGTAAATATACGACCTCGTCAGAGGACAGTGCGGCAAACGAGAGATGTGCACAGTGGAGGCACAAACACCCTCCCCCTCCATACTTCATCCCCACGGCACAACATCTACCCCTGGATGCGAACTTCAGTTGCCAATCTGGAAATCTCTTAATCGAGTGCGGACCCAGGTTGGCCGCTGTAAACATAACCTGGCCAAATGGGACATTCATACCAAACGCAGCGCCAGTACGGAGCTCCTTCAGAGGACATCCATCATCTCCTCATATGCATATGCCCGTCATGCACAACTACCTGCACCATCCAAAATTTGAACGAGGCCAATGATAAAGCTGTACAGGTTGCTAAATACTGGTCGGACAAAATTTTGTATAATTCAAATACAAATACAAATAATTTATTTGAAGGAATATGGGTACATACATGTGTTGACATAGACACAAAAAGAAGAATTGATAGAATGCTACGGAAAGAATTTATCAGATATAGATTATAATCACGTCGAAATAGAAAGACAAGCTTTCAAGGCATTTAATAACCAAGAGAGTAATTTGAAACAAATTAAATTCAATAAGTTACTTTACATTTTTCATATTAGCCTGAACTTGTAGCATACTAGTCCAGAATGTGAAGGTCCTCAAGGTAGGTACTTAAACTAGGCCCAATTTTGACAGCTGACCAAAAAGTAAACATGAGGTTCCATACTGATACGCATGTTGAGATCATAAACGCCTTTGCGTAGATTTGGGAATTAACTTGTGAAAACAAAGAGTATCCTGCTTGGTGTCCCCCAGGAACACATTCTAGGACCAAAATTATACTTGACTGGCAGTAAATGTCTTGGGCGTTAAATCTGCAATGTTACCTTTGTACATGAAATCTAAACTAATAAATGAAATTTACCAAAAAACAGTCTCTTCCTTGTGGCATGTAGCAGCAGGTCTGGAGGAGGTGGTCCCAGCAGCTCCATGATGCAGGCCAGTTGTTCCGACTCGTTCTCGCCCGGGAACAGGGGGTAGCCCGTGTGGAGTTCCGCTAGGATGCATCCTGGGACCAAAATAGTTTATGATTAGCCAAGTTGGATTCATCATCTTCTTGTAATTGTCTGCTTCGCATTCTAATTATTATTTATTTACTCAATGTATAATTTTAACACCTTCACAGAAACATCCAAGGCGATATTTTCATTAACGTAGGAACGTAAACTTATTGAATTTAAATCGTCATAACATGTTCAGACTCTTTTCACCTGTGCCACTTGACCAAATATTGGGAGGTTTTAGCACAATTATATCTTCTTATAATCTATATCAATACTTAATATATAAAGCTGCAAACAGACAAACCCTTGTTTGTCTGTTTGTTTGTTTGCTTGAACGCGCAAATCTCAGGAACTACTGGTCCGATTTGAAAAATTATTTCAGTATTAGATAGCCCATTTATCGAGGAAGGCTATAGACTATATATCATCACGCTAAGACCAATAAGAGCGGAGCGGAAGTTGCGCGGGTCAACCAACTAGTACGTATATAATTTTATACATACAATAACTTTATCCTATTGAGAGGAAATGCTGGCGGCGAGACTTTGAATGTAAAAAGTCATAATTCGAGGTTTGGCCCTCGGCTGTTTTCTCCTCAAATATTGGACCGATTTAAGAGATATTTCACAAACTGAATAAGAAGGATATATACTGTGTTCCTATGTTTTCCTTTTATAGGGGTAAACTTAAGTAGGTGTCAGACATCTTTTGTTGTATTCAACTCCTTTCTTATCATGATATCTTTCACACAATGAACTCGTTTGTTTGGTGTTATATTTTTCTCAAATTTTTTATTCTGTATCAAAACTTCTTTTGGAAACCTATAAATGTCATTGCTCATCATTTCTACCAATACTATTTAATCTTGGTTTACTTTCTGCGTGACTTTATTCGCAGTTTCTTCTTATGGTCTACTTTGAGTACCCATTGTTTCCTAACAATTTCTATTTCGTAATGACTCTTTCGTTTCACATGGATGATATTTACTTAACGAGATGCAAGTTTTAATTTATTCATGCTATACTTAAGATCATAAAACCACTGTAGTATAATTAAATAAAGCTAGCTACATCACATGAGATTACTGAAGGTATTGTTCTACAAATTAAGGTTTGGGAAAGAAGATACAGAGGGCTTATACAAAATTACATTCTATTAGTGAAAACAATTGTCAAGTCATTGTCGACTTTGTCTCTATCATCTCTGACCTAGATTAGAGTCAAGAGCAAACCCATTTTCAGCCAAAAAAAAGTAGTCTAAAATTATATGGGATTGACTTCTGCCTCCGAAATGTCATGTCATCACGTGATCTTTCGCAAATATTTTTATCTTTGGCAATCAAATTGATCAGGGGGTCTAAAAAGGCCATTTCAGAAGAATAATATTAGGATCATAATATTAATCGTACAACAATCTGTCAAATTTCAATTTATTTATCGCTAAAGCGATAAAGATGATAATGAATTTTATTTTATTTTCTACCGGTTGCATTTTGGGGAATGTGCGACGGAATTCCGTAATTAAATTCCGCTAAGCCTGTTCCATCATCAGAACAGAAGACGAACAGCGATGCGCCACCGGTACATGGTGGACATCCCACCCACACGCACACGCACACGTTTTGGGAACACATTCATAGTGCGTACAGCTAAGGAGTGGAATTCCCTGCCGGAGTCTGTGTTTCCTGATAGCTACAACCTGGGAGTCTTTAAGTCAAGAGTGAATAGGTTGCTTCTAGGCAAACGTGCTCCATCGGCGACCACATCATCGCTTACCATCAGGTGAGATAGTGGTCAAACGCATGCCTATCAATAGTAAAAAAAAGAATGGGTTGGTTCATCTTTTCCCAATCTATCGGTTCAAGATTGATTTGGAAAATTTGAAAGTTTCGGGCAGCTTAAATATGCTTTCTAATTCTACTAAAGTGGCCTTTTTGGACCCGCTGATGGGTGTATTGGTAAATAATAAAGCATATTTTATGTTTCAAGGAATGTTTATTATGGACGATTTATTTTACAATCTTGACAAAAATATTTCTAGTGACTCTCGGAAACCAAACGAAAGTCACCAACTAAAAAATTCAAGTACTTACGCATCCTCCAACCTGTTTCCAGATGTAAAGATGCGTTTCTTGTTATAAAACGAGTCGTTAATGTAACGAGCAACGACCGGTAGGCGGTAACATCCATCATCGGTTACGTAAAGACTACATTCTTTGGTGTCGATATCTGCTGTGCGAATCGCGAGGTCACCTCTCTCCCTCACTTTCTATAGCTAAGGATTATGGCATGCTGGCGATTGTCAGTCGAGCTCGAAAGCTTTGCTTTGAATATTTGTGATCGTGTTTTGTTGATATTTATGGTTTTGATCGTTTGCGGGTCAAGTGGTGTTAGAATGGCGATTGGTTTTACGTTGAGCATTATCGGTAAAGTAACGCCAAGTTCTACTTTCTCTTAAGTGCTGTGATTAAGGGTTTCAATTTCCTTATTAGTGGTTTTTCACTTTCTCGGGTCCCTGGAGACCCGGTCCTTTGATAGGCGTACGAGGAGCCGAAGCAGGAGACGACTATCCCTGTATGCACTGTGAAAGTATACCCAAGGATAATCCCCGGTTGGAGCAGGACTATTGCAGAATATGGAAACAAAAGATTAAACGCTATGGGTTTGAGTGGTTTAGTGGACTGATAATCGTTTACTATGGAAGAACTATTGGCCCCTGCCTGACCACTGACAATCATAACGGCTTTAAAATGGCAGGGGGTGACTTGCACACTCAATAAATGGGCCTCCCGAAAACGGTCGCTAGCACAAAGTGACGTAGCGTCAAAGGGGCCACAAATCCTGAGGTGCTAGAGGAGTGGAGAGGTATACCACGGCTATCAGGACAATCCCGGAAGTACGGTCAAGATCCTTTCCAGCATCTTACTGGATTATACATCCTCCCGAGCACGTTTGCCTTGCGAGTCTCCATTATTAGTGGTTATTATTAAAGCAACTTTCAACTGTCTTTTGACTTTATTATTATATTCAGTTATAAGTGGAGCAACAGGGATATCTAATGGACCGTCCACACGATACAGCAGTGCTATTCTATAAATAACTATTTCGATATCGAGCTCCACCTGAGTGACAAAGCTCACATAGTGAGCTTTATCACACACAGTATAAGTCTTATATTAATACGAATTTGACACCTCACCTCGGATTCCGCTGTCGAGACACGAAAATGTTGTTACAGAGTAGCACTACCTATAGACTTTCATTAACTTCTATTGCAGATAAATTTCGGTGTGATAATATTTTATTTATTCAGAGTTCAAAGTCTGTGCAAACAATACAATCCCTAAGGGTTGAGTTCTGTAGTTTTGCCAATGGTTAAAAGAGTGTGAGTTCATGTTTCAAGTGTATAGTACTCATCGCGTGTAGCAAACCTTACTAACCTTACATAATCCAGATTATCAGTAGTAGTGTAACCTCTCAATCTCGCTTCATTGACTGTGTTTGTCTCTCTCTATTTCAGACCATCAAAACGAGAAGCAAGATCAAGATTACGTGAATTTACGACTTCATAGTAGTGCTTTGTTTGATAACCATCCGTTTATATATTTTTGGAGTATTTATCTGTGATGCAATTTCCGCTTTTTGTGGTGTTTCTGTTCGTCCCAATTCTCTGGTACTTTACCAAAAGAGTATTTATCAAAAACGCTTGTTAAAATATTACATAAGGCTTTTATCCAATTTCTATAGACCTCAATGCCTCAATTGATATTACGTATAGTAATTATATTTGACACACACAGTATTTTAATAAAACATGTTTTTCTTTAAATTATAATAACAATGTCAATTTTACGGTGGAGATCTTCTTGACATTTAGGTAGTATGTGGGTTTTAAACGTTACGATATAAGTGTTGAAAAGAATTTAAGAAGTGTTGACTTCAAGTGACATACTAGCTGTCGTAAGTGGTCACCTGTGACCGCCAGAGAAATCAAAAGCATCTTAGATTTGCTTCCATATTCAGAGAAAGTCGAAATTTGCTACAAAATTTTAGGCTCCGTAGTTCCAGAGATAAGGGGGGGGGGGTAGGTCATTTTCGTCTAATTTCTTGAATAACTTCAAAATTGTTTATTTTAAAATTACGAAAAAAATATAAATAAATCCCTCGTAATAAGCCCTTTTATTTGATATGTCGCACAGTACAGTTCGAAATTCTCATTGTTTTCATTTTCTAGTTTGTCACCCAAAAGTGACCCCCATACTCAATCTTTTTTATGTTCAGTAGATTCGGAGAAAATTGGCTGTGACAGACGGACCGACAGACAGACAACCGAGTGATCCTATAAGGGTTCCGTTCCTTACGGATGTCCGGAACCCTAGAACGTAGTAGTAGTAAAAGACTAAGAATTAAAAAAAAATGGACTCTGAAATATAAGTTTTTATTTTTTTTTAAAAGCTCACCCATACTCCACATGTCAATAGGAGTCCCGTACTGCAGCCCGAGTATGACCTCAGGGCTCCTGTAGAACCGCGACTGTATGTAGGTGTAGACGCGCGCGTGCGTGTAGCACGAGCTGCCGAAGTCGATCACCTTGATGGAGGAACTGCCTCTCGCTTTCAGGAGGATGTTTTCCTGGAAGACAATGATGGGGAAATAAGTAACGGTGATAGTAATGTTTTTGAATGAAATATAAATAAAAAAGTTGCTTAAAAAATTGTAAAATTGGCCCTAATGACGTATTTTACTCTGGATGACCTGTATCAAACTGAAAATAGAAATAAAAAGAAGAACAATGAAGTAAGTAGAGCTCGTGAAATCAAGTGCAAAATTTAAAAAAAAAAAACTTTATTCGGGTATACACCATCCATATGGGCTAGTAAAACAGAAAGAACTTTTTTTTAACTTAACTTATACCTATGTGTGTAACTATGAACAACATTTGTTCGATGACTTTGACCTTAACTAAACAATGTAGCCAAAAACAATTTGTTTTCATTTATTTGTAGTCTGTAAAATTCGCGTATACTACGAGCACCCAGGCCCGCGCCGCCAGCCGGGCGGCTGCCTACGTCGGCCGCCTCACAAAGAAAAAAAATATTTCGAATTTTGAAAAACCGTAGAACAAATGTTGTTCAGGGTCATGGCACGAAGTCAGGATTAAGAGGTTTCGGGTATTTTTTCAAGACAAGACAAGACAAGACAAGACAAGACAAGACATTTATTTGTAGAAACATGAGTATACATTAAAGAAATGCAAGTTGTTCATAAACAAAAAAGATCAGTCATGTTCGGCCTTTGAGACATACAAAATTAAGTTAAAAGTCATTCAAAAATTAAAATTATTATTAAATTGTCAAACACACTATTAATTGAATTTAAATAATAAACTTGTATTAAATTGTCTTAAAATCTAATTATAAATAATCAAATTACAAATTATAAAATGTCGCAAAATAAGAAGTCATTCAAAAAATTTAAAATTATTATTACACTGTCAGACAAACTATAAATTGAATTTAAATAATAAATTTGTATGGAATTGTCCTTTAATTTAATTATTTTACAATAATCAATTGTAAAATATCACAAAATATTTGTTGAATAATAAAATATTACAGTTTGTCATTCAAAAAATCTGAAATACTGTAGTATGCTTTCCCAATTAGATATGATTTTAGCCGCCTTTTTAGTATGTGTGCGCTTAGTTCCCTCCATTCCTTTGGAAGTTTATTAAATATTAAAGGTGCCATGCAAAATACACTTTTCCGCATTAATACTGTTTTGGAACCATGCGAGCAAAGCATAGTGTTATCGCGTCTTCAATTTTCAATTTCCTTATATATTATTTTGATACAAAATAATGCAATACTTATCCGGTAATACTAAAACTGAGAAACAGACTATCAAAATCCACCTAAAAGAAACAGAAATCAACGGACAAGACCAAAATAAAACCACACCCAGAAAATTCGCAGCACGGTAAAATTAATCAACCCAGCATAATCTTTAAAAAAACACCAACAAACATCACTCAATTTTTAACTCCACCATTCACAAATAAGTCCCATGCATGACCTCCCAATAAGCAGATTAAATGAAGCAACTGATTCCTGATCCCTTACCCAAATTAGTAGAAAAAGGTTCGACTCACCGGCTTGAGATCACAGTGTATGATGTTCTCGCCCTCCAGCAGCCTCAGACATCGCAGGAGGGAGCTTGTGAACCGCCTGATGAGGCTCAGGCTGAAGCCTTGGTAGTTGTTCTTCTTTATCAGTTCGTACAGGTTGATGCTGGAAATTCAAATATAGCAATTTAGCTAGTTAGCGTTTTATCATCTTGTTATTAACCCTGACCAAAAAGTGGGGTGTTATAAGTTTGACGTGGTGTGTATTTGTACGTCTGTCTCATCATCGCTCCTAAATGGGAGAACCGATTTTTATTTAATTTTGAAGGTCCGAGTGCTCATGCCTTATTTAAAGATCTTTCTAAACGCTTAGTTGACACTTCGCGTGAACCAAGGGCTGGCTTTTACTTCGGACAGAGGATAAGCATTGCCATACAACGTGGCAATGCCGCCAGTCTTTTGGACTCACTTCCAGTCGACAGTGATGCGGACGAATTTTTTGACGCCTTATTTTAGTTAGGATTTTTTATTTTAAGTGTATATATTTAGTATAGTTTAATTGAATAAAATAAATAATAAAAGTAAAAAATTTGAAGGTGATTCGGTTCTTAGCTGTAATTCTAGAATTGAAATCCCCGACACAAAAAGCTCCTTTTTAATGTTGGGTATTTTTATTTTGTTTCATCATAATCATCTCAGCCGATAGACGAGCATGAAGTATCTGCTGGATATATGTAGACTTCACAATATCCTGTCCTCACTCGTATTATGGTATAGGTATAGCGACCCAGACTATTTTTTTTCTCTCTTAGCTTTCTGACGAGGAAAGGCAAATTTATTCTTGAAAACCTAGGCATAGACTTCGCGAATATAGACCAAGCGCGTGATCTTGAATCTCTTGCGTTTGAATATTTTTTTAAGGAAAGTCTCATTATGTAGCGTCATTAGCAAGACTAAGCACTTCACCCTCAAGGATAATTACGCTAATCTAGCTTTATGGAAGCCATACGAGTATTTACGTCGATACTGCGTCATACATGAACTGATAGGTTAGATTACACTAATTTATGTCTACCACAGTGAGTATCTTTTAATATATCCTTGATGTTTATGCCATATAAGGTGTGGTTTTGGGGATTTCAGCACGACAATTTCTCGCTGCTTAAACTTTGGGAAGTGGTGAAGGGCGAGAGTTCTTGGGGACTTTGACGTTTAGAGTATTTTTTTTTTCATATATTGCGAGCCACGAGAAGCTATAATTTTTTTTCACACGTTCAATTGTTTCAAATGTTTGTTCAATGAGTCAGACGCATTCCTGTACCACAAAACATTAGACGACAGTGTTTTATATCGATAAAATATAACCCGACCAAGTGAAATTGCACGTTATGGTAGGCGCCAAATAAATGTGCAATAACGGTCATTGACCCACATTCATTTATCGCCTTTTTAATATCAAAAACAGAAATAAAGACATAAAGCTGTCCTGAATCGACTTCTATCGTGATCTTTTACTTTCTCTAGTAATGAAAAGCAGTTCATATTTAACAAAATATGAATCGCTTTTTCGCGTTCGGGTATCTACGAGTAGATATTAGGGAAAGGTCAATGGACTATATTGCAAGTTTATCTGGCGCCTACAATAGTTTTTCATATGACAAGTATCTATGTTACTTTAAGTTGATTTAATTTGGGATTATTTGTTTTCGCTACGTAACTTAGTACGAGTTCTCTATTTACAAAATTTATACCTTCTCGTGACGTGGATTATAGAAATTGTTATTTTTAATCTTAATATTAAGGCCTTTTTTTGCATGCTGTAAATTAATAAGCAAAATTTGGGAAACTATTTTTACTTATGACCATTAATGTACAATATTTTATAATTTAATTTCATAAATGAAAATAAATTATATTCTGTGCCATTCCGTATATGTAAATAAATTGCCTGTCCTCACCTCATAAGCTCAAAACTGATGCACAAATGGTTCCTAAAGTAGAAATAATCCAGCATATGGATGACATTGTGCGCTTGATCCTTATCCTTCAGCCTCAGGTGGTCGAGGACCCTGACTTCTACAAGCGCCTGGTGGTGGAATCGCTTCTTGTTCCTGATGATCTTGATGGCGACTTGGGTCCCTGTGCGGTGGTCTTGGGCCCTGATGACCTGGCCAAAGGAGCCCTTGCCGATTACCTCGAGGATCTCGTACCTGTACGCTATGTGGTCGTGGATTTGCTGGAATTGAGGATACGAAGGTTATGTTAGTTGGGTTTTGTGTTCCTACTATACTATACAAAAATAATCTACTATCTATAGAGGTACATATAAATGTGTCTGTACACTGTTTTTTTTTGTAATGTAATTTATTGACATTTTAATTCTTTTTTTTACCATCTTTTTGAATTATCTGGCATTTTTAATTTAATTTGTTGAATATTAAAGATTAATTTATTGACATTTTTTTACATTTTTAATTTAATTTTCTGACATTTTGTTGATATTTGTATTTTAATTTAGTAACATTTGTATTTTAATTTATTGATATTTTATTTGTTGTTATTAATTCCGAATGTTGTTGTTTTAATAATGATAGTAATGTTTCTTATTGAATGTTTTTTTTTATGTTTGTATTAAATCATTTTGCATGCCGTAAGGCAAAATGTATCGGGACTCTCCACAAAATAACCATCATATCTATATACCTACATGCTACATTATGGGTAAACAAATGATTTCTACTTATATTTCTAAGAAAGGCAAATCAATGTTTTTAGAATTATTTTTTGTTTGTCTGTCTGTTTGTTTGTTAGTTTAGAAACTATAGAACGGACTTTCATGTAAGGTTGATAACCTAGCTACTAATTTACTGACGTTAACTCTTAACAAGAAGACCATATAAGGGTGACTTTTGTAAGGTTTTCTCTAGAGTTTAATAGCTTAGACGTGGTCGCTCGTAATGGGCCTCATCAGAAGGCTTAAAGGGCAATAGAGAGGGCAATGCTTGGAGTTTCCTTGCGTGATCGAATCAGGAATAATGATATCCACAAGAGAACTAAGATTAACGATATAGCCCGAAGGATCGCCAAACTGAAGTGGCAGTGGGCAGGGCACATTGCTCGCAGAACAGATGTTCGATGGGGCCGAAAAGTTCTGGAGTGGCGACCGGGTACCGGAAGACGCAGCGTTGGAAGACCTTTCTCTAAGTAGACAGAAGACCTGGTGAGGGTCGCGTGAAGCCGATGGATGCGAGACACACAGGATCGGTTGTTGTGGTGACACTAGCGAAACGAGGCCTATGTCTAGCAGTGGACATCTTTCGGCTGATATGATGAATCAGCTTAGCCGTTAAAAGCTAACTATGAAACGTGACTGTGTTTTACGATTTTATCCTATTCGCTAAGATGGTATCGTATCGGTGCTAATGACCCAATGTTTGGCATCTCAATGGTCAGTCCCTACCATATCGGGATTAAATAATTCTTCCCTCGTAAATTGTTTGTATTGGAAAGTGGAAACTTTCATCTAAGTACAGGCTTGGGGACTAGTCATTACGGTATTTCATAAGAAATGTTTATGGATACAGGGTCAATTACAATTTGCGGCAGTAAGGCACTTGTCTCACCGCCGGCGATCAGCGAGAAGCGAGTATAGCTTGAAATTCGAAACGAGTTGGCGAGTAGCGAGTAGCGAGTGGGTAGTTTCGATAGATCGGCTTTAAGAGAGTGATTTTGTGCGACGGACGATTACTCGCACCACTTGCTTCCTGGTTGGTGAGTTTTAACCGCCAAGCGAGCATCGCCGAGCGAGTATTGCTGAGCGAGAATTATCTTTGATAGCTCTTGTCGCTGCGGCGAAATAGTGGTAAAAGAGTTCTCGCCGGCAGTGTGAACAGCCAGTTATCGGCAATAAGTGTATGTGTCTCTTTTACTCACACGGGTTCTATACCTTTTGTCTGTTTCCTAGTCGATAGCTGATCGCTTCCTCGTCAGCGGTGAGACATAAGCGCCTTAGGGTGTGTTCCCACCAAAGATGTGCGAGGGTGCGTGGCAAGGGAAATTTTTGTTGAGAACCAATAGGATCGCTTCATTTACCTAGCCTGTAGCGAGCTCTCAAATACATTCCTCGCACAACTCTGGTGGAAACGCACCCTAAGAGTCTTACATTCCCTCTCGCACTGCCTGGAGCGGAAGGAGTAACTTGATGATTTCCCATCGTTAAAAAAGGTCAATTAAAATTACCAATTTATCCTTTTAGAAGCCTCTTCATCTTCATTTTCCGCTGTTACTATGTATTTTGCCCTAACTTTGAGCTTGTTTCTTTCTGGCCTGTATTTTTAGTTTTAAGTAATTTTACATCTGTCTGTTTTGTGCGAGCCCCAAATAAAGATTTTTCTTTCTTTCTTTCATTTAGGACCGGCTAAGTACTACTTTATCTAGATGGTGACGAATATCCTGTATCTATACTAATATATAAAGCTGAAGAGTTTGTTTGTTTGTTTGCTTGAACGCGCTAATCTCAGGAACTACTGGTCCGATTTGAAAAATTCTTTCAATGCTAAGCCCATTTATCGAGGAAGAATATCGACTAAGACCAATAGGAGCGGAGCAGACGAAGTTGCGCGGGTCAACTAGTTATTAATATTACTTTTACTAGCCCGTACTGTCCCACAGTTGGGCAAAGGCCACCTCCATTCCTTCCGACGCTCACAATTTTGCGCCTCATCTTTCCAATATACAATACCTACTTTATTATGAGTTGAAGAGTTCGTTTGCTTGTTTGGTCGAACGCGCTAATCTCAGGAACTACTTCGTTCGAATTGAAAAATTCTTTGAGTGTTGGATAGCCTATTTATCAAGGAAGGCTATTGGCTCTATAACATCACGCTACGACCAATAAGAGCGGAGCAGTAATGAGAAATGTGTCGCAGACGAAGTTGCGCGGGCCAGTTGGTTCTTAAGAGGAAATGCTGGCGGCGAGACTTTGTATGCAAAAAGTCATAATTCGAGGTTTCGCTCTCGACAGTTTTCTTTTCCAATATTAGACCGATATAAGAGATATTTTCACAAACTGGATAAGAAGGATGTATACTGTGTCTCTATGTTTTCCTTCTTTGATTAATAGTTGCCAAATTTGTACACTAGGGCTCTGTTGACAGCGATTTATCGGACAATTTGAAAAGCATTTTGTGAGAGTTCTAGTGCTTATACGGTTTATAAATCATCAAAAAGGAAAACATAGGGACACAGTATATATCCTTCTTATTCAGTTTGTGAAATATCTCTTAAATCGGTCCAATATTGGAGAAGAAAACAGTCGAGAGCCAAACCTCGAATTATGACTTTTTACATACAAAGTCTCGCCGCCAGCATTTCCTCTTAATATCGTTACTTAATTGTCTATTAACATGCATATGTCTACATGTATACAGGAATAATGGAAACTAATTATACACTTTTGAAGCAAATTGACATATTAATTGCCTAAAAGCCAATTACGCATTCCATTAGCTTTGAGGCTTAACAGAAGTACAGTAAAAAAAACGGGCCAAGTGCGAGTTGGACTCGCACACGAAGCGTTCCGTACCATAAACCTTAAATTTTATTATTTGTTGTTATAGCGGCAACAGAAATACACAATCTGTGAAAATTTCAACTATCTAACTATTGCGGTTCTTGAGATACAGCCCGCTGACAGACAGATGGACGGACGGACGGACGGACGGATGGACGGACGGACGGACGGACGGATGGACGGACGGACGGACAGACAGCGGAGGCTTAGTAATAGGGTTCCGTTGGGTACAGAACCCTAAAAATAAAATTACACTTTCAGGGCCCCAAAATATGATTCTCAATGAATTCAAAAGATTAAGGTCAGGTAACGAATTCCTGAAAGCCGGTGGCTAGGGACAACATTTTTGAACATTGTAAAACAAATTCCATCGGATAATATTTCAACGCTTGGGGTTCGGGTTTTCGGACAATTAATTTAGTACAAAATCGGCTTTTTCAATTCCCATTTCGGTATCCTATTTAAAATTCTATTTGAGATTTTTTTTTGCTGGAGTCAGATCCGTATTTTATTCATACAACTTTTTTTTGTAATTATTTGGGTAAAAAGCTTTGGGTTTTAATTAGTATTCGGATGGAGTTCCGAGAGCTTTTCAATAAATGTTGAGTAGGTACACAATGTTGTATTTTGTGATGTTACTTTTTTATAACAAAAAAAACCTTTTCATCCATTTCAGTAATAAATCCATAATTAAACAACCGACAGTCAGCCGTAGATATTATCAGAGTCGAGTCGTAGAGTTAATTTTAAAGGTTTTTATAATTATGTATGATAGTCTGTAAGGTATATATGTTATGGGTATTTGTTACCCGAATTAAATGATATGTTATTGTTTATTATTATCTATGGAAGGCGCCAGATAAATATGCAACAACGGTCCCACCCACTAACAATTGTTGAATTTATTAATATCAAAAACAGCTGGCCTACTATGACGTCTTTAAACGATCGTGTATAAGGTGTGGGAAGGAGACAGAGTTATACAAGACGCATAACACTATCCCTTTTCCTCAGCTTAATCAGGAACGCATTGGCACGTCATAGTAGCCCTGCAGAAATTAAGACAAAGCTGTTCTTAATCGACTTCTATCTTGATCCTTTACTCTAGTAATGAAAAACGGTTCATAATTTGCTGTTCGAGTATCTATGAAAAGATGTAAAGGTCAATGTACTTTATTGCAAGTTTATCTGGCGCCTACCATATCACTGTAACGGATCAGACTACTCTCAGCCTGTATCATCTGACGGGCAAGTAATCGCCCGCCCTTATGATTTACAACCAACTGCTAAATGAAACAACTTTCAGACTGATCCACAGATATCTGGGAAGTGTCCGGGATTTAGACAGACCGTGCCGGGACGTCTAAGCTGTGCGAACGGGTTCATATAAAATGTACTGCACCGATATTTTTGGTCCCCCGGTGGCACGGCCCGGATTTGTGTGGATTTACGATTAAAACATTACAAACTAGCTTTTGCCCTCGTCTTCGTACGCGCATAATATCCATTTTTTTCCGTTTCCGTAGGAATTTCGGGGAATCCTCTCTTAGTGCTCTCTTATACTCCCCAAGAAACCTACACGCCTAATTTCAGCTTTCTACATTTCGGCTGTGTGTTGTTTGTCAGTCACTCACTCACTTAGTAACAGAAGAATTTTATATAAGTAATATGTATAGTTCGCATCACCGTTGTTTACCCCTCCGAAGTTAGGTTTTAGTGACGACCGCGCAGGTGCAATCGCGTAAACAAGTGTTACGATCCTAGAATATTTTTTTGTTTATACGTATTATATTATAAATAACTTACAAAGACTACCAGTAACAATAACAATATCAAAAAGTAACACCACAAATACATACACCACAAAAACAAATGAAATAGTACGAAATAACCAAAACAATTAATTATAAACAAAAACAACGTGTAACACTTTTCGCATCAACAGTCGTATAGCATTGAGCAAGCGGGTCACACATATGCATGAAACGTATACGAGCGAGTTGCGCGAGCTGCCCGCGCATGCGCTGTATTATGTTTTTTGTCAAATTGACATTCTGCGCACTCGATTGCGACGTACTTCGGGGAGGTAAAGTTGCGTGACGGGAACTGTATATTCCTTATCATCCTCACCTTATTATAGCTACCGTTCTCGTCATCGAACCCGCAATTATTGGGCAGATTGGCCCTAGCCTGCACCTTGTTGGACTCCAGCCCCAGGAACCACACCTCCGGGTACTTCCTTACTTCGTTCCTCTCCCATTCTGATAGTCTTTCTCCGTACAGCTTGAGTGCTTCTGAAATGAAAGAGAAAATTCTGTTTAGTAATGTTTGCTGGCTTTTATAAAAACCTGCAGTGCAGTCTATGAAAGCTTTCTGACAATTCTTGAAACATTTACAGGGTTATTTGTAAAACACCAACAACCTCTTAGGCAGTGAAAGTGCACATGATTATAAATAACTTTTATTTTGACAACAAGATATTTCATAGATTTTCAATGGTTAAATACTATTGCATTTTGTATGAAACAGCTGATATTTTTTTCGAGTTTTCAGGAATTGTTCAAAACAGTCTCCGCGGCCCTGCAACGCAAAGAGCATTAGGAGGAACACGGGTGGGGTTTAGTCAGTAAGAGTCTGACACCCGTCCACCCAGAGCGAGATCCATCATTTGTTATATCCACTCAAAAAAAAGCGGATAGATGTCGCTTTTTTTTGAGTGGATACGCGCTACCGCTACATACGAACTAAAGACCTGATATCACACAAATCTTATATTGCTGTATCTTTATCCATGTGATGTGTAAATATATTTATGTACAACCACCCGACAGCACCCATCGAGCCGTTGCCCACCAGACACAACACCTGTCTGGTCGGAGGATCCTCCCTTTTCAATGGAGGTTTGCTAGGCTTTACACACTGTTCCACATTTCTCTAGGATAGTAGGCAAAGATGGATCCAGCCCAATGGACTGGTTAAGATCGACCAGTCACTAAACAAACCAGTGGAGGAAGTCATAACTCCTTTCGCGAGAAGACAAAAGAGAAGAATCGATTTGACGTTTACTAAAATACAATTTCGAATTGAAACCTGTCAAGCCTTGCCTAGATCTGACTATGTAACCCCCCTGACTTGAATGCTGGATCTGCCCTTGATCGGAGGCCTTACAAATAAGTGTCAGAGACAAGGCTGTTATATCACATGTGCCTGTAAATGATTACAGACAATTGGTTTATAGGCAGGTATGAACCTGCCTATAAACCAATTGACAAAAATACTTGAAAATCATGATGTCACCCATATGTAACCATATCATTGTTCAGTTCCTCCTTCCATAAATATTGTTTAAAATCGTTGATCAAAACTTGATATAAACATTGTTTCCATTTTTTGTGAGCTCCTACTTGCAGACCCAGCTCCAGGGCTTGAGGCGCTGCATTCTGAAATACAGGCCCCAAAACCAGGAACCTAGTTCAGCAGCAAAGGAAGAAAGAAAAGAAAGAAAAATGTTTATTTGGGACTCGCACAAGACATATATATCAAGTAAGATTTATAAAAGTAAGGTAATTAAAACAGCAGATGTTTATTTAACACACAATTGCAACTATTTTATTTACTAAGAGTAATTTTAAGTAGCTTATAGACAAATTGTGTAAACATGTATTTTATGGTGCTAATAAATTTATTATAATTATTTATTATTGAAAAAAAAAATTGGTTGTCTGTAAACTCGGTTTTCGGACGATAATTTTAACTGATAACGTCATAAGAAAACAATTGAACGTGTGGAACGTGACCGT